>JAUMHL010000015.1:8645256-8704985 GCA_032362345.1 Sandelia bainsii
CAAGCAAAACTGTCAAATGTTTGCTTCTTTAAGTATCTCAAATATGAAGTTTTGTTGCTTTTATAGAATTTATTTATGAATATTTTTTAGTTTTGGATTGTTGCATAAACAAAACAAGCAATACAATCACCTTGGACTTTTGTCTGAATAAATATAAAAGGGATAGTCTGGATGTTTGGACAAATACCTGTTCACCAAAATTGACAATTGCCAAGACATCATACAAAAATAAATCACATTTTACAAAAACATGAAAGATTAAAAGCTAGAGCACAATTAGCAAAAATACTTTATCTTCTTTCAACTGTCTAATTCTATCATTTGGTCTCTTGGAAAGTTGTTTGTGCCCACAGTTGCACAGCATGCCAAGGAGTTGTTTAAAAGAGAATGTGCTGCCATGGACCACGACACCAGACTCAATACCCATCTTGAACTCATCTTGTCAAAAATTGTGAACTATGCTTTTAACTTTAGTGAAACACAAAAGCCTATTTTTTATAGGTGAAGATTATGTTTCTAATGTATTTTTTGCATCCAATGACTTAAAACACTGACATGCACAAACACACATTCAAATCTCTCACATCTGTTAACTCGTAAAGTAAAAAGGAAGATTTCAGTGATAAAGATACTGTATGTATTGCACCCACTCAGAGTAATGTAAGTGAGGATCATCTTCCTTTGTTCCTGCAGGGAGGTTCACTGTCTATAAACACTCTGCTTTTACGGTGGAACATCCAAATAAAAAGCTTTTTGAAGACTTCACCCAGTCAATTAGTCGAGTAGTGTGAATAGACCTGCTGCATAATGACTCACCTGTAATTGCGTGAGAACGAGCACTTACAGGAGACTGAGTGGCATGTCACATAGGCATGACAAAGCCCTCAATCTGTTTTTAAGGACTCTTCTGTAATTGACCCCCACACTCCCCTACCTCTTCTCACACGCTCACACACAAATCACATTTCTCTATTTCCTAAAAGTCTTGACAGTCACGTGGCTGATGACAGTGGAGAATGTGGGACTCGAGGCTGCTGAAGGCTCAAGTTCTCCTCCTCCAAACATAAACTTTAAGGGCTTGACTTGAAACAGGCTGGTGGTAAACTTAAATGGCAGGCCCACTGGGTGTGCTGAGCTTATATAAACGTCCTTCTCTGGGCCTTTTAATAAACATGCATCCTCTCTTTGTGTAGGTTAGTGGGATAATGAACAGGCAAGACAATTACCATAACTGGCTGATGTTATCTCAACTTCAGGGGGGAGATCAGTTGAAATGTTGTAATTGCACTGTCAAGCTGCTGAAATCATAGTTCTCCTTTCTTTCCAAACACACACATCCATGTACATCGCCCCCTCCTGCAGCTCATTCTCTTCTGCCTTCAGCCATTTCAAAATGAAATTCTTCTGTCTTGTCTTCTCGTCCTTTAGTTCTCTCCCTTGTTTTTGATGCTGATATGCAGGCATCAAAGAGAAACCCAGGAGCCATTAGATGGCCTGAGGGTCTGCACATGCTGCAGTAAGAAAAACTAACAAATGTGACTTGTCATTAAAAGAAATTGCCTGTCATCCATAATCTATTTGACATAATGTACCACTTAAAAATCTTTCAAGCTGACTGAACAGGTTTTTTTATTGTTAGGTTTTAAAATCAAATTCATGCTTAAAAACTACAACATTAAAAATCAATTTTTTAATAACTTATAGTGGTTTAGCCCTGAGACATGATAACGTACAGGTCACCCTCTGTGAAACAATGCACAGCCAACGTCCTCCAGCAGTTCAAAGGAGTCGCTCTCTCTAAACATTATCATATAATTTGGGCCAGCCGTCAGCTTGTAAATAAGTGATGTAGAAGCCTATTGTGTGATGGGGCACAGGTTGGAGACAGGCGTCTTTGCTCTGCCGGCATGAGCTGCTGAAGACAAAAGAAGGAGACAGAGCGTCTAACCTTTGATTCTTCTGAAGACTCAGCTGCTTTGTGTCAGGGCAGGACGCATCGGCCACAATCATGCCCCCAATGTGGGGACGTCAAGAACAATAGAATCACTCTCACACAGTCAGGCTCAACAACCCGTCCCGACTGCAACTGGATTAGCGAGTGTCCAACCTCCACATGTTTGCCTAATTGACGTAAAAGTGAAATTTGAGAACAATAAGACGCTAACCCAAAAGGCCTTCCTTGCTTTGAAATAGCATACCATTTCTGTAAGAGCTTCTCATGAAAAAATGTGGGAAAAGAAAACACAATCACAAGTTGATAATTTCCACTATTTGTCTTTCTTCAATGAAGTGTGAATCATTCAAACCTGATGAGAGGCCAGATGATAAACCAAACATTATTTTATTTGGGAAAGAGTATCAGGAAGATTTAGCTACTTTTAGGTTTCTTTTTGCTAGAACGTCATTTGAACATATTAAAAGGCCACCAGGTAAATATTATTGGAATGGAAATTTACTGTCAAGTTATCTTTACAAGCCCCTTATAGTAGATAGTTATATATTTCACAAAAAGGTCATTTAGCTTGCTTTTTGGTTTTGGTTTTTACATCATCAACTTATTTTAATGTAAAAAGGACACCCAAATTCATTGTACACTTCTGATTATTTCAACCAATTCCTTAAAAAATTATGTTGGGATAAATCCACACAGTGCTCTAATTTATGCAAAATACACAAAGGGTGCGTCTTTTAATATGCTTGAATGTAATCTTGGATGCAACAGATGTTTTGTTTTCTCCAAAAAGTATATCATATGAAACAATAAATATTACCAGTAAATAAACTTTACTTTTAAGATTGTTTTGACTATTTTCTCAATAAAAAAAAGTATACAATCTAATGTACATTATGAAAAGTTGTACAGCTTTTTATGTTTAAAATAAGGATTCAATTTATTTTTAATATGTAGATATAAATATATATATTTTGTCAAAATATATGATCATATTGCCAAAGAAACAAAAAAAAAGTGAGACAAACATACACCTCAACATAAAGTTATAAATAAGGGTCCAAGTGAACATTTTTGGGAGTAAACAGACCTTCTGATTTGTTTTAGCATCAATGTTGCTTTTTCAAGTTGCCAGTCCAAGTTCTAGTCTGTATGTTAGCGGCAGCCACAGCCCTCCACTACCATTTCCTGGTAGTTTTTTAGGACTACCTTGTCATGTTCATCTAGGTAGAGCATGGAGATGGCGCTGAGTTCTGTTGGCACGCAGCAGGCCTTGGGAATATTGTTGTTCACAGAGTTCACCAGTGTCTGAACAATGGCATGGTTGGTTGAGTTCAGATGATCCGCCAGAGGAAAGGGGCATTCCCCGTGGCAGTAATAAGCCTGGTAACCAGGAGGCGCCACTATCCAGTCATTCCAGCCTACATCACTGAAGTCCACATACAGTGCGTGGCGCCGGCAGTTGCGGTTACGTTTACGGCCCCGTTGCTTGGGGCTGCGCTTGGTCCGGCGGGTCAGTGGGTGACCCTTACCATCATGGCCAAAAGTAACCAGGAGGGGGCGCAACTGTTCCCAGTCCTCACCAGGCTCCTGGTGTAGTGAGCGGCTGATACGAGCGTGTCGGCCCTGGTGGCGCGGTGTCTGGTTGAGGTGCAGAACCTCCACAGCCAGCCCATAATTTGGGAGGCGTTCACGAGTCCAGCGCAGCACGGCAGGGCTGACATCAAAGCTCTCCCAGCGTGATATGTTATGGTGCACAAGCCGTGTATCCAGAAGCTGCATGATCAGCTGCCCGGGCCGCGGGGGCTTCAGCACCTCATACACGTTTATCCGGTGAAGCCCCTGCTTATCTGAGACAGTGTCAGCGATGGCCTCATCAATCTGATGGCGGTAGAGCCTCAGTTCAGCTGAAGAGAGAAGTTCGTCCTCTGGAATGCTGCTGATGTTGAACAGGAAGCGAAGGGGCATGTTCTCACCATCATCCGCCTCATGTATCCTCTCCATGTGCTCTGAAAATTACGAAGAGGAGAATAGGGGATATTTACTCAAGTGCATAATTCCATTGACATTGAAGATACTACTGTGTTCTTTGCCCTCCAAAGCTAAATCTAAATTATTTAATTGACACATAAGAATGCACATGCACACTTCTCAAAGCCTCCAGGGTATTCAAGAATATAAATATACATTGTCCACACTTCCTTATCTATCTATAAGGATTATCCAGCCCTTCTCTCAATGCCTTTCTCTGAGCACTTTGCTGAAACATGCATTACAAGGAGGGTGGTGATTAACGTACCACAGCTACAGTATAAACACAGTGGAGGCTCCCTGTTCCATGCTCAGTCTGCAGATTTCTGGCAAGATCACCATTGTTGGGGAAAGGAATGTTGTGTCTACTATTTTCCTGCTCAATCCACCCCTGTTATTTCACACCCAGGCCCTAATCTTGCCCAGGTGGTTCTCATTATTAAAACCTGCTGTGTTTTTGATTAGCTCTGCTGTTTGTTCGCTTAAGACATTTATCATTTTCATCATGAATAATCATTAAGGAGTAGATTCTCATTCTCTGAAACCCATGGGAAAGGACATCTTGTGAGAGAATGCAGTGAATTCAAATCTTCAACCAAAGCTTACTGAAATTTTTAAATATGCATGCATGCACCTTCTCACGTGCTTTCTGTTTTATAGTTAAATTTACAAAGAAATTTGAAATGATTAAAGCAGTTCAAAATAAATAGTTACATGATGTAAACATATGTCCTCACCAAACTGCATCTTCTGCAGACTATAATACCATGGTCATGTTTTGGAGTGATCAGTCAACTGAATCACACTATCACACAATGGTGCTTCCATGAAAACGAGTACTCCCACTCAAAAGACCTCAAAGCATATTATTAACATAGTTTAGCAAAGGGGAAGGAGGGTAAATGCCAGTAGAGAGCACTAGAAATCCATACACACACATGCACATACACACTGCATCACAAGCAGAAGTTCCCTTCCAGGGACAGTGCTCTTTTTTCCTCACTAGCCTTGGTATATTGCCGTGTTAGTGTGTGTTGGGATTCGTTACCACTAGCAGCGTGTTTGACAAGCCCCATTAAGGCTGACTCATCCCTCCTTCCTCACTCCTCCCCCTAAGGGTAACAAGTTATGTAGCCCTAAAGCTCCCCATTTTTTTTATTTCACTATGCTACAAGATCACAACCTCACTTGTCTTTCTGCTGATTTAGTAGATGATTTTCAAGCATTTACCTGACACAGTCAACCTGAAGTTTCTCTGAATTTCTCACTAAAACTAAACAGAAGCAGTTCTATCACACAGCTACTGAGTCTGTTTTTCCACCTCTCTAGAGAGCTGCAGCGTCTGCTCAGCACCCACATTGTTGGCAGTAGGGGCTTTATTTAGAGATAATTGCATGTTCAGGAAGGTCCTTCTAAAAGAGCCCTCCATATAAACTGGAGGCATGAGAGAAGAACAGACTCCAATTCCAGGCCAAGACAGAGCTTTTTTAAGACATGTTCTGCTGGGTGGGGTGAGAAGTGTAAGTCAGTAATATGAAGGTATGCTTTTTCTTCAGCTGCTAACCAGACACACCAGAGTTTTGTCAAATGAGGCTCTTGAGAGCTTGTCTAGCAGAATATTTTTGCCCCTCTGTAGACAGTGTTTGGTGACCACATCCTTAGATTCCTTCGTTATGGTGAGATGGGTGGAGCTGCTTTACAATCTTGCTTCAGGGGATTTAGGAAATGTTTTTTTTTAGTGAATAGTTAGCAGTCCTCGCCCATTCTAATGAAATATACTACTACCAAACTTATTGGAATGCTTGGCAACAATGACCATGATTATGGTGTAATGTGTCTATGTAGACATGAAGCGATTATCATAACTCTTCCTACTGATTATAAGATTTTCTCCTTAGTTTGTCTTTGTTTTTTTATTTTCTCCATGTGATGTCATCCATCCATGCACTAACCGCTTTTCCTCTAAGGGGAGGTAGCCAGCTGTCAGTGAGCGAGAGGCGGGGTACACCCTGGACAGGTCGCCAGTTTATCACAGGGCTAACATACAAAGACAGACAACCATTCACACTCACATTCACACCTATGGGCAATTTAAAGTCCCATGTGATGTCAACATCCTCCATTTTGCCTTACCTTCATGGTGGAAGCCCCTCACAGTGTTGGCCCGGCTGGCTGACATCTCTGGGTACTCAAAAACAATGTCATGCCCTCCAGCTTCCTCAGCCTCCCCTGACTGCAGCCGATAGAGGTCCAACAGGTAGCGAGGCACAGTGGTTGAGCGGCTGGGCCGAGGCCGCCTCTTGAGGCCAAACATGTGCAGCAGCGTGGCCTCAAAGTCCCGCAGCAGTTCATGGCTCTGAGCGGCCGAACGACCCTGCAGGCCCGGTACTTTCTTTTTCCCTTCTTCAGGTATCAGACTAGCATGGTTGCTCTCTCCCAGCAGGACTTGGCATATTAAAATGACCATCAGCATTCGATTACCAGGAATCATGATGTCTCTGGAGGAAGCAGCATATGGCAGAAAAGATTAGGGCAGAACTGAAAAGAGCAGAGGAGAAGAAAACAAAAAAGAAAAGAAGAGGAGGGCCTCCTTGTTAACTGACATAAAATATTTGTTTCCATTTCTTCCATGTCTTCACCAGCCCCAAAACACCGTCTTCTCTCTCTTCTCTAACTGTTCCCACTGAGGGAAGACTCTAATTGGTTCTAATAGTCTAGTCTGCCTTGTTTACAGTAAAGAAGTCCCCAATCAGACAGACCACTTGCAGTTTATCTTTGGTGACATCCTCCAAAGGTAAACAGCTGGTTCAAGAACCCAGCTTTTTTGAATGGAATCTGAGGGCCATTCCTTTTCCGTCCCTCCTTTCCCCCCATCTCCTCCCTGCTCCACTATGATTAGACAAATAAAAGAGGCAGCCCTGGGGCCAGAGCAAATTCTTAACTCGATAAGGAGCCACGGTCCCTCACAGTCTGTTCCAACAAGCCATGGGGAAAACCATGGACTATGTGACACATATTTAACTGAAAAAGCTCTTCCTCATACCAATGCCTTACCCAATACCCCACAGGGACCTTCAGTTCAAATTTGGTTGAATGCCACATAAATAAGAAATTCAGTAGACAGAGAGCGAAGGGGAAAAAAGGTGTAGCAATGTGTCACATGGTAAAAACTGAAATGGCATGGTCCATTTACTTACCGACAGAAAATAAAGCATGGGAAAACAGTCCATGTTTGTTGGGAGCAGGCAATGGACACGTTCTTCCAGGAAATGTCAGGTGGTGTTGGGTGGCTGCAGGAGAACGTTAGAGTGACCCTGTTCCTGAAAGATACAGGTACAAACACAGGGAAATTATAAACTGAACACTGTTGCAAACCCTTCAGGCTGTTACATGGTATTTACCTAAAGGGGAATAGAGGGAATCTGTGTATATATTTGTCTGTGTGTGTGTTTAAGTGGGTAAGAGAGAGACCTGGTGTCTCTTTAAGGCTTATCATTTTGGCTCATGGGTAAGCTAGCTATTTACTGTAACTGGAATGTAAGAAGGTATGTGCCACAACACAGACAGCAGTTCCCTAATGCCTTACACTCACCTCACACCTTATTAAAACAAGAAACCTCCAATGTGCAAAAAGCATTAGAAAACTATCTGCTTTAAGTGAAAAAACTCTGGACACTGATAACATTAAAATCCACATCCAAAAACAAGACGGCTGTTTGCTTATAGAAACTGTCTCCAAGTGAACTCACTCAATGCAACTGATATCACTTTCAAACAAAGGACTAAATACAGGCATCTCAACAGGGAAACTCTTAGTAACACTTCCTCACCTAAATCGATCGCACAGGTTGTAGTGACGCTGATGTCATGCCTTCTGCTCTTTGGCATTACTATCATTAATAGGAACTACTTGAGAATACTTTGAGAATTAGGCTTGGTGTTTTGCAGGGTGTACTTGGTTTTATTCACAGGTTAAAGCATTGTGAATAAAAATCATTCACAGCTTTTACAGTCTTCTTTTCCCCTGTCAGGATTAACAAGCACAGAAGTGTGGCTCTAATGATTCTGTTCTTTTACCCGTCATTTAAATGCATTTAATGCTGAATCACACTAATAAAATCACTGAATATTTGGGCGACAACAACAAAAACAGCACCATGGAACAGACATTGCAACTCTGGAGCGATGTAGGCCTTTGGTCATCATGTGGAGCCTGTTCTGCTGAAATGCCCCCAAGTATTACTACACAGTAAGGATGCATATTAACAGAAACAATATGTGAGTGTGTAACATACAGTTCGTATGTGTGAGTCTCATATCTGTACAATTATCTAGGCTCTTGCATGGCTCACTGTACATGCAATCAAGGCTCTTTTTCCTAACAGAGTTAGACTTTGACCTGCGACTGACCCCCGTTTCTCGGTCATGACACTAAATCTGGTGTGTGTGAAGAAAGGGTGATACGATGTGTGTGTACAAGCTAAATAGCGTGCATGAGACACACGCACGAGTGTGTGCCAGTGCCTGCATATTCGTGAGAACTGTGGCAAAGAGAGAGGAGGGCTCAGAACATGATCAGCTCTATTACCCATGGGGTGAGGGGATAACTTGTGTGTATGTGACTGAGTGTGTGAGTGTGTGTGTGCACATCTCTGACAACAAGCGTTCATTGTACAGAGAGGGCCTCTCCCATGATTACAGGGATTCATAGCACTCAAAAACACTGACCATACAGAACATCTTGTAACTGTAACCAGCCACTGACAAAGCTGCAGGCTAAGACAGACAGACACTCAAAGCAGTGATGATGATGAAAGAAGATGTAAGGCAGACAGGGAGGAACTTTCAACTCTAGAAAACTCTAGAAAAATTCCTTGTGTTCAAGTTTGCTGGCCAGTTTTCAACTGTGGTCATTTTAAAAAGCAATGCAAATTTTCACACCAAACTCTGCTCATTTTATTTCTAGTAATTACAACTTGATCAAACTGTGAGAAAAGAAAAGCAGAATTGCATGATTATACAATATTTTTAGATGTCTCAAACCCTGAAGACATTTGAACTAAACAACAGACAGAAACACATTTTGCAGCGATTGCAGACCAGGGTGCAATTAGGCCAAAGCAGTCAACTGCCCTTGGCTTTGCTTGATCCCCTTTGGCCTCTCTGTCTCCCTGACCAGAGATAATGTGATCAGACTATGCACATGAAACTTCAGATGTGTTTCCTGAGGAATTTGACAGTGATGGTGGGAGGGAAGATGGGAAAGAGAGCCACAGGTTACCACAGGAACAGCCAAATCTATCTTATCATTCTAGATGCCAGAAATTATTTTTCTTACACAGTTATAGTCATGCACTGCTATATTCCATGGGTATCTTTTTCTGGCTAATGTTAGTACAGCATGGTTTTTTAATGTATACAGTTATGATACTGTATATTATGATTATGATGGTTACTCCATTGAGTGGTTCATAGTTGAATGGTAAAATAACATAATTTAAACAGTTTCCTTTTAAGAGAATTTTATTGATTTGTTTAACTGTCTGATAAAAACTGGTAACTAAGATTAAATACATTTAAATAATAATTAGGGCTCACAAGGATTCACTGTGCAAAATGTCCTCATTTGTATTGAAAGAACTAAAACAGAGACCTGCAATATCTGTTGTTGCTGAATAGTGTTTTGGGATTTTATCTTTTTTTCTGAGCAGTTCAATAGTAAGAACATTCACAGTCAGTGAGATCACTGAAATCAGGTCAATTGTTTTGTTAGCTGTAACATATTCTGCAAGACAAACTCTGATATAAATAGTTGCATTGTTGCGTTTGAGATTTCTGATGCTGATTTCAGTGTTTATAAAAAAGAAATGGAAAGTTATGTGAAATGCTCTCAGCTGATCTGCATAACAGGTTAAAGAGTGGTGAACAATACAAATGTAAAACCCGAAAAACCAAAACATCAGGTATAGCACCAAACACCTGGGACAATATTTTCCTGAAACATGAAAATCAAACTCTTCGCCAGCCGCGTGCAATTTCTAAAATAAAGGTATTATTATGCAAACATAAAATGCATTTAGATTAAGAAAAACTTTGGGAGTGTGTTTCGCTGCACGACGGCGGAGAAATCTGAGATGAAAAGTAAAGGTGTGTGCCAAGAACGCCATGCGCCCGCAGGCCGCAAAATGTTTTCTCTGCTGCTGCATGACTGGATTAAATGACAATTTCACTTTATAATCATTTGTTACAAAACAGGTGTAAGCACGTGAAACATGTGAGTCATGGCGTTTAACGATTATACATGATTCATGAGCTATTGTAACTTCACGTGTTGAAACGTTTTGCAGACTTTGGTATAATTGGACATATGTGTGGCGTTTTAAAACTGTCCGAGCAACGCGTGAATTTTTGTTGACCCACATGTGAAGCGATGGTTGGTTGTAATTTTAAAAATTAACTCAAGAAATAAACAGTGTATGTTTATGTCCGGGGCTGAGCTGTGGCATCTCCATCTCTGACATTACGCATACAGGGATGACACGGAGCAGACACAGGTGTTTAATCAGGCAAAATCTTTGCCTAACTTAAGAAAAAGTTAGAAATCTGCATGAAGTACATATTTAAATTGTAATGAACAAAGAGAAACTGAGAAAGTGGACGCTCGCTTTAGAAATTACCTCACTATATTGGTTTGTCACTGCTCAACACTCCGGCACAAAAGTTTCTAAGCTGTTACGAGCTCCACCATGACCACAGCTCGTCCCAATATACACTTTTATTTCAGTATATTAGTTCCTCTGTCAGTAAGGTACAGTGTAAAATTTTAAGCTTCTACATTTCTACGGGGATTATTTTACAGCCATCGGTGAAGTCGGTTAAACGCGCACAAACACCAACGACCAAACAAAAATGAATGGTTCAAAGTTACGAACTGTCAGCGGGGTTCAAAAAGCTTTAGTGTTGAATCTCTGTTATGCGTGAATGTGTAATGTAAATGAGCGCTTACCATCAGTAGAGGTCCAGGTATCCTCAAATGAAGTGAATGTAGAAGGGAAGGTGTAAGGCAGTCCAGGCGTAAAGCGGAAAAAATGCCAAAATGAGCCTTAAAGGAGAAGTTCGGTGCCTTTTTGGCTCATTAATCCTGTAGCGACATCTCTAAACGGACAAGAGAGGAGACGGGGGCCGGAGTGAAGGCCAGCGCTCGGGCTCTGCGGGTTTCCTATCCGTGTCCAGGATAGTTCGTGAGGGCGGGCGGTGCGCAGGACTGGTATACTTTCCAAATGATCCAGCATCTATGGTCCATTGCAGTTTTTATGTGTCCGCCCAATTTACCCTCCCTGCCTCCTTCTCCCCGACCCCCACCTCCCTGGTCTGTCTCAAACACCTTGGATAACCCCCCTTCCCTCCTTCTCCACTTTAAATAAAGAGAGCTCGTTGCACGGACGATTTTCATTATGTGAAACTTTGTAAGTTGACTGTGAATATCAATCAAGAGGTCAAACGCTCAATAGTCTCAATCTGCATTTAAATGCTCCAGACAGATACAGACAGTAAACTAGTCGCAAGGTAACATCGTGGTACTCCCATTAAAAACACCCATTTACCTGAAGAGGTATTGATTTATTTGAGTGGTATTTAGGTCTGATTAGAAAATATCAGCAATAAAAAAACTAGGAATTATCTTAATTTAAAAATATATATTTTAAAACATAAGTAAAACAGACAAAAACACGACGAATTTTGAAAAATAATGTTCACTGTGTGGTTAAGCACGTACCTTTTTTTTTACCTGTTAATCACACCTGCCAAAAACCCAGTCAGTCATTATTCTCTCTGAAGTAAAGCTCAAGACATTTTTTTTGATGATATAGGATTATAGTCTTTACTTTTGTCCAAAAACAGATGTGGGGGCAATTATTCAGATATTTGGCTCATATAGAGACCATCATGAGTATCAACAAGCTCTTGATATTTCGTCACTCCCAGTCATTAATATTTATAGAGAGAGAAATTGAAGATTTCTGTCCTTTAAGGCTCTCATTCTCATATGGTTACAGTTAATTTTATGAGCTCCTGACCCAAATACAGATGCATATTGGTTGAGAGATCTTTAGATTAGCAATTTTCCATGGGAACCCCATTTGAGAAGATTTTTGTTGTTATGACTTAATCTAATACAGACCTAAATGAATATGTAGACTATTAATTGAAAAAAGTTATGCTTACACAACCCCTCATTGTACCCATTACCGTTTAAAATAAAAGATAAAGATGAGTCCAATAGACCTTCTTCAGGGACCCCTGGAGGTTTCTGAAATGAGATCCATTGTACACTCGTTGTTTTCATTTTTTATGTGATGCCATTTATAGAAAATATAGTACATCAAATCTCAACCAAACAAAACAAACTTACATAGCTGTATTTTAGTCCCAGTTGCACCCAAAATATCATTCATGCCAAATAGTTTCCTGTTTCACTAAATTACTATTGCCCAAAAGGGGAAAATCCAAGTTTTCTCTTAAATGTCTGAATAATAATGGCACCAGTTTCTGGAACTTTCTGTTCCTATTTATTATTTGTCTGACTTATTACCAGCCAATGGCACAAATATGATGTGACTTTGTGTGGTTGTGGTTATCAGCAAAAGCATTTGGGGCAACAGTGGTGCAGTAAGTAGGGCAGTCAGCGATTTTCAGTTGTCTATGAACCCAAGGGTTGGTGGTTTGCTTCCCGGTCCCTTCCCGATTCCTGGTCACATGTTGAAGTGTCCCTGGACAAGACACTCAACCCTGAACCCCTGGTGCCTGAGGGGGCATCCTGTCCACAAAGAATTTCCAATTATACAATTATTATTATTGTTACTATTACATCTAACCGTGTCCTCTAGATTCTGCAATGTGTCACTCATTCATCCATCTAATTTAACTTATCCAGTCCAGACATCCCTCTCCCCAGCTATGTTCCGGAAGGGATCCAGAAAAGTTTCCAGGCAAAATGGCACTAGGCAAATTCTGGTCTTACCCTGGAGCTGAACATGCCCAGAAGATCTCCAATCAGAAGCCCACCTGAAATGAAATTAAATGCCTGAGCGACCTCAACTGGCTGTTTTCGACATGAAGGGAACAGCAGCTCTACTCTAAGCTCCCTCTGGCTGTCCAAGCGCTGTTCCTACATATCTCTAAGGCTTAACCCAGCCAACTTATGGAGGAAACTCATTTTGGCCGCTTGCATTCACAATACAATTTTTTCAGTCACAACCATAGGTAAGGATAGGTAAGTAGATTGACTGGTATATTGAGAGCTTTGCTTTCTTGCTCAGCTCCCTTTTCACCACAGCGGTTTGGGGTAAAGGCTGGGAGTGAGTTGAGAGAGCCATGACTTCAGACTTGGATGTGCTGGCTCTCAGCTACTTCACACTGGGCGGCAAACCACCCCAGTGCATGCTGAAGGTAATAGTCTAATGAAACCAACAAAATCACATCATCTGAGAACAGTTGATTCAATTGTGTCCTCCCTGTTGAGTTCCTAACAGCATGACATTGATCTTTGATATTTTGACTTGATCAGTTCACTGCAGACTGCAGTTCTTTCAGAATCTCTTTTAGTTGGTTTTCTGGCTAAATACCAATTGATATCATCTGTGAATATTGTCTTTTGACATTTAACCATATAGGGGATATATTACATTAATCTTTAGTTTACCAAAGCTGGTAACAGACTAACTTGCTATTATTTGTAAGTAAACAGCTTATATATTGTTGTTAGATGCAATATGGGGCAAACACTGCCAGCTTCCAGTTTCATGGGAATGTCCGTACTCACAATGACCACCCCTACTGAATTGGATTAGCTATCTGATAAGCTGCATAACTCGGTAATGTGTCATCGTCATAGCCTCAGCCTCATAACTGAGATCTGGGATACAAATAATCTGAAAGTTTGCTTGTCATGTTGCCTTTACATGTGTGCTCCTACTGACATAAACTGTTTGCACTTTAAATCAGAGAATGTATTTTGTATATTGTTACTGACCTCGTCATTCTCTCTGACAGATTCAAGTCTTCTGCCCCATTTAGGAGCTCTAGACTGCTGGGCTTTAAGATGAATCCCCAAGCAAATAGGTATGCAAAAACTGCACATCACTGGCATGTGTGTTTCTATGTGTGGCTTCTGGGATGTGCTTTGTGACTCAGGCCACTTAGTATTCTTCACCTTCTAGCACATATCTTCTGCATGACTCTTGGTGCTGGATCTCAAGCTGTTCAACACCATTACTAAAACCATTTGTGTTCTGTCTCTTTGGTGGGGATGTTGTCATACACAATTTATTTTGGTCAGATTTGCAGACTTTCTTGTGGGTTCCATATTTCATGTTTTCACTTTCAAGTTCAAATGACTAAGATTAATCATTCTGATGACCTGATATTGCACCAGAATATTAAAAATGGATCTAACTTTTTTTTTTTGCCAGCTGCAATGCATGGCTTGGTATTATGAGACTATTGGAGCTACAATTTTATATTGAATACAGCTGAAGATTCTCATCTCACTGGCACCTACTAGCAGCTAGACAGATAGATATAAATGTGTATGTAAATTGTTACAGTATTACAGTAATGGCACTACTGCCTGGAAAAATGGGAACTGTTTTTGGGGTTGTATTTCTTGCTTTAGGTAATGCAATTATCATTCATTTGCAACATAGTTAATGTTAAATATCATGTACTTTGATTAGAACATTGCTGTTGCCTAACATCACTGAGATGTTGCAATGTAACATTATAAGTTAATTTAGTATATCTGTAAAGGCTTTAGACGTGTGATGTCACATGCCTTAATCTTATTTGTGTTTGTTGCACTCTGTGCATAAAATGTGTAACAGGACATTGGTGCAGTGCTAAAGACATTATCATATCTGTTCAAGGTAAATTAACAATGTCCAAATTACTTTTGTGACGTTCGTGAGATGCGAGATATTGAGATATTGAAATACGTCAGTATGATGAACATGATCTGCAGACAACCTAACAATACCACACCAGCATTACCTTGGACTGCATGCAAACTAGATAAGCGTAAAAGCTGTTACATTAAAAAAACAAAACAAGGCAAACAACAAAGTTATGGACCTGTTTGTTATAGAAAGATTAGATAGAGATCGACCTGTGCTGTATGTACCAGTGATGTTTGTAAAAACAAATAGAAATCTCAAGCAATGAATCATGCAACAAAAATATGAGGGAGGTCATGTGGCTTGGCAAGAATGATGATGTAATGAAAAAAATTGAGTTACTGTATAATCCAGAATATAAATTATACTTTGCCTTTCATGCAGATTATACTTGTGACACATACAAAGGGTAAAATAGGGCAAAGCACATTGTAAGTCTTGTCTTAAATTAATATAAGATTGTGACAGCATACACCAACACTGTTCATTTATATTTATTAACACATTACTGCCCACAAATTGTATATTTTGCAACACACGTTTTTTAATGTTTATATATTTCTTTTGTGTTTCTCTGTCATTATCTCTTTACATGGATCTCAGTTGCTTGTGGTGACTGAGGACGTCCCTCCCTGCTGATGGCAGCACTATCTCATTTTGTGGCTGACGTGTGTTTGGTGGAAATACTTTAAGGATTTCTCCAACATTTGAATAGAGACATTTCTATTACAAGAAATTTATGTGAAATTATTAGGATTATGTGTCTGATTTTCTCTGTAATTATTATTATATTATTTTATATTATCTATATTTGATTAGTTAGAATATGTTATTCCAGTAGTCCAATAGTCAAAAGAACACATGCTCCTGTATTAACAGGTTTATGTAAAATTAGGTCCACTGGCTACTTGCTGGTGTTAGTTTAAATAAAATGTTAAACTAACACCAAAAAGATTTATATTTCATTATTAAACACACAGTTATGTGGGCTCATGCATATGGTCAGTAAAAACTGTGTAGCCATGTGTTTGCAGCTACTCAATGTTAAGAAGTTGAGATGGTTTTCATTGTTTTTTTTCTACACAATTTGTTTTTATCCTGAACATCACAGTAAGGCCTGTAATTGCTTGAGAACCTCACTGAGGTTCTTCCACACAAGAAGCTTGAGCTGTGTTTTACCAACTAGGCTACTGGCCTGGGCTGTACTTAAAGATATGCTGTGGATGTTCCTTCGTAAGTGTTGACCAGGCTTAGCCCCTTTGAGCCCCGCTAGTTCCAAAGGAGATTACCAACTGTGGGTGGTTTAGACCCACAGGCATTTACTGACTGACTTATGTCTTCCACTACTTAAGATTCGAACCTCTGATCCCACAGTTTTTATATGTGTAGACATGAAAATAATCCACTAGCACTTGACCTAAAACAGTAAAAGGCAAATAGTAAATTTATCAAGCCACTTTTCTTTTTAATATATTTGAAGAGTGAGTTCATAAAACCTCTGTTCTCATGTGCCATTACTTTTTTCTGAGTGAGTTAAACACAGTCACAGAGATTACTTATCTCCTGATATTTGCCTTTGGCCATTCTTGGGGAGAGGTTAGCAGTGCTTTGCTGTTTTGACATCACCTGAGAGTGGGCTGATTTCACCTCTGTGCCTGTGCCACTAAATCCTGCTCGGAGCCGCTCACCTGTGAACACCAGCCCTTAATCAGCAGCAGCTCAAAGGTGACCCGACCACCTAAACCCCAAGCCTGATGTCATAACACACCTTCATTTTCTCTTTCTTCTCTTTCAGACGCTCCACAATGTGTCCACTAGTGCAGACACGCGCCATAGCCATTGATCAAACCTCAGCTTTCACTAATGCTTCGACTTCTCATTGGAACATTTTTTTTAACACAGCCGCCTTATGTTTCTTTGGGTGCTTAGGCTGCAGTGTGCTATAATCCCCTAACCCAGTCCTGGGACCTGAAAGCCTGTAAGTGGTGTGAGGGGTTAAGGGAAGGAGAAGGACAAGCAAAGCAGCATTTGAGGATGGATTGGACAAACTATTTAAATCTCTGTAATGGAAATGGTATGTAAACTCATGAACCTAAAAGTAAACAGAAAGAAAATGGAGAGGAATGGATGTTGAATTGGTCCGAGTCTTTCCGGGGGAGCTTTGTTGAAACTCACATCTTACCCCCGCCAAACTGCTTGCAACTCCCCTTCAGCGGAACAAAGATAAGTCAAAGTCCTTCCTGGCTCATCTCCTTCAAAAGACACCACTGTTTAGTTAGACAAACTATGTATATACGTTTCCTCCTACAAATTAGGTTTCTGTAAAATTGTAGATTCTCTTCAGTTCATGGAGTCAAAAGCACAGAAACATTTTGACCTGAATAGTGTATCAGCAGCAGTTCTTTCATTGATAAGACAAAGGAATTTGTGTTCAGAATAAAAAGTGTCCAAGCCATCATCTCATATAACACTCTTGCTAACCCATTAGAAAGAGAGATCATCAGTGACACTCCTGCATATGCGATTGAGGTTCAGTCTGCCAAATGATGTGAAGTTGCTGGCTGGCTGGAGTTCCTGCCAAGTGAGTGACAGGACTTTAATGTCCCTCCATCTCCTGCTGTCGCTCCTGCAAACCTGCTCCTGCCAGATATTATCAAAGAGTGCTGGTCAAGTGAGCAGCAGAGAGGGGTTTTTTTAGGCCTTTCTCCTCTTGAGTCAGGGCACAGTGAGACACACTCAACACTGTCCAGACACAGCCTGAGTGGGGCAGCGCCTGATGCAGGGACTCTGGGGAGTTACGCTGGGAAACTTTCTCAATGGATTAAAAAGCTTTTTTATCACTATTTGGATTGGCACTTGAAGACACTCCTTTAATCTGAGAGGGGAACTGACTTTGCCCACACTGTAGTCTCTAGAGGCCTAGCTAAGAGATATATTCTTCAGCAGTGGTGCTCCTTGGTGATAGAGAACCTTATAAGTGTTATGTTCTGGAACTCAAGCGATAAATAGATTAGACTTGAAAAGACGGAAATCTACCAGAAAAGAACATAATTTAATAACATACAATGCAGTAGACTATCAGTGCCCTGAGAAACCCTGTGTCTCAAGTTAAATATCTGGAATTCTTTGTGGGTCAAACTATGTAATATTCTCAAATTCTGGTTATCTGGTTGCACAAAATAGCTATTCACCAAGAAATATTTTCCATTTAATACTTTCAATAGCAACAATAAAAGCAAAGTATATGTTTTCCAAAATGTTCCTAATTGATTTTCAGAAAGTCATGAATCACCTAAACTGACCCTGACCCTGAATTTTCACAGGCAAATGTGTTGAAATTACTGTATTGATACTCATCAAACTGCATGTCATGTAAAGTTTCTTATTCTATCAGTGGCAAAGAGTCAAACTTCGTAAATCAGCGCTGGACCAGACACTAGCCACAGCCCTCTCAACAAATCATTGTGAAGTAAGACATCAACACAAGACTTTAGAGGTGGCATACAGTCAGAGCATCTGCCCTCATTTCAAACCTATTTTACATTTTCACTGCATCTCTGTTGGCCATCAGCATTTTAAGCTATGAAGAAGATCTTAAATGGGTGAGCATCTTTTCAAACCATGACATTTAATACAGCACATAAATCAGTCCAGTGACCTGTTATTCCTTCAAGAATGTAATTACATACTTTCAAATAAAACTTGAAAGGGCCCAGCAAGTTTTAAAATGCAGTGTGTGCTCCCAAGACGGCAGGAAGGAATTCCAAGCAGTTGGACTATGCTAACATCCCTGTGTGGGCGAATCATGGGCAAGAGGAGAGAACAAGGTTGAAACAGAAAAAAGAGTAAATACTTAACACAAGACAATAAAATAATGAATTTATTTACATTATATCTAATCCAATCCAATTCTTTGATTCTGTCATCAACAAATCCTTGATTTAAGAAAAAACAAATTATTAATAACACTAATTAATAAAAAAATATATAATTAATAAATGAATAGTTACTATTGTTCTGCTACATTCAAGATGGCAGGATGTCCTAAAATTCTTTTTTAAAGCATTAACTAAATGGAAATATAATAGTCTAGTATCTACACTTATCAATGGCCATATCAAGTGAAAAAGTGAGGTCAGGATCTCAGGGAGAAAACATGACAGCTGTGTATGAGTATTTTATTTATTTATTTATTTAGTTAATCTATTTCAGATTAACGGGAAAACAGAAACTGCTTAAGGAAAATGTAACCAGTCGATGTTGTAAAAAACAGATCTTAAAGTTCAGTTTTAAAGTCACCACTGAAGAGAAAACACATTGTTGATGGAAAAAAGATGCAGAGAGAAAGAGCAACGAGGGTGACGATAGCATCCAGCAAGCAGCAGACCCCGACGCACTGATAGGATCGAGTAGATAGGAGGAGTAGATAAGCTGATCCAATAGAAGAAAGTAAACCACACTAGTGAACCGGCAGCAGGTCTAGAAATTGTGGTGGTGGCCAGACTGTGGCACCCACTCAAAGAAGAGTGACACATTTGTTAAAATATGTTACAGTAATGCTGTATATTATAATGTTTGTTCAATTTATGAAAAAGCTAATATGCAACTTTATGAATTGTGAAATTGATTGATTGGTTGGTTGACATACTTTATTGATCCCTTTGGGAAAATTGTTGTTATGCAGCTGCCAGACAGTACATGTCAGCGCTACTTTAAAGCAGCGGTTTCAGTGTCTTTTCCAAGGACACATCGACATGTAGCCAGGAGGAACTGGAATCGAACCACTAACCCTGGGGTTATAACTTCTAACTACAATTTTAATTCCAAATAGTAAATGGGAATACACAACTTTATATTAAACTTTATGTCATCAGCTGTGTTGAGTTGCTCAATGAACTAACTTGCTGTTAGCACCAGTTAATCATGTGCTTACAGCACAAACACAGCTTGATTCTGACTATATATTTTATAGATATATTTGGTGGTCAGGACTACTGGTCAGTTGCCACGGTCTGGCTTGTTTTGTGAGTAATCTACACATGCGGTGCTGACTGATTATGTGCTTGACTGATGTGTCAAAACACTAATACAAGCAACATAAATTGATTTATTAGGAGAGAAAGATTTGTTTATCAAACTTGGGGTCTTTAGCTTGGATATTTGACAAAGTGAATTTGTTTGTAATGTCAACACTGCACAACAGCTGGATGCACAATAGAGGAGACCTTTGTCATAGTCAAAGAAATATAGTGAGTGACTCAACGGCCCTTGTATGTTTGTCACTCCATAAAGCATGTAGCATTCAAACCCATTCAATTATTACTTTTTGCACTATTTGTAAATACTTTTGAGTCTAAAATAGATTTGATGTAAACAACAACAACATAATACATCTGTATTTACCTGTTGCTAGCAGACTTCTTTTCTTATGTGATAAACACTTTTTTTAAGTTTTAAGTTTTTTTTAAACTTTTTTCTAAGGTTGTTTTTTGGGTTCTAACAGTGTCCATTAAATGTACTTTAACCGTATAAACAGAATTATATGGCTTCCAGAAATGACGAGTTTCCTTTCAGTGATATGGTTTATTCATTGGCTTAATCCAGTCTGAGCAAAGCTCCTGTGTTTGTGAGTATGTAAAGCTGTTCTAAGCAAGACTCGGCATCCGATGACTCATTCCTGATGTAATATTTCATGGTGCAGACGGATGCTACTCTCAGGGGTGTCTGGCCTGCTGCTTGGGATTTGGCACAGAACAGTAGGTGGTCAGGCGATTAGGTCACCACACTACTCAGAGATCCAGGAATGCTGTAACCCAGGTTTTGGGATCTGCCATGCTTCCGATCTCTCTATGGGAACCAATATGTTGCATGCTTGTGCCATGGAAAATGCACTTATGTTGCAGCAGCATGGAGAGAGTAGCCTCCAGGTTCCACCCAGCACCACATAATTAACCTAGGAGGGAATTTTACACACTTTAAAGAGCAAACCACTCCACTTTGCTTTTAGGGCAGCAGAATGTAATTGCTTTTGCTGGAACGGTTGACATTTTAGGAGTGGTCAGAGTATTTTGGCGCAGCTGGTAGCAACAAGGAGGAAATTCTACAAATATGACCATGGTGTGACATATACACACTCAACAACCTGTGTCAGTCAGTATGAAAGCTATACAAATCCTTTACAAGAACAGAGGAACATATTTAGGCAAGTCACTTCAGTAGATATGGCGTAAAGAATAAAGGTACTAGGAGAAAAGGAGGGCCATTGAAGAATTCCCTTTTGCAGGCTATCACATGATCTTTTTTCTGGATGGCTGACTGAAAACTTAATTTCTAGCTGGGCTTGTAATTGTAGGTAATTTTGCTATATGAGTGCAATTGCAGATTTGATATACAAGGTCCTCTGCAGTGCACTGTTTACTTTTAGGGCCTTGATTTGAGATCTGAAGTTCAAGGGTGGGATACAGTTTACCCCACATCCACTCACGCAAATGTGCTAACACAATATACATATGAGCACATACATACATCCAAATGTGCCTTTTCCAGGCCAAAGGTCACCGTGTTAAAACTGATGTTAGTCTACTGAACATGTAAATGTTTAAAAACGGGTCACAAATATACTTCAGTTTTTTAAAAAGGCAGCTGACACAGAGGATTTTGGAACATTTTTCAAAAGAGAGTAAATATAAAATTTGTTTTGAATCATTTTCTGTTTCACATTTTGCATTACTTAAGTTTCATGGCAGCAAAATGACACAAAATAAACTACAGTAACATGTTACCCACTACAACAGAGATCTGGTTTTAATGGTTTTTCAACAAATGGTACATCAGCTCATTGTTGGTTTTGATTTTTTCTTGGGATTTGATTTAATAAGAAAGATATTCAGTTTGTGAATTAAGCTTCAAGGCACATTTTAATTCTCTCTAGTTAAAGTAATGGTCTGCACTTGTGGTGGGCTACTCCAGATACTAAATCAGATAGTTACGAGGCCGGATGTAGCTCAAGTTGTTGACTGCTGGGAAGCTCTTAAAAGCATGCTTAGTCATATTACCTGTAATTCCACGTCAAATCAAGCTTCCTGGCGAAAGCCTGCTTCAGAAGGAAGAACCTGAAATGCCAGCGCAGTGGAATACGAGATGGAGTTTTGTTGTTTTGTAAAAGATGCTCCAAATTCTACAAAAAACATGGTTTAAACACAAATAAAGTTAAGGAAGGGAGGAAAAAGAAGTCAGATTTATTTGCTGTAGTTTCAGAGACACGGTAATGGATCCAGCTAACTGAAGCCATATTTTTCTTTTCTCTGTGCTTCATCATTTGTCCCCAGGGCTAGTTGACATGACACAAATTTTCCGCTAACAATAAAATAAAGAAATACATAAACAAAGGGTTGGTGAAATGAGTCAGGGGCATTAAGACTGGCTGTGCTTTTTTTTTTTTACTATAATAGCATATTTGAGGGCTACAGTATGCAAGAACACACACATACACACAGACTTAAGTGAAGACGAGGCCAGGCCCTCAAGAGGCCCGCCTGATCAGGGCACCGAATGATACTGCTGAAAGTAAGCATTTGGATTTTCTTTTTCAGTGTCTCACAGTAAAAACTCATGCACTCAATGCCATTCTCCCCATCAGAAAATTTTATTTATTATGATTGCATGTTTATACACACATCAGTGTGTCTTTATCATAGGAAACACAAATATACCATTTCTGTGTTGACGCATGCAAACATCGTATCCTTTTCACTAAAACCCAAATAAGCTCTCATCCAAGTCATGTCATAAAAGCTTACTGGAAAAAAAATGTTAAATAAAAGTACCACAGTTTAAGTGATATTAGCCAGAATAATGATGCATGTGTCCATGTTATTCCAGTTATTGTTGTCTTTGTGGCTTGGCTCACTTTTAATTGTATCTGAGGGCTCATTTGAAATGTTTTGTTTATTTATATGAGCGGGGATATCCTGCAGCAGGATATAAAAAAGATATGTATAAACATATTATTTTGAATTTGATCTTAACCAGAACACACAATTAAAAATCCCAAAAACTGTGCATGTGCACAAACGCCTCTAGACACACACCTCATCATTCGCTTACTCCATACTCTTTGTTCTTGTAACCAACACCTTCCATCCCAAGTTGCTTCCTCTCCACAGGAGCTTTAGGTGTTAAAACTGGAAGCCCAGTTCCCGCTGCGGGAGCTCACTGATCACCATGACAACCACTCAAACACGGCAGCGGTTGGTGTTGGGTTTACTGCCAAATTTGTTGCGTTACACTACGAGTTTCCCTTCTAGTACTTCAGCCCACCCACAGGAAGCCTGTGTTGCAGCAGGGGAGATGAGGTGAGAACACAGAGTGAAAAGAGAGGAGAAGGGAAGAGAGGAAAAGAAAAGGGAAGAGACAGCAACTCAGGGGTCCCAATCCTTCCTCAAGCTGCTGGGTAAAATCACACCATGGCTCTCCTTGACTTTTTTCTTCCCTCCCATCACAAAGGTTCTAGGCAGCTGTTATTTATTTATCACAATACACAGATAGTTAGCTGTAAAGACAATGAGAACATGTGCAAACAAAGTCTCATGGCAAAAACATCAAGGTTTTGCTGTGATTTGCACCATGTAATCACATCTATGTTGTATTTTAGTAAACTTTAAAGCTGTGTTCAGAAAGCAGCCTCCTCATAAATTTCAACGATTAAACAAAGTTAAGCATGGCAGAGAGAAATACAACCTCCTCTGCAGTAGTCAATCAAATACATCCAAGCAGACGTTCCTGGTAGTAGGTCTGTAGCCAGGATTTTGAAAATGCTGAAGTAATGAGTTCAAATTCTTTCAGCAGAACAGCCTCCACCCAAAAGACGTTTTTGCCCAACCACCAACCAAAATAATCACAAGATTTTCTGGGTATTTAAAAAAAATCCCAGAAAGTCACCATTGATTAATTCAACCAGTCAACTGGGACCTTTCTGTGTGGAATTTGCATGCTGCATGCATGTTGTCATTGTGCCTGTGTGGGTTAATTCCCACTGTCCAGACATGCAGATAAGTTAATTGGCCACTGTCTAGCTTTCACCCAATGTCAACTATAGGCTCCAGTTTCCTTCTTCATGCTTCACACTTTTCCAGCACCAAAACAGTCAAATTATATTATATTTGGTCTAAAAATATCAGTATCTGTCTTGATAGAAGAATATTACAAGTGTGTACCTGGATGATGTGAACTTCTCTTCATGTCATTCAACCCCCCCGATTTCCCAGAAATATTACTGATCTGTAATGTGAATATCATAATTTTTCTTTGTGAACATGATAATAACTGTGACACTGATCATTTTCCACAGCTGATAAATCCTGTACCATGGTAAACCACTGTGCACTGTTTTGGCAACCGATAAGCCTCTAAACTTATGGATGCATTAATCAAAGTAGACTTCCTGGATTATATGTCATTTATATGCCTCTGTATTTTATTTTAAAACATTCAGTCTGAACAAGGATTTAGAGGTACCTAGAATATGTGACCTTTTCCTGCGACTGTATGTTTAGACTCATTAGGCTGGAGGCGTTTTGTGTACAACTTCCATCCCCTGAGGAGTTTATTTAGTGCCATGCTCATAGGTACTTCAACAGTCTTTTCTGAGGGATACACTGGGCAGAGGTGACTCATTCCTACAGTGATACCAAATTAGCGAACATTTGAATGAAGGCTCCTCAAGCGGGGTTGTTGACAAAAGGACAACAAACATTTACAGAAGCTGCTGCACCCTTCTTGGCAAGATGAGCAGGAGATGACATCAGAGGAAAACACAGTAATTCACTGTTTACGTGGTTTATTTTGAGGCTTGATTACGTGCAACTCCACAGTGTTTTAGAGCCTTTAAAAATGCTTCTAACCATCAGGGCTTCTGTCATTGTTATTAATGCCCATTAATGTGTGGAAATCCAAATAATTGTAAGTGGTTCATCATGGAATTTGGGGAATTGGTTCTGTAAGGTAAAACTGTACCTTGTTGTAACATCATCGCTTTTACATTAGTTTTGTGTCCATTCGGTAGCAGTGACAAGAACCATCTGGACTAATTGGAGAAAGCTAGACGATCAAGGGTGTAACAGAGTGTGTGAATGTGTGAATTTGTCAATCCCTTGTTTTCTAAACATTTGTATTTTGGGTTTGACTGTTGCTATTTGAGATGATCACTCTGTGACAAAGCTGCTTAAACCACTTTTAGCTTGAGAGTTGAAGTGCTTGCAATGTTCGTCAGGAATGTGAGGTTTTCTGGGCGAACGTCGAGTTCACCCAGAAACACGGAGATAACACGAGTCTGAAATCACTGAGTGCTTAAAACTCTCTGACACGTTTCCAG
Organism: Sandelia bainsii; assembly: GCA_032362345.1. Lineage (NCBI taxonomy): Eukaryota > Metazoa > Chordata > Actinopteri > Anabantiformes > Anabantidae > Sandelia > Sandelia bainsii. The sequence continues at coordinate 8,670,563 of JAUMHL010000015.1, forward strand.
TCTTTTCCACTAAGCCTATGCTATTTGTGCAGCCATGCCTGCATTAAATACACATATGACTGTACACACACAACCACACAGACAGAGACACACATATGCACACACACTGCTGCCCAATACTACCATTCTGCCCACACTCTATTTCAGTCCGGCCTTTACCATTCCAGAGACCGCCGGCCCCACCACATAGAGAGGACTGTGTTAGGCTCTCTAACCCCAGTCACACCAGGCTATTCGCTGGGGTGGGGTGGGGCGGTGGTGGTGAGGAGGTGGGGTGAAGGTGGTTGATGGTGATGGTTCAGGGGGTGTAGTGCTATCTCGCAGCTGTTTTGCTGCGGACGGCGAGGTCTCTCAGCATAAATTTCACTGATATCACCTCCATCAGAGGGCCATAAAGCTGATTTATTATAAATACGACTCTCATGTGTTTACTGTGTGCATTCTTGGGCCTGCAACATCTTTCAAAGTGAGGACTTGCAGGTGCTCTGGCTCAGTCTCCATGGGGGCAGAAAAAGCTGAGAGAAAAAAGCAACGACTGGGAGCCACAGAGAGAGGGGGGCAAAGGACAGCACAGAAAGAGTGAGAGGGATAACTGATGAAGGTTGTGAATATGAAAACATGGCAGCCATTACAGTGGTGATCTAACTGTGTCTGAGGTGATTAAGATAATGTGCAAAGGTATTGAGTTACTTTCCGTCACCCCACATTTAGCTCCCAGAAAATAAATGTGCAGGTGAGATTCCAGCTAATCGAGTTCTGCTGCAGATGGTGCACTCTCCCATTAGTTAAGAAAGTTGTAGCAACAATTCAAACCAAATCAGAAAAAATCAAATGAAGAATGATCCACAAGCTACATTACAACAAAACAGTCTTAACTTAAAGTCCCACTCCAGTCACATTTTAAGGCAGATATAAATACTCTGCTGTGAAAAACATATTGTCTGACAGTTTTCTTTCCATGAAAAAGTTCAGTAAACACCTGAAAACGGCATAGAAAGAGGTCTGGTCTGTCTGCTTCATTTTAAATTCCAGGATCTATGAATATTTATTATATGCAAATGAACCCGGTGCGTACAACAATATGATAGTGAACTGAGATACTGGAGATATTCAGCCTCAGTCGGAACCAGACTAAGAGGCGGAGTCTCTCAAACCGGTAGCGGTAAGCATCCTATTTTTAATACAGTTGTACTTACACCGCTACACATCGCTGAGTTCTGAATTTGCATATTTAACTGTGATTGGATTGGATTTTCAACATAGATAATCTCGTGTTCTCCCCCTAATTTTGAAATCTGTCTTTTTAGGAAGTGAACCTACACCAGCCCCCTTCAGCAGAACAATGTGAAAACACCCTCTTAGTGACAAACTCTGCACATACACCACTCAGTATAGTAGAAGTCAGACAATTTAGGACATACAGTATAAACATAAGAAATACATGGAGTGGGTCTTTAAAGTCCACTTACTGTTTTTGACAGTAACACATAACAGAAGACTGAGTTTGTTCAGTTGTTAATGAGCGGTGGATGTCAAACCATATCATAGGGCCATTCTGAGAATCTCTGAGACTTGCATTTAGTGGGTTCGGTGTGTACAAACCATTTTGTACAAAGTGTTGTCCATAACTGTCTAAACGGAAGCCTCTGACAACTCTTCCTTTTCTCACTCTTTCTTTCCTCCTTTGATTTTAGCAATGGCAGTTTGTTTTTTTTAAACCATTACCATGTAACCATGAGAGCTGGAAATCTCTTTTGCAAGAGTCGACCCTACCAAGATGGCAACACAAAGTTACAGAGAAACAATACAAAATCAGTCTGTCTGTTTCCTAAAAATTATATTTCTATACAACTAAACTGCATTCACAAATATATTTTTGTAGGGAATTTCAATTTATTGAAAGGATTATTCACAATTAACGTAAATAGAACGTTCCAAATACACTGATACTAAACATATCAATAAAAAATCCAGTTTCAGTATTATTAAGCTTTTAAACAAACCTTCAGTCTAGCCAAGTGAAAAGGGGGTTATATGAAAAGGTTTAGTCAGCTGAACAGACTACTTTGTCACTATTTGTCTTAGTGTCTGTTATGGTTTCTTCATACTGCACTGTAATTCTTTGGTGCTGGCATAAGCACAGATTTCAGCAATTACTCTGTTGGGCAAAATGTTGCTGTAATCAACAGAAAAAGATAAAACATATACTAAACACAATTATCATTTAGAGCTACTGTATATAACTTTTTTCAAATATTTGTTTAGTAGACATATGCTTCATAACTTATCTTAGTGTGTGACACAGACTCACAGAAAGAAAGCAAAGAGAGGGTCAAACCTTGTGCATCACACACTGACCCAAACTGTACCTTGCACATATGTATTCCACTTTACAGCATGCATTGATAGGAAACTGATATTATTTCATGACCTCAGTGTATTTTTAGGTAAAAATAATATGTTTTAATAACACGCTTCTATGTGTTGTAGCCACATTTCCTCTTGTCATCACCCTTATTCATCTTAATCTACTGTATGTATCTCAATTAACTAAATGCTTCTGTTCTCAGACAAGCAGTGGGATAAAATCTCATCTCTCCACTTTCTGTTTTTGTATACCAGCACTGCCGTCAGAGGGCATGGGAAAAACATGTCTCAGTGATGACATCAAGCTGTATTTAATCTTGTTTATGAAATAAAGTCTTGGCACAGTCATATAGCATTGAGAAAATTAACTGTTCTCATCTTACAACTCCTGTTTATTTTAAGTACTTTAATCCACTCACATGACAGGATTTCTTTTTCGTCAATCTTTTGACTTTATAGTTTGATTGCAAAGCAGTATGACAAAAAGATAACATCTAAAGAAAACAAAATGGAGTCCAGATGAGCAAGGAGGGAGTATTCTTCACCGCAGCTCAGTGGATTTGCTTTCTCTTGATCTCACCTAAATTTCCGACAGTGACACGGCAGGAACGACGAATCAGGATACAGAATGGGAAGGAGGGGGAGAACATCTTGGCTCTGCTTTTGGACCTGGTAAGTAGATCAGCAATAATTAAAAAAAAAAGAGGACAGAGAGTGAGGGAGAAGAGAAATGTAAGTCATTCCAGAAATGCGAGGGAGCTGCTTGCTTTGTGGATACAACAGGAGTTTGACTAAACCTAACACCGGGAACTGTGAACACACCACTGAGCTGCATCATTGTGTCTGTCTGACCTCACACACACTCACACTCATAAATTGTCTTTTACAAAACATATCTGATGACAGAAAAGTAAGAGATTTGGATATTGGAAAGTATAAAGGGGTGACTTTGACGATCCACATTTAGAAGACAGATAGTAAAAGAACAGAGGGAGTTCCAGTTTTTTTGGCATGTGAAAAAACAGGGAAGATTACGAGGAAATCTTTCACTTTAATAGAAGCCTTTTAGCAGTGAATGTGTTCACTTTAGGCTAAAACAATCCACCCCAACGCTTCACATCTAATCAGTCTTCACCTCTGCTTCATCCATCTTCTCTTATATTTGTTACACTTCACAGTAGAAGCAGGGGCAGCAGCTTTGGTAAACAGTAACATTAAGCTACCATTGTTTTAGAAGCACCTGCTATGCCATGGAGCGTGGTTAGACTTGGTATTTATTTGTGAAGACACACACACACACACACACACACATACACACAGTAACATGTAAACAAATACCCGCAATCGTCCTACCACTAGTCCACAATCTGGCTTGTGTTTTCTTTCCAGCATTTTTTCACAGGGTGGAAATATTTAGCCCTGATGAAACATGCATTTATCTAGGTTTTTTCTCCCCAACCACAACCTCTAAAATCAAATAAACGAGGGAGCTCTATTCTTTTTTTCCTCCATAAAACCCCATAAAGAGGAATGCTGGTAATCCATGTCTACTCCTCCATCATGCCTTGTTCCTCTCATTACCAGCCATGTTGTTCCTATTACGCCTCAACATCCTCTGCTCTTATCAAGATAAATGTGCTGAGATATCATTTCATGTTCCCCCATTTTGCTTATTGCCTGCCCAAACACAGAACACAGGTTCACTGCACTGAACCAATTTGCTGCACGATTGTGGTGTGGGAGTCTCTTTTTTCTTCCATCCCTCCTTTCTGTGTTTCCTTCTCTGTGAAAACTTTACCGGCTGCACTGCAGGGCTTTTTTTTGTAACATAAGGACTTGTTTACTTCGCCCTTCTTAAACATGGAACACAAACCGTAGAAACTCAAGTTAGTTAAAAAATGCAGAAAAGAAATGGCATGTATGTGATTCAACAGGTTCCACATCACTGAAAGTATCTGGGGATTTTTAGAAACCTTATTTTGAATTTCCCTTGTGTTTTTTTATTCTGAACATGCTGAATAATTGAATATGGTCAGATGATCTGATTTCAGCAGAAAAACTGCAGAAAACCCATAAAAGAACAGCACAGTAGCCACAGGAAATCTGTCCATTTTAGAGATGTGGTGGTTGGTTTGGTGGACGGGTGATTTAACATTGCACTCCTGACACATCATCTTGTCATACTCTAAAGCAGGAGTTCAAAACAATCCAAATTGACACATTAGAGTGAGATATTGTCTTTTTATTCCCCAAAGCCTTCTTCCTTTTTGAAAACCTATAACCTACTGCCACAACATTAAAACAACCTGGTGGTTTAATTTTGTGATGGACAGGGGTCGGCATGGGAAAAATGTTTTCAGAACACCCAGTGCATCACAGCTTGCATACAGCACAAGTATATTTATTAGTTTCACAAAATTAAACTTTAATCCATAGTTATTTAGCAGCCAACGTTTCACAATAATGTTTTTTAAAATGAATTAAAAGCAAACTATGATAAGATATGTATAAAGTTTGGCAACTACTTAGTTCTGGTAAGAAAAGATCATGGTCATGGTTTAAAAAAACACTAAATCCATGTCTGTCACATGATGCATTACATTTTAATCCACCACACTTGATTTCTACTTAGCTACATACAATAAAGGGGTCACTTCACATTCATATTGCTTGAATATGAATGTAATACCTCAAAATACATGGCTGCCAGGCTGCTTTTTTTGTGGATGTACCCACAAAACTTTGCTCACCTCCAGGAACTGTGAGCACATCACTTATGATCCCTGTTTGCCTCACTTTTGCTTTCTCACACACACATAGGCAAACCTGACACATATGTTCTCTTTTTTAAACTATATGCAAAGATGATGCTGAAAGTAAATAAGAAAAGAATAGTGATTCTTGGCACTGTGGGAACACTAATACAGAAATATTAAACAAAATACAATATAAAATATTGTTTTATACAGGTTTAGATAAATTAAGTGAGCTACATAGCATGCTGTTAAGCATGTTGTAGGTGTTATCTTAAATAAGTTTTTTTTTTTACTCATGCCTTTACACTCTCCACGCAAACTGTAGACATGCCGAAAGAGGACGACACACAGATAGAGGCAGAGACAGAGAGAGAGAGAGCATAAGGACAAGAACGAGTACAATTAGCCAGTGTGTGAACAAGCTCTTGTTTATTGACTTTCAGGGGGAAACTTTATTAACCTGCCCAGCCTTGAATGGAAGACACCTGCTGTTGGCACTTAGGCTGTCATTACTGCTGTAGAGAGCCGCAGGGAGGGCCTTCGCCATGCCCAGTGCAGCCTGCTGTTCCATTGTCCAGCGCCCCATCATCCCGCAATTGAGTGCTACAACGTTTACAATGAGATTGCCCTTTGTTGGGTATCGTTGTTAAGCTGACAGACCCTTTTCCCCTCACCTGTCAGCAATCAAATTATGGTGGACAAACCCACAGACTCTGGTTTTGTTTCCTTTGTCTGTTGGTAAAAATAGGCGCTGCCCATGATTGAATTTTTGTTGAGGTTGCCATTGGTGAAGTGATAGATTGTAAAAGAATTGAATTCACCACGATGCAAACAAAAAACAAGCAGTTTGCATGGATACAGAGTCTAAAGGGGAGACACTGAGTTATTGTCAGCTATAATTGAGCGAGTGTGGACACCACAGATAAGACTGGGCATTCTGATTTCACATGCTTCCCTGTCAACGAGTTTAATTTATTTCAGCTTGAGTCTTACTTTTGTAGTTTTGGCCATCAAAGTGAGCGATCCTAAAATGTACTCATCTGTCACAGCACTGCAAAAATGTGCATGAACAACTCCCGTCAGTATAGACAGTCAAAGTTTGACTACAAAGATGGTATCTAACCTATGCGTTTGTGTTATTGACATTAACATGTGTATTCTTTTTTTCTTTCAAAGAATGTTGACTAACCTGATAGTTTGCTTACAACCTGCAAGATCATCTGATGTCCGTGGTTCTTACTCTTGAATTTTTTTGCAATGTCACCGGGTCCCCAGATCTCAGCAATTAACTTAATAAGTACAATCTACTAAATGACCTATTACTAACAGGAATCATGAGCAAAACCACAAAAATAAGACCCATGTTGTATGAAACCAAAATCGCCCTTTAATATAATTTAAACAGAGGTAAGTAGAGTTACTGATTATTTCGTGAGTCCATATTCTATTTTGACACTGAATATTGAATTTTCAGGTAATAATGTATTTATTAAAGCAAGCAGTCAACACCAGTCTGTCTCTTTTATTCATACTTTATGAATATGATTCCAATGCTGCCCCAGAAGGGGGAACTTGAGGAGTCACTGTCACTGAGGAGATGAGAGGATAGATGGGTCCTTCTACTGAGTGATACTTCCTCTAAAGTGCATAGTGTCAATGGCTGACTTTCAGCAGAGCAGATAAAACCCAGCTATCCTGGCTTTTATCGTCCTTCTCAAGCTCAGAGAGCACTGATACCACCCATTACAAGGACAGCACTCAGGCGAGCCTGGATGCGTGGGCTTCAGTATGTCTGCAGCTAAAAGGAGCATCTGTGTGTATATGTTGTGTGTGTGCATGTCTATGCACTGTGTTCACAAAAAAAGTAGGGGAGGGAAAATTATGACGATAAAACCTGAGTGAGTTTAGCCATCTACAGTCTCTTTATGCAAGTATGTATTTATTTATTTGTTCTTATCCAGGAAATTAGGTAACTGGAAACCAAGTGCAGTTTACAACCAAACATCCACAAATATACAAGCTGTGCACATCCAACTTTTAACCTAACTGGGGCCAAAGTGTAGTCTATGGACCCCTCAGGCAAACAATATGTTGATGATCACTGCTCAACAAAAATAATATTACAATGTCAGCTATTGGCTTGTCCTTCCGTCCTCCCAGTGCCCAGCAACAAACTATTCATATGTTTATACATTGTTGGAAAAGATTCGATAGCAGGCATTGGACTTCCCGCTTTTGCTTCTTTGTGTGCAACTTTTTTCTCTCATTCCTGTCAAACTGGCCCACAGTTCTGAGCATGTATGAGAGCTGAGGTGATTAGCTGGAGCAAATTCCCAAGGATTACTAGTCAGCTAACCGTTTCAGGTCAGTCCTGCCTGCCTGTAGAAATACCATACTGTAAACAAGTCAAAGCATGACATAAGCACATGTTTTTGTCCAGCTTTGCTGCTAACCTGCATTCTACTGTAACCTCCAACAAGATGCAATATGATTCTGTTTAAAGAAAATTTGTATGGTCTAAATGAGGTGTCAGCTTGTGTGTGTGTGTGTGTGTGTGTGTGTGTGGAGTGTGGCGAGTGTTAATTAGGTGTGGAATGATGACCTATGCCTGGCCTAAAGGGACCTTTATGCATAGAAGTCATGGAGAGATTAATAACTATTGCTAGGCAACATGCACAAGTGGTCTACAAATTTTGTCTCAAGTCATTAAAAACACTTCATTTGGCCACGACAACACCAAAACTACATGTAGTGTTTAGTTGTGAACTGTAAAGCTATGATTTAACTCACATAAATTATCTACATGAATGCTAAAATAAGTAACTAAGAATGTAAGACTCAATTTGCGATACTTTGTACACTTGGTGAGCTATTTGCTGACAAAAAGTAACTACATGTTAGCAGTGCAAAGATAGCAGAGTTTATTTGTGCAAACAAGGAATGAGTGGTATAGTTAAACTTTTGTTCATTGTTCTCTCTCGTAGCCTGACATTAACAATAACATATATCTCCAAAGTATAAGCCATGTTGAATTGATGTCTGTATAAATATAAACGTATTGTCATCTTCTAAAGGCATTCATTTTGTGACTCCCAAAACCTCTCTTCCACCCTTTGTCTACTGCTTGTTGGTTAGACTCTGCTAACCAGACTCTGCTCAAGAGAAGAAACAGAAGCTAGTGTGATGGACAGAGCTGTATAAATAAATGTTATAACATATAGAAACTGCCACTTTCACTTTCTCTCCCTGCTTCCCTTGCTGGATCTTCCTCTCTGTCTTGAATCATTCTATCTGTTCCCTTATGAGTTTGAGCACTGCTGAAGCCACATTTGTGGTGCTTTTCAAGAGGAACCCCTTTGAGAGGCAGCTCCTCCGGGACTGGGGACAGGCAGTCAGCCAGTTTCCAGAGTAAACATATAATCATCCCTTGGACAGCTATAATTATATCTGGGACGTGAAAGAACAGAAGCAAGCGAGAGCCAGGCAGATACACAGTAGCAGAGGTAAAGTAGAATTCTGTGCACTTAATATTTGTTTTCTGCCATGAAATAAAGCTCAGGATGGGTTTAGGCAAACAATGAGGAAAGGGTTTGATACCAAAGCCAGTTAGATCACAACCAGTTGAGACGAGTTTTTTGTTCTTGAGTTTTGTTCTGGACAGTGGCAGTTTTTGGAGTATGCATGCATACACACACACACACACACACACACACACACATATATATATATATATATATATATGTTTAATGTTAAGATACATCTCCGTGCATACATGTACACACACACAAACACACACAGGCACACACACACCTTGCATGCACATCTCCACCCACATACAGTTGAACCACACAAGAAACAGTGGGTGGTTTCAGGGCCAGTACAGGGAGCTCCCCCAAGGCCTGTTCTTTAATTCAACATCTCTCAACAGAGCAACTTTAATGCGGTTAACTAACTAGCAGGCTTTGTGGTCAACTACCATTCCGGCAGGCCAGGCTGAAGAGAAATTGATTACAGCGCCTGGCTGGAAAATCAAATGACTTCCAGAATGTTTTTCCTGTAATTAAAATTGAATTTCTCACTACTGAGCAACAGAAATGAACCTGGCTGGTGAATACCTGTTTTTCTTTGTGTCACCTGACTCAGAAACATGCCAAGCCTATGTCTTTTATGTGAAAGTTCCCCTCTAATTTTCCTTGTCTATGGTGCCCTGAGGTGGGTTGGATGAGTGTGGGGAAAAGTGACATCACAGCATTTAGGCAAATTGCATATGAAAGAAAAAAAGCAACAATTGAAGGTATTCTGTAAAAAAAAAACAGTGTAAACACTATAGACTTATAGGAAGCGATTAGCTGATAATTAGGCAGCCTAAACAAACCCCCTACCATTCTCACACATCATTACTGCCTCCTAAAGATACAAAGCAGTGCACATGTGTGCGTAAACACTCACATTGGAAGCTGAGAGAAGCTGTCTCCTGGGCCGTAGGTTAGGCATCAGGAGCAGAAGGGGCCGAGAACGGAGGGCTGAGGGAGCAGGCTGCAGCTGGGGTCAGGAGAAGGCATGTTAATCACTGCTATCCTGTCAACAACAAAGAGTGAGCCTCACCCAAATACTCATCTCAGTGGCCATAATAACACCACACAGGTATCACTGTGAGTCAGGCAGCTCTATCACTAGAGAACTAAGAAGAATGAGGTGAAGACATTGTGTGATGATGCAATTATAGGAGTAAAACAGGAGAGGGGAGAGTAAGACTAAGTCTCAAGTGGTTCCTTTTCTCACATAAGTATCACTTAATTATAGCCACTGGTTTTTTTGGAGGGGGAGCCCACACACCCACTCACCCCTCAATGAAAATGCTATAAATTATTATCATTGGCTAGTGTCTGACATGACTTATTGTTTGTATGCCCCACCCATCCCCATAATCACTGATACTCTTTTCACCCTTACAACATGCAGTACGTGAATGTCACTGAACTTAGACATATGAACTATTATATTTTCTTTGTTTGTATCGCTATGACCTTTGCCTTAATGATTTTTAGTTAGTTCATTTTTTTTAGTTAGAGGGACCTTTAATGTTGTCTTCACTTTGCCCACACATACTCTCCTTAGTTTAGGCAAACGCAGTAATTGAAACACAAGCTTTTCCTGCAGTGACCAGACTGCGACCCCCACACTGGGTCACATTACTGAGCAATGGACATGTTTAGATTTTTCACTCGAAAAGAAAACATCATTAGGATCTGAGAGTGGATTTCACTTTTCCCTCATGTCCGCAACTCGGAGGTAGTGGCCACCTCCCCCCTACAAGGACCGTGGCCTTAGACCTGGCCTTCAACCTACTGGTTTTCCACAGTACAGATACACAAACTCACACAGACCCATTTCAAATTTCAAATTTAAAACAGCATTACCATTTAAACAAGTGCTAATTCTCTTCAAGTGGTCATTTTTCCCTCTTCCATCTGGACTGTCTCTGCTCCAGCAGTTGTCTGATCTGACACTCAGCCTGATAATAGGGTCGGGCCCAAGTGAAACCAGAAACAATTTGTTTTGGTCTGAGCTATCATTCCATTTCCCATAAGCCATGCCTCTCCCTTCTCTCCTCTCAGCTCCTCTTTGTATCTCTTGCCAAGAATTAAAAGGCATGACTTTAGACATAGTTACAAAAAGCAGCTGCTGAGTAACTTTCCTCCTAGAAACATACTAAAGGCCATTCCAGATTTACATATCTTATTCCAAATCTTAAACTGCATGCCTTTTAAAGAGCTCCAAGGCTGAAACACGGCCCTCTTCTCGCTCAGATGGAGCAGTGTTTCAGACCCCTCCTCTGGAATGAATAACAGAGGAAGTGGAGAGGCCACACTCACCCTTAGGCAGGAAATGACATACACTCAATGACACTAGGCAGCAGTGGTTTTGAATCTTATACGACAAAAAGAAAGCTCTCACAAGCAGCGAAAGAGTGGAGGAGAGAGGATGAGGAAAGTAACCTGTGATGATTCAAAGTCGTCCAGGTCATGGTTATCCCAAAAAATGCTGTTCAGTGGCAACTGGACTTTCTTTATGTTCTTGAAGACATTTCTTCCATCCAGAAGGCTTCATCAGTTCTGACTGAGGAAAGTAATTTGATTAAGTCATTGAAGTCATTGCCTACAGCAGCATTTCCAATTCTAAACATGTCCGTCCTAAACCCACTGATGTAAACACAGCATGCTCTCTGACCTTTGTAGTAAACATCTGTTCAGGGATAGGCTTTCACCCTCATTCAAGCACCGCTTGACATGACATTGATGTATACGCTTTTAATCACCAAAAGCAACACATAAAATGAATCTTCATTATCTTCTTAAGCAACTAAGTAAACATTGCTGTCTTGTGAGTCCCAGAGCTACAAGTAAAGCTGTACAAGCAAGCTTTATTGACACAAACAAAACTTTCAAGCTTGTGATTAATTTGCTGTGAAGTCTCTAATCCCTTAAGGTTTAGACAATGAGTCTTAAATATCAAATCACTTTGGGGTAACGAGTGTCAAACTTTAATTTATTTCAGGACTAACTTGTCTTCATCGCTTCTGACCACATCAGCAATCATCAAGCCCTCTATCTGTTCTCAATCTTGCCAACAATCAGTTTGCATGCTGGTACATTTTTATTGGTATCATCTGAAAATGGGGACAATAGAAGCCTCGTTGCCTCAGGAGACAGGAGGACATGCCTCAGGAGAGAAGGAAGACCCTTGAAAGGGTGAGCAGCAGCCGGTGGGCCCGGGGCCTGGGCCTCGTAAAAGAGCTGCAGCCGGCTAGGCCGAGGGGGAGGAAGAAGGCAATTAAAAGACCCACAAGTGGCCTGGGTATTGGGCACCAGCTGACTTTCATCATATCATGAAATAACTAGATAGGACCAATGGTAAAAACAGAGCTGGAAATAGAAAGAGAGAAACTGAAATTGAGGTAGATGGGTGATGTGATTGTATGCTGGACCAGAACTAGGCCTGGTGAGACCACCGGTGAGAAAAGGGGCAGGCTATCAAGACAGACAACTTCCTACTGGAGTCTGATTATCCCCTGAAGGCCCAGGGAGAGCCATATAAAAGCCTCCTCATTAAGACCGGACCATTTATAGATGGCTTAATGAGTCTAGGCTACTAAAAGACGAGAGGGAACAAGGGACTGATAAAGAGAGTGTTCACTTACTACTCTGGGGTTCTTGTCTCTGCACCTCCCTGCCCACAGAGGTCTAGTCAAAAAAATCAACTCTGTAGGTGAAAATCACACACAGTCAAAGAGACAAATCCAAATGCACTATTGTCAAATTCTAGAAATTTAATTTTATATATCTGAAAGTCAACTTTTTGTCTTAAAATCCTCTCTATATTCTCTTAACAATAATAATTAATACGTTATTAATGCCCATGGGGAAATATTTGCAGACAGACAGCTGCATTTAAGGAGCCAAGGGTTTGGGGTTCAGTGTCTTGTGCACAGACACTTTAACATGTTTCCAGGAATTGGAGCAACCAGGAGTCAAACAACGTTCAGAGACGACCTACCAACTGAGTCACAGTCACCCCAATTGTCTTGTCACTGTTGTGTCAAAATGTGTGTTGTGTTTTTCATTTAAGTTGGCTATCCTGTAATAGAAGTTCCTTTTTTCAAAGAAAACATTCTATTCATACCACAAGTGTGAATATAAGCATGGGACACTGGAGACCTGTCCACAGTTCATCCATTTTACCCCAATGTACTTAGTGTTACTTGAGAAGTATTGGGCCCTGATCACAAGTGTACATTCAACCCAGTGATTGCTTTCTTAACTTGTGTACAGGTCTAGTAATTTTTACATTTTGTTGTGTTTGTTAATTAATTTTGAATATATTATTCTAAAGAAAAAAGCATGCACAGCAACTCACTTTTTTGCCTCAGAGGCAAAAACTGAACTTAAACCAAGTGACTGGAAGGGCCCTTAGTATCTGATAAGTCCTACAGTACAAACAGAGCGTTAAGCTCCTATAGGTCATTTGTCATACTACTCCCCCTCAAGCACCATGCATCCTGGTCACCGCCCTCCATGGCTGATAACCCACACTGATCCTATCTGTTCCTCTGAAAACAACAAACCTACATCTTGACACCAGCCCTTTTTAAGTCACACCTAACATACGCACATGCATGTGCATGCATTCTCACCTGTGTGCGCAATTTTTTCAAAGCACAAACACACAAATTCACAAGCCACATTCCACTAGAATCTTAATTAGAACCAAATGCTTCAGAGCAAAATGTTTTTAGAATAATTCAACTTACAAGTATAAATGACAGAAAGTTTTTCTCATTTACACTTCTAACACTACCACTATCCAACACCATACTTTAAACCACATTGTAAAATCGCTGTGAAACTAATCATGAAACACTTATAATAATGCATTGCCCATAAATAGTGCAATAAAAGTGCTGGCAGTAGTCCTGGAATACTTTCAGAGGTCACTTCAAATGACTGCAGATGGACTGGTCTCTATACCACTTCACTTGCTTGGTGGCATACTGGGTGTTAATCTCCCCCTCACAAATAAAGAGGTGTTTTGTTCTGTCAGAGAAGGGCTTTGGGGTGGTATCAGTGCGCCACTTTGCGCCAAAGCAAAGAAAAAGAAAGTGAGAGCAACAAGACAATTTGAGGAAGAGGTTTGGAAGAATGGATGATTAATAATGGTCCAGCGAGTCAGACAGGGGTGAGATGCCACAAGAATAGCACGGGATGATTAGAATCTTAGACATTTAATTAGATAGTTCCCCTCCTGCAGATCCCTTTAGCATCTGAATTCAGGTCACAGAATAATGCTGCAGCACCCCAATGAGAAAGGGGTATCATATAGAAAAACTGTGTCCGACAATCAAAGAATAGCTGAACCCAAGAGAACTTTTTTTTCTTTCAGACTAACTGGGAAGCACCTTGGAGCATGAAATGTGGCTCCAATTGTTTCTCTGTGTGTGTATCCACCCATAGCGCTAGAGAAGGGTTATTGGCAGGCAGGAGGAGGGGAGTTTCGGGAGGGGATGCTGAGCTGAGAATGCCAGGAATGTCCAGCCCTGTTTACAGCCTGGGCCGGTTCACACCTGCAGGTCAGGGTGCTATCACCAGCCCCGGCCCCTCCTCTCTCTTCTGCCCCCCTCATTACAAGAGGGTCAAGCTCAGAGGTGATCTAATTAGAAGCTCATTACATCACAGACAATCTCCATTAGCATGCCAAGCTGGCCTGTTAATCCATTAGCAACACAGAGGCTCAGTGCAGCCTTTACATTCCTGCCCCTGTGGCCCTCACTCAGGGCCCCTGCCACACACAAACACACAGTCACACACCTATACCTATTCTGATGGGCGACACTGAAGTAATGATATAGTTCAACCAGAGATTTTAACAGCACCACAAATATCAGTGCAACATCATCCATTATTTAGCCTTAAGAAAATGTATTGAGTGCCATGCCTCAAGTTGAAGAACAATCTTAAGTTTCATTCATTACTTTGATACTGTTAAATAAATAAAGTAATTTTTAATATAAACCTATTTCTATTGAAATTGTTTTTTAGGTTAGATTTTGCACACATCATGTGCTTACTAAAAATAATATTAAAATTCTTGATTATTGCTTATCTCTTGACAATCAATTAATCATCATTTGAAGAGTAGTAACGTTGCAGTAACTTTACATTTCTAAAGTAATATTAGTTCTGTGAAAGACAGACGTTCAGAAAGAAATCACTTTTAGATTTTAGTGGGATCCAGCCAGCATGAAGGTTTTCGATGAGGCAGTGAGGTCCTGACAATTCAAGGTCTTTAAGCACAGGGGGATAGGCAGAGGAAAGGGAAAGCGTCAGCTACTTCTGGGCTTTTATATGTCTGTGGTCTCCGAGCAGGGCTCCACCTGAGTGTTTTGGCTGGAAAACAGGCTAGAGACAAACTTGAAACATGTTAGCTCAACTCTACTCTCTACATTCTACATCTGCTGAAGACTGTATGCGGCTCCAAGATAAATCCTTTCCTACCCCTTTCGTCCATTACAGATGGAAAAAAACACCACAAAACTGTAAGTCATATTTCAGCATGTTATTTTTTGCACTGAGATTACAAAGTTACAACTGTCTAAATGCTTTTGTGTGTTTGCCCTAGGTCTGCTTGTCATTATCATACACTTCCAAGTCAAGTTTTAAGAAGTGAAAAATGACAGATCCTATCACAGTAAGTTTCTGAGGTCAAGTCAAGCATGTGTCAGTGAATTTCCCTGCTCCCTTCCACTGTTTATCCCAACACATAAACTTTCCTCGCTGTGTCTTTGTTGGATAAGGCCTCTAAGGTGCAGCTGTGAGGTTGTGGCCCAATGCTGGTGACTGAAAGAGTCAGTATCTGTCTCCTCACTGGGGACCTGGGACACACTGAGCCCCACTACCTTCCCTTTGAAACCTCTCCCTTCTGGTGACTGGCAGACCATACAACGCTCAGAGCTTTGTAAGTGACTCCATTGTTGGGGGCAGATTGAGAGGAAAAAAGGGGGCTAGCCGTAGGGATAGAAAAGCAAGGTGAAACAAAAAGGTCTGGCTCTGTGGTCTGAAGAGGGCAGGAATGGATCAAAGGGTTGGGTGCTGACCTGCGGCCTTTGTCCGTCAGACAGCCCTGGCTTCATTTAACCTCTCTCTGGAGGCCAGCAAAGTCCGCAGGGATATCGAGCTACACAGAAGCCATGCCCTATGGGGACATCTCAGTGCTTCCTCTGCAACCCCTCCACCTATCCCTCTGTCTCATCCTCCACCCCTCCACCTGGGACAATTTCAAAGGTGAAAGTGGATGGGAGGGGTTGATCTGTGCATCGCCCCAACCTGTCAGGGATCCACCACAAAGAGAGCTGAGCCCTCTCTCCGGATGCCCGGCGGCCAAGTCTTAGCTTACTATACAGCGTTCACATGGCCTTGCTGCCTCTCTGCCCTGGCTCCACTGGGAGATCCAAAGCATGGAGGGAATCAGAACAGAGAGGAGCTCTCAGTCGCTCACCTGGGGATGGTAAACCTCAACTATGTGGCAAACAAAGGTGAACTTAGTGGATCTCTGCTGCATTGTTTAGTTGTGGAAACTTAAATCTTCTAGCTTTAATGAACTGTTGAATAGAGAGGATTTTCAAGGGGCCATGTGTGACTTTTAAAAACCTGTCGATCATGCCTTATATAGGGACAGGCCTGACAAACAGCCAGCTCACAATACATCCCAGGATCTTTTCTGGTACAGTCAAATTTTATTTTCAGCAACTGCACTAAAAGTTTACTGTTACTAAACTATTAAGTTTATCATATTAATTAATATTAGCATGCAGACTGCTGGTTTAATTGAGGGCCCTGATGATGAACTGTTCATTGTGAACAGATTCTTCACTCATTTATCACGAAATAAAAATGATAAAAGGCTCCAAGTGACTTTTAAGTTGTATAAAAACAAGAGATCTTTTCTAAAAGTGCAATTTACAGGATCACTGGTTAGCTCTGTCCCAAAAGGGAGCCAGAGGTCAAGGTGTAGAGCAGTTGAAGAGGAAGAAGGATGCTGGCAATTGGAGGCAAATGGAACCAGGAGTGCATGCACTGAGATTGGGATGGGGGGTCTAACTATGTTGGGAACGAAAGCGGCCAAATTGTCCTGCTTTCATTAGTGCGCTGAGTGAAGCCTCTGCTGAGGCCTTGATTCCCAAGACTCTCAGATAACAAGTGGCTTCCCACACTGAGGCTTTCTGTTTTTTGTTTCCTCTCCAATAAAACCGGCCGGAGAACTGGAAAGAGACGGGGGAGCAAGAGTGATAGACGGATGGGGAAAGGAGAGAGGGGACCCCCTGTGGTCTGGTGTTATCTGTCTAACTCACTCATTTGCAGGGAGGAGGTGGGGGGCAGTTTGGTTTATTTTCCCCAACCCCAATGAATGGCTGCCGACAAGGCATTTCTGATGCATGTGATAAGGTATCCCACCCCCGGTGTCCAAGCCCTCAAGCCCCAACCAGACCTCCAGCTCCAGCCTTTCAAGTAACCACGTTAGCCATCCCTCCAAGAGCTGGTACTGAAAGACAAAGTAAGGTAGTCTCATGCTGAAATGCACAAATGTAACATAGTGAAAGCGGAAGGCAACGAGTGGAGGTCACTTACATGACCTCGCACACACAGTAATGCTCAAACCAAGACAAAAGCATTCCATAGGCAATACCAGCCATCCTGTTCGAGATAGGCCTTAGATAGGGTCTATATGGGACTCTACTCAATGCAGCTGGCTGGTGTATGCAGAGAATGTCGTGTTTATCTGAGGCCCAGCCACAGTCATATGGAAGCAAACTTTTTTGATGTAGAGAGGTCAGAGTTGTTGACTGTTTAACCAGCTGCCAGCTGCTATTATACTACTACAATGCAATCTATGTGTATTTTGTATATATTGTACAACAGAAATGGAAAAAATCCATAAAAAACAACGTTTGTTGAAGTTCAGGAGAACTATACAGTGATTTGGAATGCACGCACAGCTTAAACAGGAAGTAAAAAAAATGTAGCTTTTGAAAGATATGTTATGTTGTACGAGAGCCAATTTTTGAGGACACGGGTGCATCATTTCCTTGCCTCAGCAAAGAGGGCCCGATTAATGCTACATTAAATAGGCAAAATATGGAAGGCAGAGACTAAGTATAGCAGGGACTGCCCTACTACTTCCTGTCATATACCCTTTATCAGTGGGACGAATGTCAGGAACATATTCAAAAATACATACAAATGTGCATTAATATGAATTCAAGTGCACATAAAGCATACACAAAGTCGTTCAGTGAGATGAGAGACAGCATGGGTGCGGGAGCTAAACCACAGCATATACTCACACACGCACAATCCTAAATGGTCCTAATCGTAGCCTGTCTGCTCACCTCTACTGATAGCAACTGGAGAACACTCAGCGAGCATGCTGGACCAAGGGAAAGAGATGGAGGGAGGGACAAAGAGAAGAGCAAGCGGGTGTTTGTGTTGGAGAGGTAGGGTGGCAGCGGTGATAAACTGTGACCTTTTCCTTATACTGCTACGTGTCTAATGGGTGCCCTGAATGCTCCAGCTCAAGGTGTCTAAGCCTCTAAATGGAGGGGTATTTTTATCCTCCACACTCACACACACACACACACACACACTCACTCACTTATTAACAAATACTGTGAATGGTTTGTATAGCTATAGCTGATGACCGGGTGCACCACAGGGTGAGCGAGGACTGGCGAGTTGGCATGCAGCGCTGGCAGTACTCAAGTTCCTGATAGCTTTCAGAGGCCTTTGATGTTCTTTGCATCCCTGGCCCCCTCACTGCTCCACCCCCCTTAGCCTCCCCCTTGCAGGAAATTGCATTCTGTCCACTGCTATAGCAGATAAATGAGGCAGGAGAGGGGCTGCACACTGTCACCAGCCAACCTGGCCTGTCTCACACTGCAACCTGCAGTGTGTTAGCCACGTGTGCTGCTGTCCAGCATCCACGGCTGGCCTTGGGTAGAGAAAATCCATGTGCATACACATACACAAATGTGGACAGGCACATACACACAGACACAAACACAGAAATTTAGACAAGCAGTTGTAGCTGTTGTATAATCTCACTCACTCCTGTTAGCTTAGATGCATAGATGTTAACAAGTGAAACTATGTTCAACACATAGGTTAATTAAATAATGGAATTATACAGACACTCATGCAGGAATACAGACAAAGTAAGTACACATCCTAAAAACTCATAATAGCAGTGCAAACACACTACATATGTTAACTCTCCTTCTCTGATATCAGCTTCAGCATCACACAAGGATAACAACACTCTTCACGCTCTGATCTAGTGTGTCACATCTGATTACATCATGGTGACATTCCTGCGATCCCTCCATAGAAATTGTGTGGGAAATAATACAAATAATAAAGGACGGCTCACGCAATGGGGACCCCAGTGGTACTTATGGGCATGGAGGAAACTAAAAATCTTGTGTATGTGCAAGTGTGAGATCATCATTTGTGATGTTTGAGATAGTGTGTAAATGTGCACATGTGTGACTATAGATGTCACATGTCATGAAATCATGAGTGTATGTGCAAGCAACTACCCTCAGCCAACAAGTATGTTTAATTAGTCTTGTACTACATGCAATGGGGTGTATATTCACTATACAATTACATAAGCTTAAACTATATTTATTTATTTATTTATGCAGTACAATTTTTAATAAGTAGAGTAGGGTCAAAATGACCATATGCATTGATATGGCACTCTTATTAGATTATAGATTCCGTGTTGCTATGTTTTCCTCTTGGTTGACAGCACAAACAGGGAGAATAGAGAGGGAGAGAAAGAGAGAGAGGATAGAGTCAGCAGAAAGAGAGAGAGCAAGAACCAGGTGAGAAAGTGGTCAGGTAGTCATGACTTAAGTTATAATGACAAGGCAGCTTGCATGTTGTTATATTTTAATTTGAGACTGTTAGTTCATGAAAAAGGTGACTTTAACTTGCAATATTGAGAAGTTTACATTATCCTACTACTTTTAAACCAAGTGATGACTTTGTAGTTCACAATTATAGTACGTTTTTTCAGATTTATTGGCATCTTTCTAGTCATGTAGGGTTGTTGAATAGTTGAATATGAGGTCTAATGTGGCCAGCAGAGAACAAAGCTGAACAAAATGACAACTCTTATATACAGAAAAACAGATGTATTACTGTACATTTTCATTTGCAGTTGTTAATTCTGAACCATTATTATTATTTTACAATAGACGACCACACAATATATAAACAAGGCTGCTTCTGAAAGTAAGTGGGGCTGAGCATCCTTAAATATCTGATCCTAATATCGCCCCTGGTCAATTTTAATTACCATTTTCTAACATATCCTCTCTGTTCTGCTTTGGACAGCAAAATGGAGAGAAAAAGATTAATATTAAATAGCAAACAAGGCATGACTCCCCATACCACTTCACCCCTTCCTTTGTGTTACCACCAACAATCCCCTCCCAGCAACACTCTCCTGTTGATGGGAGTGATCTTGCATGTGGTGAGTGAGGAGAGCAAGAACACCATGTGGTTCTCTCCTGTATAATACACACACCACATACACACATTTATGTACACACCAACCCCATTACCCCAAACTATCTCTGCAACTGCCCCACATGACCCCTCATTCTCTACTGAGCTGCAGCAGAGCTGCCCTAAACATCAGCAGGCCTCTGATTGACAGGCGGTAAAGATACACCATCATGGTCTCCATTTAGCTCAAGTACCACACCACCAGCACCTCAGACACCCCTACTCACCCGCCTCTTTATGTCCCAGGAGAAAACACACTTGAGCCAAAGTGTTTCAGAGCAGGATGTTTCCTGGGGAGAAAAGGTTTCGTCTCGGGTCAGCGTGCACTGCTGTGATGGAGGTGCTCTTTCACGAGGCTGTTGTAGGGGGGAGGTCAGCCTATAGTGAGAGGATGAGAGGAAAACTGAAGAAGAGGAGGGGTACTGAGAAATGGAAACAAGGCATGTAGATGTTAGGGTGGCAGGAGTGCTTGGAGGGGGCTTGAAAGTGGAAGTTGGGTGGGTGGGTGGTGGGGTAGCAGGGTGTCTGGGGGTTAGAGAGTTTGGAGAGGTGAGGTGGCAAAGGGGATGCTGAGGGTGTTTAGTCCTGAGAGGAAACATTAGCAAAGCGAGGAGGAAAAGCTGCCAAATTAACTTCTCACCCTTTCAATCACACCCCTGAGAGTTCCTGCCCCACTTTACTTCTGCAGATCTGGCTCCACTTTTTGGATGAAAGAGTTGTTTCTTTTTTTATCCTTTTTTTTGGCCATGCACTGTAGAGAAACATTGCACCCTCACACCAACCCAAGCACAACCTTATGACCCTCTACACCCCTCTCGTCCCCCCTTGCTACCACTCCTGATTTTAAAGCAGCAGAATGGCTACACAAATGCCCATCTAAAACCACCACGATCCAGAAATCAAACTCATACGTTGCTAAATACATCCTTTCCCAAACACTCGCCCCAGAGAAAAGAGAAAATCACTCAATGTATCACATCTTTCCAGGAAGAGAACAACTGCATTAATGTGAGTTTAAAAGATCACCAGAGGATAGGAGCAGATGGTCTTTCATGACTGGTGCTTTTGTAAACGCATCCATGTGCATTCAGCTCAACCCACTCCAGCCTGAGCAGCATGGTCTGGAGTGTGGTAATACAGCTCAGACCTGCCTGTCCTCTCTCCTCCTCTCTGTGGTTCCTTCCCACCCTCCCTGACATTCCTACACAGAGCCATTCTGACCTAATTTGTTTGTATTTGTGCATTTTCCAGCTTTCCTTGTTTCTGCTTTGCCTCTTTTCTTCACTCGCTCCCTCTGTATCGTGTACCAGATTTGGTGGTCGGTTCCTCCTCTTTAGTTCCCTTCAATCTAAAATAGATGATTAGAGTCACTCTGCAAGACAAATGTAACTTTTCTGGACGCTCTAAATCTGTTTAGGCACATTTAATAGTGTCAATTATTGTGAGGCCAGACAGGGGACTTGGGCCTTTCTGTAGCCAGGGCCCTTAATAACATTGGCTACAATGAGAAGCAGATGCTGACCCGCTTGGTCCCTTTGAAAAAAGACATTTGAGTAGCTCTGCTTCTAATTTATGAGTCCCCCTCTACATCTGGAATTCTTTATAATTAAAACATAAACCCCAAAGTTCTACTTCCACCTGTCAAATGTTGGGAAGATGAACATAGTAATGGGCTTCTCTTGCATTGGCAGAGAGATGGAGAGACTGGTTTTGCTTGTTCTTTTTTTAAGGGAGGCAAAAGGGGCAATAAGCGGATACAAAGAGAGACCTCCTTTTGTGACTATTTTGCTTTGCTTTGGTCTGGTGCACTGCTTGATTCTAAGTTCTACACGTTTAACTCAAGCAGCTAAAGTACATTCACAAAAGTGAGACACTGAACTTACATTTTGTGTAAGCGCTTAATTCATTTTAAGAGTCTAATCCTTTCTGGGTTAATTTTAAGAAAAAAAATCTTTTGAAGTTTTTTTTAGTTAAGATTAGGTTCAAAGTGGTGTGAGACAAAAGCATTACAACATGACGGAATTTCCGATCTCACACTCAGTGCAAACAGGAAGCATCACGTTCGAGCTTAATAGAGTTCCTTTCCATGTATTAGCAGGTAATGAAAGCAAAGAAATGGATTTGCCATGGCTGGTGAATAACATAATTGCCTGTAATAGGGTTTGTTCCAACAGATCAATAAGACCTACATGAGGGAGTGTTGAGTGTGTGTTCATGTGTACGTGTCTGTGGAGGTGTGCTAGAGCAAAGCCTCTCAGACTTCAATCTCCCTTCATTAAATCAAATTAAGATCCTGCACCCTGCAGATTAATTTTCTTTGTCTTTTTCTTCTCTTTTCTTCCTCTCTTCCCTCCTCCTCACACCCTCCTTCTTTGGAGCACAAGACAAAAGCAGCTGTGAGAGAGGCCATCAAGCTTTTGGAGGTTGGGGAGTGCAACTCGTGCAGCTAATCCTGCTGTGAGTACGGCCATGAGGCCAGCATTCCTTCCATTTTCTAGACTATTACAAGATCACCATAATTAAGTCCTCGGTGTTAACAGAGCAACCAGGCTCGAACAGAGAGCTGATCCACACCAGCTTCCTGTGGCTACTGGCAGAAATAGGGAGGGCCCCATATATTCAGTACAGGAGTGAAAAGGGTGTCTGAGAATCTACTCCCAAATGCACACCTGTAACACCTGTAATAAGACTTAATACATGGATAAACACATGCAACTCCACATGAAAACACAGCCAGACACATAGTTTTTATTCCCAAAGTGAAGGTCAGCATCCTGTAGGTATCCTGATGGGGTCCTTACAAATCTTCTGCAGTACTCTCCCGAAGACAACTGCCCTCTGTTGCTACTGTTAACTCATACTGTCAGCTATGATGAAGAGAGGCAACAACATCTGCAGGTGTGAGGCAGTTAAAACTAGACCAAAGTAGTTTTCAACAACGACATAAACTGCACGGCCTCAAAGGAGATGGAGGCGGGTGTTTTAAAAGGAAGGAGGCTCCACTGGTGTCCTAATGGGAAGAAATGAGCACAGTGTGTAACAGGTTTGGGAAAAGAGTGGAGCAGCAGGAAGGAGAAAATGAGCTAAACAGGGTAGAAGTGAGTTGTGCATAAGAAAAAGCAGGGGAAAGTGGCAGGAAAATAGGGAGAGAGGGGGGAAAGGAGAGAGCAAGAGAGGCAAGGCCAAACTACTACACAGGGAGGTAGAGGGAGAGGGAGTGATACAGAGGAGGGTCTCTTTGTGGATCATTGGCAGATAATGGGCTCATTAGGCCAAACGTAGCTTTAAAAGGCTCTGGCTCTCTAAACAAACACGGGTGCTGAGGACATGGACTAAAGGGCCCGACATGGAGAGAGATATAATGAGGCCCTCCTTCCCTGTATTGCAGTAACTGTAACTGGCTGCCCATTCAAATTCCTAACGACCTAGCCAACCTGCTTCAACCCCAAACCTGGCTCCTGAAAATTACGTATTACGTATTAATTATTGCAAAAACTGCAGTCGCAATTACATTTTTGTTGTGAACGTTATCATCATGCTGTGATGTAATGTATTTTGTGAATGAACGAAGCATCACATTTATTAACAGAAAGCGAGTCACAAGGAGTTCGAGTCTACAGTCCCATGTGAGGTAAGGTTAGTGCTACGAGTGCCTGAACCCAACCATATAAACATTTAACAAAAGTTGGAGTCACATAGCTGGATGTTGAATTGCAAGATCAGATATTTTCAGAAGAGAAAACAGGATGTTTTAGATCAGATACTTTGGTGGACACAAATACATTGCCTGTGTACGTTTAATTGATATGTTAAGTATCAACATATTTGCAACTGGTCATTTATGTTGATTGTGAATATATGATCATTATGTTTATAGAAAAATACAAAAATGTAATTGCAGTTTAGTTGTATAGGAGCATAACTTCACAAACGAACCTCCTCTAATTCTCCAATACACTTTGTCACTTTTGTCTGCCTCTTGTTTTATTTTCTGTTTTAGGCCACTTCCACATTAAGCTTTTCCAAAATAGTCTCAATGCGTGTTTTAATGTGTTTCCTGCACTGTTTCTCTTTAAGGCTGGGATTCGATTTTTGACTAGGTTAACTTAGAGAATAACAAAAATCAATGGGGAAACGAGCTGTGTGAAATAAAACATTTGCTCCCCTTGCTCCACTTAGTGACCTGGCCCATACATCAGCCCTCGAGTCTTACTCACTAATCAGTTCTGTTTGTTGATGAGTGGGAAATACTCATATTGGGTCCACCAGTTAGATTGGTTCTCCCACTCACAAAACACCTGGAGATTTT
The DNA here is from genome assembly GCA_032362345.1 of Sandelia bainsii. Classification (NCBI taxonomy): domain Eukaryota; kingdom Metazoa; phylum Chordata; class Actinopteri; order Anabantiformes; family Anabantidae; genus Sandelia; species Sandelia bainsii. The sequence goes on from JAUMHL010000015.1 coordinate 8,695,123, forward strand.
TATTTTCCATCACCTTATAAAATATTGCCAACATCATACTGTACACCATCGTGCTGTGATATTCACTCATTAGGCTTAGCAACCAAGCTCTGTCTTCATACTCAGACCAATACTGCAAAGTAAAACCCTAAAATTAGGCAAATAAAATGTTTCAGAGAAGGCAAAAGAAATGTGAACTGCACTGTTTAGTGCTTGTGGTAAAAGGATGCTGTTCCAACAAAGATGTTTGAGAAACTTGACTTCCTATCAACCACTTGGGATAAGAGTTGTGTTCCCAGAGGGGGACAGACCTTCAGTTGTGTTCACTTAGATGACACAGATCACACTCAGTAAAGAACCATCTCTATGCAGCAATTGCTTATATGAATAACAAATTCCTTTAGGGGTCCAAATTGATATTGTATGACAGGGTGTGCAATTGAAGTGCTCCATTGTAGCATACTATTAGGTACAATGGCTGTAAGCAATAACAGAGCAGTTTGCCTTGAACTTCTTTATAATCAACAGGAAAGCACTGAGCATTGCCATCCGACCATTGAAACTGCCACAAGATTTATAGTGACAAGAAGTAAAGAGGCTGCTGTCTGGTTCTCAAGGAAACCAAAATGTCTTCCTCTCCCATTACAGAATGTTTGCCTTTGTTTGCCTTTATTAATACCAATATATTACACTGGGAAAAACAGGAGACCATTACTTCGAAGGACAGAAGTGGGAATAAAAAATTGAGGTATTGTAAAGGGGGCCGGAGTGGTTTCTGTTCATCTCCAGCTGGTTCCCTGCTCATCATGCTGAGAACTAACATGAAACACACTCACGCTACAGCCTCCTCACACACATCTGACATCCATTAAAGATACCGATGGAGGACCAAGCCTCTGAGGGGAGTTGTGGTCTCATCTCTTAGCTCCTCTCCTATAAAAGAAAAGAAGGGAAGGGGGAGGACAAGACTGAAAAAAGAGATATAACTTGGGCAACATTGTGTGCTTTTTCTCTTCTAGCTGGGCAACAAAACATTTAAACTATTGATTTCTTATTTCAAACTAAGCCAGTTTACCAAATCATACAATTTGGTAGCGACTTTCTAGTCTCAGTCTGGAGTATATCTATTTTTGAGGGTCCTCGGTCCCTTCTGTGAAAACATTCCAAAGCTGTCTGCAGCATATGTCTTTTTACTAGGAACTTTTCACCACTTGAATACGTCAACCCTGATGGTGTGAAACATCATCTGAAAACACTGAAGACTGGCCCAACACATGTAGGCCTCTATGCAGGGCCACAGGGGTCTTTAGGGCAGAACCATCACTTTGTAAATGACAGATCTGAAAGAGAAAGTTTGCTCTTAGGCAATGTATTATGCACCACCTTTGTGCTTATATAGGGTTTTGTGGGGTAGCAGAGTGGTTATAGCACATGCCACATAAATGCAGTGTTCCTGGTTCAAGAAAACAAGTTTAGTGAAACAAGAGTGATAGGAAGAGCATAGATTTAAGTGGAGAAATGTGAGCTGTAGGAGGTGTTTGTCTAAACAAGATAACACTAGTTCCCTGTTTGATGTCTAGAAAGATGAGTGAGAGCAAAATCCCCGTGCTGTCTCTCTACTTGTTTATTTCAGTATGTTTACCCATTGGGCCACCCCACATGGACCCCCACACACATCGAAACATAGTCTGGACAGACAAACAGAAGGATAATGAGAAAGATAGTGTGAAAGAAAGGAAAGACACACCTCATTAATCTTCCTGGCACTTTCCACTCCATGGCTCTCTGTTTTACCAGCAAGTTTACTTTTACGTGGAGGTGAAAGTGACAGATACTCAAACGGGCACCTTAAAATGCAAAATGTTCAACGTCACCCACAAGTAATAATTTACATAGTTTGTAATTTACACACCATCTTATTTCTTGCCCTCTGCATTGCTCTTGTCTCTTAAAATGGAACTCCCAATATGTTTGGACACATACTCCTTCTCCCGGCTGGCATGTTAAGAAGTGGGGCTAGTCTATTATGACATGCTGAAGAGAAGACATCAAAACTTACATGTACAGTTACTGTGTTTTCTTGACAGGTTTTGTGGGCTAAAGATAGACCTTACGAATGCTCTGCCTCATTCACACCAAGTGAAAGAGATATATCTGCAGACATAAACCAGGGGGCACACCTGTCGACTTTATAAAAAGGTGCAGCAGGCCCGTTTCTTGTTGTTCCTGGAGCTGACAAAAACAGGAAGCACTTTATTACAGTTTCAAAAAAGCATCATAATGCATCATGTTAACTAGTGAGCGTTAGAGGCATTATCTTAACTTTTGGGCACACCCTGTTTACAGTGTTTATGCTAAGCTAAGCTAAATTGAAATTACAGACATCAGAGTGATATTGATCTTCTTATTTAAGATTTTCACTAAGTCTTTTTTATGTTTGTTTTCCAAATTAGTTAACAAAAGAGTCAGCAACACAGACACAAGAACAAGCAATACAATTGATTATTAAGAGTTTTTTTCCATAAGAACACATTGTAATTAAAATACCACCACATATAGAGGCTTATTATTCTTGACAAGCTCACATTCTCACAAACAAATACAGTGACAGCAGTCAAGCAGCTCAACCCAAACCAGGCTCCAGTTGGGAGGGATATCAGACTTGTGAATTGTAGTGGGGAGTCTGAATGACAATAAGTCTGGTAGCCCTGGAGGAGGTCGTTATGGGTAGCAGAGCCAGGCAGCGGCTGCCGTGTGCTGGAGTCAACAATCACCCACCTGGAACCTGAAGCCCAGACAGCCGGGGGGAGGTGGAGCCGCTGGCTTGACTTCGACTGTGGGGACCGAGGAGTCCCAGCCCAGACAAATCAACCAGGGCTGTGCTATCTACCGCCCTGTTGGTGACCTGCATGTGCCCTCATTTCTATCTTATTTGCCCAAAACCAGTCTTGTTAAATTCCCTTCCATTTGCGCTCATGCTCCCCCTCTTGTTCAAGACCCTGTTGACCACACCCACCTCCACCTAAAATTGCTGTGCTCCAGTCTAATCACCTCTTGATGTGGGTGGAGGCGGGTGGGAGGCAAAAAACACATATTACATCATGTATTTACTTATCCAGGGTAGCTAGCGGGTGACATGGAGAGTGGAGCTGAGGGTGAAAGGTGAAGGATTCAGGAGTAAATGAGTCCAAATGACCAAAACCAAAGGGTTGGATCCTGAGGACAAGGCTGCTTAAGCACCAAAAGGAACACAACACCTCCACAAAGACACTAACATGTCTGTGGTTGGAGTGTAAGAGCCTAAAATTTCTCACCTGGGGTTTGTGTGATTGCCTCGGACAAATTTCTAAACTAATCCTTAGAGACTTCCCAGATGTACACGTTTTGAACATAACACCATAATGTTTCCCAGAATGCAGAGTAAGAACTTTGAGATTATTTGCTATTAATGAAAACAATTAGGGGCTCAGGATTTTGGTAGCCTGCCAACTACTGTTTCCACATTTTTTCCTTCCTTGCAAGTGGAATTTGAACTCGCTAAATTGCTTCCCTTTAGTAATAACGCAGTAAACACCCTCCAATGCCCTCTTAACCATCTGCCCATGGTCAGCATCACTTCAGTAACTGCTAGTGACGTGCCGCAGATCGGCCTTGTAGTGCGTCCAACCACCCCACCTTAGCAAGGTGCCGCAGCTCAGAGAGAAAAAAAAGGCCTATTGAAGTCCATCTGCATACTGTACCATTTACCACGTGTGAGTGTGGGGTTTCTTCAGTTTAATAGAGATCCTCCATCATGAGAAAATACTGTAGGCTGCTAAGACAGGGTGAAACAGAGGTAAAACAGAAAGAAATAGAAGGTAAGAAAGAAACATGGAAAGCTAAAGAAAACAGTACAGGACAAAAATAAGGATGGCTGGATGGATTTCCATTCAATAATCTCCATGTCCCAGCAACCCAGGCCTATCCGTAGAAGCCGCAGTGGCCTATGCGGAGACATCAAGCACATTCCAAGAGCCGGTCCAATTATGGGAAGATGAGGGGCAGTTCTCTTTGTTTAAGAACAAAGCCAAAAGTGACACAACTGGTCTTTAAAGGGAGCTCTCAAAGCTGTGGGTGAAGAGAGGGGGGCACAGTGGGCTGGGGAGGTGACCAGCTGGTTATAAATATCTATTTGTTCAGTTACTGGAAGGAAAACTTGTAGCTTGTTTGTCATTCACTCATCCAGGTGGTGGGCCTGGCGGTTGCAAAACATCAGAACAGAGAGAGAGAGAGAGAGAGCAAGCAACCTGTTTGAGTTTGACTCCCACAAATGAGCAATTTGGTTGATTCTTATATGAAAGCCACGTGTCGTCCTCTAGTGTAAACATGCAGTCGTATTGCAAATCTAACTCAGTAATTATTCTGGTCATACACGAAAAATCAATCAAATTAAATGAAATATTGGATGAAATAAAGTGAATTAGTCTTGCAGTGTTAAATAATAATTGATACTTTATTGATCCCCTTGGGGAAATTTTTGTTTGGACAGCTGCTAGACCTGTGTCTGCGCTACTTCGGGGTTTCGGTGTCTTGTCCAAGGACACCTCGGACACGTAGCTTGCCAGGACTGAGAATTGAACCATTCACCCTTGAATTGGAAGATGGCTGCTCTACACACTGAGCTATCATGCCACCCCAAAGTGACTTTTAATAACTAACTAATCATCTGGAAATTACAAATTTTTGAAAATTTATGTTGAGTTGACTGAGATTGCAGAACTGTAAACTACTACACTATGAAATGCACTTATAATTTTTTGTAGGTTGTTCTGAATAAGTGTTCGGTTCAAATTGTTCTGCTTTAAATGTATCTTTTGAATATGAAGTATCACCAGTAGCCTAACGGTGACTGTAAAAAGTTTCTTTGTTTATAGTGAGAAGCAGTTACAATGGTTTCCAAGGTGAATAAGTTGTCAGATTGAGCAAAAACTATCAAAATATCTACAGAAGCATCTCAAACCACTTGTGCAGAATAAGCTTCTTCTCAGATGTTTATACATAAGCGCAACATGTTCACCAAAACAGAGTTATGCTGCTAGTACCCTCAACATATTCAAGTCTGGAATCTTTGTCTCAATGAAAGACATTTTTATATCTACCTTTCAAGCCAGGGGGTGTGAATTCGATACTAAAAAGACTGATTTTAGGTGGCGTCACACTTTAATAACGCTCATTGTGCAAGTGGCTGTTGATGGCCAGAAGCGTGGAGTGTTAGACTGCAGAGGGGTGGGACAAGTTTAAAGTTTAATTCCCACTCTGCAGTAAATTAGAACACAGCGGGGTAATGTCTGTTTATTCCAAATACAGCTGCCTGGGCCTCTCTCCTATCCCTCTCTTTCTCTCCCCACAGACCACACCACGGCCCCAGCATCACCTGGACCAGCAGTGCACACACAAATAACAATACACAAAACACACATTATGCAAACACATGCGCTTGCATAAACAAACAAATGGGCACATGCATATATGCACGCATATTCTCACACTCACTCAAACACATTGGTTGTGCACTGGAACAGATCCATTACAAAGAGATTTTGAAGGTCAGTGACTCCTGGATTGAGCATACAGTGACAGGCAGTTACTTTGTGGCTACTTAGTTAATTGTTGTACCTCACTGTGCAACTTTCTTATTCATATATAAATTCATATCGGTAATGTAATCATGGAAAATAGTTTATTATAAGGAATTTATTTTGACACTGTTTCAAAATTCTGTGGTTTTGAGCTATTTTAAAGTTTGTGGCTGTAGCAATGTTTGCAAAGTTTGCAACTATTGCTGTTATTCTGTCCACGCTCATGACTAGAAACTTTGCAGCAGTCTACAATAGTATTTTTTAGAAAGTATGCTTGCTCTTCTAGCCCATCTAGCACCACCTAAAGTAGCAGAAAAGCTGGGATGTTGGCATGAGCTTTATAAAGAATATGCATTGTCTTCCCTCTAGTGGTCGGTTAAATTATTGCATGCTGAAAGTTTGAGGCGAGGTCGATAAACATGAATAGGTGTTTGTCTCCATCTAGTGCACAATAAGAAGAATGCATAGAATAAAAAGTCTGAAGTCACAGTTTGCTTTGCGTAATTCCTACGTGCGCGTTCACGAATTAGTCCCGTGATCTATGCGTCAGCTGCTGTCAAGCCATACACACGCAAAGTCCAATACTGTCTCTATGCAAGATTTGTTTGGACAACGAATGAATCTGATATTCCTCAGAGTCGGAGCAGGCAAAGTGTGGTGACTGTAAAATTGCTGCTGTGAAGCTGGACTGAAGCGACTCTGAAAGGAAAGTGGTTTTCAGTATGCTCATATTAATTACAGGTTAAACAGGTTTACAGGCTTTGCTAATAGGTTAGCGGTGGACTTCTACCGGCTTGATTAGCTTAGCTAGTTAGCAGGCTAACGACCTGATGTAGCTGCGGTGCAATCAAGGAAATGTGGGAGCTTCTCTGATGGTTTTTACTTTTGTTGAGATGTTCACGTTAGTACTGGCTAGTATGACATCCTGTGAAGTAGCGAAAGGTGTTTAAAGGCGAAGTGAAAAACGAAGAGGTAGCGGTGAGATTGGGTTGCTCAGGTAGTTATGAGCAGTTTCAACATCACAACCAAAACCTCCACGTTAAGCTCTCCTTTGAGCACCGACAGTAAATGTTCACCGGTCACCATTAACACTACCAACAACAACAAGGAGTGGGTTTTCCCAAACCCAGATGTGTTTCCGTACTGTCAAGAGATGAGTCCCATGGACGAAACAATGCAGGCAGGTATGTCCTCAGTCCAGTCGGGACTGGACGGACACCTGCCGCTTCTACACACCAGGCACCACAGCGCCCAGGCTGGGCTGCTGTTGGACCTGGCTTCCCCGGAGGCTTACCTTGACGGCAGCTCTCTGGAGTTCAGCGACAACGACGCAAACGGCGCTGGTCCGTTGTTCGAGAGGAGGAAGAGGTCGAGGTCCAACAGCTCCAGACACCGCTTCAGCGACGTGGTCACGGAACTCGGCCCGGAGGAGGTGAGGTGGTTTTACAAAGAGGATAAGAAAACTTGGAAGGCCTTTGTCGGTCATGACTCACTGAAAATTGAGCAGATGTTTCGGAAATACTACGAGCTGAACCCTGGTGCTACAGGCTCCAACGTGGGCGTCGGGGAGGGTGAGAGCAGTAGTACCGTTGTGCAGAGCAGAGGACTGAACGGTGCAGTACCGGTGGAGACGAGGACCAGCAGTGTGCACGGAGGCTCTGGGTCCTTGGACACATCCACCGTGTCCTCGGATGACAGGGACCCTGACAACATTGAAATCAATGTTGAGCCTGTCTGCGTCCGGGGAGGACTTTATGAGGTGGATATCAACGAGAGGGAATGCTATCCTGTTTACTGGAAACGTGAGTATCATAACTATCACCCCTGATCAAAGTCTATAAAATGATATTTGTGCTGCATCAGTCACACGTCATGTAGCCCCTTGTGGCAGGTCCCCACAGCATCACCAACAGAGTGCACTCATTCCTGATCTGCCCATAGAACTTACTTTATATTCTGCAGAATAATAGCTGACAGCATACTGATTAATGACCCACAAGTCTTATTTGGAGATTCATTGCGAGCAACATCCATCCCTGAGCCCATAAAACCTCAGAACCAGCAGCTAATTTTTCATTCTGTATAGTTAAATGCTGAGTCCTGCACTATTTTGCATTTTTTTGCACTGGCTAAGTTAGTCCAACTTCTTTTGGCAACATCTGAACAGTCCAGGAAGTTAGTCTATGGTCTCAGCTGATCCTGCTAACTAATTCATGGATATTTCCAGGAAAACGCAGGGAACAAAAGAAGGCAGTTACTATAGAGCTGCAGAAAACCTGACCTCGGTGAAAGGGTTCATAGGCAGCTGGTTCTTTTGAAGTTTAAGGTTAAGTGACATTTAAAGAATCTTTTTTTTTTCTGATTTCTGTATATGTAAGTCAAGTCCTTTATAGTCAGTTTTGAGACCCTGATACACTGCATGTGAGATGAAAACTAAAACAACAGTAGATTATTTAAAAAAGCAATCAAACACATATTTGACAGACAGATATGACAGTTAATGGAGTAGGAAATGTGGAGCTGAATGGTTGTTAATGTATGTTAATCCAGGAAGTAAACACAAAGATATTCCAGATACAAACCCTTAATTTTTTACAAATTTTGTAAAGATTTTTGGCACATATTTGTAATAGTTTTGTGTTATAACATTTAAATTGAGAAAACAAGGTAAAAAGGTCACTTTTTTTTAGTGGGAACTTGAAACAGCACAGTATGTGAATCTTATCTGCTTTGACCAGATATGAACCCCTGTGACAAGTCAGTGAGTATTATCTACTGTGAGCCCCTATCAGGAATGTGTGTTTCTCGTATGTCTATCTTAGCCTTTGCATTGTGGCGGGCCTCTCTGTCTGTGAATAGGACTATGCTCATGTGTTTTTGACATGAGCTCACATAAGCAGTCTCACTCTGTACAGAAAGTCTGCCTTTACTCTCTTATTCACCACCAGAGAATCAGTTAATGTCATTTAAGAAGGTAATCAAAACTGGCCTCGCTCTATAAGCCACTGAGACTTGGCCCTCCTGGATTTGCCTGGAGTTGTTGAGCAAAATGGAAATTAGCCTACATCATCCAAAACACATTCTGGACAGGAGACAGTTCCTAGAAAGTGTTTTTGGATTGTTGCTCCACATATACAGAAATATATAGAGTATAATAATAATAATTGATACTTTATTAATCCCCCTGGGGAAATTTGTGTGGACAGTCCCCAAGCTTCAGGGCTCAGAGCGTCATCCAGACACACTTAAACATGTGGCCAGGTATAAGGGGAACTAAGAGTCAAACCACCATCCCTCGGGTTCATAGATAACTGCCTTATCTACTGAGTCACTGTCACCCCGAAAAATCAAATTAGAAATGCCTTTTATTTAAACATTCAACACCCAACCACTGACACTTCTGAAGCACAAGTCTTGCTTTACAATGTCTACCTATGCAACTGAGTTGTTGTTTTGCATCAATGATGAATTTGTACCATGTTTAACATCAGAACAAGACCATATTCCAGTGATGAGAGGCCAGTGGTTTATTGATGGGAGCTGGCTCCCATTAGAGGAAGAAGAGAGTGACCTCATCGAGCAGGAGCACCTGAACCATTTCCGTGGGCAACAGATGCAGGACACATTTGAGACGGATTTGGTGGTCAGGACCGTTGACAGCAAGGATGGTGAGAGAATGGCAAGGGCATGGGTAGAAAAAAAAGATAATATTAATAAATATTACACTTTTAGTGAAGCAGAATGCTCTAAATCTAGATCTTCTAACCAACATAGCACCAAAGGAACCATCCTGATAACTAACACCCTGTTTACATCTGGTATTAAGATGCGTCTTTGGTAGGGCTGGGCATGTTAACGCGTTATTATCGCGTTAACGCATTAATTAATTAACGCAGATAATTATTTTATCGCACGTTAATGCAGTTTTATTATTATTATTATTATGACGATGAAAGTCCATTGCTCACTGGGTCTGAATACACATACAGACAAACAGTGGATCACAGGAGGGGTGGGATATTGATGAGTACTGGCTTTGGATTGGCATCAAGAAGCGTCTCAACCAAAGACAGCATTTGGGGGTGGGCCTAATACTGCTGCAGCTTTCTGCAACAGAACCGATGCCAGTAAATCACCCAAACAACGGACACCGACACAAACACTTAAAGGAATCATGACGTCCATGTGGTTCTTTTAATGACAGCAGTCAAATTAACAACTGTGTTTAAAAAACGCTTTTCAGGTGGTTGACGTGACAGATTTTGC
>JAUMHL010000015.1:8705085-8765085 GCA_032362345.1 Sandelia bainsii
ATTAATATTTAAGTTGAGATTTACAAGAAATATTGAACTGCTACTGTGTAAAGGGAATACTGCTGTATTTCTTTAAACTGCAAGCCAAATGTTATTGCACTTCTGTTCATAGACCAGTACTTTTAAAATAAATGTGCGCAATAAACTACTTTTGAATTCATCATTCAATTTTGCCCGTAACAGTGTGAATAATCGCGATTAATTGCAGAAAAGTCATGCGATTAATCGCGATTAAAATTTTTAATCACTGCCCAGCACTAGTCTTTGGCAATCGGATCAGAAGTGGAGAGCCGAGACACATCACCGTTTACACTTGTACACATATATGCATCTCCAAAGTGTACAGCAGACCACTTTCTCCCAAACTGGCCCTCCAGCCACACACATCTCCATTGTTTTGTTTTGAGCGTTGCGTGGTCTTTTCAAACGCCACGTCCTGCGCTGATGACAAATTTTCCCGTAATGTCATTGTCGTGGGACACATTAGCGTCACACTACAAAAGAGATGTGTTTGAATGCGTCCACCTCAACAAGTGCTTTGAGTGATAGTATCACAATCCGTCTTGGTGGCCATTTACACTTGTATTTAGCGATCCAATCACCTGAGACCCATCTTAATACCAGGTGTAAACAGGGTCAAAGATTAATAATAAATAAAAGCAGTTTAGTAAGCTGACTATAACCAGATTTGGTGGTGGAAATTTTACATTTCTTTAATGTTACATTCAGTGTGCTGTATTTCTATTCTAGTCAGGTAGTATCTTGTAAAACAACACATATATGATGCTGTATGAAAGCAGTGAAGAGATTAAATGGCCTCATAGGCATTACTAATTATAAGTGACATTAAAATGACAGAAGGAAAGCCTTGTGGGCCCTCAGTGGTGAATTATGTGGCAGCCCTGCCCACTGCATAGTCAGGACAAGTAAATGGAGCAGGTGCTTCCATTCACGTATAATTAGGTTTTGTTATGTCATCCTCGCAGTGTGAAGCAGGTGCATCTCATACATTCTGGCACGTTCCCCTCACAATGCTGGCTCATGCGAAATGTAGTGGGCTTTAGCGGTGATAGGCAATGAGAAAGAAGTTCTTTGATTCAGTAGTCTCCTTAAGGCAGCAGTGTGTGAATGTGGCAGATAAATAAGGAGACACAGAGAGGAAAAGATAGAGCAACTGTTAAAGAGAGTGAGAAAATGTTTAGTGTGCATTATGAGAACTTAGCGTTATGTGGCAGAGGAACAGAAACATGCATCATGTATATTGCAAATTGATCCATGCATTTTTTGCTTGCCTCAACCTGGCCAATATACGTAATCCTATTTAAATAAGTGATGGCCTATAAAGAAAGCCATCATAAGAGCAGAGGAAAGCAATTATAGGAGGTTGGGCCATCTCATATGCATCATTATCATGTATCATATACTCAGAGTCATGGTCAGTATTCAGCTAGCTGCCTGGATGAATCGCGGTAGTTTTTAGAGAAAAACTAGAAGGTCACTCTTTTACCTCAAGCATTGGTGTACATGTACACATGGATACTAAATGATCTGTATATGATCACAGGCACAAACAGTCACAGAGGGCAGAGGGATCACAGTCAGTGTTAGTACAAGGTGCATGAAAAACACTGCAAGGGCAAACAGATTGGTTTTGTGACCTATTTAAAACTCAGATAATATGAGGTATAAAATTGAGGTAGTCTACTTAAAATGGCTGTAATTTCTAAACGGCAAATGCCATAAATGACAAAATCATAAAAACTCTCACTGTCTAGATACTTCCGGGCATAACTGTATAATGCAGTTCAAATTATGTTCTTACCTTACACAATTTTTACTATTAAACCTCAAATGTTTTATTTTCACACAGCTTTATCTTTATTTTAAGTGAATATGTTTAGAACCTCTTGCTGCCTTTGTTTTCTTTTTCTATCTTTTAGCACTTTAAAGGAAAGGGAAATCTATCTTTTTAATACACCTTGTTTGAGCTGTTGTTACAGGGTGCCTTTACAGTAGAGTGTTTTACCCTGGAACTAATAATCTGAAGTACTTGGAGCTATAAGAAGGCTTCCCTTAACTGCATTGATAAATGGATTATAAAGTGAGAGAACAAGCTGCACTCCGACATTACTGCAGTACATACATTCCCCTTGCTATCTCTGCTGTCTCCTTTCTACCCCCATGTTTGTGCTTCAGTAGCTTGCTGAGATGCAAGGTTAGTGAAGCAGAACACATATGGTAGGCGTACCAGTGTGCTATGCAGGCATAACATCACAATGTGCGAAGGACTACTGCTACAAAAAGTGTACAAATGTCCTGTTCTCTCATGATACAAATGTACTTTCTGCTAATGCTTCATGAATTTTAAATAAAGAAGGCTACATCAGAATTAAAAGGCATCATATAGTGAATTCTATGAAAAAATGTTAAGTTTTAGTGTTATAATTGTAATGGACACTGGTAGTTTTCACATTCACAACTGTATTATAGATGTCATCCCTTACTGTGAGCACAGAGGAAAATTGACAAGGATCACAGACTGTAAACTCATGGCATGAGAAGCTACAGCTCTCATTTAGTGACACCGAAAATGGCCACAAGGGCATTACAGTTGGTGGATTTTATAAATCACTTTTAAATGTTTTGATTTCCATTGGCCAACTTCGATCAAAAGAAATGTTTTAGTTTAGTCAAGCCAATGTTAGTCGTCAAGCCTAATTAAGGAAAAAATTTCTTTTTTCAAATAAGTGAAGGGAAAGAGAGAATACAAAAAAACAAACATCCTATCCATCCACTTGTCCAATTTGTGTTTATTTCAGTCATGAGCAGTGTGATGGAAACTATGGGGTGTGTCACATAGTTTCCATCACACTGCTTAGAGCACCCAGTGCCATCTGTCACCATAACACTTTGGTATTTTTGAAGATTGTTTGAAATGATCAGGTAGCAAGAGAAAAAGACTTAAACTTGTGAGCATGTGCAAGCCTACTGCTCAGTGACAACAGCAGCTAGTCTTGTTTGATCTGTTCTGGAAGGAACAGGTCGACAGTTGTGCCTTCAGATGAAGTAAAAAACCAAGACTACCATATGCTATAATTTACTGCACAAATAAAGGTTCCATGTTCCTTATGACTTCCACAGGAGGATTTTATGCATAGTGAATAATACAGTCATTAGGGGATTCATCAGTGCTGTAATGGCCAAATGGATTTTACAGATAGCTTTTAAGGCAAGCAAACTTGCTGTGCACTCAGCAAATCTCTTCTCCTCTCTCACTGCTGAGGGAGACACTGCTGACATTTGCAATTCTGATGTCTGTGTTATCACAGAATGAATGATTTAGTCACATCTGAGTCTGATTTGATTAACAAATGCTGAGGAGACCTTTTTAATGTTGGATCAAGGCAAGAACATACTCTACAACTGATTCTGTGATTTAATTCAGTTAGTTTGATGGTTATTTTAAGATGTATCTTAGTATTTTGTTAAGATTGCATACAGGTACATGACTTTTAAATAATAATCTATAATCTAAAATACAACACCTAGCTGTAGTTTCTGTTTATCAGTGTTTTTTATATCACACAGACTCCAATTACAAAAACTTTACAGCCCAAATAGAAGAATATTATTATTATTATTATTAATAAATACAATAAATCAGCTCTGTTTATATTGATGATGATGAGTAGGGCTCAGCCTTGTATCAAGCTAGGTAATAAGCTAGGGAAAACATGACCTATATCTGCATCTGAAGATTTATTTCTAAGCACTGACAGGTGCATGACTCAATATCATTTTAAATTATTGCCACAAAATGTCGCGAAACAGCCATTGTTCTCTCTACATAATTATTGTGTTGAGCAGCACAGTGTATTATTTTCTTATTTGTGTGATCTCAAAGATACTTAAACAGATCACTTTGTATAAATTGTAGTCAGTGTGTTTCTTTCTGTGCGTGGGGTTCAGAATCAGTAAGCTAAAATGTGTAAAGTATAAATTATTCATTAACCCAAATGGAAACATAAATGCTAGATGCTAAACAAACAAAATGTCTTTACAATACTGTTGCATTTTTCAGAAGATTACCAGTGTATGACACACACACAACAACTGATATTTTAAAAGGTGATTCCGTTTATGACATGTATAGTTTTCACAGTAAAGACAGTATATTTTTGAAATGAGTTATTCAGATGCTACCTCAGTCATCTTGGGCACATGTCAAACAGCGCTGCATTTTTGGCTGCCAGCCTATTAGGCGTTGTTTTGGCTAATTTCCATCGCATAGCAGCGCAGCTTGATAGATTGGCCTGTTCACAAGTGATGACAGCGGTAGCCTGTGTGACTGACACCAGGGTAATGGCCATTACTCACTCTCTGTTGGTTGTTAGTTCTCTCCCACCTTCCCCCTTTCTACCTACCTTTTCTGTTCAAATGGAGTGGATATCAGACGAGTGCTAAAACTACATGTCACAAGAGAAAACGCTGTCAAGGTACTGTAAAAATACCACTTTTTTTGTACTTAGATGTGCTAGCTTACACCCTCTCTTCTTTTTAGGTCCTGGGTCTATATGGAGCTAGATTTTCTTTTTGTTTGTGGTACCTACCTAGTATTTAAGGCTAGACCTAGGCTCAGTTAGAAATGGTTGTATTGAAATTGATTTCAGCTGCTCTCTAGATCTCAATTACAGCCTTAACTGGGCCTAGATGCTAGATCCTCTTCCTTTGTGCTGTTGCTGTGACCAAGAGTTTAGTCCTACTGTTGCTCCTTTTTGAGGTAAACCTAGATGGGGTAGCCATTTGGCACGGTTCACTCATCTACTAGAGCAAGTCCCCTTAAAATAATAGATTAAAAATCTGTTATTGGTCCTCAAAAAAAGTCAGCTACTTTACCCCGTACCACCTACCTCTCCAACCCCCATCTCCCGTTTTCTCTCTCACTGCTTTCTTTCTCTCATCCCCTCTGGCAATAATGAACCACCAAGCACAAGTGATGAGCTGAACAGAGGAACCATTGTGGCCCTTTACTATAGACCCCAAATATGTAGTGTAGAGTCCTCTTTGAGGTTCATCACTGACCTTGTTCTGGGGGTATTGACCCTCATGAAAAATGCTGAAGAGAGTATGTGTCCTCTCATAGTAAATCCAGTCGGCCATTCACCTAAGACCAAATGTCCAAAATGAATGAATTCAAACATTGCCCTAATACTCTGTCTTGTTCTGCCTTATTAGAGGTGGGAACCTTATAAGGGGAGTGCAACTGACAAGTTTGTCATGCCATAGCCAAGAAAAAGTTGTAGCTGGTATCTCGCCTTAGAAAACAGATCTCACTGCCTCAGACTGCTATTATAGCACATTGTACGTGCCATTAGTTTTTCTTTTATTCTTTGTTCTGTACTTCATTTCACACTCCCTCTCACTATTTGTGTTGTGTTGTTTTTTTCTATTTATCCTATTTAAACGATTTATCCGGTTGTCACTTTCTTTGCATGTTATCCCCTAACTCCCTGCCTCACCCTGTGTCCCACAGAACTCCTGCCATTAGAGAACTAGCTCAGTAAACTTAATCACCTTTCTTGTTTGACCGCCAGCTCCTCTGTACCCTCTCTCTCTTTCTTTCACAACTATTTGCCTTTCATTGTAAAACAGGAAGTGTTTAAGTGCAATCCCTCACTCCATCTTACAGCTTTATTTTCACTTGAAACTCATAGTATCAGACTAGCATTTGATGCCGAAAAGGCCAGCTAACTGGAGAAGTTTAGCATATTCTAGCTGATCTCTACGACCTCCTGTTTTACAGTGGACTTGGTTACCAATAAAGGCCTACAGTGTGAAGTGGTCTTCTCCTTTAAACTGTGTGTAGCTCTAATGGCACATGGAACTGTTCTTTCTTCCATTTCTTCAAAAACAAAAAGGAGACCACTTTAAACTGTTAAGTCGAACTGGATGGTGAAATGTGCTCTTCTCAAAAGAATAGATTATTCTTTTCACTGCTGCTGTCATAGCATTGTTTAGTGATTTCCTGTGTGGTGGTAGAGGTTAAATATATGTTGCTTTGCTGTTGAGTGGTTTCACTTGGGGATGCGCAAAGATAAATGGAAACTTGTGGCAAAATGATCAAATGTCTCAGCTCATGAACTTTATTGTTTTATCTGGCTAGGAAAAACACTTCCTTTTTTTTGTCATTCCATATTTGACTTGTGCCTTTTAGTTCAAAACGTGTGCTTCTTGTGACAGACTGCTCTTCTTCTTGTCCTTCTCCTTTTAGTGGTAGTCATTCATTTTCACACTGGTTGAACTCGGAGGGAACAGTTCTCAGCTACGGGGCAATGACTGCTAAGCCTCATTACCCACAAGCCATGCTTGTCCAATGAATAAATTAGCCCACCATGCACTAGACCTATCCAGCTCAAGTCCTCCTCCTCAACTCTTCATATAGTGTAGCTTGTTTGATTAATTTACATTGGAAGTGGAAAGAAGGGCACCTTCATTTTTTAATTACTTGTCAAATGTATTCTTACTCCTGTCTAATAGACGTGGCCAGTGTATTACCAAGTAGTGTCCAAACATTTGGTTTTCTTTTTTCAGCTACTTAAAAGTGGTGCCAGTGGTGTAAGTGAAAGCAATACAATGATAATATTTACTCTACACTACTAGCATTTTGTTTTTCATTGTTTGTCAGACAATATTCTTTAAAGCTAGCAAAAAATATCATCTGGACAATGCATTTCTCTCTTTACCTTGTACTTGTCATGGAACAGGCCACGACTGTGCACTGGAACTATGCCCAAGTCTTCCAATGCTCTCATCCAGATGAACTCGACTGCACAGGGCATTTAAAGGACATACTGCAGAGACATAAATAACTCTCAAGTCAACCAGTTTCATTTGCCTCTCTTAGCTTTTGTAGCAAATATTGCCCTATCTCTTGCCTTACCTCTGCTCTTACTTGTTATAGTCTCAGCATTACACTTTGAAGCAACAACCTGGGAATAACTAAAGTTATTGTGAAAATTAAATGATATATTTTGCATTACATAATCATCTCTGGTCCACTCAGAATGATGATACACAAGCTACACAAGGATAGACAAGCAAGAGCAGAAATATGCAATCATGATGTGTGATACTTTGAAGTATTTTGCGTTCCAACTGCAGATCAGTGCTACAGACTGCATTTGATTGAGCTGTTTGAATAGACTTACTTTTTTGTACAGCATTTAAGATGATCATAACTTGGTGTATTTCACATGTTGTGTTCATAGCTTTCCCCTCTGTACTTCCCCTACAATCTGTAAAGACGACACTTTAAGGCAAAGCCTTTACTGTTTTCTAGTTTTGCCTTTTCTTCATCCAATTTCCCACACCATCTGCCAGTGCCCGCCTCTCTGTTTCTTGTCCATTCATTTGCTTACTCGTCTCTCACTGGCCTCTACAGCCATTCACAGTCTGAAGCTGAGTCGGACCCATGTGGATTGGCACTGCGTGGATGAGGTCTACCTATACAGTGATGCCACCACTTCCAAAATTGCACGCACCGTCACCCAGAAACTGGGCTTCTCCAAAGGTCTGTAATCACCCACTGTCATCATTTTTCCAGATAATAAATTAGTTTAACAGTTATCTAATCATACTGCTTGTGTGTGTTTGTATTTGATCAATAGTTCAAACTGGAAAATGAAGTACTATTAGATAGATTGCTATAACATTTTACACAGATGTTGGTGTAACTGCAGACAGAAATATAAACCGTTTGTTATCCCTTAGACTCCACTAGGTTGACTCCTCTGCCAACTTATGTCCATCTAATACACAAATGACATACTTACTTATTTGCAGTGAGCATTCATGTGCTAGTATTGGCAACCAGTACTAGCATACACTTATTTAAACATGGCCAGTTCCAGTTTAGTCTCTTAACAGGATTAGCCCTGAAAATCACGCAGCGTCCATCTGCTATTTTCCGGGGCTAAAATGGAGTGTGACAGAAAAGATCTGGTGTTTGATTTGTATGGATGTTTCCAAATCTGATCTACGGTATCCATGCTCTATGGTTCATGTTCAGGTCCATCACAGATTATAAAAGGAGGAGCTGACATTGGCTATCTCTCCCCTGACACAAATACCCAGTGAGGGGAAATCTCTTTAGTTCTATCCAGACTGCAGCAAATTCCACTGGATCCTATCACCTCAACACACAGCACATGACTGGACTAAACTACAGATTCTAAATAAAGACAGTGCATCTGAGCAGATGCTGGCCACAAAGTTTCAGGTCACAGACACTGAAAGACTGTGTCTCACCTACTGGCCTCATTGAACACAGAACAGCAGGTTACTTAAACTCTATGACTCAGATATTTATAGCCTTCTAAGGAACAGATTAAAATGTGTTTAGCAATGCAGTATAGAAAGTATTTTTACTGTGCAAAAATGGCAAGTAAACAGGTATACAATAATGTAATACAATACATATATACAAATACAGTAATGCTAAATCCCTGTTGTTTCTACTCTCCCAGCCTCCAGCAGTGGTACACGGCTCCATCGGGGTTTTGTTGAAGAGGCCTCACCTGAGGATAGACCCCCTCAGACTACACACATTGTCTTTGTGGTCCATGGGATCGGACAGAAGATGGACCAGGGACGCATCATTAAAAACACTGGAATGTGAGTTGCCATTTGATTTGCATGGCTCTTTTCCACATTACCACACAGCACAATGACTCCACTAGAATCTGTCAGGATTAAAAAGAACAGCCTCCATCTTTCCTTATTCCTTTCCTTTACTTATTGCCTTTGCCATTAAGTTTTCTTTCTCACTTTTCTCTTCTTTTGCTGGTAAGATCTGTCTCTCACACTTATCATTTTGTCATAGTTTTTCATTTGGCTTTTAAAAGACAATCCAGTTCTTTCCTCTTCTTTCTTATTTTAATGCTAGTGTCTGTTACAACATTAACACAACTTCACAACTAGCATCTTCATTTAAATGCTAATTAATCGTTTTATAGCATTTTCTGTATGTTCAGTTCCCTGGCCTCCTGACTAAGCTTGGGTTGTACATTGTGTTTTTAATTAACCAATAAAGTAAAGTAAAGTAAAGTAAAGTTTCAGATATCGACCTGTCTGACAGATTCTTGTGATTCTTGATAACATTTTTGTTTAAGTATGTAGCTGCTGCAGCCACCGATTGCACTACTTAAGTGCATGGACAAATGTAAGCACTGCTCAATATGTATTAACAGCTATTGTTTATGCATTTTAATACAAGTTAAGTTATTAACAGACAATAAATATTTCCCTCTGGTTCGTTCACCTGAAGTCACTCATAGTTACAGCAACAGAAGTTATTTCAAGTATTTCTCTTGATAACATTGAACCTGCAGCCTTTCTATTTTGTCATCCTCCACTCCTCTTCACAGATATATCACACTCTTTGTATTCTGCTGTTTTTGTACAGTATTCTTTGTGTTGTTAATGTGCCTACAGTCTTGTGGCCAAGAAAGCGCTACACACCAAAACCTGAGAAAAAGCTTGGGAACAGGAAAATGCACTGCAACACAGAAACAATGCAGTATGCATTCAACACAACAAACTCTCTTCCACTATAACTGAATTCTTGTAGGAAAAATACTAGACACATTCTAATATTAGCTACAAATCTACAGTAGATGAAAAAATTCCAACTGTCCTATATCTAACTCCTGATTGCCCTAATTGCACTGAGCAACACAAACAATGTTCAGATTACAAACTTGTATGTCTCCTAAGTTTTACACATAAAACCAGTAGCAGGGTTACGAAGAAGAACTAGAAAGTTACGATGACAGAGCAATAATAATCAAGTTTGTTGCCTTTTTAAGAATGATACTCCAGTGAATTCTCACTGCAGGTCGGCAGTGTACAAGCTACTGATCAATTGTTATGTAAGCTAGCTTTCTATAAATGTGTCTTTGTGTAAAGACATAACCTGCCCTAAATGGAACCTGTGTGTCATCTACTGCAGGCAGTAGTACAGTATTTGTGGACTAGAGCCATTTGTGTCTTTGTGTCACAAGGTCAGCGTCAGGCCACTGCCTGCAGCATAGTCCAGGTAAGCAGGTAATGTAGAACAAGTCGAGCTGCAGAGCACTTTAGCCTCACTCACAGATCTTTGTGAATTACAACATACACACTTTGCGCAGCCAAGAGGAAAGATCAGCCTGGCATGTCTACCCACTTCCCTTTTTTTTGTTTAAGAGTTCATTTTAAATTTGAGTTTGGTCATCAGCAGTGAAAAAGGAAATTGTGGGGGTTTAGGGCATTATTAAGCTCTAAAAAAATCTGGGAGTGTCTATTTAAAATATATTTAGCTAAACCTAGTGTTTTAAATGTAAGACCTAGGGAATAAATGGGTGCAGCACAGAAAGCTCTGTAATTCAACACTGAGTCCTGTCAGCATTTAAGTTTCCCTGCAGACACACCAGCTAGTCTAGTCAAAATTTGCATTAGGTGGTGCATTCAGGGATCAGTCACCTAAAAGCATCTCTCAACCTCTGTTTACCTAGATCAAAATTGTACGTCACCCAATTTCTCTTTGTGTATTTGGTGCATTCTGCAAGCTAATGAGCACCATAACGCAACTAGCAGCAGTGTATGCACAAATACACAAATTAATAAATTGTACAATGCTGTCCTCATGTACTGTATGTTTTTTATTGTTATGTGTCTGTTCAGGCTGAGGGAGGGTGTGAGGAAGATGGAGGAAAAGCACTTTTCAGAGCACAATGATGAGCATGTTGAGTTCCTGCCTGTCGAGTGGCGCTCTAAACTCACACTGGATGGAGGTTTGTGTGTGTTTTTGAGTGTGTGCATGAGTGAGTACATGTTTACTGCTCTTTGTTTGGTTTGTGCCTTTGTGAGCAGTGTACGTCATGTTGTTCTCGTGTATCAGTTGTGTCCTAATGGGAAAAGGTAATGAAAAGCTCCTGGTATCATTGTCAAATGTACAATTTATATGAAGGCTCTAGTGCTGAAACAGGTAGTTGATAGAATATGTCACCTTGATCTTTGGGATCTTCTGGCAGTTGTTTTTCACCATTTTCTTATTTAAATGGTTGGTTGGCTGAAGAGGCAGTAGAATTGATATTCGAGCATACATTTGGTTTGAGAAAAGATTGCTTTATGAATACAGGCACCATCATGTGGCATTAAATCTCTTATTTTATGTAGATACGGTAGACTCAATCACACCAGACAAAGTAAGAGGACTGAGAGATCTCCTCAACAGCAGTGCTATGGACATCATGTACTACAACAGCCCCCTTTACAGGGACGAGGTGAGAATCCCACACTTCCAACTATAATCTCAGTTGATTTGATGATTCTTCCATTAAACATCTCCACGTCCTGTCTCTCTAGATTACCAAGGGCCTAACACAGGAGCTAAACAGACTGTACACACTGTTCTGCTCCCGGAATCCTGAGTTTGAGGAGAATGGAGGGAAAGTGTCCATAGTTGCTCACTCCCTTGGCTGCGTTATTGCCTACGACATTATGACAGGTTGGGATCCTGTGCGATTCTGTCTGCAGGAGCATCACACTGTGGAAGAGGAGCTGGACCTGCACTGGATGTCCTACGAAGAGCGGCACCTTTTAGAGCAGCTACGAGTTACAAGAAATAGGTACATAGGGCTTGTAGCTGTGTGTCCTTTAGAGATTTTTGTGAAAAGTCCAGAAAGGTTCTTCTGCACCACCTTTGCACCATTAGTGCAGTGACACTTAGTGTGTGCATCATCACCTTGTTGAAACAAGAAGCAGCAGGAAAAAGGTTGTTGATTTAAGTGATACAGAAATTATAAAACTGGCTTGAAAGAAACGATCTCTACAGATAATGTGTGTGATTCGTTGTTAACTCAGGGTTTTAGACGTGTTGTTTTTATACTGTAATGTATGGACACTACTTTTTGCTTTTAAAAGGTTACGAGAACTGGAAAATCAACTCCTCACACTGGAGGCTTCTAAACCCTCTGCTCCCCCAGCCCTCAAATTTAAGGTAAGAATCACAATTATGTGCACATAACATAACACTTGTGCTATTACAATGTGACACTACTCTTTTCTGAATAGATAAAGAAGAGCCAGTAAATGCCATCAATTGGGTTTTGCTCATGGATGTTCCTTGCTCTAATGTAATAATTTAGAGGTTAACTTGATGTTGTTTTCCATGTGAAAACGTTTTTTAAATGTCAAACTGCTTTTTTCTATTTTCATAACAAATCAAGCAGTTAATCAAATGAAACAGTTACACGCTGTATTAAACTAAAAGAACATTAATGCTTCATTAAATGGATCAGATCACAGCACTACATGTATAAATACTGTGTGACATTTATATCAGCTTTTTGCCTTTTGTCATTCAGGTGGAGAACTTCTTCTGCATGGGTTCTCCTCTGGCAGTGTTTTTGGCCCTAAGAGGGATTCGTCCTGGTACCAGCTGCCACCAGGACCACATCCTGCCCACCTCCATTTGCAGCAGGCTCTTCAATGTCTTTCATCCTACAGACCCCGTGGTCAGTGTCACTTCATTGCCCATACAGATGCTCTCTCAAAATCAGGGTTATGAAACCTTTTCTTTTCTGTTTCCTGGGTCTGTTTGTCTTAGGCCCCCACACATTTAGATGAGTTTTATATACAAATTTGTTAAATCTGCATTGTCAGTCATTTATCTGTACTACTTAGCTGAAACTTGTTTGCTTTTTTTTCAGGCCTACAGACTGGAGCCCCTCATCCTCAAACACTACAGCAATGTTGCACCTGTTCAGATACATTGGTAAGAACTTGTATTGTGTTTTATGACACTTGATGTTATCTCTTGTACGTACACTAAATGATTTATGTGTATTTATCTTCTGAATATTTGGTGTTTGTTTTCTTGATCAGGTGTAGTGCCATTAACCCCACACCCTACGATGAGATCAGGGTGACCTTTCTGAACCTGGTCAAAGACCCAACATCAGACAGTGAGAGCATCCCCAGCCCAAGCACTTCCCCTGTTCTCCCCCGCAGGCACTATGGAGAGTCCATCACCAATCTGGGCAAGGCCAGCATACTGGGTAATGAATTACTATTATTTGTCAAATTGTGATCCAAACTTAACCCTGATGGTTTACGTGAATAGAACTAGACATTTTAAAGCTAGATCATAGTGATGAATTAGATGCCCAACAGCAAAGCTGCATTCTGCATATTGTTTTATAAAGAGTCGTAAAATTGTTGAATAAAACCAAAATATGTTCAATTTAACTAAAAGCCATGTGTAAAACTGGCCTAGAGGAGTAATATGAATTCTGACAGCAGGGGGGAGTGCAGAGAAAGAACTGAGGAAATTAAAATTCACTCTGCAGATGGTGCTTATTCCCAAGGTAAAATCTATTCTCTCAAGGTTCTCAGGTTCAATAAATAATGAGAGATGCTCAGTACAGTATAATGTCAACAGTGCCATCATGTGGAGAAATGGTGAAACTTCTCCCAAACTTGTAAACAAATTGAGTTTAAAAATGACAAAAAAACTACCCTTGTTTTTTGTCTCTGAAGCAAACTGTCTTGCTTCCTCACTTTCTCATTATAGGAGCGGCGAGCATAGGGAAGGGCATTGGAGGAATCCTCTTCTCAAGATTCTCCCGCTCCAACAGCCAGCCCTCTGTGTCTTTAGGACTTGAGGGAAGTGCAAACACTGAGGAAGAGGAGCAGAAGAGAACAGAAAGCCAGTCAGCGTATGGTCTCTCCACCATGACTCGACCCACCTCACCCACCACAGATGCATCACGTTAGTTGACCTACTTGTTATTAATATAAGTTATTATTAATATAAATTATTATAGGCAGTCTCCCTTATGATTTTATAAACTCAAAGTTAATGTTTATTTTGAGGGGATTGCTTATTAACTCGCAAATGTACTCTATTTTTGTCTCATAGTGGAGTTGGAGCGACGCATTGACTTTGAGCTAAGAGAGGGTATGGTGGAGAGTCGCTATTGGTCAGCAGTGACCTCACACACAGGCTATTGGTGCTCACATGACATAGCGCTCTTCCTGTTGACCTTCATATACAAGCAGAAGATGACACCCTGTGACCCAGCTGAAGATACCCCAGAGCCAGACTGAGGCAGCACATTCATAATACCACACATACTTGATGGTGTCCTATAACCCTGAAGGGTTGTGTCATCTTCTTGACAAGATAGAAAGAAAGATGTCATGTATTTTTTCATACGCACAAACTGCTCACATACACTAATAATCTTCTTTGCTTTTAAATATTTCTGACAAACTGCTGACATTCACCCTAAGGGTGACAGTGTTGGACCAGGAACCCCTAAGGAGGTGTTTTGTTTGACAGTATGACCACAGAGTACATATAAACATGAATTATTAGTCTAATGAGTTTGATGCATAGAGATCTAACTTCATCCCCAACTCTTGAACCTGATCTCAAAAAGCTGCCGTCTGTTGATAAAGTGTCTATATGTTTCCTTTTAGTCAGTGCTTCATTTCAGCCTCTTTCCCACAGACTCCGTCTGGAGCCTCATGACACACTTGCTTGACCCTCAGTCACTGCAGCTTCAAGTTCTGTGTCTGATCTTTCAAACTTTTTTTTTTAAATGAAGGAGAGATACATTTATTGGTCAGTAACAATAATATATGTAAAATAAACACACTGTATTGATGGCAAACAAATGCAATGCTTTTCAAAATTATTTAAAAAATTAACTTTTTTACAAAACATTGGGGCATTATCTTTTGGAATTTTGAAAGGATGAAGAAAGACATAACAAACATGCTAGTTTTAGTTTGTTTTCCTCTTGTTTTTTTATGTTTGCCTCTTTTTAACAACATTTGACTCTGAGATAGATAGGCACCAAATACAACTTGAGCAAAGCACCAGTTTTATATTCTACTCAAAAACTGAATTTCAGTTTGCATTTAGTTTTCAGTAACAAATTAGTGACTATTTTTGTTTTACCAACAGGGACAGAATGTCTGTCACTAACAACAGTTAACACCCTACAGGGTAGCTATAGTTTCCATTATGACATTTATGTACAGAAGTTTACAGTCATGGGGGTTGTGTCACAACAGTCACCTGTTGTGTAACATGCTTAGCTACACTCTTAATGGCCAGACATGTATAGCTATTTTCTTACAGTTTATGAATCCAAATCGTAGTCTAAAAATCACTTTATAATGTCATTTACTAGACACAGAGTTTTCACTCAAAGCAATCAACGTAATTTAAATGTTATGCTTCTATATAGGGTTATGGAGATAATATTCTGTGCCCATATCTTTATATTGATATCAGGATGAAATCAGTGGTATTAGATGTATTTTTGCCTAGTTATTTTCAAGTTCTTGTGTGTATACACCTGGATCCCAGCCTGGGAAAATAGGATTCTACCTGGCCAAAAAACATTTGTGTCTGGCTTGTTAGCTGCTCAGCTTTAGTAATGCTAAGGCTAACTCATACTTCAAGGGAATGTAATTGGCCAAGAGAAAAACTAGATTATTTTTTTATTATTAGGCTTCTATGATATATTGCACACACAATTTCACAATTTTCTCTTATTTGCCTTTTTGGGAATTGGTGATTAATTCACACTTTCCTCTTAGAAGCAATGGACATGTTTGTCAGCTTGTCCTTTTGGATTTTGTTACTTTTCATAAGATGTTTATTTTCAAGTCACTACACATGTGTGATTACCTAATAGCTGGTACCAAATTTACTCCAAAAAGAAAAAAATACAGTACATCCTGTGTTTTTGTTTTTTCTTAAAACATCTTTTAAATGATTCTTGCCTTAGGTTTTTTTTTACTAATGTGATCTTTTGAAAAGGTAATAATTATGCAGAAATCAGAAAGCATACTCGCTTCACAGATTCTCGTGTTAGTAAATGGATGTTTGGAGAGTGCCAACACACAGTTAAATTTGTGGTTTTTACTAAGTGGAAAACCACTTGTGATTGTTGATGGATTTCTAATGAAATCACTTTAATAAGACATTTACAGCTGATGAGGAGATAGAACTACCCTCAGATTAATGTTTATGGTGTTACATGTGTTATTGTCTGTTTCAAAGTTTCTTTGTTTCCTACTTGTCATATTATTGTAGTTATCAAAGAGCTTATTTTAATTTGCTATTGTGCAAACTCCTGCTTTGCTGTTCCACACAACTAAGGGCCCACTACCGCTGAATGGAATCCAGTATATTGGTCTCTAATGTCTGTGTTGGGTGAAAACCCACACCAGGCTGCCTTTCAGATGACCACACAAATAAGGGCACGTGATATGAAGAAGTGTGTGTACATTTGACCTGGTAGATATCACGCATTCATCAGCCATGGGTGGCACAGATGTAGAAAACTGCCCACTGTTACTGCGTTACACTGAAGCAATAGAAAGCCATTTTATGTTGCTTACTTTTAATAGCCAACATGTTACTTGGACAGCAGGCATGCGATGTACCTTGGAGACCTTAGACATGCAATGCAAATACAATAACAGATCCACTGTGCTTGACTCAAGCATGTATTTTCCACTATGTTTACTCTGCTTGTTAAAAACCTAAACTGAAGTGCATTAAAGAGAATTCTGTCAAGGTACATTGTACCTTTGACTATAAGAGCATTTAATGCACAGCATTTTGAATGATGATCATATATTTTTCTTGTTTAAGGCACCACATGCATCAAGGAAATGTCTAATTTTTAGTTTTATAGATTCAACACCTCTGTTGACACCAGTTTCAAGCTATAAATAAGCAAAAGGTTCAGTTGCTGTCACAAGTGTGTCACCAGTCTTTAAAAATGTCAAAGGTTAATGCAGAAGGACCTGCTGTTACCAAGGTAAAAATAAATGCTCATTTTGGATGTATTGGATCAAATGTGTTAAATTTGTGTCAGGTACCGCTCTTGCGGTTTAACTTACTTTAAACTGATGTCTGGGGAAGTGTTTCTTTGTCTATTCTTATAGCTGTGCAATAACCCATGCCTGTAATGGATTCTAACTGCCATCCAAAGCCATGTATTTATTTCATTTTATTAAAGCATTTCTTTTTTGAATACAGTGACAACGACTTTTTACTCTGTCATGTCTCACAACATAATAGTCGAGGAAAAATTTTGATGTTGCATTTTGAGCTTCTCTCTGGTAGGAGAAGATTTAACTCAACGGAGGAGAAGGGTCCCATTGCTTTTTTCCACACTGTTTTTTGGAGGACAATAGAGCTATTTATTATGTCTGAAACTCAGATCAGATTCCTTCTGAGGCACCTCCTGCTGTGAGCAACAAAGCTTACTTATAGATCATGAATAGGCTGCATTGTAATCCACAAGCAGTTATGGCTTCCACATGAGTTACTGGGGTTTTTTTTATGCAGTTTAGCAACATCTGTAAAGGCAAGGCTCACAGATGGGACCAGTTATCACAGCAGTGATTGTCATAAATAATGGATTTGGCCCTGCTGTTCTGTTTGTGGCCAGAAGAGGTCAGTCATCTATTAGTAATACTACTACTGGCCCTATTAACCATTTAGTGTTGAGTCTTTTCCTATTGCCCTTAACTAATTGAGCTATTTTGACAGTTGTTAATGCTTTTTGTTCTAATTTTGTGAGTTGCTCAATTATGTTTTTATGTTGCTAGGAAATTATGTTATTTTGGCATAAAACACATTATTTTTTTAAACTTATGTAACCACTAAAATATGAGCTACAATCCAAATGGTAAAAACATTTTTTTCTAAAGGTTACTCATGCAGACAGGCCTGCTCTCACATCCTCCATGTCTCTGCTGCTTCTCTCTCCCCTTCACCACTCCCTCCTCATCCACATCAGCAGCAGCCAAGCCAGCTCCCTATCTGACTCTCCTGCGCTACATCTGACTGACTCAACTGTTTACTCTGCAATTAAAACACAGCCTATAAAAGGCAATGGATCAGCTGCCAGACACTGACGAGGGGGTCAGAGCTGCAGGGAGAAAGGTTATAAATCGCTTTGATGCCGACCATAGACTGAAGGCCCAGATTCCTGAGCTGGAGGACTGGAGCTGAGTGAGTTCACCAGGGGACCGAGCCAGAAACACAGATGATTCATGGGTCTTTATAGCAGACCACTTGGAGAGTGTGTGTTGGAGTGTGTATTGTGCTGTTGCTTTGGAAAGAAAGAAGACAGCAGCTTTTCTCTCTTCTTTTCCAAACATATCATTTGTGTGGTCATGTGATTGATTGCACATATATAAAATGCCTTTTTTTTTCATCTACAGATGTGAAGATGCAACAACTTGCAGACAATATTATCTTCGGTTTCTTTTGATTCCCATGCTGTCCTCACAGACACTGATAATTTATCAGCAAATTTCCAGCTATGCCTTGAATTTCAGAAAGAAAAAACATTAAACATGTGATGCTGCTGTAATTAAAGGGCTATCCTTTAAACTTCTGCAGATGGTTTTTGTAGTCAAATTACAGTAAACTTATTGAATTTCTGTAATTGAATGAGTTTCTAATATACCATAATGACAGACTGTGTGAGATGTAAATATAGTTTGTACATGCAGAAGACACTAAAAATGTGAACTTCATATGTTAAATTAAGAAAGGTGTATATTATTAATTTGCTATTCTTAAATACACTTTCATGATTTTATGTTTCTCCATTTTTTGAGCTGTCAGATAAAAATATTTCTTTTTATCACTGGTCTGCAGCTGTATCTACTCAAACTGCAGAAAATAATTTTATATTAGAGAAAATGATTAAAAGTACTGTATTTATTCACTGTAGAAACCCTGGAGAGTATGTGAAGTAGTCTGAGATTCCTTGACCTGGACCAACAACAACATAACCGTAAAATGTTCCTTGAATATTACATTTGTGAAGCCTCAGAAATGAAAGTAGATATTTGTATACCTTGGCTAATTTCTACACATTATGGTCTTCCACTGGGGCTTTTAGTCTTAATGAAATAGCCTACACTGACAGAAAAACATTGAGAAATACTTCTGAAGAAACGTTTCAGTTATTAAAACTGTAAAAGTGACAAAACTGAAATTTCTCCTTATTTTGGGCTGTTACTCCCGGGGCTGAAGACCCAAAGGTCCCTGGATGCTGCTGCTGCAAAGTTCAGCAGCACTATTGCCATAAAAGGCAGCTTGAGATCTTAACTGCATGCCCATTATTCCTGCAGCAAACTGCTGAATTTTGTCCTGCGAGGAGCTGTAGTGTGACAAAATGTATAACAAAACACATACTAATATCGTCTGTGTATCTGTTTACATTTACATATAGCTGAGAGTTTTTTTTCTCTTTTGTAAATTACAATGGAAAATTAGGCAGACGGTTCACAAAATTATGTCAGTGTAAATGTTGTAGTTGGTTTTACTTGTAAACACTAGTAAAGCTGCAGAGTTAGATTTAATATCAGATCAGACAACAAAATAGTATGTATTTCTGCTGTCTAAATCACCAAACAGTATGTAAAGAAGGCTATCTTTAGTTACTTGTTGCTTTGCTAATTCAGATAAGTAATACAAGATATAATAAAACAAATAGTACATTATTATATAGATTAAGCTTAAAGTACTTGTAATTTTACCAGATGCAACATTAAAGTGTATTAATGTATCAAAAAATTGTAATCCAATAATCCAATATAGACCCGCACTATTAAATCCTGCACAATGAGTAAATCTACTTGTAATTTGGACACTTTACATATATTTTGATGCTAATAACTTTGGTGCTTTTACTTGTAACAGAGTATTTCTCTACTGTTTTATTTTTCTACAAATCTGAGAACTTCCTCTACCACAAAGCACACAGCCTTGTGCCTTATGGCTAAACATAAAACCATTAGGCTACTTGACTCATCATGAGTTTTAATTAACATAAAGATTAAGAGGGATTGATTAACGCACATTTCACAGACTCTCTGAACCTATGAGGTGACATGGGGACCGGGAGGTGAGCAGAACCGCTGCCAGTGTGAAAGGAAAAGTGGTGCTGGAGAAGTGACGTTATCTGCTGCTGGAAAGAGGGAGGGAGGAGGAGGAGGAGGAGGAGGAGGAGGGACGGCTGGACTCCATTAAGCCGAAGCCTGCGGGAAAACTGGGATACTTCACTTCTTCAGCGAGTTCTTCGGGGATTTCTTTCTGCTTTTTAGTATCTAAGGAAGACTTTATTCATGATTTAAAGACGGGGAACTTGTTCTAAATCGCGTAGTCGACTGTTTTAGTGTTTTTCGTCTTTGTGAAGGTGAGTCTACAGATTTAAATGTTCGCCCTCAAACCTTTTTGCTCGTTCGCCTCTGTGAAATATGGAAAACGTTGCATTTGTTCTCGTACCGCGTCTGTTACGCTTCACAAACGCTTCTGTTAACAACTTTGTCGCAATATTTACCGGATAGTTAGTTTTTATGCCCACTTGTAGTGAACTTAGTTGTTTAACGAGCGACTGCGTGAGTGTGCATGCAGCCGGGGAGTCGTTGTACGGTCTGTGCTCATAGAATGAAACCCTCCGCCTATTTGTCAGAGTGCCTTTACCGTTACTTTTAACAGGTGGACCGGCACATTTACTGTGATAATAGCTGCCTAAGGTCCGTGTTGAACTTGTGGCCGCGGGCCTGTAGCCTTTGTTCTGTCTTGTTTATTGATTAGACCGCTGTTTCGATCGTCAGGCCAAGTCTCTACTGGACAGCCTCAGATCAAAGAATGACAGACGGGCTACAGTGTAACTTTGTGGCAGGGACTTCACACGACACAGATACCACTTATTCCCAGCAAGGACATGGACAGAGGCATAGTGATGGGCAAACAGTAGATTTTGTTTCACATTTTGGTCCTTTTATCCATTCATAAATCATCCTTGAGGATCAGATGTTCATGAATCAGCTCAGTTACCTCATCTGTAGTACTTTCATAATAGTGCGCCAGGGTTGGGAAGAAGTGTCTCTGAGTATTAACCTTTAACCGGTTAAAAGTGTCAGTGGTATGGTGGAAAAATACTCCATTGTAAACTCGAAGTCAAAGACTGTACTGTCACAAACTGAATACAAGTATCAGAATGGAAAGTACTAGTAATGAAGGATGAACCCTGAGTGGACAGCATTACTAAACATTCTCATTCATTTATGTGTACAGTATATTAATAGACAAACACTAGAAGAACATGGATACATGGACATGGATAAAGTAACCAGATCAAAACATGTTTTTTCTTAAATACAGTGGACTGAATGACTGAGAAATTGCTGCAAATGATGCTACGTTTCGGTGACTTGCAATCTTTCAGTTAACAGTGACTACTACACATGGTAATATTATAGTGACCCTCCACAGGTTTTTGTGTTGTACTTCCATAAAGCTGGGTGATTTGCAAGAGAGGTATAACTCAAGAACACTCGGCGTAATTCAACTCTGTAGCATCTTTAAACACCACACCTTCACTCTACAATTCCAACTTTCTAATATAAAGCTGTGTAGACCAAGTTGATATAACCCTGATGACAGAGCTATGGCACAATCAGGGTTATATTTCTACAGACTTTGGGTTGCTTCTGCATATTGCACAAAGGTTTTCTCAGGAAGAATGGAATCAATCATTGCTTGTGGGTTGACTTGAAAATGCAGACTCACTTCAGTGCTTCTTCTTAGCATACATGTATGATAAATCTCTCTGGATTTGTCATAGTGTTGGGAAATATTATTGCTGTTTTGTTGTTTGAACACTATTATTAATAGCACAGCACACTGGTGCCTAGTTCAGTTCCATTTTATGCAATTGACTTGTTCATTCTGAAGCAGCACATCAGTTTATGAAGTAATGTCATATTTTGAATGTACAGCAGGTATATCTGTCAGATACTGTAAAGACAATGGAGTGTATGTATATTGAGTGTATATGAGAAGGTACATTTAATGATACACTTCTCTTTGAAGGCCTTGCATGTATGGGCTTTTTGCATTTATTATTTTTCAAAGGATGAGAATGTGTAACTAGACCCTTTCCTCTACTGACTGTGGGTCTGTTTTGCAGGATGGCGCTGGACGGGATCCGGATGCCCGATGGCTGCTACGCCGATGGGACATGGGAACTGAAGATGCATGTCACTGACCTCCACAGGGATGTGTCACTGAGGGTCACTGGGGAAATCCACATTGGCGGAGTCATGCTCAAACTAGTGGAGAAACTAGGTATGTACACATGCTGCTGTCATGCAGGGGCCAGAACAGCTTATGGTGGCTTATCTAAAGTGTAATAAACAGACTTAAACCAAGCCTTATCTAACTTTAACATATGAGATCAATGACACCAATCTACTGTGATTCTACAAGTACAAGATGGATTCCATTTATAATAGAGTGGAAATTGAAGGATTAATCATAGCTCTTTCCTTTGACCTCTGACCTTGTACCATCCTGTCAAAGTAGAATTTCCCCGTGTTATCTGTTCACATTCGTTGGCCAATAAATACCACAGTTTTTCAAAAGTTATCTTTATGAGAAGTGAGATTCCACTTCGCAAACTCCTCTGTACAGTAACAGTACAAAACTGTTTGCTGATTGCTGGCCAAAGTTACGAGCATACCTATCCAACTTTGTCATGGTTGGGAAGTCAAAAGTATCCCTTTTTTCACTAATATTAAGAGAAGATTTATGGAATTGGAGGTTGGGGATCTGTTTAATGCTATGTTGTTGTATTTGTAGAAGAAAGGTTTGTTTGCTACTAGGGATGAAACGGTTACTGGTTTCAAGGTAAACCATGGTAAAATTTGTGGCAGTTAGAATTACCGTTTCACATTAAAATTTTCATTAAAACCGTGGTTGATTACCACACTTCAAAAAAACTGCCCTGCTGAAGGGTAAAATACAATCAGCATCAACCAAAGTTTAGCAACAGTCTCCCAGATGCACGGCCTTCAAACCTGCTCTCCTTCGGTACCTTACTTATGTGGTGAGCTGTATGTGATGGCTGCAGACTCCGCTAAGTATTTACATCAGTACAAACTGTGGTATTAGCTCTACTTCTATACTTTCCATAGATACTGAGCTGCAGCCTGTATGTCGAAAAATGGCGACAGTAGACTCGGTGTTTCTTAGCCTGTTGATGTATTTATAAGTTATATATAACTTTGTATATTTTTATTTACTCTAAAAATACACAGGAAGCATCAACACAGTTGTCACATTAAATTAGTCTCATTGATAATTCTTAGCTTTCTGTCGTTGGCAGCTTCATTTTAAGGAGGATAGTGATTCAAATGGTTTAATTTCCAACTGATACAAGCATATCATGTTAGTGGACACTCGTTGCTTGAAAGGTGGGCAGACACACAGTACTATAAACTCAAATTACTAGTACATTTTAGAGGTGTGTATGTGTGTAAGAGAGAGATAGAATGTTAAAATTAACATAAATAGTGACAAGACTTTTCAAGATTAATAATAATAACCAAAGATGTGTATCAGTACTTTTTGAACATTTTCAGAACCTTTTAACAATACTGTGATAATACTGATACTGTTTCATCTCTATTTGCTACTTTTAAGTATGAAAGGCTGTCTCTGATGTTGCTTGGAATCAACACAAACAGGGGTTAATGCTCCACTCTGTTAGCTTGCTTGTGTCAGTGACCCAAGGTTATTTATTTATTTGGCTCTCCATTAATCACATTAATATGTTGTTAAGTTTTTAAAAGGCTGAATGAAAATCTAGAAACAGTACTGACACTAAATTATCACCTCTTTTTAAGGCAGCCATCTGTGGTGCCATGGTGGTGCTGTTCTTGACATTTTGTACTATATGTTTTTAACAGGTAACCACTATAGTGTAACCTTGGAACACATTCACAGCAGTACAGAGAAACCATACACAGCTTCCCTCTCCCCACTATATCATGCACGATTCTGAAACTACAGTAATGCACTCGACAAGTTTGTGTGCAAGTAAGCATAAGAGTCCTCTGTTCCAGCCACTTGAACACTGCACTGTTCATGGAGGCCGGAGAAAGGTCAGTGGTGGTGGCAGTGTGATTTGAGTGTGACAGTGTGTTGTGTGTTGGTGGTGCCTGAATACTCAGCATTCCTGCAGCACTCCAAGGTTTTATTCCCTGCCCATGCTCCTGTTTTTAGCTCTTCTGTTAGAGCTCCACATAATTGAAGTCTTTGTTCTCTGTGGTTGTCTGTGCTGAGCAGTGTCCATGCTAGGCAAATGCAGTGTTGCTGCTGCATGTGGAATTCGTTGGTCCTCCCACTCCACTCCACTCAAGACCTGGCTTTATCCATTGTTTGAGTCGTGTTCATGCTTTTTCTTAAGGTCTGGTTGAAGGTTGTGACATTTCTTAACATGACACGTTCACTGTGGTGTAGTGTGAGGAAAATCTTATATAACAGTTGATTCCATGAGGAATAGTATCTTTACAATAGTGTTACTGAATAGAAATCATAGTTGGCCATGAAACTGTAGCCATTTCATTGCAGTTATATCAGGTTATATTGGGGTCATGCAACCATCATTAATATATGAGGGGAGCTGGCTGCTGACACGCCCTTTTTTATCCATTCAAGATTTTTGTGAGGTGGTATGTGATGTTCACAGCTACAGTTAACTGTAGTTTTTATTTATTAGACCATAGTTGGTTTCAGGCTTTTGTTTCACCAAAGTAAAATAACAGGATATGGGTGTGTATCGTTTGTATCACTGCTTTATCAAAAAAGTAATTTACTGTAATTTTAGTTTTTGGTTACTGTTCTTAAACATATTTAAATGTCCTTTCTGTTGTTATGCTTCTACAAATATTACTGTAGTTAATTTAG
Organism: Sandelia bainsii; assembly: GCA_032362345.1. Classification (NCBI taxonomy): domain Eukaryota; kingdom Metazoa; phylum Chordata; class Actinopteri; order Anabantiformes; family Anabantidae; genus Sandelia; species Sandelia bainsii. Next base: position 8,729,933 of record JAUMHL010000015.1, read on the forward strand.
CATACTGAAGTATGCTTGAAGGTAATAGACCCTCTTACTAAGCAGCAACTCTTTCAATGACATTAAACTGCTCTGTAAGTCTTTGAGAGTATTTTTTCCTCTTGGACTAGTTTTGCAAAGTGAGCGTGGGGACATTTGACTGCTTTGTCCCTCCTGTCCTGAGTCAACAGGTTGTTTTTACATTGTAATCATTAACCTGCCCACAACATAGGTTTTCCACATGGCCTAACACTGCAGGAGACGGCAGTATTCACATTAAACACAATATTATCTCAAAACTTGTAAAAATAAATAACAAATGAAACAAGTTTGTTTCAGTCGAGATCTTCTGATAGTTAACACCACATTATGGCCCAATGGCAGTTCTCCACCTTGTCCCAGCTTCTGTACCTTCCACATCTTGAACACCTCCTAAGTGCTATCTTGGAAGTGGTGGTTATACATAGATACTGTACATAAATGTACATGCACATATTTATGGTTATCTGAGAAGGAACACCTACCATATTGGCAGGCATCACCTTAGTCTCACATTGAAAGGACATCCTGGTACAAAGACAAATCTCTCTCTCTGTCCTTCCCATCTCCTTTTCTGTGTCTGTCTCTTACACTCCAAAATGAAGGACCTCTTGTCATTCAGTAATTTCTTTCCACAAGGCTAGCTGCTGTTTTTTTTCTATCATGAACATGTGTTGCTTTGTGCTGTTGTGTTACTATGAACATGTACTGTACTGTGAACATTTGTAGTATCAGCAGTAGCAGAAGCAGTATGAGCTTGTATAAACACTGAATGTGTTGCGGTCAGCTGTCTTCTGCACGATGGTCAGTGTTCTAATTAGTAGTACTTGTGCATGTGTTTCCACACGTGAGCCTGGTTGTGTGGACTGGTGGGTGTGTCTCGTCCACATGTATCCTGCTCCCATCATTCAACTCTTCCTGTGAGGTTCAGGTCTTCTGTCCACATTGCAGGCTCAGATGGCCCTTGATAATGGATTAAATAGACAAGTGCCAGGAAGGCACTTAGTTATTGATCACAGCAACCAACACTGCTTCCATTTCCCCTGCAGCCCTCAAGTAGAGCAGTATTTAAAGGCAGCTGATTGACCACCTCCTGGTTCCCCACTTTTGTAATCCTTTCATCCTTCTGTGGCTTTCCATCATAGCAGCTTTCTCTGACTTTGTTGATGTTTTTGAAAAATGGCAACCTCCTCTTTAAAAGTAAGCGTTGTGCTAGGGAAAACAAAGATTGCACAAACAACATTAGCCAGTGGAAATTTTATTGGATTTAAAGGGATTGTTCCCCAGTTACATAGCTTTTAGGTCTGGCAAAGTGCGGCTAACAATAAGTGCTCGTGCTATCAGTGTTTCACACACATACATTGCTGCTTTGCGTGCGCAAAAGGTGGAAAGGCCAACTTTACTTAGTGATAAATGGAGCCTGGGCAAGGCCCTTAGACTGTCAAGCCTATGCATAATAATAGCACATTTTAGCTGATTATGAAAACCATCGTAGAGGCTTGAAATAAGTAGCATATGCTAGCAGACATAAATGATGGGTAAGAATGCTGTTGCACTTACACTGCTGGAGGTATCGTGGGTGTATTGGCTCTGCTTAGCCTCACAAAGACAGCTGAGGGTAGAAGCACACGAAAATGGGAGGGAAATTGAAAAGGGGGAGGGAGTTGTGTGGAGTGAGCAGGGCCTGAGCGTTCTCTCTTCTGTCTGTCTCCCTTCTTGTTGTGACGTTAGCCATGCTGCTAGAATTCCATAAAAGTCTTCGATGAAACAGGAAATGACTTCCAGGGTTTGGCATGTTGTTCTGTGGTCATTGCCGTCATTGCTGGATTCTCTACTGCCTGCTTCATCCACCTCCCCCTCTCTCTGTCTGTCAAACCTCAGACTTTTCCATTCTCTCTCATTCTCTGTTTTCACCCTCTTCTCCTACTCCCTTCTCATCTAAATATACTTTATGGAAACTTTTTGTCTTACTTTCTGAAGTATTAGCAGCCGTGTTTTCATATTTGAACAACCAACTCCCCCATCAAGGTCTTATAATCAATAGGAAAAAATAAAATACATACTGTTAATTTTCTCATCGTTTTCTGACTCAGGTTTGTGTATGCTGACTGTTCAGTGTTCCACAAATAGAACTTGAGCAAACTAATTGGTCTAGTGTGATTCTGATAGTTCATGTGGTTGTTTCCATTGAGGGGCCAGCAGTTTTTGGCTGCCATACCACCAGCCAGCTGCAGAGAACTTTCCCTGCATGTCACAAACTAAATGTTTAGTATTTGCAATGGCCTATATGTTCCTTTTGCAAATTATTTGGTGAATGTCATCATCCCAAATCATTTTAGTTATTTAGTTATATATATATAGTTATTTGAGCAAATTGTCATGTAGGAAATGTATTTGTTTCTATTGAGAGACATCTCTAACAAAACACTAAGCAAAATATCTGCAGCCAAACACGAATTACTGTTCAGTTAGAACTGACATAAAAGGGACTTTAATGTTTCCTCTGAGTAACTTTGGTTTTCTAAATAGTGCATCACTTTGCCAACTATTTAAATTCTCTGTCCTTTTTACGGAGTGGCTGGCTGCTGGACCAAAAAGAGATGGCCTCAGTATGACAATGGAGAGCAGATTTCATTAGGAAACAGATGCGATTTAACACAGGATGCTGAACTTCCTCTGGGCTTTTTTTTTATACGCCTTCTCCATCTGCCTTCCTTGCATTCCCGCCTTCCTGCCCCCTCAGTGTTTATGGCATTTTTTTGAAGAGTATGATTTTGGGGGAAGATGGGTCTTCAGTCCTTACAGAGAGTGAGGTGAAGAGCTAAGATATCTTTGAACAGCTCTCTCTATCTCTCTGTTTCTTCAATATCGCACATAAACGTCACATTTCTCTGACAGGTGGCTATGGCAACTCCCCCCCCTGCTTATATCATCTTCCTATGGAAGTTCAGATATAGCACCATGTGTAATGAGACTCATTGTCGGTGACAGTGGAGCCATCCTAACGTCTGGCATTAAGAAGTGAGAAATAGCCTGCCAGCCTGTATGATTATCCTACTCTCTAATCTCTCTGACAGGAAGTAGTTAGCCTAAGTAGGGGTCCTGCCCAGGCCAGAGCTTTCCTGTTTCACTAGCAAGATGCTGCAGTGATTGTGCTGTTCTGTACTCAGACTGGCACATGTAGACTCCTGGCCTATGAGTTAATTACTTAACACATTGTACAAGAAAGAGTTAATGTTTAAAAAGAACTAAACTTGACTTTGACTATTGCTGGTTTTGAAACACTGTCATTTTAGAATCATGTGGGAACAGTATCAACTTCTTAATGCTCCAAATATCACATTATACATTATTTTGAACAGGTTGGAGGTTCATTACATTGTTTGTCCTCCTTTTTATCAAGAATTGCTGTGTGATCTGTGATCAATGTGTTGTTATTTTATTAATTTGTATTTGGCATCTTAAAAATAGAGTGAAGCGAACTTTCATGGCTTCTTTGGGAATCTGTTTGCCCCCTGGCCTTACTGTAGTGGCAGGCAGGGCAATGAATTCATTCTCCTCACAGAGACATACTTAAAGGATGCAGCAGAGCAGCAAGAGTTTTTTAGGCAGCTGTGACAGAACATAGATTGTGGAAATAATTTTACCATTTAATTGCTGATAACTAAGAAAATATCAGAAAAACTTTACAATTAAAAAGCTGTAACTAGGATTTTTTTGTATATTTCTTGGAAAAAATATGAATTGATTATCTGAGTAAATATCTGAATTTATTAATTGATCAGATTGTTTCAGCAGTTTTGTAAACATGGAAGCAGACATGCATATCAGCATGAACTCGTCAGATTCTCCATTAGGTACTTCTCAGGGTTTCTAAAGAAATGCCACTAGAAGTTGACGAGCAACTGAGCTTTGTATTGAACTTACAGTTGACTTGGTGGGGGGGTGAATCACATAGTCTGACATAATGCATATACAGATATTGTCTAACATTGATCTTAGTCTCAGAGTTTCTTAGTAATGTCATTATTTTACCAGGTCCCTGAACACTAAATTGCATAAAGCTGTGTAAGGGCGGAGGGGGAGTACCCCGCTGTTTTTCTGTGTTTGGATTATGACACAAATGGATACAAACTATGTATCTCTAAGGAGGTTTTCCCTAATAGCCCTCCTGGCCTCTCCTAATGCATCAAAGCCAGCACAGTTGCACTCTCTAACAGGCACACTAACAGGCTCTATGCTTCTAAATATCCTGTTTAGATTATGGGTTCAGTAAATCACAAGTTCCTTCTTTTTTTTTTTCAATATTTTGTATTCACTGGTGTAGAACCTGTTCAGCCTGACCTGCCCTGTAAGCCTTCATTTTTTCACCGTCTCTCAGGTTGTCTACCCCAGCAAAGCAGGCTCATCGTATCTTTTGGAGCGCTCAGCTGATCTGACATGTGAACCATGATTCATCAAAGCTCTGGCCTGAAGGTCGAGTGTTACTAGTGGGTGGCAGGTCTTATCAAAAATCACATCCTATATTCCTTACGCTATAGATATATTTGCATGTTTTGGTGTAGAACTTGTGTTTGAGTGTGTGTTGTCACATTATCTTATGAAAAATTAAAGTCATCTAGGTTTAGACCGGTGTTTGTGTTTGTGTGTGGAAAAATTGTGGCAATACACTCCATAAAATCAGTAACACATCACATTGTCTTTTGGCACCTTTTAAACCAGCCATAACATTAAAGGGTCTTCCACAAGAGCTGTGTATCAGTAACACAGCACACAACCTCAGCTTACCTTCTGTTCCTTATTTCACCAGCTTAAAAACTTAATGGCAGCATGTGTCCTTTTATCTTAATGCTTTGCCTGATAAAATTATATTTCAGAATTTGCCTATTAGCAAAAAGTAGGTCTAAAAGAATTGTCTTGCATGTTTAATGCCTGTGATAAATGGCCTTGACTATTGGCAGGAAGCTGACTTGTTATACTGTATAATAACAGAATGAAATAAGCTGGTTTCTAATGTCTTTCAACTTATCCTGACAACAGAAAGCATTTGAGTTTTAATGATGGTTAGAGAGAGGTTGATGGTTAGAGACACAGCTGGGTCAGGCAACATGAAGTGTTGTCAGAACACTCTTAATTGTGCATCAAGCATTCAAACATCATTAGAAGTATGGGTTCTGAATTATTATCTGTTGATCATTTGTCACGAGCCCAGACACATTTTTGTCTGCTGTTTGAATGTCACTTATCTGTGACGTCTGTGACGTACACGATTATGGAATTTTTGAGCTCTGTTTTTGCATTGTTTTGAGCACAATGCAAGGGCTGTTCTATTCATTACATCACTTCAATCTTCTACTATAAACCTGCATGTTAATATCTTATGTCTGCCATACAGATATTTTCATCACCCGTCTCTATTGAAACCTGTGTGTGTGTGTGTGTGTGGGTGTGAGAGCGAGTGAGAGTGAGAGAAAGAATAATACTGACAAACCTGCTTCTCTGTGTCTTTGTTGTGCATGAAAACAAGTTGTCACCTTGCACCAGTGCTCCTACGGCGCCAGCCAAGAGTCACCAAGGAAACGGCGTGACCAGCCTAACCCGACTGTAATGTTTTTATCAGCTGATGGTGGAAAATGACAAAGCCTTGCACTGAATGTCCAATGGTTATTACTGATAGCTAAAAGCTTGGCTCTGACAGCTAATGAAAAACGTTTTAGAGAAAAGGCTGACTGTGCCAAACATGGCGAAAAAGTCCTGACCTGTGAGTGCGTACTTTGCTAAATCACCTTCGTCAATGATGCTACATATGAATTTTGCTTGAGACATCAGCTGACTGTCAGTGCTATGCAGGTTAAAGCCAGCGCTGTAAAGGACTTACTGACTCATTAAGTACACAAAGAATAGCAAAGATTTTTTTTACTCCATGTCATCTTGGTATGACTGCAGCATGCCCACATAGTTTTTGAGACACATAGTTTGTCCAGTGAAATCTATTACATATGACTTTTTTTTCCAATCAAAATCAACTAGTAGCATTTTAAAATATCAACAAATCAACACACAGCTCTCCATGACTTGAGAGTAACTGAGACCAGCCAAGATGTGCATTCATGCCTTGTTACAGACTATTACTAGTATGGTGATCATGCATGTATGTGGACACTTATATGGAAACATGTCTTTTCACTTTTCATCTCTTTGTTGCAAAACAACAACAAAATCTACAATATATTTGCTCAAATCACAAAGTGTAAAATTGTTCAGCAACAGATGGAAACATATCAACAAGCAAAATTAAATTGAAAACAGAAAGGCAGAAAAAGCTCATTGATGTAAAAATAATGTTCATAAAACAATAAACCTGCTGATAGATGGTGTGTGTGTGTGTGTGTGCGTGCGTGCGTGCGCGCGCGCGTGTGTTCAAATGTGTATTAGTAACAAACGGAGAGCACAGAAATCTCCTGCTTTTGTTCTGTGTTGGAGTATGTGAAGGAGATCAAATTAGACTTGGTATTCAAATGTATTTTTGTATGTAGATTTTAATTTTCAATTTGCTCTGGTTTGCTGTGACTCCCTCTCATATTTCCATGCTCCTCCCCTGTCCTTTGCTCATCCTCCTTTTCTTTTTCATTGTTTCTTTCTCATCCTCTCATCTGTTGTCCGATCCCCTCCCCCTCACAGAGGGACATCCATAAACATAGCTGCCTCCTAATGTAAACACCACAGATACTGTAACTGGGAGTGATGGGGAGGAGAGCGAAGGAGGGACAGTTTGTATTTTCCCAATGAAAACACTGCGCTCTGGACAGTTTTGTGCCAACAACACATTTTAAGTACAATTTGACAGTTTGTTCTTTTCTTTATTTCTTCTTAGAGTATTGTACTAATAATACCCATGTTTTAAAAGCCATATTTCTAGTTGTGGTTTTGGGTGCACAAAACAAAAGTAATGGACTTTGTCAATAGCTAGTGTGGTGATGGTGGGAAATGAAAAGAACTCAAACAGTACACACAAATGTAAACACACAGAACTAATGTAGTTAAAAGATGGATAAGAAAACCTTGCCTTCAACAAATACCCAAACCCGCACACAAACAATTTCTGTATCATCTTTCATGTCCTGCAGAGGTCATAAAACATGGTTTTCCCATTCTGTGTCCCTTGTCTTTCAAACCCTCCCTCTACACACACATGCACGCACACACACTCATCACTCTGGTAAGGGGCTGTGGGTCTGCATTTAATGCATCCAATTACTTAGGCCCCCGCTCCTCTGCTGGTGCATTACGTCAGTCTTGGCAAGGTATATTTTTAGCTGGGAGGTGCTATTGGCCTTCTCTCCCTCCCTCTCTGTAGATTGAGTTACCACCTTGTTACTGAAAAAACCCAGTGGATGGCTAACTGAGCTGCCTTTGACCAGTTGTAACACATTCAACCACTGGGTAATAATGCAAGCAAGTCTGAATGAAAGACTGTGTCTAGTAAGGTTTTGCCAATGGGAGATGAAAAGGAAACGGTCTAGCGGGGGGCACTGAGAACGTGTTGAGGGTAACTGAGACCAGCCAAGATGTGCATTCATGCCTTGCCACAGACTGTATGCATGCTGACTATGAGGACATTTGTATAGAATGTGGCCTGTGGTGAAGACCTGAGAGCCAAATGTTAATGCTAGCTGTTCAGCATTGCTCCCAGACACCAGAAATTACATGTTTCTAAGAGGAAAAACTGTGAGCAGTGTTATGAAAATATATTCAGGTTTATTTTCAGTTTTTCTTTTCTTACTCCCTCTCATTATTTCAGCCCTTAATAGCTGCAGTGCCCTTAAGGGAGCAATTCCTCTGATGGTAGCAATGAAGTTGTATTCTGCACAGCTGAGGCATCAGAATAGAGCAATGACAGCTAGACCCCATGCTGCTAAAGTAACTCACACAGGGTCTCGGAAAGAGAGCTTGGAATGTTTTCACTGAAGTACCAAGTGTTTGCCTCACGGAGTAAACGGTATAAAACCCAACAGCTTGACAAACAACTCCTCCCCAATTCCATTCACACAGTCCTAGTCTTTCACAATGGCGTTTGCATTGAGGTGCTGGTTGCCACTCTTCTTCTCATTCTTTCCTTTGCATCTTAATTACTAGTGTAATCTCTTCCTTATGCCAGCTTGCTTTACTCACATCACAACAGTCTTGGTTCTTGGTTCTAAGGAGCCAGTGTTTCACCAACTCAGCCACTAATCTCATTCATTCACTTTCAGATGTGATCAGCAGGAGAGTGTTGACAGTGCACATGGTTGCCCCTATGTGAAGTTAAGGTCAGGGAAAACAATAGCAGCACATGGAAACAGAAGGTCAATCAAGGTTTAGGTTAATGATACCAAGCAGTTTGACAGATGGAGGAGGTCAACATATGGTAATATTCAAGATTGTTGCCATCTTCTTTTCAGAGTTAGCAGAAGCAATGAGCACCAGGCATTGTTGGATTAACCAAACCACCATGTTGATTTGAAGTCTTCTGTGTTCTCTTAACTGCTGTTTGCCCGCCTTGTATCAGCTTTAGTTTGTCTGTTATAGGCTGTGTGCCTTCTCATGCAATAAGTAGATGTAACATAAATTGTAATGAGAATAAGGACTCTGGATTTTTCCCACCATTTTGCTTTAAGCAACTATCTCATAATAATAGGAATGATTACAGCAACCCTTGGTGTGAGTGTGTGGATAGTGATGAGAGGACACTTGTACAGTGCTTTGTCCATTAAGGCAGAAAAGTGTTATATAAGTGCAGTCCATTTAAATCTTCAAACAAACCACTGATACTGCAGAATAAGAATTTAAACAGTTTCAATCGAATCCTTTGATTAAGGATGACTGAGCAAGCCAATGTCTCTGTCTGGACTCAGTGAGAGGGGAGAGAGAGACCCATAGTGAGACACAGGATGAGCTAGAGAAGCAATACAGAGGTATGTGGGTGGAGGAAATGAGACACTGCTCAGGGAAGGGCCTTCTTGGACTAATGCCGAAGTAATGACATCACTACTCGGGGGACATCTGAAAGTATAATTAGCTATAAACTGTAGGCCACTTCACTCCACTTTAGCATATTTTACATTTGAACATAAGGCAACATGTGCACAGCATGGGGTACATGTAAACATCCTGCCAGCTGGCCTGTTGTTTATTTTGACTTGCAGCTTAACATACTTGGATATTTTGTGAATGGATACCATTGAAGGGATAAAGAGATGTGACCTGGAAGTAGAGGAACTCTTGACCCTCTCTGAGTTTTAGAGATGTTTGCTTTTTTTTAACTTTCAGCTTTCACCTTGAAGTGATTTGCAGCTCATAAACAACTTTAGCCCAAAACTCCAGAGCTAGGTGATCTGCAAAATGGCTGCTTTGAGTTCCCTCAAATCTCTGCTGTTTTCACCTTCCCCTTGAAGCTAGACACACACCATGAGGTCTGTCCCCATTGTGCTAAGCCCCTGAGGAGCAAAAGCCTGGGAGCAATGTTAGGTTTTGGGTGGCTTGTGTCTGCTTTAGAGAGATCACAGTTTGACTTGGGAACAAAGAGGGAGGTATGAACCTGATATCCCCACAGAGTCACACAAACAGCCACGTCTTTCACACGCTCAGTTGTCTCCTCCCATTCACTTTGACTGCACCATCCCTGTGCAAACCTTCTCTGGACAGCCATCTCATTTCACCTTAAATGGGACCCTGTGCCCTGGAGGGATATCTTGGGTGAGCTCATGTCAGTATAGTATGATTGATACATATTTGCTCCTTACACTTTCTCTTTGCTAACAATATCCTCACCATGCTGTCAAAAGACACAAATAACAGCTATGCAATTTAGTGAAGATGGAACTACATAATGTTTTGCTGTGTTTTCGTTGGCATTGCTGTAGGTATTACTAAAACCAATCTATTCCTTTTTTCCCTTCATAGATGTGAAGAAAGACTGGTCAGACCATGCTCTGTGGTGGGAGAAGAAGAAGACATGGCTGTTGAAAACCCACTGGACGTTGGACAAGTACGGCATCCAGGCTGACGCCAGGCTGCTCTTCACACCACAGCACAAGCTTCTGCGCCTCCAGCTGCCCAACATGAAGCACATGAAGGTCAAGGTCAACTTCTCAGACCGCGTCTTCAAGGCTGTGTCGGACATCTGCAAAACATTCAGTAAGTGGAATGGAGGACTCATTTACAGGAGAGCAGGCAGAGCTGCGTTCATACTTACATACTTACTTACATACAGCAGTGATGTTGAAAGCAGTCGTGAAGAAAATGGGAGATGTAGTTTGACTGGCAAAGAGATACGGGAATAGTGGATGGTGGGTCCAGTCCTTCTGAAGGTCTCCATCCTGCTCAACCAAAAACTTCCCTGTGTAATACTGTTTTTGGAAATGTTCTGGAAGTGTTCTACATCAAATTAAGCTAATCATGTCCTTCCTCTCACTTTGTTTTTATCCCTGGCAATTTGATTTGTTTATTAAACACAATGAGCTCTGCGTGCCGGAGTCGTGTCTGCTGACTGGTAGTCCGCTGTTTTAGTTCTGTCCTTGGAACCACGGCTCCATCAGTCTCTCACTAATGTTTAGTAAACAGAGATTATCAATCTGTCTCAGGCTTAAAACACAGACATACACCAAAGTACAAATTGATACACACATAAATAACTCATTGTCTTGCTCACATACCGGGCTTACCTAGCATCACTTCTACTGATATTGGATACAAATTTAACTGACCCCTGCAGTTTAACCTAATAAGTAACCACGACAATCAATAAATATCACTGGCAGCTTACTGTCTTTTCAGAAATATGTCAGAGGTCACACACTGAATGCCATTGACCTCTGACCTGCTAACACACCTGTTGTGTCTCTGTCACTCAGTTGTGTACAGCAGGCAGGACCTGGGCCTCTACTGGCAGCTCTTGTGTTTTTATTGGCTTCTACAGGTAGCACTCAACCTTGTTTTGAATTTGGCAGGAATGTAGCTTCCCCCCCCCCCCCAAAGGCTAAGGGGTTCACAGCCGAGTTCTATGAAGTGAACAAGAACAAATAGTACATTTTATTGAGTGTAAATATACAAAGAGACAGTTTTTGAAAGCAGGGAGATGGGAGAAACAGGCCAGTAACCTTTCTCTGGGTCAAGTCTTAGGAAAGTGTCTGCTGCTTCTGTAACAAAATTTATTACAGCTTCACAGAAATTCAGGACAAATTGCTTTTTGCTGACTCAGCATGTGTCAGGATGTTGCAAGTTGTATCATAGTTCTAAAGGCTCCTCGGTGTGATGTTGAATTTATTTCACTGTGCATCATTGCTTAGAAAAAGTAGAACTTATAATAACGTATGAGGAAAAGCACTTAACTGCAAAAGAGGGTATGACTGCTGACTTGACTGACTTGGTCAGGCCTGGAAGCTTTTCATTTTTATTTGTGCATCTGTAAGATATACAACTTCCTGTAAATATTTTCTGCTACCTGCCTGTGAACTGTACAGCATAGAGAATCAGAGGGAACAGGAAGAGACTTGTCCAACTGGCCTTGACTCCAGAAAGCATACATAGAGGGCAGTGACCCTGAAGAGAGGACAGTGATTATGAGTTAATGATGAGCAGATCGTCATTGGCTCCAGTTCTTGTTCTCAAACTAATTTGTCTGGAGGAGTTTCTTGCTCGTGTGCATCCAGTCAGTTGGTCACACAGAAGCTATTTTCTTTTCCAAAACAAGTTCCAAGTTTATTCCTCTCGTGTAGCATTTCACTATTTTTATCCCTGCCCACTCCATAGTTTATTTACTAGGCTTTACAATTTTCTAATGATATAATGCTGTGAACGATCCCTTATTTTGTATTATTTACCCATAGTATATTTTACCTCAAACCTTCTGTTTTGTCTGCTTTCTGTCTCTTTAGCACAACTCAAATTCTGACAATGAATATCCCATACAAGGGCAAAGCATATAAAATCAGCATAACACTCCAAGTTAAGAGTATAAAACCAATTATCACTGCTCTGTTCTTCTCCCCGTCCATGGCAGCTGTGCCTTGACAAAGACACAATCCATCTGGGCTGTCTGCGAAATAAGAGGACTCGGCAAAAGGTTGATTTACTGTAATACATGAAAATCACTCAGTTCCACTCCTCTTTTGACCTCTGATTCCATTTGGCAGCTCTAACATCCTGTGCTGCACTGCTTACTTGACAGTGAAGGCATGAGGGATATTCCACTTTTAGCTGCAAGATAGCATTTTTGAACTCTGAAGATACTGAGAAATTTCTGAACCCATGTTGTGTGTGGTTTTTCTGAAGAAGTTTCAGATAATGAGTTTGTTGTTTTAGGGTTTGATTTATCATGTAGACATGCTGTAGGGTTGCAACTAACTTTTATTTCATTATTGATTAATCTCTTGATTATTATCATAGTTAAATTGTTGAATAGGTGTAAAAACAAATAGTGAAAAATACCTGTGACACTTTTGTGGAGCTGATGGCTACAGACTGTGTGATTTCAGCAATAAAATCAATCATGTTGTTGCAGCCACACTGCGACATGGATCCAGTAAACATGGGTACGACATCAGCTTTGATGTATGTAGACTGTACAGTGATGACACCTAATGAATCACGGGCTATCTCAGTGTACAAGATCAAAATGTTTTCAGCATGCGCCTGTCGTGTTTATCAGTGCGTCATTTCATGTGGCATTCTGATTGGTTGATTAGTAGACATAGGTAGTTCTCACGTTGTGTGATGGTCATCCTAAATTCATGACAATGTCAGAATTTTGTTCCAGGCTTTCTTTGATCACAAGACCATGACAATGGCCATCTTTGAACCTGTCTCACAGTGTAATGTAGGACTGCCATTATGGAGCCACGATCAGAGATAACTCCACGTCATCTTTCGCCAGTGTACACTGTAACCAACAGTTTAAAATTATATAAAACAGACAAAAGTCAACAACTGCCAATTAACTGACAAATTATTTCAGTTTTGTAGTCCTTTTAGAAAAGCAAAAGTCAGTAATGAGGGAAAAAATTATTCTTACGGAGCTGGCTCCTCAGTCTTTTGTGAAGGTAACTTTCTCTAGCAAAGAGTCATGAGCTTGTCCAGTCTAGACAACTTGGACTCACTTCCCAGCACATTAAACACATACCTCCTCCCTCTAACAGGAGACTGTTTTGCTCTTCCTGTGAACCAGGACACAAAATGTTTTCTTCACAACTGACTAACTCATGACTGTGGACCTCAGAGCCTGAGGTGTTCCATAATGAGGCTACTTCAGTCAGCACGTAAGTGCTGTGTGTGTTTTTTAGTAAGTGCTCCTTTTCTACAGTGTGTGTTAAACCTCTTCCACAGTAGCATTTTCTTGAAAATATAAGAGGCAGCAACAATATGTTAACATGTAGCATGTGTCACAGCTGCTCAGAAACATTACAATAAATGACCACAAAGAAGGAAAGGAAACTGACTGAGAGGATAAATATCATGGAAAATGAAAGGCACAGGAGAAGGTGTGTTGCAGTGAAGTGTTTGGTCAGGGCACTTTGTCCTTCAGAAAGCTTTCTGAATTTGTGTGGAACTGTTGCTTCATCATTTTGGTTCTTCAGATTTATGGTCCTTCAACCTGTGGTCTGCTTGAATGGCCTGAGTGTGCTGGCCACTGTTGTCATAACATAGGAGGAGTGCAGTTTGGTTTCAACTCCAGCTCTTAAATAAAACACATTATTGTCTGTTTTTAGTGGCCTTTTATCACCTTTCTAGCCTCCTGTCTGGTAGATGAAGAATGTATGTCAGTAATACTTTAATCTATGTTTTATTTAGTCTTCTGTGGAATAAATGCTTGATTTATTGTATCTGTGCATTGATCAGTCAGCTTTGCATCCCACCGAGTACAAAAGAGAAGTAGACACGGGGAAAACAAAGGTGAAATCACCCCTCTTTATTTTTTTGCCCATGTAGGGTCTTCCATCTGTTTGTACAGCAAACTGTAGTGTTGTAAAATTAGGCTGTGACTGTGTTTGTGATTCCTCTGTGGTTGGCCTTACTCACTGCAGTGAATCATGTGTTCCAAGTAGTAGGTTTAACTCTTGAGCCCATCTGGCCCTCAGTCAAGAACTCTCCTGGCTGCTGGATGGAAGATTGGGGTCTTATTGTCTAAGGTGTCATTTTGCTAAAGCAAAGCAACCAAGCTTTTGTAAGCACACTAACCATCACTCACCCTTCCTTCTTCATTTTGAGACTGGCCACAAGTATGTGGTGAGTGTAGGGGCAGGCTTTCCTACCAGATCATGATTCTTATAATTGTCACTATAAACATACGATTCAACACTCAACGGAGTATGTCAGCAGACATTGTCTGTGTGATAGCTACTAGAACAGTGGGTTTTTATTGTTATTATTTTCTTTTAGCCTGCTTTCATCGTCTTTATCTCTGGTTTATTCATTTTTCATATCTATGACACGTCCACTCCCTTCATGGGAGTGATGAAAAACCATATCTGTCAGTTTATTTACCCTTGTGCACTTTGCACAGCAATTAAGAAAAGGAGCTGAAAATACTTGTTTTACAGGAATATTTGTATTTTGTATTTTCATTTTGGAATTTGGATTGGATTTTGAAAATAGATTTTTAGCCCAGTGAGTAATGTATAAATATTTTGGGACCAAAATATCTTTTTTTAACCACGCATTTGGTCTATGGAGGGTCATAAGGATCATAGCATTTTAAGATGCATTGTCACATTAAAATCCATTACATATCTCTGCATGTATGTCTGCGTGAGTTTCAAGTGTTGACAGTGGCAAACGTGACAAACATAATGTAATACATGTAAAATGCCACTGCAGTGCCTCACAAAGAGACAATTTATCCATGTACGCAGTTTGATACACACTTGACTGTGTGTATTGGCCTCCTTGCACAGCTCAGCAGCTCACATGGCTGTATAAGGGCACAGGGATTGTGCTTAACCACTGCAGCAGAGCGAGAACGAGAAAGGAGGGAGGTAGCAAAAAGAGAGGGTGAGCTCCCATCTGGTAGTTCTTAAAACTCCTGGAATGCTTTTGCTTTAGTTACACAAACCAAACAAGCTTTCTCAACAAGCCAAGAAGCTCTCTATACCCTCATGCTTGTGCTTTCTACAGTACTCTCATCAACCAATCCAGTCAATATGCAACACACATTTCAGTGAATGTGAGAAAATCAAAGTTTTTACAGATTTGTGTGACAATACATGAAAATAAGGCCTCAAATATTAGCTCACTCCTTAGACCTTGAGAAAACCAAATCCAGCTGAGGATCCAGATGTGCTTCTAGACTAACTCCATCTATTCAAGTCCTGACACATTCTGGCCGTCTCAGCGCTACATCAGAACTATCTCGAGCCTGTCTTAAAACATCATTGCTGCTACTGAGTGATGGTTCCCTGGTCTCCAACCCCAAAGGAAGAGAGGGGAGAGAAGCTGGGGGAGGAAGGCTGCTCTGTTTTAGTCATTATATTCAGTGTGGTGTCTCACTGTCTCATTGGGATCTTGCACACGGCTCTTCCATTGACACACAAATGTAGTTCTTTAATACATTTATAGTATCTCTGTTTTCGTGAAAGCCATGCTGTCCTACTACTCACCAGCATCAACTGAATCCTGGTTTTATGTGTGTGAAAAGATGGAGGATAAGAAGGAGATACAGGTTGTGTCTGTCCTGTCTCAGTTGCGGATTACAGTTAAAACAAGATATGTTGGGGCCCTGAGAAAAGGGATTTGCAATTTTTCACCCCTTGTGTGCACAGCTGTCTAAAATTCCTACCCATCTTTGCTGTTCTTTTGCTTTCTCTTACTCCTGTGTTTTTGTCCTGTGCCTTTTTTACCTTAAATTTGACTTAGCATTCCAATAGTGCACCTGCTTTGCAAGAGATTATATGGTTAATTCGAAGCCTGTTGATGAAACAGTCCAAATTAAATTTTTTTTAGTAACTGTTTTTGTCTGTCAGTGTATTTACATACACTTAGGCAAGTCATAGTCAGCTTTCTCAAGCAAGTAAGTAAGACAGTCAACAAGGTGATGTCTTAACTGTCATGAAAACGGGAAACCTTGACTTCAAAAATCTGTAATCAAGGAAGGGGATTGAGGAAACCTGATTTGCAGCATCTGTACGTGTATTTCCAGTAACCATGTTTCTTAAGTGCATGTAAACTCATTCCCTGATTATCTGAGAAACTTGGTCACTTACGTGCATTTAAATATAGTGATATCAAAGCCTGCCCTTGACGTTGCTAGCCAAGGTTATGTTTATGTGGCAACAAATTAACTTTCTTCCCATTTCTCCTTTCAGATATTCGCCACCCAGAAGAGTTATCTCTACTGCGTAAGCCCCGTGATCCCAAGAAGAAGAAGAAAAAATTGGAGGAGGTAGAGGAGGATGACCTGGAACTGGAGGGTCCACTGTTGACCCCTGGATCAGGTGAGTTTATTCCGTATTTAGATAAAGCCCCTGTGACTCCAAAGCACTTGTTACAGTGTTTACTCTGAGAATGGTTATTCATGTTAGAAATATTTAGTAAAATTTACAGCTAATTTGGAAATAATTGTCTTTTGACTAATGAGTACCACAGTTGAATCATATAAAAAAGAATGGGTATATTTTTAGGTTTAGATATACTTTTAATTCATTACAGTTTCCTTGTTAAGAGTAATAGTCTTGTTTTCCACAAGTAGCAGGTTAAATAACGAAATCCACTGGCTGTGAAGAAGCGTCTTCCATTCTATTTTGTGTCTGATTCTGCTTGTGGTTTGAAAACTACTAAGACAACTTCAGATTGCTGAACCCTCCTTGTAGTGACCAAATATGAATGTGTGAGTTTGAGGCCTGCGTGGGATCTACGGCCCTGGCTCCCAGTTCCTTGGCAAGGAGGATGAAGAATGGTTGAGATTCCACACATAGTTGGTCACGCTGCCATTTTAAACCCAAACCAGGCTACATGACTGTAGTTATACTAGCATTGCTCCCTTCCTCCCTCCCTCCACCAGTGATGCGAGAGTTACAACCATGTGAGTAGAGAGTAGCAGAACAAAACAGTACTCCTGTCACAGAGTTAACATTAAGCAAAACTGCTAACACTATGAGACAGTGTGAATGGGACCCTTTGTGTGTCTCTTCTTCTCTGGCCTTGAGTCCACTGGCTCCTTAGACATGCAGATTAATGCTTATTTAAGTGGAAAGAGACCTGAACACTGATTGTGAACCATTATCATTCATGTAGTCAAGAAAACCAAATTATACTGATATACAAGTTTGGTTCACTGTGATAGAAATGCAAAAAGCAGCAGTGTTATTATAGTTATTTTTAAATGATAGCTATTTTTGTGATCACACCCAAGGTTGCATCATTACATTTTATGGGTGTTCTACTTGATGCCTCTTAGACTGATGCATTTTGTTCCCAGTGGGCGACTGTGGTCACACAATTAACTGGTGCAGAAAAACAGTGTTTCAACAGGAATGTACAGAATCTGTTTACTGTCACCACTCTCTGTCTGTCTCGTGTGTGTGTGTGTGTGTGTGTGTGTGTGTGTGTGAGACACACACTTCTTGTGTCCCTAGCAGATTATCTACTACAGTCAGAGAGTGTATTTCAGGGTTATAAAGCATTATTTTGTCCATTTGTGCAGCAGAACAGGCCTCTCAGCCCGGGTCACTTGATAGGAATCACAAGATTTTTTTCAGACAGTCAGTGATGCAGTCAGAACCACAGCCTTCTCTTGTGCAGCCAGCTGCTTGGAGATGATAAGAGGAGGGCTCACTGTAGCTCCCCATGATCTAACTTTACAGAGTAAAGATAATTCAACTCCAGCAAATAGTCAGAGGAAATTAATCTACAATGATTTTACACATCTGTTTACTTTCTCACATCACTAGTTGTCATCCAAATAATATTTTGTTTTCTCTCTGTTGCCTTGGCTTTAAACAGTATTTGCCTAGTTGTAACTGGTTTATACTTAACATTGCTAGTAAAACAAATTAAAAGTACAGTATAAAAATTGATTTCTTATAGTATAGTCCAGTATACAGGATACGGAGTACATGACCACTTATTTCCACTGAAACTAGCAATCCTTTTGTAAAACCTGAATCTCCAGCTGCAAATGAACCATTTAGGAAACTCCATGTCCCCTGTCTGTCTGCACACTCATGTCAAGTGCCCCACAGAATTGGTCATTTTAGTAGAAAAACCATACTACTAATCCTCAGCTGTTGTCGTGACTCAAACTGAGAGCCATGATGTTGCCCATAATAACAGTCTGTGTGGCCAGCCACATCTGATGTGCCTGTTGAATCTAATTATTTTTCCTGTCAGTGTACAGAATGAATATTTCAGGCAACCACTTCTTTATATTTTTGCAGGAGTTTATATATGCAGGGCTGGGTCACGTTGACCAACGCCTTGCCTGGGTTTTCAATCATTCATGCTGTGTTGCATGGCTATGAATAGGTGGATGGAAATGACAGAACCTTACTAGCCATGCCAGGGTGATCTCCCACTGCAAAGAGGGTAAACTGAGTCATCTACTCTGAGGCTGGCAGTTGGGCATTGCCTGTGGAAATACCATGGATCTTCTCATTCTTGTATTTCTGCATTTTTGACATTTCTCTTCTGTTTCCTCCTGTCCTTTATCTGAAATCTGTCAGTTTGATGTTGTTTGTTCCCATTCCACTTCTTTCCTCTTTCCCTCCTCTGTCTTTTTTTCTCTTAATCTTTCTTTTTTTATCCTAGCCTCTGAGGTAATATACATCGGACCTATGAAAGGTAAGCTTTCCTCTTCCTCTGTCCTTTACTCTTCTGCACTGCTTTCTCACCCTCGCCTCCCCCTATTCCCTACCATCCACCTACCCCCACAGCTGGAGTGTTGAGGTCACATGACAATTGTAACCTTTGGGACAAGCAGCCGAGTCACCTGACTGCTCCTCCAGAGGAAGCCAAGTGATTTGGGTGGTCACATGATTTGCCATTAGAAATTAGCTCAAAGCTCACTTTTTCTTCCAGCTACCCCAGGCCTGCTTACTGTCACTGCTGACTGTTTTTCAGGATAGCTCATCACATTTTGCTCCTTGAAAGTGGTGGTTAATCAGGTGGTCAGAAATAAATTATTTTAAAATAATCATTTTTGTGTTTTTACTATAAAGTTTATAGATGTTAAGAAATAAGAGCATATTGGTCCACATTCCTGCATAATATTACAACCAATGGCCCACACAGACGCATGTGTAAAAATCAACTCATTTATTGACAATGGTTTACTTCTAATCTTAACAGCCCATGGTGGTCCAGCTCCATCCATACAAGCTTTCTGTAAATCCCAGAGTGGGAGCATTAGGGAGTCAAGTCATGTTAACATTCTTTGTGCCCTTTTGCCTGTACTGGAAAGACGGTAAACAGGATGGAGAAGACCTAGTTGTATTTTTAATGAATTGCCAGGTTTCACCTTATACATGGTCTCTGGATATTTGGGATTCCTCAAGAGACCCTATGGGTGATGGGAGTACTCTCCCTGACCTGACAAACTTAGCACTAGGGACATTGAAAGCTTAAAAGCCTTGAAATAACCACTGGATAACACCCCCCTACACACATAAAGAATGGGTGGCCATAGCCTGCACCCTGTTCTCATGACCTCAGTTCACAAACACAAACATACACATGCACACTCACAAACACAAACCAAGCCCACTTCCTGATTTCAGAAGGGATTTAGTGGTTTTAGCCAGTGTTGCTTCTTGACCTAGGCCCTACTGAGGGAGAGAGGGAATGGAGGAGTATGGGGCCAAAAATACTCCACAAACCCAGCCAACAGGAAGTGCAAATGACTCATTTTGGTGGGTTGTTTGTTTGAAGCCAAAATCCATAATGGAAAAAACCGTATAAATAAATAAACATTTAAGTTATCAATTAAAAGTTTTACCTATTTACAATAACGTTTTGAATTTTCTTTCCAACGTTGTAAATTTTAGTTTCAGTCCATACATCCTCCTTCCAAATCTTTACCTCCACCTCTCCTATCTGTGGCAAGTTGTGCAGTAGTTTGCTGTGTGCAGTGCATTCCTGCGGGTTTTTTTGACTGCGAGTAAGTGGGTGACCCTGGTCATGTGCATCATCTGCATGCTGATCCACATCAATTCCACTATCAGCAGAAGGACATTGTTGAAGCCACTTATCTGCAAAGTGTGGGCTGGTAGCCACATGGTGTTGTTGACCGCTAGCTGGCCTGGCTAGGCTGCAGTTGTGTGTGTGCTTTTTGAAAAATGTTTCTTTTTTTTTTTTTCTCTGATGCTGTTTTTAAATTATGTATTTGCACTTAGAGAACATACGTAAAAATGAATATAAATAATATTTACTCTGTAAATATGTTGTGTGTATCCTTACGCTTTGGAGTTTTGCACTACAGGGGACTAACTGATATCCATGTGTTTTTAGGGAGCATCTACTCCAGTCCAGGCTTGTACAGTAAGACTATGACCCCGACCTATGACTCAAGAGATGGCAGCCCACTCTCACCTACCTCCGCCTGGTTCGGAGACAGCCCCTTGTCTGAGGGGAATCCCAGCATTCTCGCTGTCAGCCAGCCAATCTCCTCACCAGACATCCTTGTCAAACTCTACAAGCCCCAGTCTCTTTTGGACAAAGCCAAAATCAACCAGGGGTGAGATGAACTTTGCTTAGTGGTTTGGTGGTTTGGTTAAACTGCTTGTAGTTTAAAACGCTGTGGTGGATTGTAGAATATTTTAGAGCTGTGCAGTTGATCGAAACTGTTGCAAGAGGCTGCTTTATTCCAGTGAGAGATTGTTTTAAAAGACATTTTAACTAGTCATAATTCATTTCTGTACAGGTGGTTGGACTCATCTAGGTCTCTGATGGAGCAGGATGTAAAGGAGAATGAAGTGCTGCTGCTGAGGTTTAAATACCACAGTTTCTTTGACCTCAACCCTAAGGTGTGTCCCACAGACAAAGCATTACAGCTTTACCTTACAGTTGTTGTGAACATGATTTACTAGATGGCTCTGTGTCATCCAACTTGACAGAATTGTCTAATAGAGATCTCTTTACCAAGTGTGCCTCCTGAGCCATGTGTTCCCCCATCTGAAATTCAACTCAATGTATATTTACCACATAAAACCTTTAACTAATGCTTTACCAAATCTGGTACTGTCCTGTGTGTCAGACTGTGAGGGAGCATTTTGTTTATTCACTGTTTGTTTGTATGCATCTACAGTATGATGCCATCCGAGTGAACCAGCTCTATGAACAGGCCAAGTGGGCCATTCTGCTGGAGGAAATTGAGTGTACGGAAGAGGAAATGATGATGTTTGCTGCCCTGCAGGTAAACAGACTGTGTTTGTTTGTCTGCGTGCCTGATATTAATTGTCCTGTTTGAGCATTGTTTTGTCAGGGTTTTAAATTTCAAGACCTGCAGTCGTCTTGTCTTTTCTAATTAACTGGATGGGCTTACAGACTATAGCTGAGCCAATTAGTTGCATGCTTTGCTGTGGAAGAATAGAATAGAAATGGCTTTAAAAGGGAACAGTAGGTGTCATATACAGATGTAAGCCCTTTTTAGCCTTCTCAGGTTGCCCCCTGTAGTCTGTGAGTGGTATCCTCGCTATTTCTGACCCTCATAAACTGTGGGTGCCAAGACCTGAGGACGCCACCCTGTTCTCACCCTGGGGTAATTATAGAGCATCTTAGGCCACAGGAACCAGTGCCTTGGCCTAGACCACCCACCCCAGCAAGAACCGTCTCATGGACCTGCTAACATTCCTCTGAAAGCTTTCTTCCACTCTGAGGTGTTACGTGTGTTTCATCAGACCAGTTATAATTACACTTACTCTCGTTACTCTTGCTAAGAGAGATCGTAATCCGAATTATGTGTTTAGACTGGTGGATGCTCTGTCACTACCTGACTTTGGTAGCTACTACTGTGTTTCAGTATGAGCTCAGGGTTTTTGGCAGAGGTTCCACTGGTGAGAGTGGATACACTGGGTCTAAATAAAGAACAGTGATTGTCCTCCTCCAGTATGTTGCTGGCTTGTGCTAGTATGCTATCACCTGGATGTCACATGATGGTGGCAGTACATAAAAATGAGGTAATCAGGAGTCAAGAACAGTAATCGACCTCATAGTGCTGCTGCCCAGAGGAAAGACTTGTGGCACAGGTTGTACTTTGTACCCCAGCAGAAAAACATATGCTCTCAGCCACTCATACAAACGCACACAGCCCAACAGTTTTGCACCTTCTAAAAGACGTAAAAGTGAGGAGTCTCACTTTAGCTGGCTCACATATCTCTGTCAAACTCTACTGCTGTATCTCTCTCTCAACAGCTGTTCATTCATATATTGGTGGGGGGTTGCTGATTGGTTGACATTATAAATACCATTTGTCAACAAGTAGTATTTAGTGTCTGTGACTCACGCTAAGAAAGAAACATGGTCAGGTTTTCAGTAATGGCCTCATTGTGATGAATTGGTGTTTCCAATTGTTACAATCGTTTAGTCTCTTTTCTCATTCCATTGGTCCAGTTGCGCATATGTTCCCAGTGGAAAAAAAAAATGTATAGGTTATATGTTACCCCTTGTAAGTCGCTTTGGATAAAAGCGTCTGCCAAGTAAAGTAAAGTGTTACAGTTTAAAGACATGTTGAGACCACGTTGTCCAGACTGAAAAAATCACTTCATTCACCACTCATCCTGAACAAATCCCCTCATCCTCATCTCTTTCAGAGATGGGGAGATGGTAAACTCAAATGTGCATATTGCCAGAACTTGCTAACATAAGTACCAATAAGTCTTAAAGTATTTATATGGCAATTATCACAGCCCAGTCCACCTTTTCATGAGATGAAGTTTTAGGGTTTAAGCACCGGTAGCACACAAAGCAGGAAACTTTAAGGAAATCGGCTAAACTGTTGATGGTGTTTCAGTAGCTCACAATTGGTAGCAACGTCTACAGCTCCCTCTTCCTTTTTGTCTGTCAAGTCAATCTCTGGGGCTGGTTGTTTTTCACCATGAAGGCTTCAATTCAATTCAATTCAATTCATCTTCAGTGGATGTAATGAATTAAAAACATTCTGCAACTTGATAATTGTAGGTTTGAACAGTTTTGTTTGTTTGAAACCACAACGCCACACACTTTGCTTAAACTAGCTTCTGTTCTCAAAAACCCTCCAAGTACATCAAGGTCTGAAAGGAAGATGCAAACATTATATTTCTTCATATGTGATCAGTTTATGTTAGCATTTAATATACTGTGCTATTTTATGTCCATATGGTGCTGATATTAAATGTGTTGAAATGTGATGGAATCTCAAAATATAAAACACGTGAAAAGCTTTGTTTAACATGTAAAATTAAGTGTTCAAATATTATTAAGAAACTGGTCTAACTGGGAATATTGCTTTCTTTTCGTCAGTACCACATCAACAAGCTGTCAATCATGTCTTCAGACAACCATATGAATAACAGTGAGAAGGAGGTAGATGAGGTGGATGCAGCCTTGTCAGACCTGGAGATTACTTTGGAGGGAGGAAAAACATCCAACACACTGGTATGACAACACCACCACACCATCATGTTCACTGCAGGAAAAACCTTTTTTTATTTGTTTCTGCTGGGCCATTTTTTTTAATACATGCTTATTATGTGATTGTTTTCCCAGTTGTGAAATCTTGGCATTGATTTGGTGATCCTTTTGTTTCTCTGTTTTCTGATGAAGTCTACTTTCACCAGCTCTATTAAATAGGAGCGGAAACTTACGTAGAAGTCACAATGAGTGCTAAATTCCACACTGTTATTTATAAGGCATATATGTGACAAAAGACTTGTGTAATATATTTCATTTTTAAATAAGAAAGAGGAATGTCATATATAAAATATTATGTCTCTATTGTTTGAGTTGTCCCACCTTGAAAAGTCGTAAAGTTTATACAGCTTGTCAGAGGAAACTGAGATTTTAGATATTGAATAACAAGTGTTACCTTTAGCAGTTGCTACCGAACAATGACATTGAAAACGTACAAAGCTGAGCCAAAGCTGAGGTCATTGTTTCAGTTATGTTTAACCTTGTTCTGATTTTTTAATATTAAAGTCTTCTGGGTTTATGCTAACATGTTTTTTTTGCCTTTCTACTAGGGTGACATCACATCTATTCCAGAGCTAGCTGACTATGTCAAAGTCTTCAAGTAAGTGCACATCCAGAACTACCTGGACCCACAAGGCCACATATGCTTTCACTGCAAAAAGTGAAAACTGTTTGTTTTCTGCATCAGTGTAATAGACCTTGTGACACTTGTGGACTAAGCTTTTAGTTTGGCATTTTGAAGTGTTTATAATTGGACCAAGCATATTCTAGGCCATATTCATTTTTGGCTTAAGACTTTTGCTGACAGGCAGGTGCTCACTGGGGTGGTTGTCTCATAAAATATATAAACCGTTGGGGGGGATATAATATCAGAAGGCATTTTGTCTTTAATGGTTTTCCATTAATGATGTCCAGTGCTGGCTGCTTTCCTATTCACTTTGCTGACTTTGCACTTGAAAAGCTCTCTGTCTTTTCCACCTCTGTCTCTCTCTCCTTTTTACTCACTCCCTGACCCTACTCGTCTTGATCGCATATAAAGAAAAAAAATCCATCTGATGCATGATCTTTCTCTGTTATACATTTTCCAGACCCAAGAAACTGACACTGAAAGGTTATAAGCAGTACTGGTGCACGTTTAAGGATATCACAATTTCTTGTTACAAGAGTAAAGAGGAGGCACATGGGACACCTGCTCACCAAATGAATCTTAGAGGTAAATGCAAACTTACATGCAAACACACAAAACGTTATTTCAGCCCATGCAAGTTCGCTTTATTTTTTTATTTTTCTCCTGCCAAACTATTATCTTTGGTGGGGTGTCTAAACAATGGGTGTGACCTTGTGACCTCTGCTTCCTTCCTACACTGTGTCTGCACATGTGGAGGTTGTGAAGTAACTCCAGATGTTAACATCTCCGGACAGAAATTCAACATCAAGTTGCTAATCCCTGTGGCAGATGGCATGAATGAGATCTGGCTTCGGTGTGACACGGTAAGACAAGAGAAGTTATTAGTTATTATTATTAGTAAGAGAAGTTATTTGTCTTTAGACTAATTAGACATTTGCTACCATTTGTTAAGCTTTGCAGGATTTGTAATTATCAGTGTTTGACTTTCATCTCCAGGAGAAACAGTATGCCCACTGGATGGCTGCGTGTCGCTTGGCCTCCAAAGGGAAGACTATGGCAGACAGCTCCTACAACCTAGAGGTCCAGAACATTCTGTCCTTCCTAAAGATGCAGCACATGAACCCTGACCCGCAGTTCATTGAGCCCATCACTACTGATATCAATCCAGAATGTCTGGTGTCTCCGCGCTATCTGAAGAAGTACAAGAACAAGCAGGTATGTCATGCCGGCCATTTTCCTGCACGTTGCTTTAACACACCGCCTCTGAATGCACTGTAAGGTCTATTTACAGTATGTGTAGGGTAAAGTGTGTAGTAACAACGAGACAAATTGCAGGTAACTATCTAGTCTAAAGTTTTTTGAGTGGGAGGTTGTTTATTTCTTTGAGTTGGTTGTGGAATCAGATGGAGGAAACTCTGATACTTCCCAGATGGATGCCTCTTGTCCTCAGGTTTGTCTTGCATTGGAATGTAGCCTCCCTGCACTCCCCCTCCTTTACTTTTCCTCCTCCTCTCTCTGTTCCGTCTCCCCACCCCCCACAAGGGGAAACCAGGACAGCAACGTCCAAACCACTGTATGCTTACAGTAGAACTTCTCATATGAGACTGTAACAGATACCTTGGCTCTCAGTCTTTGTGCTTGTAGACAAAGGTGCTGAAGGGGCAGGGAGCTTAGTCACTGAACTTGTACTGTAGGTAAGCACAACATTGTGAGTGGTCACATCTGAGTGATTGCAGAAAGCCAGCAGCAAACATCTTAATAACCAGGTGTGACATTCAAGAACTAAGATTCAATTGACATTTTTATAAATGTTAGTGCAGAGCGGATTTGCTTGTAAGCAACAGACTGGCGTGTGTGCACTGGAACAGCTGAGTACATAACCACCATGGCGTGTGTTAGGTGGGGATGGGTGATGGAAGGAGAGGAGCGTTGCCCCATAGTTTAATCACTCAATCAGTCTGGTCTTGTTTAAGTTGTAGCAGAAGCTGAATTTTGCGAGGGAGTTGGACAGATGTAGGTTCAGTAAGTGGTGACTCAGAAGTTTCTGGATCATGCCTTCAAATACTGTGCAGAAGAGAGGAAGAATTAGAGTTTTCTTTAGTTATTAAAATTGAATAATGTGTGTACGCTGTGGGCACTTGTGGTACTTTACCACTGTACAAACCAGTGCTGTTCATCATCTCATCATTTTCACACAGAAAATTCACCCTTATTTAACAAGGCAGGAAATCACTTAATTATAGTTGGAGTCAATAACATGAAATAAGTTAATTCAATAAAATTGTGAGTAGGTTCACAAAGCCGTATAGCACACTCCCTCATTACTAGGTTAGGTAGTTTACATATACTAAAACAATGTGACTCTGCTAGACATGTAGTGATGAACATGAACATGATGTTTTAGGAGCTCTTCATTTTAGCGAAGCATGCTAAGCCATGTGTGCTATCGAAACTTGATGGGAGCTGCAAATAAAATAACCGTTCTCTTATCTGGGTTAGCTGATCAAATGTCCATTCACTGTCAACTGTAACCAGTTTTCTCTCTATGAGCAAAAAAATCTATCAACTTTCAGTTTTTAGAGTATGGACAGAAAACTACAATAACAAGTTTTTTTTTTTTTTTTTAGAAAAACAAATGTACATAGGACACACTAGGATTTTATAGGAGTATTGTTCTGGGGGGGTCTTTTTAGCCCAGCTTCAGTCTCTCTCTCAAGCCCAGTCAGATAGGGGGTGTCCCCAGGCACAATATGAAAGATTAGTGGCATATGTACCGTGTGTGTATGCCCATGTACTTACACATGTGTACTCATGTAGTGGGCTTGGGCCGTCAGGAAATGAACCATGTCTGAGAATGTTGCGCGGGAAAACTTTCTGGGAAAAGCCCCTTAGTACTCGGTCAGCTGCGACCCCCTCCCCACCTCTCTGAAATTGAACTTCCTGTTGCAAGATTTGTCTGAGGAGATTTCCGTACTGCTTTTCCCAGCGGATATACAAACACAGGACTTTTTAGATTACATGTAACTGTGTCGTGTCTGTCCAAATTTACTCATCTATGTTAGAGAAAACAGATAATAATGGCACAATAGGAAACTCTTGGATTTGCATACAGGACACTGCTACATGTTGTTACTTCAGAATTGTGCTGCCTGGTACGTGTCACCATCTTGTGGATGAAAAGGGATTTACAGGGAAGCTGTTTGATTCATTGAATGACCCATTATGAAAGCTTGTACCAAAACAGGCATTATCTTAAGGTGAAATGTGCAGTTCCAGTGCCTGCTTTCTTAACGTGAAACCCTCTGTGTTTTCTCTTATAAATTATACATTGTGTGATTGCTGCTGTTCTCTCCCTCTTGTGGCTGAATACTGCATGACCCTCATCCAACTTTATTAAAATCATGGCCTTCTATTTTTTTGTCTCTTTCTGCCCTCAACATTGTTCTTACTTGCTTGTTTTCTTTATCAAATATTTCTTTTCTCCCTCCTTGTATGCATCTCCTTCATTCTTCCGTGTCCTCCAATCCCCACCTACTCTCTTCAGCCAGGCTATATCAGGGACTTGGTAAGTTCAGTTGTGTGTCCACTGGGTGACTTTAAGCCTTAGATCTGTGCATGATCGTATCATCTCTGAACACCTTTTGTGCCTGGGTTGCCCCATCTAACCAAAAGTACACTGTTAGACATTTCAAGAGGTTTTTACCATTGGTGGGCCGACAGGGCCAGCAAAGCCTTATCTGCTGGCCTAGAGATCAGTATTGTGGTATTGTAAGTCTCAACAGGTAGCAAGTGTTGAGCGTTGTGTTAAATCACTTTTTCCTCTTGATAAAAGTTACTGTCGCTGGAAATAAGGAGTAGTTAAGTCAAATGACAATAGTCTATAGTCCTACTGACTTGCTGAGGTTATGTTATGGTCATTTAATTTTCAGAGAATAGCATTGAAGGCCTAGGCATAAAATGCACGGCCCCCCACTGGTTTTTACAGTAACCTACTAGGAACACTTATATTAAAAATGCATGTAAAGTAACATAACATCACTTTAATATTTTTGTTACATTATAGAAAAAATGTTCAGAGACAAAAAAAACCAGTGCAAACTACATTGACCATTAATTATATTAGATTAGAAATAACACAGTAATAACAGAAAATACAGATAAAAAAAATCTTTCAAATAAACATAATCTGGAGTTACATACTTGAATGAGTAGAGATCCAATGTCCAGACACTTACAATTTCTTTTACAATTACAAGTTCCATTGTTGCACAGGCAGGTTCCCCGTACACCATGTTGGAAATATAAAAGCATCCAAAACCACGTAGGGCATCTTTTCCTCAATGAGGACCATCAACTTTCTGAAAGTCACAAATGTGTCTGGAAAAAAAATCTAATTGCACGCTTTTAAAGTGAATACTCCAAATGCTACAATTGTCAGAGTTAAACAGTATGTAAGTTGTCTCTTACCAGGTATGATCATTTTCAGCGTAGTTGACAGGGTCAAGCCTTACTGGAACACTTTTAGATTTTGTCTTTATTAATCACATACCAGGGGAAATTCACCTGTGTGAAGGACATGTGTTGTTGTTTATGTCTTTAAAACACAAAAACACCTTGGGTTATTTGCTATGTTGAAGTTTTGCTTCTAAAATCTCAAATTTTCAATTTTCAGGAAGAATCCCTATCTACCCATATCTACATGTGTTGCTTGCTGGTTCTTTCAGAGTAAAAAAATCCCCTTAGTGCCAGAGGCAAATACAGTAACAGTCTACTGTAATTTCAAAAATGCATTAAATTGCTGTATACAAGGTGGATATCATAAAAAATTCATGTGAGACATTGGAAAGAGTAATTTACTGAAAAGGTGATTTCTAGTACTATAATGCACCATCAGTGGTAAATAGCTGTAGAAAATACAGAAATGTCTAACAGTGTAGCTGTACAACATATTAAACCATTAAACAAACCATATGTTAGATTTCAGATTTCATGTCAGCAGAAAGTATACAGGTAGACATGGCAGAATCCTCATCTGAGACAGTTTAGTCCCTCTGGATGTCTGATACACTGCATTTGCAGATGGATTAGTTGATAAAATGTTGAGCTTCAGCCCTAAAACTAATTTAGAGGCAGTAGGGAAATATACACATGCATGCACACTCACACAGTTTGTACGCTTCCTTTGGTTTATTAACTTTAGTCTGGCTCCTCAGGGGGCTCGTAGGTTTATATTTGTTTGTCTGTTTACTAGCTGTGTGACTTTTACTGTGACAGCTCTGTGTTTATTCACTGACACTGTGTGATGGTTTTATGGAGTTGGCCACAGCTTGTTTACACACTGATTATGTGTGGATCTGGTTGTATTGGGTGGTTTAAGTATGGTGATGGGATACTGTGTTTATAGTGTTTGTGATGATTTAAATACTGGGAGCATACTGAAATATTATGTATGTAATGGTATGATTGTGTATTTGTCAGATTTCAGCCCGCATCCTTGAAGCCCACCAGAATGTGGCCCAGATGAGTCTCATCGAAGCCAAGATGCGTTTCATCCAGGCGTGGCAGTCCCTGCCTGAGTTTGGAATCACTCATTTCCTTGCCAAGTCAGTTCACTATATTGTCTTTATGTGTGTCTTTATCCTTACGTGTGCACATTGTAACCACCATTTTCAGTTTGATGTGCTGACAGTGACTCATTTGATCTACACACTTTCTCGGCAGGTTCCAGGGTGGAAAGCGGGAGGAGCTGATTGGCATCACTTACAACCGTTTGATCCGGATGGATGCCGGCACTGGAGATGCTATCAAGACCTGGCGCTTCAGCAACATGAAACAGTGGAACGTCAACTGGGAGATTAAGATGGTAGGAAAGACATAGAAGATGACGTGATGTGATGTAATAATTTTGGCTTAAAGTTTACCTTTTTTGAAAGGTTTTCATCCTGTAATGAAGCATTTGAAGTTAATGTTGGTTCTAAAACGTAAACAAATAGATGATTAAGATGTTAGTGGACCATCAGCAAAATTCTGGTTGATTTGTTTTAGTTTATAGCTTTTAGAGATATAAAGTTGAGCAGTTTGATGTTGGATTTTGTGGCGCCAGCAACTCATCCCCATTCTATATATTGTTGATTTAGTATTGTATAAAGTAGGTCCATTCCATAGATAACATGACCATTTAGAAGAATTAACAGCCCAACTTTTCTTAGACTCTGTCTTGTTCTGCACATTCCCTCTAGAAAATTTCAAAAGTTATTCAGGAAACATAGGCAATCAATAACAAACCAAATTTCAGAACTGTGCATCATCATAATCTGCAGTACATCATCAAGAAAACATCTTTACATTATTGCAGTTACTAACAAAGCATAATTCATGTGACATGTGTCTGTGTCCTCAGGTGACAGTTGAATTTGCAGATGAACCCAGTCTGTCTTTCATCTGTGCTGAGGTGGACTGTAAGGTGGTCCACGAGTTCATCGGTGGCTACATCTTCCTGTCGACACGTGCTAAGGACCAGAACGAGTCTCTAGACGAGGAGATGTTCTATAAGCTGACCAGCGGCTGGGTTTAAGCTGCCCCAAACCACCAGGGGTCAACAACCGTCGGTCAGGGGCCCAGAAGGGGAGTGGCTGGGGGTGGGGGGTGGAACCATAGTGTATGTGTTGATTTTATTCTGCCTCAGTCATTTAATTGTTTGAAGCTGTGCTGAAGAGTCCAAAACAACTATTGCCATGGCTGACATCGTTTGTGTTATTATTGTGTTTTTTGCATTAACGCCAACAAGGTCATTTGTTACAACACTAATATTCTGGCAAATTCAGTCCAGATGAACTCAGAACTTAAACTCCTGTGGTTGAGCAGAAGCCTTATACATACCTGAACCATGAATTATCTCTGTTTTCCTCCAACCACCTGCCTCCTCTTCTCCTGGACTGATCACTATCAGCTTACGTCCATGACAACCCATTAAAACCAAACACCACATTTAGTCCCAAAGATCCTTTCGTTTCACTTCACTGTTTCTCACTGTCTTTTTCTGTCTTTTAGAACTGGACTAATGAGCTGACATGAAACTGTCTCTAAAACATGGTCTAGTGCCACAGTTTGTCTTATTATTTATCCTGTATCTGTTAACAGCAGTGGCCATTGTTTGCAGCACTACTTGTCCATCCTGTCCACTCTAAAAAGGGTTTAATTTCTTTGAAGTCACATGTAAGCACTTCTACATTATACAGTCCCATTTATGAATAAGCTGTTGTTAAATTTCCTTTTGCTTTTGATGTCTGTTGTCTTTATTTCAGAACTTGAGAGTCTAGTTTCTCTATTGAATTTTCATTGTATTAACTGACAGGTGTGAACTTGAGAGCTTGAGTTTTGTATTTAATAGACTGCTAATAATGAGCGCGTCTGAAAACACACTACCGTTCAGTGCACAGAGATGTGAGTGTCCTGTGGGCTTAAAAATCTGATTTCGAAATGATTTAAATTGCTATTCATTATGTTTTCAAACTTTAGGTAGTGCCTCATTAAGTTTTTTCTCTGACATGGAAGTGCACTTTCAAAAATGATGTGCTAAAGTGCGTTAACATTTTGTCTAGTATGTCTGACTCTGCGTCATGCAACATTTTGACCACAGGTAGAAGTTGTGCAGTTACAGCAGCACTATCTGAATTGCATCCAGGTGTGAAACCCCTGACATCTCATTGCTTAGTGCATGAACTCTTCATAATAGCAGGGATCATCACTCCCTTGTGTCACCGTACCTTGTTTTGTTGCCATTCGGTTTCTCACACCATATAGTGTTATCTTTTTTCTTTATCATTACACACCAGCAGAAGGTCACTTTTTTTTTCCCTCAGTATGAAGGATCAGTAAATGAAGTATTATTTTGTAACTAATGTAAAAACACAAACGTTTTATAGATTTGTACAGTTTTTTTCTGCTTTCGGGGGTTTGGGGATTTTTCCTTTGAGAAAAAAGGCGGAAGCCATCTGTCAACATATGTAGTATCCAGAATTGTGTCTGCCTATGTTGTGGTCTAAGTTTTCAGATGAAGATATATATGAATATAACACTAGTCTCAAACTCCAGGTTTATGTTTGCTGAGTATGTTTTTGTTTCTTTCTACATTTCAGTAATGTATGCCTTCTCAATGTGTTCTTTTTAATGTATCTCTGCTTAACTTTATTAATTTTCTGCTTTCTTTTCTTCCACTCATGGCAGACAATGTGCATTTGTGGCCCCGAGTTGTATTTTAGCATCTTCTTTAGACAGTCATAGTTTCTTTGCATTTTTGCTGCAAATTTAATTTGGTCAGCGCCTTTTTAAACAACTTCGCTTACTTAGATTTATTACAATTGAAGTGTGACATCTAATAATGTCCATATGAAGGAGACCCACATCGTTTAGACTCTGGAGTTTGAGACAAATCAACAAAAATGAAGACAGATATAACTAAACTAAGCCTAGTCTGTTTTTTTCCCTCTGGTGTTGTTTTTGTTTGCCTCCAGTGTCAGGAACAGCAATGCATGTCCTGCTGCTGTTTTATGACTGTAAAAAAATGCATTTATTTTAAAAATAAAGTAATTTTTATTTTATTCAGTGTCCTCTGTCTTGCATTGCTTAATATAGAAACAGTTAAAACTGGTGAAATATCTGCATTTGACTTGATGCCAACAAATCTCATGAATAGACCAAAACACCAGTGTGTTAATTGTGTTCTGTCATCTCTACTAACAGCTGGTGCACTTGCACAGCAGATGTCATCATCAGTGCCTGTGTCTGGGATTATTTTGTACCACAATACACAGTGTTCAAGTGTGTATTTACCGCAGAGCCTTGTATGTGGGCTTTCCTTGTGGTAATGAAGTGACATGTTACCAAACTGTATGGTACACTTATTTGTTTTAACAGCCATTAACGCAGAGGAATAAGCAACATTTTTTTTGTCGTACAACCCATTTATTGTTGCTATTGGTTTTTAAGGTTTTCAGTTATCAAGTTAATGTTGTATTTAGAAGTCAAATGTAACTTGGAATACACACTGAGCTAATATCAAGGTTGCTTGATAAAACTTGTGCAACCACCAAGTGAACATGTTTGTCCTAAAACATGTTCAAAAACATCAAATAAAGAGCCTGTAATTGTTCCTGATAAGGCATGTAACAAAAATGTTATAGTTATCATTTGTCTTGTGTTTGTGTAGTACTTACTACCATGCATAGTCAGACACACACTGCATATGTACTACATGTGTACTGGCTGTGTTTCTCCGCTAGAGAGCAGTGTACAACCATCTGTACTCCCCATCATTCTCCTGCTGTCTCATGTTCAGTGTGTTCCAAACTTCTCCAAAGACTTCTTTGCTGAAATTGGACATGTTTACCTGGCATCCAAGCAGAAACCAAGTGCCAGAATGAGGAGGAGATTAGATCAAAGCACGCCTGCAGACAGTCTGTTTATTTACAGGCTTTTGCCCGTTCCCCTATAGTGGACGCGGCACACCTTCCGTCTGTCACCTGCTGAGCAGCTGGGATATGGAGGTGTTAGTGACCATGATAAATGGAGAGCTGCTCACACCACCTGATGTCCACAGTCATATCGACAGCACATGCAGCATGGGTTAGATAGGTTGACATCAGCTTTGAAGGCACATTTTTATGGAGGATGATTGTGAGCACAGGTGACGGTTCAAAGGTTGACCACTAGCTAGTGTGAGAGTAGATCAGCTCACATAAACAGCTCTGAAAGGAGAACAATTATAATTTAAACAACTGCAATTGATATATCATCAATTACCGTTTTCCTTTATATTTCTTGTCATTCGCATACTGTATTAATAATTTTATAGCAATTTAAACTCTTCTCTGGACACTTCAGCTTTGAGGACACATTTTTGATGGAGGACAATTTAAGCAGTTCTGTATTAATTAATTAATCTACCCTGCTCTAGTGCACATTTAGTAGACTCTTGTGATCCATCTTAAAGTGTCATATCATTAATTAACGTCACTACATTTCAACAGTACATCGCTAAAGTTCAAGACTGTTACTAAGACAGTAACTTCCAAGTAATGTCCTTTCAAAAATACAAAACAAGACTCATTTCTAGAATTTGGAGTGCAGATGTGGAAGCATACCTTTATGTAGCTATTCTTTTATCTTTCTTTGAGGCCTCTGATGTTCTCTACATATTCCAGCTGGATCTTGCCCATTGTGTTCACAGTGTGTATGGGAAGTGAAGACGCCTCAGCTGTGGCTACACCTAGTGACATGGAATTCTCCAGACCCCTTGGGAGTACGGGGTGGGTGACGGACTTAATGAAAACATGGCAGGAGACTTGAGGATTACAATTATAGATTGTGCTGCTCACAAACAATTAAAATGCAGGAAGTGAAAACATAAAAAGAAGTAGCACAGTACAGGGAACAAAGTAGCACCTGTTACCATTCAACACAGCAGCCTGCTGGTTGAACTAAGGGCGAACTTCAGATTCAAGGAAGCATTGCTCTGCTTTCCTCATTTCTGGGCTTCACAGCCCGTTAAAGACATTGTTAATGTCATGGAGATCGCTCTCTAGTAAAGTGATTCTGACACTCACCCTTTTGCCTGCAGTGAATAAAGTGCTGTAGATAATGTCAGCCATGACAGCAGATGTGTTGATAAGCTGGTTTCAGGTAAGCCTTGAAATTTCCATGAAGAATTTTCTCTACGATCACTTGGTTTTTATTCTCTTTCTTTAACTGCTGTGGCCAACTGTCAAGAGGTAATTCAGAATACATTTTATGGTACTAAGATGATTCAAGATTCAAGATTCAAGATTCAAAACACTTTATTAATCCCAGAGGGAAATTATTTTGGCATGTTACAGCA
>JAUMHL010000015.1:8765185-8792117 GCA_032362345.1 Sandelia bainsii
CTGGTCTGCAGAGTGGAGGTGACCGTCTGTATGACGTCACACGCCGCAGCGGCGTTAGCAGATGGAGGAATGTAGACAGCGATTAATATTACGTGAGAAAACTCTCTGGGCAGTGAGGTCAGTGTGGCTGTCAGTCGGCCCAACAGTTGGATCTAGATTGAAATGTCTCCTAAATTACTCAGTGGATTGAAACAAAATTTTGTACATTTATTCATGGTCCACAGATGATAAACTCTAATGACTTTGGTGAAGCCCTGACCTTTCTTCTAGTGCCAATATGGCATATTTTGTGAAATGTCTCAATTGTTAAATTCCCATAAGATTTAGTAGAGACATTCATGTCCTGTCAAACTCTATTATGACTGGATTTTCCTGAACCTTTCTTCTAGTACTATCACCAATCACATTTTCCTGCAAAAAATTACATTCCCATCAGCACAAGCTCGCATTATGTCCTGCTTTACGTCACCATAATAGCATTGTTGTTGTGAATAGGTAAGCACGTGTTAGCATTTAGCACAAAGCATCCTGCTATGCAGTAACTGTAAGTATCACAAAGATAGCTTCACTATACAGTTTTGTTACTTGACTGCAAACAATGTGAGACTCTTGATGTCCAATCCCTTATTATCCTCTGTGTTGCACCTCTTGTATTCACATATTAAGCATAAAATGTCCACCTTTAACACAAGTCACACATGTTATTCTTTTCTTGGACAGTTCTGTCTAGATATCTTTCCATGGAAAAAGGTTCAGTCATGGCTAAACACTAATGACTGCCAAGATCCTTATCTTGAAGTCATCAGTTAGGCTACACTGTGGATCTGCTAAACAAAGTTGAAATGCTCTTAGCACAAGAACAAGATCACAAAAGACCACATAAATCCTGTACATTTATGACATCAATGAATTCACACAGCGTCTGTCAAAGTGATTTTGGTGTATTTTATATATTAGCACATAATAGATTTGAAAGGATTTCTATTTTAGCAACATTTTAAGGAGAGAAGCTTAAATGTTGGTTATTGTTTTGAAGGTTTTATCACTGACTCATATGCTAGAAGTATCAGTTGTGGCTACAAAAGAGATTATCTTTACTTGTTCTTGTCTTAGTAGAGGCCTACCAAAAAGTCATCATCCACAAACATTTTACAGTTTGTTAGTCACTCGTCCACCTAGTTAGTCTTGCCTTGAAGTCCAGAACAGCATGCATGCAGCTGCAGAAATTGTAAGCATTTCATTAAAGTCTCAGAGCTGATCCAGAGGCTGTCCTGTCAGCTGATGAGGTCATGTCACATGGTGTTCAAAGACATGGGATAGCCTTGTTGTGAGCCAAGATGCTTGCATCATCACTTTCTGTAGCACACAAGAATTGCACAAGTATATATTCACAAGTATAAGCAAACAGGCATTTGTGTGTGTGTAACAAATTACAACTGATAGTAGATGTTGTGATTTCCATTCAATGCAGCATTTCAAGTTGAACCTTCTCTCAGGCGATTTGCTGTTGGAATCTTTTCTAAAGTAATTGACTTCTCCCCCAGGGACCACTTATCTTTAAGCACTGTTACACAAGATTGGGTAATTTATATCACCACACTCACTAAAACCTGTCTTGTTTGGGTAAATCTTGTCATATAAAGGGCTGCCATTGTTAGAGAATGCATGCAGAGCAAACAGAAAAGTACATGTTTTTTCTCTTTCTTTTCGTGGTGGTGCAAAAACGACCTGTTTTTGCCTGGGGCATGATGAGAATGGATGGAACCTTTGGAGTAGTGTAAGCCTAAGACTCACCTGCAAACTTACCTGCCCATTCTGACTTCACTGACTGCCATACTTTACATAACTTCTGTCGGTCGTGAGGTTCCAGTCCTACAGCCCCTCAGCTCCATCTTTACTCCGTGCTCTCCCCCCGCCCACTTCTCTTGAGCGCAATAAACATCTTAAAATTTACCTGTCTGCGTCTTGCCTCTTCTTGGGTCCTGTACTGCACAGAACAGGAAGGACAAATTGAATTTCTGCTGTTACAGTATATGGTAATAAAACAAGAGTGGAGAGTGAGTGGGTTAAGACAGGCAGGAACAGGAGACAGAGGACAAGATTCACAAATACTGAAAGCAGTAGGTACTGCACAGGTGGAACTGGTCCCAACATTTGTAATATTGATTTTCTCAATGAAGCTACATTACAAGGTGCATAAGAGATGTATTTATCTTTTCATAATGAAGGAATTCCACAGTATAATGTGGACTGAAAGATTCCAATGAGGCTCCCAGGTGCCTGAATCCTTTATAATATAATGAGGTGACTTTATTGAGACTCACCACCACACACAGCGACATCAGCCACACATATTCACACACTCACTCCCACATACTGTATCTATCATTCAACTGTCTGACGGCCGAGATGGAGATAGATTTAGTTTGCTGTGTTTAATGGTGTGTGTGGCTCCATTACAGAGTCTTTTGCCCAGTGAGTTGCTCTGAAATCTGACTTCAGCACACCTCAGGGTATTAACTTTGATTCAGAATGGGTTCTCCCTTTGAGAATTATCATTCCCTGAGTTAAGGAGCTGCCTGTGGGCAAAGTGAGTTTCTGCAGTCTTGGCGGCACAACATGTAAAAACTAAAATAGAGAAGACTGAGTAAAATCTGGTAATTATGCAATATTTTGCATTGCACAATGCATTTTCTTGGTACTCCATAAAATAGACATATGCTTAGAAGAAGACGTGGCTGGGTTTACCATTTACTTAACATTTCTACTTTAACTATCTTCTTATTCATAACACTCCATGAAAATGAGCAATTATAAGCAACAGTACTGATGTAATGTTAACTGCACAGACATTGCTTTCATAAGACATTGCTTTCATAAGCAGTGCCAGTATAAAATACTGTACTGTTTTTTTCTTGCACAATGACTCAGTTCCTCTGTTATACAGTTTGTTTATACATTGTTCTATAAATTCCATACACTCCACAAGCTAAAAAGTGGAGACTTGTACAGTTGATTCTGTTAAAGGTAAATAAATTAATATTGCAAGATTAGACTGCCCTCTTTGCCTCATAAACCAACAGTCTGAGTATAATTAAATATAGATTTTTTAAATGCTAAAACTAAATGTGTCATCGATTGAACAACCATCTTTTACTGGTAATGCAGAATTCAAAACAGGAACTATCCATGCCTCATTTTATAAAGTGACAGAGCAGCTATGATTGATGTGAATATGAAAGTCATTACTGCTGTCTGTGCATTCAGATGATGGATGGTTAATATCTGTTTCATATCTCATTAAAGTGGCTGTCTTTGGCCAAGGAATATTCAGTGCCTTGGCCAAAGACGACCACTTTAATAGCTGGTTCCAAAATTAACACTTAAAAAAAAGCACACAGTTGTCAAAAATGATGTCAGTGTGAGCACTAATTTTAAAGGTGTGACAGATCTTTCTCTTCCACCAATGTCTGGGAGATGATCTAGGTAATTCCTATAATCTGACAGATCTTCTGGATTAATCGGATGAATCATTTTTACAAATATTGTCCTAGAATGACTCATAAAATTAGAAAGTGTATAGAAAGTGTATTATAGTCTTTCAGAGTTCTCAGTGAAAACTTGTTTGTACTTTCATGCTACACTGAACACAATTGTATTTTGCAAATTGAACACTGCATGCAGCAAAAGGGTTTGGTGAAGCCAGGTATATTCAAATTGTTGCTAAATAACAAAAGGATCTAAACTAAAATGCACTCAGGAAAAGAAAGTTTAAACATGAGAAATGGGCAAGATTCAAACTGAAAGACAAAATAAGCTATAGTGGTGGCAAAAGTGTAATGTAATGCAAGAGAACATTTTAAAACATCACACAGGACAGTTTCATGGCATGAGTTGAATTGTTGTATCTAATATTTTTTGAGACCTATTTTATTAGACACTTGCAGATAAAATCAAATCAGAGGTCTAAATGTTCTTATTTCATACTACTGAAGGATTATTGAAATTGAACACATACATGTATACCCACCGATTTCATCACTTAAATTATGATGAAAGAAAATCAAATATGTAACATTTGATATTCTCTGCTTAGAGCACAAATATATGCACAATAAAATTTAAAAGAAAGTATGCCCCAGCTCACATGCTGTGCACACTTTTTGAAGTAATGGATACATGCAAGATTGACCACATAAAACATGCTTCTCTCTCTATTGAGCTGTCACACATCTCTATAAGCAGAGTCTGACGTGTGTTTCATTCCTCACAGTGTGAAGAGTAAACAGCAAACCACATGAATTCAGTGTTTGATTAGTGCACTAGAGAG
Source organism: Sandelia bainsii (assembly GCA_032362345.1). Classification (NCBI taxonomy): domain Eukaryota; kingdom Metazoa; phylum Chordata; class Actinopteri; order Anabantiformes; family Anabantidae; genus Sandelia; species Sandelia bainsii. Next base: position 8,769,516 of record JAUMHL010000015.1, read on the forward strand.
ACAGAGGGAAAAAATGGAAATGGACGCTGTATTGGGGAGCGTGTGAGTATATGGCAGCCATCTGGACATGTGAGCAGATGAGAGGCAACCTGCGCATGGAGCAAAGGGTGCCTTGCACTGTTCCCTTCCTCCATGTTTACTCAGCTCACCATGGGGACTGAGGCACCTTGTTCTCCCTAATCCAGAAAAGTCTGTACAGCTCCTTGAGTAATGTCAAAGGCTGGAAGGATGTTTATGTTTTACAGGATTTTGGGAGGGGGTTAGAAGGAAAAAGGATGGATCCAAGAGAGAAGGAATACTAGGAAGAAATCTGGCAGTAGCATCATTTAGGATACTGATTGCGCTCATGGAGAGATAGCATCAATGATTAACCTGTCAAGCTCATGGATTGTTCGGCTGATCCATCATTACAAGCTCATATTATGTGGTCAACCTTTAGTCAAGCCAGCACAAGTGCAGTTTAAATCCCAGACCAGATTCTAAAGTTTTAAATGATGCAAATATCTCATACAGCTCTGCAAACAAATGTGTAGAAAGAGATGCTCAAGGCATATATTCACATTTAATGTAAACTGCAATAAAAAGAGGCTTCTTCGACATAAATGTTTCCATAAATGTGAAGCATCCTGGCTTACTAATTGTATCAAATTATGCATTTTAAATGTTTCCATGATGCAGCGTAAACTCAAAACACTTGGATGTAACTATTGCTTTTAATAGGGATGAAGCTCTACAACAAGCAGGCACAGTAAATAATGTTCATCAAACAGCAGAATTCTTAAAAGCTACTTAAGGGAAATATCAAGAGCGTTAGTTAAGTGGTAAACAGGTTGGGGAAACATAGCTGCTCAAGAAAATTGCTCATGTAAAATTGATTGAAACTTATTTAAACTTGTTCTACTAGACATCAAACAACTCAAAATTTAGCAAATTTAGCATAGCGCTTAAAAAAAACAGGAGTGCTGCTTTGTCCATACTAGTATTTGACTACTGTATAAAAAGAAATTCAAGAAAATTCAACAGAATAGTTGTGACTGGTCACTTTCTCCTTTCCAAAAGATTCCAATCCTCTAACACATTTTGGAAACTTCAAGCCACATGAGCAAAACCTGGAGGATGTTTTAGTCTCTGTGGTGTGTCATGCATCCAAAACCCAACCTCAGCACTGAGTTGAGCAATGAGCAGTGTCAAGCTTTCAACATACAGTATTTGTTGGGCAATCTCTCTTAAGACTGTTCTTGAGACTGGCAGTACCTTACAAAACCCTGACTTCATTCAGTGTTTTGTCTCTTTCATCGGGGCAAATGAACAGTCCATCTTTCCCTAGAGAGACTCAACAGCCTGAAAACTCCATTCACCAGCAGGAAATAGCTAATAATACCCTTTTAACCCTCTCTGTCTGTGTTCATGTGTGTGTTTTATGTTTGCTTATGCATCATTTCCCCCACTTTGGCCACTGTCTCTGTTTCCCTCCACCTGGAAAAAGTGACTCATTACTGTGAAATAGTTTGCTCATGTAGTGGAGTGCAGAAGTGAAGTTCATAGAGTAAACATGGTCACAGTCTAGAGAGTGCAGTATCCAATACCTTCTACAGTACATGTAGTTGTTGCCCCAGTGGCCTCAGCCACAGCAGCAAAGCACTTCCTTTCACATCAAAATTTACACTCAACAGAGGAGCCTGTGTAAATCAAAATGGATAGTCTGAACGTTGACATAAAAAATAGTCTCAGAAGACTCAGCAAACACTGTTCACTTCTAAATTCTTTAAATTAACTATTTCCACATGCTGTACCAGATGGTTGAGCAGCTTACTGTAGCATAGAATCAAAGCTAGACAAACTGTATGAAGCTTCAAGGGCTGAACAATAAAGAATATTTATATTTGATTATTGGTGTGCCGCTTACCAATTATGACTTTTTGCCTGCATGGATTAAAGACTCATTTGTCTAAAGAGCTTTAGCTCTTGTCTGTGTGGTGGTAAATACATTGTTCTCATCAGTGAAAAACGGAATGACATCAGCGCTTAATACAGCTTTGCTTACCATGGCGCCTTTTAAGGACTAAAGTTTTACACAAGATTACTAAAGCACAGACATTCAAAGCCAAACAAACTCCTGTAAAGTGTTTTCAAATAAATCTTGAAGGCCAGAGAAATCATAAACATTCATACTTGATTATGAGACTGCTGTTTGTCAGACTCAGGTAGAATTGTTCATCCTTTATCATGCATTTAACGTTGTAGCTGTAGCTAGTTTAGTTAGTGGCATCTGATAAGCTCTACTTATCATGACAAACAACGGTGGCTTGAATGCAAAGACCCAGAGTCAAAAAACAGAAGCACATAAAACTTGAACTATTTCAGATGAGGCAGTGGTGTCCAAGTCTGTTCAAAAATTAAAAAAAAGACAGAGCTTATAAAAGTAGCCAAATCTATAAAATGAGGAATTAAAAGCTCTGTGGGGACTTTGGATGACTCACAATCAGGCAAGCGAAACATCAGACAGACAAATTCACAGACACACATAGTTCATCTGCCTCTTTGTGTGTAAATTCCCCAGAGATAGATTTCTGTTGGCACGGCTGTGGAAACACAAGTCAACATGGTGGTCTACATCTGCTGGCAGTTTAGGACAATGTTAAACATTAACATCTCCCACACATCCAGGGGCGAGTAGCAGGGCAGAGTAGCACTATCTAAAGAAGTCATTTCAAATGTTACACTACTGTTTTATGGTGAACTTCGGGAATGCCACTGATTCAGCTGATGAGTGAGGCGCCTTTGAATTATCAGACATTTGAGATCTGAATCAAAATATGAACTAGAAAATGTGTTCTTTCCACTGTTATAATCTTATATCACCACAAGGTCATGTTGTGTCACTGTAACAAGTCCTGCATCCTAGGTTGAGAAACCTCATATAAACAAATGATTCAGAGTAGTTATGCGACTTTTGTTTTTGTTAATCTAACCACTGTAAGAGGAACTTGAGGTAAGTAAGAGCTGAGTCACATAACCTGAGATAAAGGCCAATAAATGTTATTTTTGCCACCATTATAGCTTGTTAGATTCTGATACGGACTTAATGTCATTGTTAAATATGATAACTAAACTTTTGCTTTCTGTTGTGATCTTGGGGAATAAAAATAATAATTATTATTATGTTGTTGTACTAATCAGAGATATTTAAGGTTAAAGTCAGGGTAATATCAGTCATAATGACAATAGGGTATGAGTTATTTCCCCCAACACTGTAGTTTTCATAATGTCCTTGAATTAAACTCACTGTTATGAGTCCAGTAGGAGAGACAGGCCTGTCTGAACTAGTAATTCATAAAAGCTACTTTAGTTTTTTATGGGACTATGGGGAATGTCCAAGACATTTTTCAATCAGCCATGCTGTTGAAAGACAACAATTATCAAAGATAAGACTGGTTAACTAGGTAGTTCACAATTATCATTAGTAATTCAAATAAGTTCAAGTGTGACAGATTACCCAGATTACACTGAATATTGAGTTGCGGACATCCTACATATATAAGATATGTAATTTGAGTTTGAATAAGATCATTAAAACGTTTGTCACCACTTTAGTCCAATGACAAATCCCAAAGGGACTTGCGTCACTGTTACAGGTCTCGATCAGTAAGCAAAAATTTTATTTATTTTTCAGCTGCTGCTGTAATCATGTGATCAGTTGGAATGTGGCGTGGTGTTTGCATGAAAAGAAAAGGTACGGATTCTTCAAATATAACTTATTTATTGAGTCTAAAAACTTAACCAGGTTGCTATTAAAACGTAGTCAAAGGTGGTAAATTGTGAGTAATATGGCTTTACATTTATCCAATACTTTTTAATTTCTAACATGTTGCCTGGGAAGTTTCTTCTTCGCCTGGTCGCAGTTGAAAGAGACTCCTCAAACATACAGATGTGAAGAGCAGCCTACGTGCAGCGAGACACTGTCCGTGATTGGCGAGCGGGGAACCTGCTACTGGTTTTCCATCCACACGCTCGCGGAGCCACAAGCAGACAGACTCACTGCAGACACAGCAGCTGGGAGGACAAACTCCCCCGACACCGCTCAGAAACCAACAGCCCGTCGCAGAACTGAAGTCTACGCGATGTTAGACACGAAATGCTACCGTTTAGTTTGAGGAAACGGCTGTCATTAAGGAAGAGGCTGTTGAAAGAAGTGGGCGAACTGTGACAGTAGCTGGAGAAATTAACCGAAGGATTTGGGAGCCACACGTGGAAAGAATCGCTGAAACACATTGGTGAGTAAGGTTAACGTCAAACTGTACTTATTTTTAAACCACGTAAGATAGATGTCTGTAGTTCTCCACATGAAAAAAAAAGTTTATCGGCGTTTTATAGCTGTGTTTAAAACGGCTAGTTCCGCATTATTGATTAACTATTGGTACTTGGCGTCAACGACGTTTCAGCCACTTTACGGTGGAAACGGAACAAGTGCGCGCGCGCAGCTCATTACCTGGGGCAGTGCAGGTGTGTAACTACGACACGTTTTAACATGTATTTATGATCTAAGAGTTGTTTATTTAATGCGTGTATGTATCTTTTTTTTAATAGATAGGATGATATCATGTGATTGCCTTTGTCTGGGCAAAATTAGAACAATTTGAGATAATTTTCTGCACAAAAATAATGTTTGGTGCTCATGGACGTGAACCGCGCCTCCCTGTGTTGGAGCTGTCTTGTTTAAAAACGTAGGCAGTGAGTTTTACGATCGTGGGCTGTGCTCCTGTCCCATTTCTCTCAAGTTACTCATTTCATATTGTCGTTTGGCTCATCATTGTCATTTTTCTCAGAGTGTTGATGCATTTTATACAACAAAACACAGGCATTTGCTACTGTGTTTTTAAATAAATGTTAGTGTTTTTGTGCGCATCAAAGCAGAAGTGGTCCAAGACGTAAGCAGACTCCTCATGGGCCTCCTAGGAGCCCCTAAAAGAATCAAATGACAGATTGTTTTGAGTCAGAATAACCTGACTGAAAAACAAACAAAACAAATGTAGTCTTTTTGGATATGGTCTTGTTTTGACTGGATATTGACAATGGCTTATGAGCTTATGAGGGCTAAAACATGAAGGATGATAAAATATTTCATAACATTAACATCACAACAATTAGAGATCCAATACTTGAATTTTTACTGCGACCAAATGTAAAGTAATTTGCACTACTTGAATGTAATTAAATCTGTTCCAAATGGATAGGGCTGGCTCTTTGCCAAGTCCAAAGATAGGAAAAAGCTAGTTGTATTTAAATACCAGTATCTCTGAAGAGCAATTACCACATGTCTCCACTGCAGTATCTCTGTGACAGGTTGGGACCTGGAAGTGTCCTTGATTCAGATTAGCTGTGAGGTTTCTAATCTTACCCTTGTTCTGCTCCATGGCATTAACTAACCCACTTATTTTTAAAATATTGCTTCTTCCTCTGCTGGAGTTCAGGGCTTAATTTGCTCCTGCATGCCATAAAAGATAAGTTTATATGTTCCCCCATACTTCAGTGTCCAATTACAGTCAGCATAATGTAAACTGTCAAGCTGGCTGCCTCCCTGTGTCCACAACCCCAGTTTGTTCTGTTGCCAGAGAGGACATATATCCTTGAAGACGGACATGAACACATAGAGAGCCTTGTTCCTTTAGCACATCATATAATAATAATAATAATAATAATAATAATAAGAGGAACACAAATCTGCCTGTCAGCTTCTGACAAAGTGACACTCATATTTGGAGTCTGCAAGGAATCTGAATCACTGTGGTTACTCTTCATGCGTAATAGTAATGATGCTATGATAATAAGTGTCTGTTTTTCAGTTTTGTATAATGGAGAATTAGTAATGTGTTATGTTTTTTTATCTCTCTACCTAAGAATTTTAGAAGAATTTCCTTCCAAGGTTATAATTATAATTATAATGTAAACAGAGACAGTGCTTCTTTCTTTTAGCCCATCCTTATAGACAGTAGTTTGTATTTTGTAGATGCAATTTAGACAGTACATTGCATTTTGCGTTATTGTCAGTGCCTCAAGCTATTATATTATTGAGCCATTGTGGTAATAATCGCTGCAGATGTGTTTGAGATAACTATTGGTAAGTGCCCTACATTTGCTTTTCGGCTGTTTACTCACCACACTTCTGTCGCTCTCAAACCCTTTATTGCCGTAATGTGCTAGGCTATAAAGAATGAACTCGTTTGGGGGCCTGCCATGTCATTCATGGTTAGCCCATGCTTCCCTGGCACTATATAACCTTCACTAGAAGCTGAGTCACCCAGGAAAATGGGTGGGCCCTTCCATGTCTTTCTTTTTTGAGGGAAAATAGTAAGGCTATAATTTGCTTCTTTGATGGAGAAGTGTTTTTTTTTTTCATGGGTTTTATGTAACATAAAATAAACATCAGCAGACCATGCAGTATATATTTTTCTGTACATTGTCATTTGCCTTTTGTTCTGCACATATATTACATATTATAAACAGTGAAATTTTGCGAGTCATCTTTAGGCAAAAAATTTTCTTGACTCCTGCTCCTCAAAAGCGTGCATCTCTTTAAGAGCATTTCAGGTATAAAGTGGTGTACAACTTACACCAGTGTAGTGTCTCCTAAAATAGCTGATTATAGATGCTAACATGGATTTCTTCTTCTTTACTACTTAAAGTAAATTTGATCCCTGTGCTCAGCACAAACTTTTCAACTGTGCAAAACCTAAACAACAATCCCAGTTCTTGTTGCAGTTTCTTCTCTTGCCAGAGTTGTCGTTTCATGTGACTTTGGTAGTTAGGAATGCAGATGCCTTGCTGTGTCAAACACAAAACAAATAAGAAAAAGGACAGTGTTTTACATGAGTATGCTAAAAAGAAGCACAAGGAGAGAGGGTATCTAAGAACTAAACCACAGAGTGCCAGATGCTTAAGGAAGTTTGAAATTATTTACAAAGCCTGGTGTTATAATTTAGTATTTAATAAGGGGTTCCACCTCCTTTTGAGTTACTGGTGACTGAGTAAAGCACATTTGAATATTCCTGGATGTCTAATGGCAGAAAAAGTGTGTTAACGTGCTTTGCTTCTTGGCATGTGGGTTGAGTTGGTTCTGATGGAGGGGATTGGTCTTACACCACTTGGACAGCTACATCAAGCCTGAAGTCTTATCAAGCTAACAAGCTGTCATGACCTAGTGGTTATAATTGAGCTTGTATTAGAAAATTATTGTTGTTGTACTGTGTACAGTTTCTATGAATTTATTTCATAGAAAAATCCTTTGACTTTGTATTTTACAACCCAAGCCTTAAAGCAGAGGTACTAGGAGGAGAGAGAGCGAGAGAGAGTTTACGTAAGAGTAGTACATAGGAGAAATGCTGCTAAAATTATGGACTCCTTCATTAACTTTTATATCTTGTCTTATGAAATAAGTTGGTTTTTTTTCTCACTGTGACCTAGAATGTATAGTTCTGCAACATAATAATTTTTGGTGTTATTGGCTCTTATCAAACATGAAATTTTTAAATGACCCGTGACTGAAACATTTTCAGTGTGTATGTCAATGCTGAATTTGTCTGTTATTTATAGCTCAATGCAGCACTAACATAAGATTAGATTTGAATATATCACAGGCTGGCATTGACCCTACAAAACAGCAGGGTAGACTGTGTAATCTGGCAATTATTTTATGAGGGGTAGCATTCACCATATGTACATGTGGTGATGCTGGATACTGCTCAGTCAAAGTGACACTGTTGTATGATATCACTCTCTGATGATGTACTCTGTAAAGATATGTGCAGTGTGGGAGCATTTTCTGAATCAAAACAAATCAAGACCTTGTACTGAGCCATGAGTGAAATGAAAGACATGGATGAGAAGCTGCAGATGAGTTGAAAGTGTTTTACTTTCTCATTTCTTTGAGAGAGCAGTGTGAACTGAAATACATTATTTTGTTTTTTGAAATTTACTAAGTCATTCAAATGTGTGTGGGAGGAATTAATGTAGTGCATAAATTCTAGGGGAGGATTGTATTATCTGTGTAAGTTAGTTATCTTGTCAGAAAATTTTCAATGTATTCATTCAGTTGAGATTTTGTCCACAACTCAACTACAAGTAAAATCTTTAACATTGCTCTTGTTCTCTGCTGGTATTGGACTGTAATTCCTTTTTTATCACAAACAAAATTCCCGTGGCACGCCGATTCAGTGCACTTATGTTTGCTAAATGTGTTTATCTTAAGTATGCCATTACACTGGTCTCTCATACACATATACTGCACATGATATTGTACTGTACATGTTTAGAATGCAAATATTGGGAATATTGTTAAAATAGTAGTGATAGGGTTTGATCATATTTTATGTCAACATAGTCAATTACAGTTGTAATTAAACTGTACTTTGGTTAATGTCATCAGACAATGTAGTGATCAGAAAATAATATGTTTCTCTGCAGTGACAGCTTGTTTTACCTGAATGGATATCTCCCTCCCATCTTATCTCTGTCTCTCAGGTCTTATAGCACACATTAAAGAGTAGTTTGGCTGTATAAATAAAGACACTCATTAACAAATGACTAATTATTTTTGATCATGCATTTCAACTGTAATAATAGACATTTACTTTACATTCCTTCACAAGTGAATTTGATGTTTCAGATACTCGACTGTGGCTTAAAATAGAAATAGACCTGTCACGTAAAGATAGTGGAGCAGGCAAAAGAGCCTTGGTCACTCATTACTCAGACCTTTTTCAGACACACAGACGCACACACACAAATAAAGCACTAACTGCAAGCATATGGAGAATTGAAATACAGGGTTTTGCTCAGTGCTCTTTTCAGGATTGGCAGATGGAGAAGGGAGCACAAATGGGTTACTTTATATTAAGGAGCAAAGTCACTTGTGATGATTTTTGTGTTTTTTCCTTAATATTGGCAAGGAGAAACAATCTGCGTTTCTGACTTTGATTGTCGCTACTTCATCACCAATCTGCACAAGCCTAATAGGTTACTCTTACCATTCTTCTGTGAAAAATAATAAGGTCCCTAATGTAAACTAACCTGTTCTGATTTTTGAATTCACAGTTTTAATAGAATTAGTCCATGACACTATTATTGTATGTGATGAGTTCAGCAATACAGGCTATGGCGATTAAGGAGTTTTAGAGTTTTCCCATATCCAACAAACTGTCAGATATGCAACGATTCTCTAAGGAGTAAAGATAAGGCACAAAAATGTTTTCTCTTGCTTATTAGTCTTTTTCTGGTGCATGTGCACATGTTTAGATTTCTACTCCAGCCCCACCCTTACCTTAACCCAGACCTAATTCCAACCCAATCCTGAAACCAAACTGAAATCTTCAGTTCTTCCAAATAGTGAGAATTGCCCTAAATTTCCTTACTTTACAAGTCTTTTCACTTTCATGTTCCAGAACTAAACATTCCTGATAAACATAAGACCATCTCACACATACAAAACCTACAGGCAGGCATATGGAGAATTGAAATACAGGGTTTTGTCTCACTAGTTTTAGTTGTCCTTCAGTCTGCCTTATCTCACAAATTCATATCTGTTCTGTAGCTCACAAAAGTATTTATATAAAACATTACCTGCTTCTGGAATTTTAATTATATGAGCAGCAGAACAAATGTACTGTACTTGACAATTCCTCAAGTAGAGTATATTTGATGATGAGTTGCAATTCAACTGAAAGATGCCACTCCAGTGATGTCCCAGGATAGTTGTGAGCACTGACTGAACAGATTTCACATTAACACACAGAGCAAGCAAGGGAATGGGCAGGAACAGTGTGACTTATTTGGCTGCCTGGCTTTACACAGCCACAGTTAATGAAGTGTTTTTGAAAGGGGCTCTGCTTGGAAATGGGGTGATAAGCAGCTATAAAACATGTATGTTGTTTTCACTGCCACAGAGTTTCCTTGGCTCCCTCCAGTACTACTCAGCCCTGCACTGTGAGCATTACATAAAACTGCTCTAGTCAAACCATAAGCTATGCATTGTAGTTGGCTACATCTCACTGCCCGAAGACTCCTGTCTCCCTACCCCTGCCCTTTTCTTCCTAATGCCCCTATTCCCTAATGCCTCCTTCCCGCCATGCTTCAGTGGGAAACCTGAGGGGCGATATGTGCTCCCCTTTGCTTGGTGACAGCTTGCAGGGAGATGTGACCAGGCTTCCTTCTGAACTGGAGGATGGTGGAGAGGAGGGAGAGATGCTACGGATTAGGTTTTCCACAGTGAGAAACTCTGCTGAGCTCAGAGATATGGAGCATAGAGACTGACTACAACACAGAGATACAACCATTCTCCATTTTGGAAACCTTTAATCCCACTGTCATTACTGTAATGTGCCATATACTGAGTAATGTAATGTTTTCCTTTACATTAAAACATTACATTAAATGAGAAGGGAAGGAAATATAAAAGGAAAATAGCTAGTAGGAGGGTTGAGAAATAGTGAGGAATAATACTCTCACATTTTGAGTTAACGGGCTGTTATTCCCTGACTGCACTACACTGGCTAAAATGCCTGGTCTGCCTGACAAGCTGTCAGCAAAGAGGAGCCTGTACACAGGTTTTTGAGCTACGGCATCAGCGGCCCAATATGAGGAGGTCATCATGTTATTTCTCTGCCTAAAACTGCGCAAATCACAACAGTATAACCATTGGAAAATGTTTATTGTTTACTGTATGAAGGAAAGCTGGCCGTTAGCTCAGAGGACACTGGTCAAAGCTTAGGATGAGGGATTTTTCCCCTTTAACTGCAGGCATAAATGTGAATTTTAAGATAAGACAGCTCACACTGGGCCTGTTTACATGACCACAAAAATCCGATAACTGGGAGTAATCAGATATACGTACGTATGCAGCGTAAGTAAATGGGCCCACTGTCACACTGTTACTGTATGTTTATGGCTTTTTACGTTACTGCTAAGTTCTGTGTTTGACATCTTTTAAATGCCAAAGAAAAGCGCATTTATTAGATTTCTAATTACTTTCCAAAAAATCTTGGCCCTGTTTTTTGTTTACAGCAAAGTCTTTCATTTCTAAAAGAACAGAGAGGAGAATAATTAATAAAGCTGTAAACTGTCTCATGGGGAAAGTTACAAAACACGTTTTGTAGATGTAGGACTACTCCAACTATACTTTTCTATTCTATCAATCATATTTATGTTAAAGAAATTGAACTTTTATTGAGTACCTATTTTGAACTCTGTGGAAGCTCTGTACGCATTACATGTACTTTCTTTCGTCTTGAAAATGACCCCAGTGCTAATACACAAACAAAAATTAAACAATAATACCTTCATGGAAGGAGCGTTAGCAGGAAAAATTTGAACGGCCATTTTACAGTGCTGTGAAAAAGTTTCTGATTTATGTATTTTATTTTGTTTATTTTTTGCTTAAATGTTTTTTGCTTAAATCTCTTGATGAAGACATTGTTTGCAGTCTAGTCTTGTTTGCCTTGCAGTAGTACAACTCACCCACTGGTTAAGACTGACAGATATATTTGTTCGTCAGGGTGGTGTTTGTACATCTCAATTGTGGCTGAGAAAATGATTAAGCCCCATAGACCTCAGGAGAGCATTTGGACCTAATCAACTTCTTTATGACTGTATCTTGCACCTAAGCACAGTCTTCATGACACTGTCAGACAACACTGCTGTCTCTTATGGTATATTTCCATACACCAAGAAATAAAATCACTAGTAGATGTTGACTTTAATAATAGAAACAGGATTGCTGTTCTGTATTTGTGAGAGCAGTACTTCTAACAGCTTCAGCTGAAGTCATTTAATCTCTGAGTGGCAGCGCTTCCAAGCTGAACATTTCAAAGCATTTAGAAACAGAGCAGGGGGACATTCACACACAACCAATCTCCAGTTTAAAACCTTTTACATTCTTACTGTAATGTGTTATATGTTGTGAGCAGTATAGAGTGTACAAATTTAGATGGGCTGTGTGTTTTTGAGACCGAGGGGAGTGATTTGCCTGAGGCTGAATCTGTAAACACACAAAAGAAATACTTATAGTGTACAACTGGTAATGAAATGTTTTTTTAAGAGAATGATGTCTCCTGCTCACGTCAATTTAGCATCACTAGATCATTTTGGTTTTATTTGCCTATGTTTTTAGTTATGAGTCTCCACCCAGTTCACTGTAGGTCATTTGTTTGTGAGCAGCTCACACCACTGACATATTATGTTTTAAAAATTCAGTGTTATATATCTTTCCAGAATGAGTGTCTGGATAATCCATTGAACACTGTCAACAGTTTTAATGGACTGTTTCACTAGGCCACAGAATTGTATATCTCAAACATAGATGGGGAAAACAACCCGAGCTATCTGGATTTTAATTTAAATTTTTTGTAATTTATGAGACTTGGATTTTGAGAGTTTTATTGGCCTGCCTGGTCTATTTTTTTCCCCTTCATTTAATTTGTCTTTTTTTTTGTTTTTGCTTCTCTTCTTCAGTGAAGGCTGGATCTCATTCTCTTCGCTTGACTGTTTGTGAGCTGTTCACTCCTGCTCACTCCAGAAATGAGTGCCAAGTCTGCAATCAACAAAGAGGTTTTCATACCCCATGATGAGAAGATGCTTGCTGCTGTGCAGGTGAAACGCAGGACCAAGAAGAAAATCCCCTTTCTGGCCACTGGTGGTCAGGGAGACTACTATACTTTCATCTGCATCTCAGGTCAGAGAAATAATGAAATTTCATTAAATGACTTCTTTATCTTTTTCTTTGTATTTGTGTGATAGTTGTGCTATTGCGCCCAAAGCTACATTTCAACATGTCTCCGTTAATTCTCCCTCTAATTTTCACACTGATAAGTATGTTTACGTTTCCTCTGTCAGCAGGATGACACTTTAAATCAATTACTGCTAGGCTGTAGGTCAGTTGTTTTTAAATAGATTAGATTCACCCTGAAATTGAATAATCGTTTCATCAGAAATTGACGTTTAAATTATTTAAATTTTTCCCTGTTTGAACATTAGCTGAGATATTGCTTGTTAATTAAATTAGTCATGTAAATTATTCATCTGGAGAATAGCTAGAACCTCTTAATGTAGGTGCTAGCAGAACTGCTTACGAAGATCAAGGACACTTTTTAATCTTACTTTTTTAATGGGTATTAAATTTTCCTTTGGCAGTTTCTACAAACACATAAAAGCAATTTTGTCAAGTGCGAGTCACGGGTTTCTGAGAACAAACACTGTTTTCCAAATGAGTTTATGATTAATTATTTATTCTTTGATGTGGAAATTAGTATTTCTTGATATTCACTCATTGCAATGCAAGTGTCATCACACCCCCAGCAACAGGCTTTACTTTTGTGTCATGTTTGAGCTCCGCTGCTCCCAAATCTGGTACAGCCACTGGATGTCCTGCTCAGTCAGTGTAATAGAAATGTATAAATTATATGGTTATATTGGATTTGAGTGAAAATCTGTTGGTTAGCAGCAACTGTTTCTTATGTGTCAGTCTTATCTTACTGTACCTATATATATTTTTTAATTCTTTCTTTGTTTTTTTTAACGTCTTTTGTAATCTTTACACGGATAGTCTTTGTTTTGGCTACTCTAATGATTACCCTATCTCTGAATAGTCTTAACACTCCATGGTATTCAATGTGAGAATACTCCGTGCAGTACATGGTATTTGATGTGAGCAAGCATAGAAGACCCAGGTGAATATCATAACCCTGTGCTAGCAAGCCACCACATCCACAATACCAGCTGGGAATGTTGTTCTCTAGAATAGGCCTGCAACTAATCATTATTTTTACTACCAATACATGTTTTACTTACAAATGACTCAATTAATCATTCAGTCCATATGTGTACATTTCCTGTCAAAATTTCTCAAGTCTAAGCCCAAGTTACTTGTATTGTCCAAAGATCAGCTGAGAAACCCCACCTGTTTTGAGAGACCAAAACCAGCAGGTGGACCTTTTTTGCTTATTTTAAGTTGCGTAATGTTTAAAACACATCAAGACACTGCATAGTTTATGTCCACTACAATCACCAAGTTAATCTCCTGCCATAATTTACGTATTAAAAGCTTTTGGCTGTCTGCTCTATATGAAGTCTTCTGACTAAGCTGCTGTTCTGTATCACATGTGGGAGCACAGTAGTGAAGGCAGGCAGTGTTATGTAGTCCACTTAGTCATGTGGCATTTCTTTAAGCCAGCCAAGCATGGTTCTTTTTGTGTGTGTGTGTGTGTGTGTGTGTGTTTTATTTCCTTGTGTGGACAAATTTTGTATCAATCCCATTCTTGTAAGAACATTTTTGTCTTGAGGACATTTTAGCTGGTCCTCACAACTTTAAAAGGCAGTTTTGGGTTTAAGACTATGTTTTAGGGTTAGTTAGGGTAAAGTTTAGTGTCAGGCATTTAGTTATGATGGTTAGGGTAAGAGGCTAGGGATTTATGCCAATGTGTATATATTGCAAGTATAGCAAGGTGTGTGTGTGTGTGTGTGTGTGTTCACTCCTGTGCATGTACTGTATAGCCAACACTGAGTGTGAAACCAGCGTGCGCCTGCCTCTCTGCATCCTGGATAAACGAGGCTTGTGTGTGACTGAGTTTTCAGCTTGTGTGCAGCTTTGTGAGAGCACTGTGAGTGTATATAACAGTGGGGGAAGGGAGTCACTGACAATCTCATGGCTACAGTAGCAGATAGTTGACTCCTGAGGCTCATACATTGGCAGAGTTATGTAATCTGTGGCTAAAGGAGGCCTACAGTATGAGTAGTTGTACTGTAGAAACAGCTGCAGGCACTCCATTCTGAAGCTGAGATGGGTACCGGGATAAAATGTCAGGGCATCACTGTTGCTCTAATTCTAGTATCATATGCTGTAATACATTCATGAAAACAAGATATTTTCAAATAATCTCCCTTGCACAGAAGATGTCCTTACTTTCACTTTAAAAGTAATGACTGTTGTAAAGTTTCTTGTCTCTCTGTAATAAATCACTGCTTTCACAAGGATGTAAGCAATTGACCTCATGACCACAGCAGTGAGTTTAAGCTGTCTTTTCAGTGTGGGCAAGTCTGTCTTTGAACTGGCTTTTGAGTTTTGGAAAGTATTTCTCAATATTTATTTAGGTTAACATTAGTGTTTTTCCACTGACATTAGCATTTGTGTACAGTGTGCTTACCTTGATCACCCAGCTATATTCTAAAGTTAGCTTAGATATTCTCACTAGCTAGACTCCTTAGATATAGTGTTGAATGGGGCCATATATGTTATGAATTTGAAAAAAAAATTAAACATACAGCTAAAATTTGAAAACAGAGTTAGTGATTTTGAAACCTGAAAAAGGTAATAATACAACAAAACTCAAGTGAAAGAAGGCCACTACGCAATACTGGAAAGAGGTGAGAGAGGCAGTAGCACTTTAAACAAGAAAACACACCTGCCAGTGTTATAAATTGTTAAACAATACTTTCTCTCATTATGAACGGCTTCTAGGTCATTTTGAATCACCTCTGAACCGTCTGTGTTGTTTTGGTCATTAACTGCTTGTGAATGTGTGCGCGCCAACGCACTGCAGCTGCCTGATCCAACTAGTACTGGCTGCGGGCCATGGCAAGGCAGAGTTGGATGGTCCAGCCCCACCCACGGCTCTCCATGCCCAATTACTAGTTGGTTAACAGGTTAAATAACAAATTTTAAGATTCACATTCTATGAAGTAGTAGGCTGAGATTATTGTACTTGTACTTTTTATGTGTGTGAAATCAGCAAGAAAAACATCAACTTTAGCGCTATCCTTTTTCACTATTGATTTGAGTGTATGCAAGAGTTCCATGACAGAGCTACAGAAAAGCTCAAATGATTAAATCATGTCAAAAAAAAATCTGGTCTTATTTTGTGTTGAGCTTCTGAACATGTAACATGATCTTTCGGTGTGAAATCACTGTTCACCTGCAGTTGAGCCTAATAAAATTATGCTTAACAATTACAAATTAGCTTGGCAAACACTGGTTAATTTACCTTACAATGTAATGGCCATCATAACTCTGCTCTAATAATCTGAAACAAATGGAAGGAAGCCAGCATCGTATTAAATAGTAACTATTTGTCCTGCAGATTTTGGGAGAACTGTTAGGTCTCGCAAATGTGAAAGTTTTAACAAAATGACATGTCTGAGCAATGCATTGTACAACATAACCCCTGCAAATATGAATACAGTGATGTTAGATTCCTGTGAAGACGCTTCAAAATGCTCACCATTGTCTGTACTGTCCTCCCCGTTTAAACCGGTACAGGAATAATAAATGATTCCAACAAAATTCCAAATATTGTTATGGTTGGCTGATGTGCTGCAGCATTATTTTCAATATATTTATTTTTCATATATCGTTTCGGAAGAAAATTTTAGAATGGAAAGGGAGAAAAAGGGGTAGTAGTAGTAGTAGTACTTGCAATAATTAAAACTACCCTGATGAAACTATAGTATAAGTGTATGGGGGGGGGGAAAATTGGTTATTGGTTATTTTTTGGAATTTCTTTAAATAAATCATTAATTGGTTTCTTTTTTCTTTCATAAGCACTTATTAAAAGTATTTTCACATTCAGATTTTGTTTTACAGTTTCGGGGCTTTAATTATTAATAGTGAAACATTAGCAAGCGAGGCACTGCTTGCTAATAACTTATTTTAAGATTGGGTCTCAGCTATCAAGTACTCACAGATCTGTGTGTGTGTGCGCGTGCTACACATTCACACAGATTTGCTGAGATGCACACATAAATCTGTGTTAACTCTTTTAAAAACAATATCAGGATTGTTGATGACATGGGAGTGTGCTCGAGTGAAGCCAGAAGCTCAACATGGAATAAGTTGGTTAGCAAGCTTTCTCTTTGATCACTGGGCTTCAAGCGGTGCCTTTATGGCTGGACCTCAGGGCTGAAACACTGGACCGCTCACAGAATGTTAGGCAGGAGAGACATCAGGCCTGTTGAGCTAGATAAGACGGTGAAAATTCACTGGAGTAGTCGGTTAGTCTACATGGTTTAATTTCGTTTTTTTTTGTTTTTTTTGAGAAAGAAACATTTTTCTCATTCCTTACACATTATTTTTCCTTTGACTTGTGCGTGTTCTCATGATCAGCACCTCATTTTTTTTATTTATTTTTTTTATTTTTATTTTTTTTACCATTTTTCTTTTGTGTGCTTTTGTGCGTAACTGCTACAGTTTGGCAGCTTTGGTGGGGTTAATGAAAGAAATGAGCAACCATCTGGGTTTCTTAGGCTACTGTGACATTACAAATGCACTAAACTCATTATTTTTACCTCCAGGTGACACAGGTTGTTGTTGTTGTTGTTGTAATAATGTGGCTCACATTTCAGTTAAATTTATGCATGCTTCTCAGTTTAGTACCATAATAGTGTTCACACAAAAAATGACTAGAAAATCACAATTGATCACCAAGGCCTGTTATGTGAACATAGCCTTAAGCATTTAATTTCCACTAAATTTGCTTGATTCAACATCCTACTCCCAGTTATTCCACTAACACATGCCTTGTGTGTATGGCAGTTGATAAATATAAAGCAGAAAAAATTGCTTCATTGTGATGCATGCGCAGGTTTTAAAAAAATTTAATGCCTTAAATTGGATCCAGTGACTAATGACAGCTGTGGATATTGAACTCACTCCTATCTGTCTAGCACTCGTGTATTAACAGTGAGTCTCCTTTGTTAGAGGGAAAAAAAGCTCTTAAAGCATACTGTAACAAAATAGAGTACCAGGCAGTCCACAGTTACCACACCAGTTTGTTCATTACACTTTTCACTTCACTCCATGTATTATCAGTGTTGAATGGGCAAGCAGATCTGCTTACTGGTTTCTTAAGCAGATTCTTGGGCAAATTAGAAACTCAGAGCAGTTATGACCTTGGTCAGTATAACTTTGTGTTCATATACATACATTTAGGTTGTGGGTGTATTTGCCAAGGTTATCCTAACTTTAGAAATCCAGGTGGAAACACAAATGAGATGCATCAGACACAATACTTTTTACATAGTCCTACAACATGATTATTTTTTGACAATGACAATGCTGGAGATAATTATTTTAGGATGCAATAACTTATTTTAATGCATTAATTTAATTTTAATGTCATTGTGTGTTGTTTAAAAGCCCTATCTGTATCTACATTTCTTCATGGCATACAGTAAAAGAGAATGTTCAAGTTTGGTTTAACTCTTGCGCTGCTCGTAACTGAGAAGAGATTTCTAAATGTCTCAGTCTGGACAAATTAGCAAGTCGTGGGTGTGTGGGTGGTCTGTGTTCTGTTATGAAGAATGTTGCCTTCTGTGGATTTCTTTCATGACCGGTATAGCAGCAGCGCATGATGCTGTCCTCCCAGTATTTACTAAGAGCAGTCAGGACCAGATACAGTACATCTGTGTGACACGAATACTGCATTCTCTATCAAGTGTGTGTGTGTGTCTTTGTGCATATATCCACATGTAAGGGCTATCCAAACCTGATTGTTTATCCAGAATAATTACGTTCTTGCAGCAGCTCTCAACTGTCTGTACACCTAACTATTGCCCTCACTTATCATGTCAGCCTCCCACTCATCTCTTTGCCTCGATTCTCCTCTTGGCCAATGAGTGTCCTTAGAAGTTATGGGAATGGCGGCGGTGCTTGAATGATCTGAACTTAGCCTAAAAAAGGAGTTCTAAGACAGGTGGCAGATGAAAGTGGAGATTAAAGAAATGGAATGGCAATAACATCAGAACAAATTAAAATATCAGATCCTTTGATATTTTCCACAGTGTTATTAATATAATGTTTATCAAGAACAAAATGTCTTTGTTGTTGGGATGTTGTTGTTGTTTATTTTTTTGGCACATTTTTATGTTTTTGTTGTGGCAGTGAAATAGTGCTACATTAAATCATATTCTCTAGTTCACTGAGGCACGTTTGTACCCATAGGCATGTTGACATTCGCTGCAACTGAGACATCTTGCATTGTTTAGTTAATTATTTGATGTAACTTTCATGCCTTGCCTTTGTTTAGCCCACTCTATACTTATCTGAACTGGTGGTAGGGTCCTGTTAGGTGATGCTCAGAATGTAAAATTTCCTTGCATAAAGAGGAGGATGTTCATTGTTTGCCTGTGTTCCATTAATATTTTAATAAATGCCAACTTTTTATGACCTACCTATTGATTCTGCTTCTGTATGTTGTACTTCAACTTGGGTAAGAACACCTTAGCTTTTCCATATGTTTCTTCAATCAGAGGTAGTCAAGATAAGAAATAGGAAAACATTTGAAATACATTGTAGGCATGGCAGCAGGCAGTTGCATGGTTTCTGATGTCTCTTTCACTTGGTCAGATAAACGGCACACGCGCGCACACACACACGCGCTCACAGCAGGTGGAGTGGGATAGATGAAAGGCTGAGGTTCTCTGCAGGTGGACTGAGTGTGCATACAAAAGCCTCCTTCTGTAGAAATGGCTACTGTGTTTCATCCAGTCTGCAGAGAATTAGTTTGGTGTTGTTTGTGTATGTGTTGGGGAATCAGTTAGTCTGACAATCCTCTTCAGTGATTTCCTATACCAAAGCCAAACTTTATATCATCCTCCTCCATCTGCTCCTCCTCTGTCTTTTGCTGTTTTGCTGTCAGCTGGCATTCTGTCCAAACTGTGTGTGTATGTGCGCTTGAGTGTGTTTGGGAGTGCCTGTCTGTGTCTTGTTTTCCTGCAGAACTAGTAGGGTGCTTCTATGAGGAATCTGATGATTTGTGTGGTGAAGGCAGTGAGTGGTTGTAGGTTTGGAAGAGTCCCCATAGTTCTCTAAAATGCTTCATTCACTCTTTGGCTGCTGTTGGTGCAGCTTCACTCCTTCTTCAGGACTCCGTTTAGAACAGAGGGGCCCCTGCTTAAAGTGGAGACACATGAGAAGCCTAGAGAATCTATTTGATTCTATGGGGTTACTTTTCTGGTTAACTGGTTTGGAGCTGAGAATTTAATTTGTTCAAAGCTCATAGTTGTAACTGTTGCAGTGTAGCAGATAAATGGGTAAATTTAGGAAAATTGTTCTAATGTTTAGAATGCATACCACAATTAGATGAGATCGATTGATACTCCATTATTTTTGAATAGAATAGAAAAAACCTTTATTATCCCACGAATGAGAAATTTAAGTGTTACAGAGCTTTTATAACAAAAGAAATATAGAAGAACAAGTAAGTTAGTTATCTATATACACAAAATAACCCTATATACATAAGCAACCAAAAATTTTACAAGATGTACAGAGATAAAGGAGGAATGATTTGAGCAGACAGTGTAAACAAAGACTTTTAAACAAAGACTTTTCAAAAAATAAATAAATTTAGATTTTTGATCTGCATTTGAAATGACGCATAATGAGTTGATTCCCTCCAGTTACAACTGCTCATTATGACAACAGAACAAACCATGGTGGTTCTTAACCTGATGACATTTTCAATGTTTTTTCTTGTAATTTTCTTGTTTTGACTTGTTTGGAGTAAAGAGATTTTAGTTCAGGCCTAGTTGCTGGGCTGGATCGTAGTTGTTCTGGATGTTGTAGAAGTGTTGATAGCATAGTACAGCGGGGAATGGTCTGGTAGATGAAGTGATGTGGCCACGTAATGCATCAATGAGGAGGTAATTATTTGTGAGCTGACCACACCGCATGTTCCTGATATAGTGTACTTTGACCATATGTATTGCCTCACTAATAGAGCAAAGGCCATATCAGCACAATTCTGTCCACCTGGAAAATGTAATCTTCATGGTGCTCAGCTTTTGTTCTGTGCAGACAAAGCTTGTAACCCATATCTTTTTTCTGTGCAATGTGAAATGAGGGTAAAAAGGGGAGGAGAGGAGGAATGAAGAGGGAGCTGTAATAAAAGCGCAAAGAACACCAACTGTAAAAAAATCAGCCATCCATATAATTAGCTGATGCACTTTTCTTGTCAAACCAAGAGTCTTTACAACTTACCATGTAATATCCAACTTTATTTACTCAATCCAGTTGACTTTCCAACACTTTGGCTATGCTAAAACAGTCCAAGGAGATATTAAATGTACAAATGATGCATGAAGAAATATCTTATGACCCGTGTCTGGGTTGTATAATAAGGCTTACTTCAGCAGAAGTTCATACTTATTTCACAATATATTGACATTTGTTGGTTATTACAAAACATTTTGCCAGTGCATTACAATTCCTGGCAATTTACAAAGCTGCCTTTTCAGTCTGTCACAGCAAAGAACAAGCCATGACAGTTCAACTTTGGTCAAAGACTTGCGAGATAAAGTAGCCATGTATTGTTGAATGTATGGGAAATTTTTCGTTAAATCATCTGGAGGTCAGGGCCTATGGAGCTTGGCTGCCTGTTTTTATAATCAAATGATAGAATTAGAATAAAGTAAGGACACCCAGGAAGCTTTGTTTTAAGGACTGACCTTTAAAATTTTTTAGCTTTTAATACTCCTAACACCTTTTTCCCCTTCTCTTCTCAATCTTTTGTGAATCCTCTTTTCTGCACTTGGTCTTCTTTTAACAACTGCATTTGACACAGACTTGGAGAGCCCAACTTTTACCATCGCAACAATGAAGTTCAAATCAATGTTCTACACTGCTTGATTTCTAACAGCTCTCTTCTGTCACCCTGTAAAATGTTGTGATGTGATCCCCTGCACAGTAGTGCTTCCCTTTCAGCTAACTCCTTTTCCACCTTTTGTTTTCTGTGCAATGGTCTGTTCTTCAAGTAGCAATTGAACAAACAGGACTTTGTCACATAATGGCTTTTGTGGACTCTGGTAATCGGTATGAATGAAATAGAGTAGCAATGAAACAACAGGCATGCTTCCTCAAATGTCTCATCTGATTTTTTTCTTTTTCATAATTTACCCATATCAAACTATTGCACTTAACACCATGCTGTAGTATGTAGTTTTGCTGAAATATTTAGCTCAGTTGCTCAAATGACTTACTGGCAATAGTTCACTTACAAAGAGTTGATGAATGCATTTGCAACATTTCTTGAATATGCTGCAGAAGAAACACATTTGGTCTCAAAAGGCAGCTCGGTAATGTTCCTCCCAGTGGCAAGTGCCATCTGTCTTTTAAGCTTTTACAAAGGCGCAAACAGAATGCTTTGGGTATTCAAGCAATTTATCTACTTTTCTCAGTTCTTTTTGATTGCAGTGATTTTGACTGGACTGGATGGGGTCATTCCTTTGTTTGTAAGCAGGGAAATGGAGAATATTAATACAGTGGATTCATCATTAGAGTAGAGGGCTTGGACCATTCTCTCAATCAAAATGTTTTTTTTTGTTTTTTTTACAGTTTAGAGTTTAGAATAGGGAAAAGGTCAGAAATGGAATGAAGCAAAGGAAGAACCACACTGCAGTAAATGGTCAAAAGGCCTCCAGAGTATGAGGCATTGTGCGATTTATGTTAAGAGTAGCAGTTTATATAAACCTATTGTTTATATACATCTATACATACACTACTCACAAAAAGTTAGGGATATTCGGCTTTCGGGTGAAATTTCAGGATGAACCTAAAATGCACTA
>JAUMHL010000015.1:8799255-8835821 GCA_032362345.1 Sandelia bainsii
TGTAGACATTGTTAATATTAAAAATGACTATTGTATATAGAAACTGTCTTTTAAAGGAATATTTACATAAACATACAAAGGCCTATAATAATCAAACATTAGTATTGTCTTCCAATAGCACATTATGTTTGCTAATGGAAGTTTATTAAATTAAGAGGATAACTCATCATTATAAAACCGTTTTGCAATGATGGAATGATGGTAAGCTGAAGACATGCATCTTTTCATGGAAAAGATTGTAAAGCCTATGTGTGTCCAAACTTTTGACTGGTAGTGTACATGGGAAACAATACTGTTTAATACCGTGAAACCGTCATAATTTTGAAAAATACCGTCATATAGAATTTTGGTCATACCGCCCAGCTCTAGTTTCTGTACACGATTTGGAGAAAATATGCCGTTTCATTCTATATCATGATCTCAATATTCAACAGCTCTCTACATTTATATCATTGCTATATGGCCAAATAGATAGACCATGTGCTGCATACCACACTTTAAGCACCAACCTCCTTCACCCAACCACCAAAAAACACTTAATAAATGAAAATCAATCAGGGCTTGTGAACAGTAGGTGTGTAAGAAAATATCTAAAATATTGAATATCACAATATTATGTTTTGTGATACTGTATAAATTCTAAAATATACTGTATATACTTTTAATAGTTTACATGCAAAGATGTATTGCAGTGGTTCATTTTGTGTTGTGTTTAAACTAAATACATTTATACTGATTGCATAAAAATACTACTTTTTAAAAACTATTACTGCATATAGTAGTGTGTACTTTATACTATGTCAGCTTTCCTAACCGTGAGCCCTAGTGAATAGAAGATTTCAGTGCACACTACACATTCCAGGGTGTTTATTTACAATAGATCACCCTACAACCATTTGGAGACGAGAAGGGTGACCCAAATGTCACCTTGGCAAAGTACTGAGACAGTATTTATGCACTAACAATTTCCCTCTGGGATTAATAAAGTTTTTTTTAAAAATCTTTGAATCTTGAATCTAAAGAGCCAAGAATCACAATTTGAGAGAAAAAAGACATAGTAAATGGTGTGTGTGTGCGTGTGTGCACGCGTGTGTGTATATACACGATGTGCTGAATGCCATCTGACCTCACAGTTAATCAATTATTACAACTTTTACAAGTGAACATTGTGGAGAATGGGATCCACAGTGATCCAAAGTTTCATCAACTGTAACATTTGTAACATTATCAGAAGACATTTAGTTGTGAACCTACAATCTGGACCTGACTGTCCATTTTTGACTCGTATGCACACAAACATACTCACTCTGACTTTCTCCCAAGTGTGCACCTACCCATCTCGTTCAGCATCCGCTTGATCTTACATCTGGCTGGACATTTTTTTTAATGCTTAGTGTGATTTGTAATTTTGTTGCTGTTGTGTAAATATTTAGTTTGTAGTAGCAGCAGCTGCCAGCTACATGACATGTACTAAGATGATTGTGTGGCAGAGTTGACCTAGATGCAGATATATTTATTGATAGAAAATTGATATTTTAATCTCCCAGCCCTAAGATATTGTCTGGGTAATAATTGTGATTAATAGGGGTTGAGGAAACTTAGGTGCTTAGCAGTGCACAGCGCTTATGCTAGCAACTGGGATCAGCTCAAATTGAGCATTCAGCTAAAATTTATAGTTGAGCTGATTTTCTATATTGCCCTTTGCAATGTGTTTATTGTGGAAATTAACACAGAAATAACTTTAAGGTGACAGTACAGTTCTGCAGCACAGCCTTTGGGCTGTTGGTTGTTATGCAATAAACCATTGGCAACAAAGCGGCAGCAACTTACAATCTAATCTTATTTTAATGTAATCTAATTTTCTACTCTGAGGGATACACAAAGAATAGCAACACAATATTTGCATGGATTTACCCTTTACCCCCCTGGTCTACCCTCTGAACTACTTGGGGCAGCAAGTAGCTCATTGGGTAGAGCAGTTGTCAGCGAACTCCAGAGTGAGTGGTTCAATTCCTGGTGCCTCCAGGCTACATGTCGAGGTATCCTTGGACAAGACAACGAAACCCCACGGTAGTGCAGTCATCTACTGCAGCTGTCCAGACTACAATTTCCCCAAGGGGATTTATAAATTATGCCATTATTTATCATAAAATGCAGTACAATGTAGCAAGTCTTGTTTTTAAATTTGGCATTCAAAGTGTTGTATATATTGTAATTTCCACGTTTGCCATCTTCAATACATATATAATATTGCCCTAATATTTACAACCAAAGTAAACCATAATCCAAAAGTTTGACTTTCTCTTTAGTTACAAAGAACTTTTTTTATTTTATTTTTTTACATTTTTTTTTATTTTTCTTCTCACTGGCCAGCTACATCATGCCTCTTGCCCATCTCCTCTCTGCCCTTGCTTACAATGCATTCACCCCAGCCGAGTGTGCCTGTGAATGGCATCCATGTTAATTGTGTTAATGAAGGTCACCCAGAGGAGCAGCTGGAGTCCTTCTCTGTAACTACAACACTCCCTGTAGGGAAGTTGCTGCCTGGCATGAATCTCATTGGGACACCAAAAAACACCATATGCTCTCCGCCCACCACCTCACATTTTTCTCAAGCCTGCCACTGAAAATTCATTCACAGATCCCAGGCTTTGCAAGATATTTGAGATACAATGATATTTGCTGTCAAAACAAAGATCAAGTGAAAAAGAACTATTTTTTGCAAAGCTTTAAAGTTTTTTTTGTGAAATATTCCATGCAGTGCACCTTTTCAGCAGGTAAAATACACTCCTTGGACTCCTTAAAAAGAGTTCTGAGACATAATTTGGTTAAAAAAACCCCACAAGGATCGTCTAGTATGTGGATCAGAGTGGTTTTTGGTGCGTGTTGTGTTCCCTGCTTACACGTCCATGGTAGCCACTCCCCCTCTTCCAAGCAGTATTCCAAGATCTATGGATGACCATAGTAACAGTAGAGTGTCCTTTGGAAGACATTTTCCCACTTTGTCAGGAACTTTGAACCATCTAGCCTTTACTTTGGCTGAGTTTGGTTGTAGATGTAGATTCTAGCTAACTTGCAATACGTTATTACATAGTAGCATCTTATCAAGCTTAATTAAAGCAGCAGGCATTGGCAGTTTCAAGACCTAGTTTGATTTGATAAAAACTGAACTTAACCTTTTACCATTTCCAAATATCACTAGCATGCATTCACCATCTCCAGAAATGAAAACCCAACTCTGACACTTTTCTCATCTTCAGATTTCCGTTGTCTTCTGATTTGTAATTGGTAGAAGGCTCCACAAATGTGATTGTGTAAACAGCAGAGATTTTGTTATATTCTGTTTGGATTCTGTGTGATTTGTGTATTTTATAGACTACAGCACATCCTCAGAATTGATCACTTCATGATGCTTGTTGAGTTTAATATATTAAGGGTTCAAAAGTGCGTCTTGTACAGCTTTGTCACTTGTATGTGCTTGCACTAACATATGCAACCAGACGTGTGCTGCTAATACATAAAGATCTGCTGTGGCAGACAGACTGGTACTGTATGCTATAAGCTGGTATCAGAAGAGGAGAGAAAATCTACATGAAACACTAGTTAGTTGTGTAGTGGAACTGATATGATTTGAGTATATTGTATGTGTGCATAAGTTTATAAAACTTTACCCTTGACAGATGTGCTGTTCTAATAAAATAAATAAAGGTTAAGTCATCTACATATCACTTTCCCATACCATGTCTTCTGGCCAACACCAGGTAATCAGGCAACCTGACGTGTAGCATTAGGCAGAATTTAAAGGTTAGACATGATGAGTACTGGCACCTTGGCATCTCAGTCTCTCCAGGCAGCTGTATGGCTGAACAGGCCTGGTGACAGCAGACTGCGGGGACTGGAGTGGTTTACTTTAGAGACCTTCTCTGTCAGGCCCTGGGTGGGCTCTGCTCTGATATTTCATATTAAGGGCATGGCTGAGCTCCCCTGCAGGCTCTCTGACAGTGCTATATTGATACACACATCATACTGGTGGGAGACCAAGCACACACATACAGTACACACAGAGGAAGATGTGTTGGACATTTATGCATTAGTTAAAGATGTCAGAAAAGCTGAGGATATAGAGTAGGGGGAGTATAACATTTTCCTTATCAGTTTAGATGGAAACACATTTCACTTTTTAGTGAGTCTTTTTTTGCTTGTGCTGAACACTCTAGTACAGATAGAGGAATGGTTTCATGGTTGAATATCATTCTCACAACCCTCAGCTGTTTTACTGCTACATGGAGAAACACTCATGGAAAGACCAGATGGAAAACTATGACGGAGGAAGTGTCTGTGAAGATTCTCAGTCATCCAGGTCATGCTTATCCCAAAAAAGGTTATTCAGTGGCAACTGGACTTGTTTTAGTTCCTTGAATACGTTTCGCCCTCCATTCCAGAGGGCTTTCTCAATTCTGGAGAAAGCCAGAATTGAGGATATGACGGAGGACAATGAAACCTTTTTCCTGCATGTTTGTGATCCATCCTGGCAGTGTGTGTGTGTGTGTGTGTGTGTGTGTGTGCGCGCGCACACATGTGCCTGTATTTATGTGTGTGGGAGACAGGTCTCTATGGGATATATTCACTTTCTATTCTCACTGAGTGCTGGTTGAAACAGTCATTACATAGTTACTACTTCTAATCCAACACAGATGGGTGCAGGTTCAGTGTACAGTATGGCACATTACAAGAAAATTGAATTTTAGGAACTTGTTTGTTTGCCCTAAAACTCAGTCATTTATTTACATGGAAATCAGTTTCATTTATGTGCGTTTCTTTATGTGCGTTGGATACTTGTTTTCAGTTTGTTTTTTTATTGTTAATATTGGCTTTTCCAATATATAATTTATTTTATCTCCATTATACACTTGTAGCTAATACAGTGATACTGATTACCTCTGTTTTCTATTTACTTATACTCTTTTCAATATCTTAAAACCGTGCGTCGCTACATTACATAAAATAACATCAAACATTAATCAGTGTATAGATACCAAGTAGCCAAATGAGATCCATGACTTCATTTAGATTAACTGCTTAATCATATTTACAGTGGTAGCTATAACTCAGGCTTAACTGCATTTATTCTTCAGAAATGGGATCATAAACTCCCTGAGACAGATCCAGGTTGTGCTACAGAGTCATATGCCACACAGAAACTTGCAGAACGGAACACACAGAACCTCACCCCCACTTTGTTCTTTCCTATGACCCTTTTTTAATATCCTCAATTATTTATCCATCTCTCCTGCCCCTGCTTGACCAAATTTTCCAGAGAACAGAGCTAATGAATTCAGAATTTAAAAGGCAAAATGAGATGAACATCTAGGTGCTGTAGAGTGTTTCTAACTGTGCAAATTAAGTGAGTTAATAATTTCCAGTCTATAGTATAGTACATGTGTCTTACAGACCCCGCTCAGCACTGTCACCATCATGTAATCTATGAGATTGAGTTAGGTCATCTGTATTTTCTTGTAGATAACTGTCCAGAGGTATATTCTAATCATACTTTTTTGCTGTAAAGATACAGTTGGTGTCGAGCAGAACAGCCCAGATTAACTGAATGTTACTAGTATTGTAACTCCTGGGATTTATTGTTACATTAGGAAGCAGACAAAACTGAGTCTTGTGTTCTGTGCAAAGGCGTGTTCTTTCCCATGTCACTTGTGGCTCAGTTTACTATCTTCATGACCAGTCACATGTGATTTTGATTTCTGAGGGATGATCTTTCTGTGTAGTCTTAATGGAGCCTGTCACCTATGAGTAAGACTGATAGATGCTACTTAGCATCTATCCCTCTTTGGTAACATGGCATATCTATCATAAAGGATCAATCTTTGTTTATGTTAAAAGCTTAAGCAATTTCTTTTTGTGGCAGGTGTAGCAGTGATGTTCATCCAACTGTTTGAAGCTGAGCTCTCATGTTGTCAGCCTATTTTTATCACAAAACATATAATCCACATACACTAGGCAAACTGTAGCATGAAAGTCAATGGTTCTGTGTTCTACTTCAGGAAACCTGAATATATACATGAAAAACTGACCTCTGTAATCCTGATGAAATAATTTCAAGTGATGTTCTAATTCTGTCTGAATACAGGACGTAGGAGTGCGAATTGTGAATGTAACTCAGATTCTTGGCACAGAGAAACCTGCACATCCACACATTCAACTGTAAGATGTTACTGATATGTTTTCCACTTTGACAAATGCTGCAGCACATCCTTTGAAGCAGAAACAACAAAGAAATGTGTAGTTCTGTGAAATCCATGACATCCATGACAATTCTGTTACTGTATACATTTTTGGAAGGAGAGAGTTGTGCAATAATAATCTTCTCTCTCCTTCTGGATTACAAACAGACAGAATTTCACTAAACCTTGTCTAAAAGAGAACAGATGGACCAGGAAATTAGATCTGGAAAGAAGCCTGAAACATATTGCTTTAATTAATCATTTGATTTCACTTTTTAGGGCTTAAGGTAGAATTCACTGAATGACTCACCAATATTCAATCCAACTCCACAAGACAACAAATTACTGGGATAATGGATAAATTAGTGCAATAATAGTCTATTAAATTTTAATTTCTAGATTGCTAACATCACATAACAAAAAAACAGACCACCCAAACAAGAGTGAAATACTCTTGTATCTCTAAAGTGACAATGTATGATGAATTGTTGGGATATAAAATTACATCCAGTTGGGTTTAGTTTAGAAGAAAGAATGACATAATGAATGGGTAGTTTTGAGGTATTTCCTAAAGAGATGTCTCAGGAGGATTATGATATGTCAGGGAGTGTACAGCATGCTTCTGTGATAAACAACATATTTTATTTGATCTAAATGCACCATCCGGGTGGGCTTTCAACTAGGTGTTACAAAAAAACCCCCAAATACTATGTGACCCAGGTTTGACACAGAGTGTTTTTGGTTTGAGGATTTCAGTTCCAGGCACATCCGTTTAGATCATCCTAAAGAAGTAAGTGTTGAGGAATGCGTTTTGTTCTGACTGTTTGAAAATGTCGGTGCATGCTATTTTGTGAAGATATCCAGATGAAGTTGTTACGAGTTATTTACATATTGATGCATACCAGCGTTTTGGCACAAATAAACACATTTTGTAAGTGTGTTATATACACCAAGCTGTGAGGTTTTACTGTAAGTGTAATGCTATGACATTTTAGTTTCTTTAGTTCTTTAGTTTACTTTCTTGCATCTTTCTCATTCTCTCCTTGGAATACTTAGCTATCTTTACCTTTTCTTGTGGTCATTTCTTTATTCTATAAGCTTAATATTGAAATTTCGAAATGCCAAGCAGTAAAAACATAAGTAGAGCAGGAAAACAAGAGTTTCTCTATGAGCCGGCCGGAGTCATGCCAAAACATAATATTCAGTTCTAGTTTTGCCCAATAGGGAGCCTCGACATGCAGATGAGTATTAAATCCCTTCTGTAGTATCACAGTATGGGCGTAGCCTCAGGTCGGTGTCCCGGTGTAATTAAATATTTTCTTGTATATGTGGGCTGTGGCTGTGAATCCTCAGGAATGTGTGCTATGTGGGCTGTGGCCTGACCTGGATTACTGGTTTATTAAGTAGCCCATGGAGCACTGGGGGATGGACGAGCTCAGGGGGGGGGTCATAGTGTGGAACAAAGGCTTCACAAGAGACTTTATTTCATTATGAAGATAAGATGTCACTATGATCAGTAGTGTGTTTGCACTGTATCACAAGTTGTCAGAGGATCTCATCACCCCATAACCGAAGTGTTGCTGAGATAGTCTGCCTGTGTTACAATTCAGTTGTAAGATTAAAGTTTACAATTAAAGCCAAGCCATGTTTAAAGTAACTGTGATCTGCACATTAAACAGGAAACTAATATCACATTTAAGTAAATTACGAAATTATTATTGCCATGTATGTAACATGACGGTGTACAGAAATTTGGAATTTAGTCAATACAATCATTATGTTATATGAATACTTACATTCCACATAATATACACTGTCTGTTCATTAAAATATCAGTATAGGAGAAAAAACATGACTTGAATATTTTACTTCAGCAACATTTTCAGTTGAATAATTTCTGAGTTGCTTTGATTTGATTTGAACTGAAATTGAACTGAGAAGAAGCTCTTGTGCCTCAAATGAGTTTTCGTTTTGGATGACTGACGCATATGATTTGTCAAGCCTCCAGAATCTTTTTAATGTGTTGTCCTTGGGTGAGTGTTATAATTGGATGGATAACAGATGTGACTGGAGGCAAAAGGCCGCTATGTTTTACAAAGCTCATTTGGGTTTTGAGTTCTGTTTTAAAGGGGGATGGATGAAGGTAATGACTTTTAAAAGATTTGTAAAGACACAGCACTAAGACGAGGTTATACCAAAACCATTTCAGTCTTAGGTTATTTAAAATGGAAACATGAAAAATAATTTTTATTTATTTTGAAATGTACTTTTTCCCAGTCTCCTAATTTTAACAGCCATGAGCAGTTCCTGCATCCCACTTTACACTGTGAATGTTTGCAGCTATTAGAAGTGCCGTGTGATTGTTGTTTTTAGGGGTCACAAAATAGTCACCAAATCTAAAAATACAAAACAAAACAATGTAAGTGGTGGCATACACAAACAAATTGAACTTTTTCTTGTAATGTCTTTTCCAGTTGCCAGATAACTGACAGACAACTAGATTTCCAAGATATTGCCAAAGAATATTTGATCTTAATGAAAGTAAAAGTTGAATGGTTACAGTCTGCTGCTTGAAGATGTTTATCATTTAGGAGTTACAGTGTCTGTGCTGGTTAATAACTTTCTGTAGTGGTCTGCCCTGCCAAAATCTTAGCTGCCTTGGAAAAAGTGTATCCAACCAATAAGTCATCTAATGAAGTGCCTTGGTGACACTATCTACACATCTAACTTAGACACATCTAACTCAAGGTGTTTTTTGCACAGACTGTTACCTCCCATTTACTTTGTTTTCATACATAAGGAAAATTCAAGCTGATCAACTTTACATTTATATCACATTTGATTTCTTATTTATTAATAAAGAACTTTTTGGGGCCCAAAAACTTGATCAAGAGATCCATATTCAGTGAAAGTCTAACATAACATACTATAGTATTTATGCTTGCGGTCTAAAACATGTTGAATGTGTTTCCTTCGTCATTAATAGTATTGGGTCTATATCAGCAATTAATGATACAGATTAGTATGAAAAATATAATATTTTTGACCGTAATTGCCCAACCCTACACAATTATAATAACATATTTTGACATTTATTGC
This sequence comes from Sandelia bainsii, assembly GCA_032362345.1. Taxonomy (NCBI): domain Eukaryota; kingdom Metazoa; phylum Chordata; class Actinopteri; order Anabantiformes; family Anabantidae; genus Sandelia; species Sandelia bainsii. The sequence continues at coordinate 8,808,591 of JAUMHL010000015.1, forward strand.
AGTGCACCTCCTACCAACATTATCCCCACATCAAACTTCTTGATCCACAGAATCCACTGAGTAATGTAAACTTGTTGAAGGTCAGAGCAGGGGGGAGCAGTGGGCAGTCACAGGCGGCGCCCGGGGGAGCTAGCGCTGAGTGTCTTGCTCAAGGACACACCTGTTATGGGGGATGGGGCTGGGGTCTGGGCTGGGATTCGACCCTGCCACCTTCTGCATCCCAGTCTGATGCTTATCCCATTGAGCTACCAGGCCACCAGATTTAATAAAAACGGCTTTGTTTTATGAGAAGATACAGCTGTGCATTGTTATTTTGTTACTGTGCACTGGTATCTGTGTCTTTTCTGTAGCTGTTATGCACTCCCTTTTACCATTGGTGCATTGCCACTGCATGGGCACCATCCTGCCTTAGGAGGCTTTGTACACAGAAGTCACTGTGTTTTCGAATCCATGAATAGACTGTAGTGGCCTTTGTTCCGGGGTGTTGTTGCTAGTCCAGCCAGTACTATGGTTCTCTCCAGTGACGCCTTCTTTCTCAAGATAACAGTGTGTTCCAGCTCAAGCAGCATGGGGGCAGCTTTAAAATAGACCTGTAATCATAGACCCAGACAGAGAAAAGACATTCCCCCAGACGACAGCTCTAATAACAATCCAGAAAATTAAACCTGCAACCTGTTTGGATATTTACCTTTTAAATCTTTCTCTCATTTCATGTGTTGAGTGGTAAGTTCTCAGATGAAAGCATTGTGTGTAGTCTTTTCCCACATTAGCTTACAATTTTAGAATTATTTGTTACAATCAACTGATAACTCATCTGGGTTCATCTGTTAACTTTGTCTGATCACATATGATCTATCTCCTGAGAACATTCCTTTTTTACAAATGGAAAGCCCTAAGCTAAACTAATACAAACTACTGTACAGTTCTCGTGGTCCAGCACTTTATCCATTAGCATTTCCTGACATCCAGACAGCTTTAAAGTCCTGTTCATTGTGATCCTGAATTGAATATGAACCATCCTAACTTGCTGTTCCTGTATGAACCTGAGCAGGTGGCAGCCCCTCTTTCTCCAATGTATTTTGTGCTATGCTAATGAGATTGCCATGGCAACTATGCATACTTAATGTCAGAGCATAGAGCCAATTGACTGTTCACTGAAGGGGTCTGATTTCTCAAAAGATCCTTAGCCCACCTGGTTGAGATAGAGGCTGTGAAGTGCTTGTTTAAAGTAGGACAGAAGGGAGTCAAATGATAAAAAATACTTTCATGTTCAAGCTTGACTAACAAGGTATCCTTAAGCTGTATTCAGAAATTCTATTATGAATGACTTGTTTAGCAACAAGGTCACAAGTTGCCAAACTTTAGTACAGTGTTCATATTTGCATCTGAAATCAGATAATTCTTGCTGCTCAATATCTTCCCACGCAGGAAAAGTAAATAAGTAAAAAAAAAAAATTCTAGAAGCATCAGAAGCGTGTTGTTTGGTAAAACACATTTTTGTCTTTGGTGGGTGAATCTTGACCAAACCAGTTTTTTCCAAGGCCAACCTCCCAGTTTGAACTCATACACATTCTCTTCCATATTTGATGTGATTTTTGTAAGATTCTGGGGTTATGCATGGCTCAGAAATCTTGATGCTTATCATCTTACTGTCCTGCAAAAGCATACTTCTGATAAACATCCATGTTGACACAAGGATTAAGTTGTAGAAGGGAAAGGAAGTTATGCCTATGCAGGTAGTCCTTTATATTCTCGAATAAAGCTAAAATATTTTTTCATGCAGTACATAATTTATGTTGGTTGTACTAGGTCTTATTTGTTTTTGTAATGTTTCATTTAAATTTCCACAGAATTATTATAATTAACACTGCACACCTCACAAAATGATCATTGAAGTCTTTACTGTAATCCTCCTGGTGCTCATATTTCTGCCTGAACGACTACAACTACGATAATATTTCCTTAAGGAAAACTGATCCTGAGAATGTTGATGTACAGTACAAGTTAGCCTTTGGGCTGCAGCACTCTCACATAGCCAAGCACAATAAGGGATTGATCCACTGGAGGAAATGAGAGCATGTAACCGTCAGAGCATGAGAAAGGAGCAGGACAGGAACCTCAGCATGGCCTTCCTTTCACATCCAGCCCAATGGAAACAATGGCTTTGGCAACATCTCAGTGGTTGTAGGTCTTCCCTTGTTTCTAGATATGTAGCCAAATGATGTGTACTCACTCTCATAAAGTTTATTATGTTTTCAAGGTGTGTTCAGGGTGCGATAATGGCTATTATGTTTGCTTGATAGAAGTAAGTCATTAATGTGTGTTACAGCAGTCTCATGTTTTGATCCACTTTAGTTCATGTACAGGAAGGAAAAGTGCATCCTTTTCCATCTTTGTAACTTCACACTGTGAACGTTGTCTTCTGAATTTCAGTCTTAAAACCTATTGAGTAGCTCATTAATATTGTGGGCACTTATAATTAATTAATATTAATTATTAATAACTGTACACATAGGAGGGTTGTCCAGTGTTGGCCAGAGTGTCTAGCTGAACAGTGTTACAAGATAAAATCTAAAAGAGAAGCTTACAGTTACAGTGGATATAAGTTAATAAAATCATTTAAAACGTCAAATGGGTTATTCCCTTTCTCGTTATGTTTTCTAAATAAAATTAACTAAATTGTTTAAGAGTTGCAGTTATCGTGAGAGTAACTAGAGGTTTCGCTTTAGTAGAAAGGCTTTAGTATGTGTTTTCTCACAGCTTTCCTCTTAGTTGCTATTTCGACACAGCCAGTGCTAGTAACGTTCAGTAATAGTTTAATTTGCAGGGGAGCAACTCAGACAAGGTGGGAGCTGCTGAATATGAAATTGATTTGAGAGGCTCAAAGGTGTCTGGCAGTATCATTAAAGACCTCTTTGTTGATGTGTTGACTATTTAGTTTCATGGCTTTACGACAACAGGTCTCTTTCATTGTGAAGTGTCAAAAATTGATAATGACATACTTTATTGATCCCCTTGGGGAAATTGTTGTTGGACAGCTGCCAGACAATACATGTTGGCGTTACTATGGGGTTTTGGTGTCTTGTCTAAGAAAACCTAGACATGTAGCCAGGAGGAATCAGGAATCGAACCACTAACCCTTGGCTTTGTAGATGACTGCTCTACCAACTGAGCTGCTGCTTCCCCAAATAAGAGGAGTATCTAAACAGTACCACCAAATTGCAACTGAATGTGCAGTAAAATTTCATCCCACTATGAGCAATGGATCATTTCACATGCATTTCTCATATTTCATGCAATTTCTCTAGTGTTATGCCATTGTTACTCTGCTCCTTCAGTCACTGTCAGTGTTTTGAAAGCAGGCTCACCACAAAGCTTGTAATATGACAGTGAATATGCTAGTGCAGCAGTGTGTTAGTTAAAGACTCTGGGGAGTCGCACTCATTTATAATCTTTTTCCCTATGTTGTGTGATATGTTTTGGCTCAAAAATGTATGCCGCACTACACACTATTGTTACTGACTGTTGTGATCTCAGTCACAGCACATTTAGTCGAAAGAAATATATTCTTGATTTGTTAAAGAAATGTGACGTAGGGCTGTGCTGAAAAATTGGTAGATTAGTAATTCATTATACATCATTAGCAGACGTCCATGGTTGTGCTATAGCTACTCAAGCGTGATATAATGTGTTGCTTTGTTCTGTAAATATTTATATGAGTTGATGTCTTTGTACAGACCAAGACAAATTGTTCTTGCTGTTCATTGGATGACCTTAGTTTCTAGACTCAAGACAGATCTGATCACTCACTTTGTCTGTTTGTCACGATTGTGGCTGTCTGCCTGAATAAATTATTCCCAAAGAAGTAATTAGAAAGAAATGTCTGCTACTCTGGTTCATCCTGCAACCTCAGGGCAGCATTTTGTATATTAAGTGCAGCTGTTTAAATTACTGCACAAAACATATCCAAACATTGCTCTTCCCAGGGGAGTCTACCTTCTGAATATATCACCCAGTTATCAAAGTCTTTTATATTATCTACTAATTTACTCTTATGAGCATGTTATCTGTCATGTACAGTACCAGCAGTGCAACAGGTTTTATACCAAAGAACACAGAAAATTGCACCAGACTGGCGTTTTTTTTTTTTTTTTTTTGGCATTTAAAAGAAATAATTTAAATGAGTGCATTTTATTACCACTGTTGAATTGTGTTCATCATTATGTTTATTTGTAGTGCAATTTGTTAGATTAGTCAGCAGTGCAGTGGAGAAGATAAATCACCTTTGTGAAGAGCAGTGAATCGTGTCCACCGCTGTATATAAATGCTCAGCAATTTATAGAAAATGTACACAGGAACAATATACCCAAGTTTCAAACCAGTGGCATGGAAAGATTTCCTTTATGTAGATGGACTACAGCTACACCTATACTGCATGCTATAAGATAATTACACAATGGTTGACAGAGTAAGTATAAAAGCCAATTTTGTATTTATAAGCTTTGTCTGATCTTGGTTAGGTTCTCATAGAAAGCTGTGTGATGTGAACTTGTTTTATGTTTAATGGATCCCCTTGCCACCCACAAAAAGCAGCTTGTGATCTGACCTGTCCATGTATCCTTATACAAACTTTTTCACTGTATCAGAAATGTGGGCGAAGTTAGAGGAACTGTACATTCTGGAATTTAGTTTTGGTGTTGATAATTGCTGCAACAACCTCATCCTGCATATGTTGCGTTTGTTTCCACAGTGACAAATAAGAAACCATCCCATGTGTCCATCACTAAGGTGAAACAGTTCCAAGGATCTTCTGCTTTTGTGAAAAGGTCACAGTGGACAATTGACCAGCTACGGCAGGTGAACGGCATTGACCCCAACAAAGTATGTAAATTTGTCCTCAAGAATCTGTCGTTAATTTAGTTAATAAACGCTTTTAAAACTTTAGGGTTAACCTGAGTATTGCTGACTTGCGGTAACACACTCACATCTGCCATGTCTCTGTCATTGTTATTGTCTCCAAGGACTGTCCAGAGTTTGACCTGATGTTCGATAATGCTTTTGACCAGTGGGTTGCTGGTTCAGCAGGAGAAAAGTGCACCTTTATCCAGATACTTCATCACACTTGCCAGCGCTACAGCTCGTTGCGAAAACCAGAGTTTGTCAACTGTCAGTCCAAACTGCTGGGAGGTAAGACAGGAAAAAAAAAAAGCCTTCAGTCTTTTGTGACTCTAATGGCAGACTCACTGCTGTCATATTGTGCTGTAAGCCAGTCTGAATCTGATTATGTATAATGACAACCAGCACCTGGTGTGTATGAAAATGCATTCCCATTTTTCGTACACAGCATCTGTTGAATTCTCTGCTGAAGTGAGGTCAATGAGAATGTCCAACAAAATGCATCAGCAATGACTCAAAGCATCTGACACAGATCATCTGGTTTTACAGCACACAGACATAGTCAGTATAACACTTAACAATGATTTTTCCTAATTTTTGTGATACTGACACATTTCATTGTGTACCTAAAGCGTGATCATTTTTTAAATGAGGTTCCTTCAAAATAACCTTAAACATCACAGTCAGAGTTGTAACAGTTACTTAATTACTGCTGTTAAGGAACTGTTAAATCAGTGAGATATTAAATCCGTGAGACTATGGAAAAATAGTCAATTGACAGCTATCTTCTTTCCTCCTTTCTTTTTTCATTTCATGCCCAACTAATGAATGAAGACAGGCCGATTAACCAATTCCCAAATGTTTTACATGTGTAAAATGTAAATGTAAAAACACATAATTGGTCACTTCCTGCATGCTGTGTTACCAAGGAGGTGGAGATTCTAGTCTCAATTGATGGTTTCCTCTACAGTGAAACCCAGTAGAGAATGCGGCATCCTGCACAGCTTAATCAGATATTGATCTGTTTACCTCCAAGGCTCATCTTTGAGCACCGTTCAACCTGTATTATTCATGGAATTATTTATAGAAACACATCCCTAACTTGCTTTCTGCAGAGTGTCCATCTGTCACACATACAGTAGAGGACTCAATTACTTATTACTTTCAACTGTTGACACAGATGAAATCTTACTATGATCAAGTCACAGAATACTACTTTTGAACCTGCACCCAAATCCAGAAAGGTGACAATATGTGAAATGTTTGTGTAAAGACTAGTTTGTCTATTTTTCTATGTTGCTGTCTCTTTTTTCTTGCTGTGTTTGTGTATGGAAACCCACTATTAACTCTATAATGATGAAGCTCCCTTCAGTGTGCTGCTATGTTGCCTTGACCTCCCTCCCACTCTGAAAAACATGGCCATATATAACTTACTTAAAGTGCCCCTAGTGTATACTATAGACTTTCTCTGGGTAGGTGGAAAGTAGTAGTAGTGTCCCGGCGAGCACTGAACTTGTGGGGTATTAGAGTAGGATGGATTATTAAGTACAAATGTTGCTTGTCAACCACAACCCTCCAGTAGATCTGGATATTACACTAGAGGTTCTGTAGCAAAAAATCGAAGAAACTCGTATGATAATAGCAGTGGTCTTGTTATAAATGCTTGCAATATGAATGAATTTGCCCACAAAAACTATTTGTTCTATTTAAAATATGCTTTTAAGAGCCAAACCTGGTATAAACAGATATTGAGTGAGCTATTGACACCATGCTGTTAGTCCATCTGGCCAATTATCTGATTATCTCACTCTCGGAGTGTAGAGGAAGCCGAGTGTTATAAATGAGAAAGTTGACAGTTCGCCACGCACAGTGTGACAGGAGAAACTGAGAGGATGCCATGCTGCTGCCAACTCTGTCCACTCCAGTTTAAGTCTCACACCAGTGCAAAACAAAAATCGTGACGCTGCTCAGGTGTGGGACCATAACTGTGGGAGACACTATCTGCGGAAATATCTGGGATGATGATGAAAACATAAAACATAGCTCCTTAAATCACATAAATCTGGTCATACACAGAGATGAATCAAGCAAATCAGTGTAATAAAACATTGCTTTAAGCACCTCTGTAAGTGAAATATGTGTTACCATTTACTATAGCAAGCATATAATTAATCAATATAACAGTCAAGTGACAATTCTCTGGGGGTGTTTGTCCCAAGTTCGCACATTACAAAATCAACGTGTACACTGGGCATATTTAGGCTTATCATAGGCTTGTCGTTATAATGTAATCCTTGTTCAGTGGGTGCCAGCAGCTTTTATCTTTACTTTTGTTCTTTGTCCCTACAATCTATATCTGATCATATTTATTCTGTTTAAAAAGAGTTTCCTGGTGAACCACCTGGCTACCACTGCTAAAGCCAAATATTAGACTTCTGTCAGAGCTGTAGGGGGTAGATTCACAAGTAGATGTTCCTTATCCTTGATGGGGCATGTAATAGTTTTAGAAATAAAAGCAGCTAGTTTGCTAATTGCCTTATTATCAATGCTGAGTCGTGCTTTTGCTCCCACTGTTATACCCTGTTATAGCCAGGACTGTTTTAGATTTTAGACGCATAGGCTACAAAGGCTGCAGCCTAGGGCCCTGCCAGCAGGGGGCCTCAGTGAGCTATATGGATTGATAGTTTAGTTTTTTATTTGTTTTAAATTGTATTTAAATTATTTGTACGTATATTTTCCTCTATCTTTGTAATCACTGTAAGACTTAAAAATAATAGCTATTAGTAGAATCTATTCATGAAAATTATTAAAAATCAAAATAGCTCAGCTATTTTTTCGAATTTGTCTGTGACATCATCAAGATGAACTCGGCAAATTCTAAACATGAAATGTAAAAACGTGTCTTGATAAAGACAGCTAAAGGTGACCATATACTGAGGAGGTGGCAAAATCTACAACATATCTCAAGAAAACAAAGACTGATAGAAACAACAATGAATAAGTTTGTGGAGAAACACCCTCAGCAGATACAGAAAATAAAACCACCTGGCTAACAGCAGCACAGTCTGACCAGTTGATACCGAGTCAGCTAGCGCTAGCTTCAGCGTTAGCATTAGCAGCACCTGCAATTCAAAAGAGGAGCTGGAGGAGCACAAAACAGGACAGCTCCTTCTCCAAACTCGTCCTCATCAAGAACAGATTATGGTCGGCATGTATGAACGTCTAAACCACTTTATTATAATGTCTCTGGAATATGACTTTGTCAGTTTGATCAGACATTATCAGTTATTTTGTTCAAAGAAAAGCAGGAATAAAATCACAATTTGGTGAGTATGTGATCATTAATGCTTCACTGTAAGTTGATTTAAACACAGACTTCACTTTATGGATGATGTTTTCAGAATGTACACTTAGTATATAAGAGATGTCAGAGTTTGTGGTTCACTGCTGGTGTGAACTAATCTTATGACCGAAAGATTGTGCTGTCAACACATAGGATGATAACTTTTGTTAGCAGTACAGTGACATTTTGCTGACGGTCAGATTGGAGTTGTCTAATTTGTGGTAACACCAGTAATGACATTTGTTAAAATAAAATTTTTGGAACCTGCGTATTTTCTGATTAATCTCTGGCTTCATTATTGCTGAGACCCTTTTAGGATATTAGTCGCCATTTTTGGTTTCATTAGTGTGTTTTAATTATTGCTCATGTGAACCCTGGATTTCCCCAAAATATTCATGCAATATACGAAGTGCTCGTTGTCTGTGAGGATTCAGAACCCACACATATTGACTCATAACCGTTACAAAAACCAGAGCATCATATTACTACAGTGATAAAATCACAAGTCTTTTAGTGTTTTAGTTTATTCAGTTAGCAGTTATTTATCAGTAGCAGCACAGTCTTATAAGCATAAAACGTTTGACTTGTTTTAAGGCGACAAATAGGGCCCCAAATGCTGGCAGCCTAGGGCCTCAAGATTTCTTAACCCGGCCCTGGTTATAGCCCAATTCCCACCAGAGCTTTTTACTCTCACCAGCATTTGTTTGTGACTTGAATCTAAACACACTCTTAAGCCTGTGAGCTAAGTTGATACTTTTAAGTCCTTGGTATTAATAAACTTGTTTTCTTCTAGCTGACTTTAAATGCCCTGTGTGAATTTCGTTTGCTGGAAAGTGTTATAGTTAAGACTCCATCTGTCAGGTATAAACAAACAGCTTACATAAATGTATGCTAGGTTTGAAAACTTTTGCGCCAATGTGTTATACCAGTTACAATTCCTTAACATAACACTTTGTAAAGTTTAATTGTACAACCTACATTTTACTCAAAAGATAAATAATGAAATAATGAACAGTTTTAGTAACCTCATATTTATAAGGAACCGAGTCCCCAGTGATTTAACATCCCTAAAAATAAAACCCCTCTTGACTAAATTCAAAATTAATATTTTTTTGACCATCAAAACTGACTATGACTTTCAATATTCTCTCATCACAGAAGACCAAGCTGTAGATTCAGTCATTTTCCGTTGCATGGCATTTTTGAACAGAATGAGGAAAGAGTTTGTTTCACAACATGGTCATCTACTAAGACAAGGTAAGCCAATGGTACACAGAGCTGTTTGGAATAAAGTTATATCTCCTACTAAAAAAAGTGTTGAATTACTCCAGAGGTCAAAGTGGTACATAGTACAAAGTTTATTGGACTACGTTAAGCCCCTACTAACAACTGATGACTTCAGTAGTAATAATTGATTTGAATTTTTGGCATGTATAGAAAGGAAATTGTGGAAATGAGAGATAAATCCTTCGTACATTTGGAAATTTTAAAAGTACATTGTTATTGATGTTATATTGAGTATGTCTTGTTTAGTACTATATAATAGATATGCCTAAAATGAAAACCACAATAAATTAGGTCATTCTGCAGAGTTTGATTTTAAAGGTAAAAATTTAAGCTTATCCCCTGTCTCCTAAGCTTAGGGTATGCTTGTGGCTCTTGGGGACTAAACTGATCTGTGTTATTTTTAGGGTTATAGGCTAATTACCGTTTACACACAGAGAGCTGTCCTGTGTGCTCCCAGTGAGCACAAGGTCAAGATTTTCCTGGTATGTTGTCACTGAGTTGAGAGTATGCTGAAAGCGATTCTAAGTGTACATCCAGAGGTTATGTGAGTTATGTTCCATGCCCTCACCCCTCACTGTCAGACTGTGTGCACTAATACTGTTCAGGGGTAAATCACATTTTGATGTACAAGGGCAGAACACCTATATAGTGCTTCTTCCCTAATGTTTTCCTCACTGTTCTGTACTTCTGTATAGCTTTTTACAAATTAACATTTAATCTTAGTGAAGGCTCTAATGATGGAAATTATGGCTGTTTAGTGCATTGTGTAATGCTGACATTTATCTGTTGATTAAAGCCACTGTGAGTAGGCTGTTCATGAAAACCTAGTAGCTATTTTTCTGTCAGTGTCTGCATGGCTCTGTGGTACACATAGGACAGATTGTCCCATTTTTTGTCCCCATTAGTGTCTTTAGTGCCTTGCATTTGTAACCAGAATGACAGTGACTTAACTAAAGGCCAACTGAGCAAGCAAGGTCAAGCCTTTTCCCTCCTAAAAAATATCAAGGGCAGAGTTATGTGGTTGCTTTTGTCTGAGTGCTTAACCAAGGGGTTGAAGGACTCATTAAGGGCCTACAAAATCATCTGCATCATGGATGCATAAATACGTATGCATATAAAAAGTGAATCAAATGTAGCTAGATAGGAAAACATTTGACATTTATAATAGGATAAGTTGTCATAAATCTCAGTACTGGATCATTTATACATTTTACATAAACAATAAAGTGGCAGTCCAGTGGAGTTTATATTAGTCTGAAAGATGGGTTGCGGGGGTATTGGACAGATTATTGGACAGATAACCTAATAATCTGCGAGGAATGCCCAGAAAGGGAGAGCTGCTCTATGCAGTTTGAAAGGTTTTGGAATAGCCCTTCACAGAGCACAAATAGAGTTAATTGTATTAGGAATAATTGAAGGAAGAATGTGGACAAATGTGAATAGATAAAAGGCTATCGAGAAATAATAGGTGTGTGTCATGGGTGCTGGGGATGCTGTAGTTGCCCTTCTTGTTTGAACCTCTGCTGTAGTTTTATTATACTGTTGTGGGTAATGTCAAGATTTGCATTCATTAAATTGCAGCAGAGGTTTATTTTACAACAGAAGCAGCATTGCTATGTCTTTAGGCCACTGATGATTACATTAACCAGTTTTGGTTAATTTATTTTTATTTAATGCATTATTTTTGTATGCATATCCATTTGAAAATGTAAATTAGCAGCATCGTTACTTTATGCATGTGATAGTACTTCAAATTACTTAAAATTATTGTAAGAGACTTATTCTCTTCAAAAACCCACACACATTATACCCCACGGCACTATTCTAGCACAGCGATAATATGATAATACGTATTCTGCCAGGATGGAAAATATTAAAGGCACTGTAGCATGTCATGTTAGCATGGATTTTTTTTGTATAGGTGTTTGTTCCTGATGATAACCATCAGCATGTGAAGTATATCTGACATGATGTGATGGATAATTATCTGCTTTTTTTTTTTGTGCCTCAGCAGTATAGTCTGTAATCAGCTGTTTACAACAGGACTGGAAAGGAATGATGTTTCCACTTCTTTGTTTTGCTTTTCTTTTCTCATAGTTTCTTTTTTTTTTTTTTTTTTTTCCAGAAAACAACTTGTCTTTTTGTTCACCCTCCATTGTTAACAAAAACAACTTATATCATGGGTATAGCAACAAAATTCCTCCTGCATTGTTGAGAGAGGCGTGTCATGGATGTACTAGTTTGGGCCTTGTGGTGTAGGCTGTTTCCACACAACAATAGAAGAAAAGATCGACAGAAAGGCCCTCTTTAAGAGTTACCAGTGGAACATCATGTCATAACAGGAAAAAAACAACTCCTCACTCAAATGTAAATTGATTTGATTTTTGTGAAACCAAAAGTAACACAAAAGAAATGCATTATCCCAACTGATAACATTAGGGTTTATCAACTCCTACTTGAAGTTAAGAGATGCTAAGGCTCAGAATTTGGCTCACAGCAATAGCACCACATAACATAATCTACTCCTACACGTTTCATTCTGCTCCTGATGCTGCAGCCCCTTCATAAGCTCTCCTGAATGTCTCCACCCTGTCTTTTCTGTAATTACATTCTCCACTGGGGGAGCCCACGCTGCAGTCTGCCACTGATCTGAGAATGGAGAAAAAGACACCAGAGAAAGAAAAAATATTGTGCTGACAAGTAAAAGGATGTGTTCCCAGGGCATATGGTGTTTATGGTGTGGAGGAGTAAGGTGGGGATAAGAGGTGTATTACTCCCCGAGCTATGACAGTGGAGGAGAGCATTAGGAGGAATCTGTCGGAAGGTGAAAAGGTCTTATCCTTACTGTCGAATACCAAATGCCTGTATAAAAGAAAAACATTTTGCCAGATAGAAGCAGAGCAGGATTATGTTTGACCCTATGTAATCCAGAATCCTCATTTATAATGTATGATTGTTGCACATAAACCTTTTTCGTTAATGACTACATGGTTCATAGAAAATATTACATTTCACATTGTAGCCACTTTATTACAGCGTTAGAGTATTACAGCTTACTATGGAATTTAAATTTCACTTTTTTCATCATTGGTCCAGATGTGTTTGTCATGTCCTGTATGCTCTGCTGCCTGTGATTGATTCATTACTATCTCTAGAAAACTGACTGAAGGAAAAACAGTGTACATGTTTCCTTTTTTGTTTAGTGTGGATAGGTGTCAATGAACATCTTTATATCCATCTGTGTCTGCTGCATGAGTATGTCTACATAAATTGCTTTGACTTTATCAAGTCAACTTATTTTAAAACGACACCAGCTGGCCTTTCCGTCTGCTTTTGGGCTGTCATAGAACCCAGTGCACTAGTGCCATCCCAATTATCTGTCACTCATCCTACCTGCCTTGGTGCTGTGGGACATATACTCACTATATTGCTGTTTTCTCTGGGGGGAAAAAAGATAAATTCAGGCTTGTCAAGTGTTAATACAGTCAGTACCTTCAAGATTTACTCTATGTTCCTTTTCCTCAAACCCACACACTGTATATCTGAGGATGCAGACTAAGGGAAATTGAATCTAGCTTATCCTCTTGTTGTGTTTCACTTCATTATTTTTTCCACTTTTAAAATTGGTTACACATAAGTAGACAGTGTAGTTGTAATACATTGGCTATAATAAAACTGTATGTTTGCATTTTTATTCATCTTTGTGTGTGTGTGAAACCTGTGACAGAGATCTGTAATTGTCAGGACATTGACACCATAGTCACGTTCACTGTTTTTGTGCAACCTAAAGTATCAATTTACATCAGGCTTCTAAAACAGTGCAAATTGTCCCACTGCCTGTGGATACATCTACATAAATTGACAGGTTATACTCACTGGAGCTACTGTATTGCCTACACAGAGAAGGGGAGCAAGCAGATTGCTGTTCTTGTCTTGTTAGCATAGTGCATGACAGCAGCACCCTTGATGTGCGATAGATTAATGGCTTGTCAGAGGAAACATCCGCAGGGCTGCCACGGCTATCTGAAGATGTGTCCTCTGTCTTATATCCATTGGGTCAAGCCAAGAAGAAAATCCTGTCTTTATTGCACTGGAGTTTAGAAGAGATGAGTCTAATCACAGAGCTGGCACCACAAGTTTAAAATTCCAGAAAAGTAGTGCTACATGTCACCAGGAATTACATGCCTTCCTGAAAAAAAGAGACATTAAATCAGATGATGCATGTGTTGGAGTTGCATGCTTACAAGTTTGTAAAGGTTAATTTCACTTGATCTTTCCTTGAAGTAAATCAGCTTTGAAGAAAACTCATTAGCCACCTTCCCACATTGCACCTGATGTAAAGACATTTACTTCATGTTTCTGTCCTCATCATTAACACTAATACTCAGGTTCACTGATTGCAGGGTGCGTGGGTGTCATGGGTTCATTTGTTGTAATTGGTCCCCTACATTCTAGACAAGTTCTTTCTCTTGTTTTTTCTCATCTTTTGTCTTTTTCTTTACTTTTCTTTTATTGTCTTTGTTTTTTTTCTTCTACTCTCCCATGCTTATCTACAGGTAACAGTATACTACACTCAGCTGCAGACAGTGTGACGAGTGCCGTACAGAAGGCCAGCCAGGCTCTGAATGAGCGTGGTGAGCGATTGGGTTTGGCTGAGGAGAGGACTGCAGACATGATGAACAGTGCTGAACAGTTTGCTGTCACTGCACACAAGGTGAGGCAATACACTACAAGATACGTTGAAATGCATTACATTAAGGTGGGCTTATTGTATTTATTATAATACAGTGCATTGAATTTCCACCTTCAAGTCCCACTTCATATGTTAAGTAGTAAGTAAGTATTAGTTTAGCCAAAAGAGTAAACATTTGACTTAACCTGAGGGTATTTGTAAGAGTTGCTTCACTGTTGACTCCAGTCTCTCAGTAGTGGAGCTCTGCTCTGGGAAGATAAAAAAAATTTTTTCTTCTTCTTTTTTGCTCATTTACTCTCTTTTGTAGTTCTCTAGTGCTCCCTCATACTTCAGCTATCCTGTAGCTGTCGTTTGTCAGGAAAACTAATTGCATGCTGTTTAATGAGGCTATTAGCATTATATAATTTTTTTACTGCAAAACAAAAGAAAAATGCTTTGTAGCATGCATATCTGATTATGATTATCATAACTGTCTTAATAGTACACAATGTGTCGCACACCTCTGAATGTGTTTGTAGATAGCCCCCACTGATAGATGTGGTAGCCAGAGTAGGATGTTATTGACTTTAATAGTAGTGCCATCTACTACCCACTAAAATGACTAAATGATGCATAATGCCATAGTAGTGATGGCCGGGTAATTGAAAGACATTTGAAGGGCCTTGCATTGCCCTCTTACAGCTCTTAGATGAGCTTCCCCACAGTGATGAATAACAGAAACTGTGATAAGCATAGAAAAACTCCATGGCTATAATGGTTTCAAGAGAGAATGACTGTAGAACCCCCATGAAGATTCACTCATTTGCCAGTGTTTCTCATTTCACTTGCTGCCATTACTGTTTGTTTTTTGCTTTGTAACTTGTGTCTTGCGCATTATCATAACATCATAACTTACACTCTTGCTTAAATGACACTCTGTTAAAAGGAGTTGGTAGCTGTATAGATAGAAAAGTTCAGTTCAGTGCTAGAATCATCAGAACGTCTTCATTTTAGCCCTTACATTTGTGTCTGGATGGATGATTTAACCCTTTGTAGTGCAAAGTTCTGAATTTTCCTGCTTTTGAAGTGATCTGCATGTCTTACAAGTGGACCTCTGCACACAGTGTAGCTTTAAAATATAATCACGTTCAGAGCTCTAATCTGCTGTACTGTGAGATGTCACCTTGACAGTTTTTCTCCTCACGTCACTTTTGTAACCCCATTTCTACGTCTCACTTTGTGATTTATTTAGCTGCTTCTCAGTAATAATCAAGATGAGTCATTTCTGCGTGCTGCTCTACTGCCCCCAATCGTTCAATCTGTGGATCTCATTCTACGGCAACATCATACTCCATACTGTAGTGAGTGTGTGTGCTTGCTTGCTTGCATATGTGTGTCTACCATCCTAACATCTCCACACCCCATAGCTTTGCATTAGATTTGTGGCCCTGGTCATCTCTCTAATGAGCCTCCAGCCAAGCCATTATAACCCTTGTTAATTAGATAAATGATGCTGCCTTGTCTTTCCCTGAATAATATGCACCAAGGCTTGGCCCTGTTATTAGGCGAGGAATTTTCCTATAAACTCGTTCTTCTTTGTGGAATTCCATAATCAAATATGCATCTTCCAGATTACATTGACTACTGTGCTCATGACTGCCTTTTATTGAGGACTGTTGGCATCAATTTGTTTCTATCTGACTACCATTTTGCTGATAGGGTCATTAAAAAAGTCAGTCTGATTACTGATTTGAGTTTCTCATTGTATTATGTGCAACCCCCACCCCAATTTTTCTACAGCTTGCCATGAAGCACAAGTGTTAGACCACTGCCAAAACCAGCTGGGCTGGGAGGGGGGGTTTCACCACTCTCCAGTCGCTGTATAGAAGAAGGATTGCAGATTTTATTCTTTTTAAACATTGAAATATGATTAACTATTTGTTAACAATGTTAACATTTTATTGTTTTGGTTTGTTGTTTTCTCATGCATCTTCTGATGGTAACGCATCAAGCAGAGGGGAGTTAGGGGTAAGCACTACTGTACTTCAGAATGTTACAAGCCACAGCTATGACTGTATGAAATAGCTAAGCTCACTCAAAACTGTTCCTCTTTTCGTATCATCAGACACTAATGTGAGTGTACACATGCTGACAAATCATCAGAGTATTTATATTCATTATTTGGCTCTTGGGCATTGCATTTTTTTGGTCTCTTGTTCTATCCATTTCAGATTGTATCGAAACAGTATGAATCAAAATATTTTCAACATATTATTTAAACATAAAAAGCAAGTTAAACCTGTTGGGTTGAAAAAATATATAACGGTGGTGAAAATTTCTATTCCTCTCCTAGACTCATCTGCCATTCAAAAACAACATGGAAATACAGTTGCCAATGTTGAAAGCGTACCTGAACTTTTACGAATAAGCTCGTTCATAACAGTAATTTATGTTCAAATGACACAGTTCAGTAAACCAGCTTCTGCACTGTATAAAGCAAAATATGTAATTCTATTACTATATCGGTGTCTGTATACCTCTAATTTGTCCCATAAACATGGGATGTTTTGAAATTACTCCTGGCTGTACTGTATTTCAGCATTAAACATTCAGTAGTCATATCTTGTGGTTTTTGTATAATTTGCATTGGTCATTATGATGTGTATATTAATAAAGGATTGTCTCAAACAGCATCAGCAGCAGTATAATAGTTTGTCAGTGCTCTCACAGTGACTGTAACTTTGGCCTGACTTTCTCACTGACAAGATCACAATAAAGATGTATTTGCTTCTTTTTGTATTTTAAATTTAATATTTCATAAACCACTGACAACTTTATCTTGCAGAACACTGAGTTTATAATGAAACGTCTCAGTTGCCTAACTCTTGACATGCTTTTATTCTTCTAATGCTTTAGATGTTTATTGTTATAATAAAAACATTTAAAAAATAATTTAAATTATTCTCTTTTTATAACCAGCTTTAACAAATCCATCGCATAACAGAAACAGAAGTTTGCATTTGTGTTTGTTTTTTTTCACTTACATGGATGTTCCCTACCCATGAACAGTAAGCTACAGGAAGCTTCATGTGTGGTTATTTGTTAAATTTTTGTGTGATTTGCTCAGTTTGACTTCATGCTCCAGCGTTGTTCGCATCTCTGATTTCATCTCTGTAATACTGTAAGATGTAACATCTACAATCACAATAAAATGTTTTTTTTATTGCCTTTTGCTGTTGTCTCATCTCTACAAATAATAGGCAAAATGTTCTTGATTTATGTAGCAATGTAGAAAATACAAAAACATTGCCTCAGAATAGCAGTGATTTTTTTTTTGTCACTGTGAGCATCATTCTCAAATGTCATACATTAAAATATTAATGTTACTAGATTACTTCTATTTTTTTTTTTATAATCACAAACCAACAATTTGAGCTGATTGGGATTATTTAAGAACTTTGCATAGTTACATTTTATGTGCAAAAAACATTTTTGACTATTTTCCTGTACATCACAAATATGTAATAAGTATTCATGTTATGCAAATTATTTTACCATTACTCATGATGTTGCTTATGTAAATCAGTACTGTACATACATCTTCCATAAAATGATTTATTCTGTGAGCTTGTTGGGTTTTCAAGGCACATCCTTCAGTCTTGGTTGCAGTAAAGACTGCCCTCATGTGAGCAGCAGAAATAGTTTTCCAAATGTCCAAAGTCCCACCACAAGAAATTAACTTGTAACTTGCCAATGCTGTGAAATTTAATAATGGTCAGTAACTTTTTTTTTTTTTTTTTAACACTAATGCATTTTGGACTGTTTGGGGAATTTGTTGTATTTATGACTCTGCAAGGTATAGTATTATTGAGCTTGCATAACCAAATATGTTTCAGTGAGATATGCAAAAAATATACATGGTATGGGTATTTATTACCATGTCATTTAGTTTGCTGTCATTTTTTCCTTCATGTACTTCATGTATGAACATCTCTTTCAGTGTCGGCTAAATCTTTGTCACACAGTTTTTGCTTATAGAACTTTGCACTGTTGTTTTGCAAAAGACTAAAAATGTGTTCCAACTAGTTTGTTCTGTTGTTAAAACTGAGGGACTGGCAAATGTCATGTCATATTATAATAAATCGCATAATTCCTTTGCATGGCCTTAACTCTAAAACTACTGGATCTAAGTCACATAATACAACTCAGCACTGTAGCATATTTTTGTTACACCCCCTAAACATGGAAAAGATTCTTAAAGATAATGCCAGTCAGATGTCAGGTTGAAATTTAGGTTTGCACCTGATGGTATTTACAGCTCCAAGACAGTTGGTTCATGAAGTTAGCTTAATGTGCCCACATACAAGATAATTAATAATTTGGTGTTTTATATATAGTATATTTATTTATAAATTATATTATATATCAAGTCATCTGTTAGCTTCCTACTTGCCACCTTGTAATAGTATTTTAATCTTCCAATGCAGACCAGTCTTATTAGCAGCAGAGCAATAAACATGCAGCAGTGTTGAAATACATAATCTAAAACTTTTAGTGGTGCAGACAGGGACGTAAGTACCCCATAAAACCCCCTGCTACCATTACTCACACTGCCAACTCACATGAATTCACTGGACGTCTTCTTAAAAGACGAGTCTGTGAATCCTTCTGTCTTTATCCCGCCCAGCCCTAACAACACTTAGGTCTCACCGTCTACTCCTGTCCTCAGTTTCTACACACATCCTGGTTTATGTATTGACACCTGGAAGTGATTATTTGTGACAACAGGACCTGGTTTATTGGAGTCCTGGAGTAAAGCAACTACCTTTTTATATTTCACATATGCACCAATGTGTACATTCTTTAGGTCCACTGGAGGGTGTACTAGTCTTGTAAAAAGATAACTCTGCCTGATAGTTTTATTGCCCAATAGTTTATTGATTAGAAGAACTGATTATTAGTGTGCAATTTTAGTGTAATGTATGCATTGATCGCAAGTTCAAGGCATAAATTAAGGGCAGTGTCAGTGATTACAGGAGTGAACGCCTTGACAGGAGCTTGAGTTACAGTGGGAAAGATCAAGTGGCCAGTGGCCTCAGACATTTTTTTTTTTACCTGCAGACATAGAACGACACATACCAGCAGAAATCTTGAAGCAAACACCCAGTATAGCAATATACAGAAAACAACAAAAAATGAAATGATAGCTTAAGATAATTGTAGTATTTGTCGGAGAAGTATTCAGATCGTGCTTTTTTTTCTTTCTTTTTTTTTTTTTTACAGAAGAATTACTTCTGTCACTGGACTGGACATTATTTACTGATTAACTGTTATTGTAATATTCATGTTTAACATTTTAATGTTGTGACTGGGCAAAGTGGACCTCTCTTTTCTATTTTATTCACTATTGGCTAGTTGGATCTATAACACTCTGTCATAGTTTATAAATGGAGCATCATTTTAATGTTTAATTTTGATCTGCAAAATAACCAACTATTGAATAAATGAGGTGGAGTAAGAATTTTATTTTATATTTTCTTCTGACATGTAGTAGAGTGGAGGAGATTTAAGTAACTTTTAATATAGACTCCAGTGTTGAAATGGTGAAATTGTTCATACCCCGTAATTTTTCACATGCAGATGAACACAAACATGAACTGTGGTGTGAGTAACGCTCAGTACTGTAGATACTTATTTCTCGAATGATCTCAACACGAGAATTTGTCCAGTCAGATGTCACCTTGAGAGGTGCATTGACATTCCTGTCAGCCAGGGAGTTGGTGCTGTATCAGGAGAAGCTTGGTGGCTGCCTAGCTGACTGGCTGGCCAACTGCCCTTTGGGCAACTCCTTTTTAATCTGTCAACTTCCCAAAGCTCCACAGGAGTAATTACAAGTTACACCCAGAGGTGAGAAGGCCGAATGAATTGGGACTGTACTTCTATTTCTCATTATCTCATACAAATCTCCGCAATAATTCCTGTGTAGTCCTATTAGTCAGAACTGGATTTTATCCCAAAGTCAGAGGTTTAATAGCTTTAGCAGGATATTGCCTGTGTCCCCAAGGTACTCTGGAAAGTGGGATTCAGATAAATGTGTCTGGACCGGAGTTCTACAAACTGACACAACTAAGTGAAGGTAACAGAACTTATTCACAGAGCAAGATGCAGTTCAGTCTCACTGTGGCTGTATCTTCTGTGTGTGGTGAAAAAAACAAAATCTGCATAGATAAAAGTAAAATGTGAAATTGCATTAGGTTGTGTGTAAAGTCTATATAAGAACAGAATGATTGAATGATTTGCAAATCCCATAAACCAATATTTTATGGGAAAATTTACCACTTTAAGAAAAAAGGTCATTCTAAAATTGATGACGGCAAAACGTTTCAAAAAAGTTAGTATGGAGACAACAAAAGGCTGTTGTTATGCAGATTTACAGTGTCCTAACACCCTGACTGATTCAGGGGTGTAGAAGGACAGCAACCGTACCAGTATTTGCTCCTTTGTGCAAGGAGAAACACGAAGAGCACTGTGAGAGGCCTACAAAGTGATGACCTGTAGGTTACTGGTGTGCAGGTTTCTGACCAAACTGTCAGGAATAGACTCCACGAGTGTGGCATTAGGGCCCAATGTTCTCTAGTACGACCTACGCTCACAGCCCTGCACTGTGCTGCTTGATTTTTATTCCCCTGACACAGAATGCAGAATTGGCAGGTTATCACCCTGTTTTCACACTGAGCATATGTAACGAGCATGAAAGAGTCTCTAGATGCTGTGGTAAACGTCATGCTGCCTGTCACATTATCGAGCATGATTGGTATGGTTATAAGGGTCGAGGGAGGCGCATTATTGGGGGGCTGCACAGACCCTTATGTCATAGTTGTAGAATGGTACCGTCACATTCCCCTGACCTAAATCCAATTGGGATGTATCTGTTCCACCAAGTACCACCTGTCCGCCTGTCCAGGAGCTCTGAACCAGCTCTGGGAGGAGATCCTCCAGGACACCATCTCCTGACTCATCAGGAGCATGCCTGGATGTTGTCAGGAGTGTACACAGGCACGCGGGGGCCATACACATTTGAGTCCTGTAATGGGTGTGATGAATTTCACACAACTAGGATGAGCCTGTGATTTCATTTTTTCGATTTTCATTTTAAGTTTGATTTTGAATACAACCCTCCATGGGTCCATTGATTTTGGTTTCCATTGACTGTTTTGTCTTTTCTTTTTTGTTAAAGCAAAGTATATTAGATAAAGCAAAGTACATTAGATTTTCAAGTTGAATAATTCTTTCATCAATATCCAATTTGTGATTTAAGTGTTTTCTTAATTTTTGTGCCGCGTATATTTTACATTACGCCCATTATTCTTAAATCAAGTTAGTTAACAATGTTTATGCATGTAATAGCATAAACTGTATGAACAATAACATAAACTGCACAGAATAAATAATAGCAGTTTGCATCCATATAATAAGCTTAATAATAATGAGCAAGAACATGAGACAAGACACAAGCAGCATGCAATGCAGCATTCACCTAGAGAGAGTGTTTACCTTGGGTGAGCTGAGCTATGAGTAGTCACATGGTACCAACAGGCAGGAGCTACAGTACATCTTACAGATGGCCACAGAGTCAGCACATGTCAAGCAGATACCTGAATAAACTCAGTGAGCAGGGAGGACTCTACCGTTTAAGTGCTGCAATTCTGACCTGTTAATTTGGTATACCTACAGTATGTCATAACTGGAGAGTTCTGTGTAGGAAAAAAAACTGAATTTTACACAAGGAAGGAGGCAGAGAGCTTAGGAAGTCACCTCAGCATCCTGCCCACAGTGACTTGGCAGATGTGTAGAGAGGCAAAGTGCACAACAGCTGCTTGCTCTAATTCAGGCTACCCATCCTCCCCTATCTCCCCTCTGCCTTTGAGTTCCTGTGGTGTGCAATGTCAGCCATGCTTGAATGATCATTCATTACCCTGATATGTGTCTACCTCATGTACTTTTCTCTCACGGTTTATCTTTTGTCATTTTATTTCTCTTTATGCGGAAGTGGTTTGCTGTCTTTACTCCTTTTGTACTTGTAGGAAAAGGAATCTTAAGCATCTCCCACCTCACAGAGTATAAATACCACCTTAAGCTTCTGTTGGAAATGAGAATACTTTTAGAAGACAAATGGGGGTGGAGGAAAGACATCTGTAGTGACCCACTTCCTTGTGGACCTTTTTATGCCATTTATGTTCACCATACAGTACACACAGGGTTATTGTTGTTACTCTCTTCTTGTACAGTGCAAAACATAGGGAAGCTTGCGGTTTCTGTGAATTTCACAGAAAACCACTGCACCAACTCTAACGCTAGTCTGAGAGAGATGCTACAAGAACATGGTCTCTCTTGCTCGTACCACCTTTTAAGCCTTGAAACATACAGAATAGAGAATGTGAGATTCTTACACCTAACTGCAGTAGGAATTATAGTTGCTTCTGTATGCACATGTACCATATTGCAAGTCTCATGGTGTGATGTGGCATCATTACTGATTCAGCAGCTACACTTCCAGTGTATTCAGCTGTTACAACATTGACTTGACTGTAGAAACAGATCGGCTTTGAACAAGCTGTGACATGCAATCTTTCTCTCTTCTGGGAGCACCCAATGCCCCTCTCTCCAATATAGAGATGAAGTGACCAGGTTAGTCAGTCAGCACGTGTTGAAGACATACAGTATCTCATATAGGGTTTTTCTTTCAGTGGAGATGTATAAAGCTGTTTTATGTCAAATGAGCCGGCCTTTGGTGAATCAACATTTAATGCTTTTTATCTGATAGCTTTAGTGATGTACTGTATATAATAATTTAAAATTAGAAATCACTGTATTTTTATGCTAATTAATACATATACATCATTACATTAATTTGAATCAAATATTGTACTTTGCCATTTAAATTAAGAGAGACATGTATGTATTTACATGTCCAAAACTCATTGTTTTGTCTCCTAAGAAATGTTTTGTTACATTTATGTGCTGCTCTGTGATCATACTCTACCAATTTAATTTTGGATTTGTAGCATGACTCCAGCGTCCTTTTGTGAGTTTTTCAAAATGAATCAAGAAATCTGTCTTAAGATATTTGTCTGTAAATCTAAAAATAATTGAGACCTTTGGATTTGAAGTGGAAGTAGGTAACTGTATTTAAGCTACAATAGCCAAACTTTTAAGTTTCTGTGATTACTGAAAGAAGTCATGAAATCCTGTAATTCAGTTTGGCTGATTGCAGGCCATTAATTATCCTTACACATTACCTCCTGTCCATCTCTGGTTACATTGATCTGTTACTAGAGGAGAGTATAGACTTGTTACAATTCTGCATTGTTTGTGTGTTTGAAAGAAGTGTCTTCAAATGAATCAGTGCAAACATGGTCAACCTCGATTTTATCCTCGCCTGGTGCTTGCCTCACTAGTTGTTCGTGCGTCTAATGTGCATTTTATAGCCAAATTTCTTTTCAAAACGATGTTGCAATGTTTTCACAAGCACCTGTAATATCTCTGTTGTATATTGGATGGTCTTGTTAAACCAACTGGAAGACACTTCTGATTCTGATTGTGAGTCCCTGTTCAGAGCGAGAAGGACATCAGTATGCAGGACATCAGTATACCGTTTTGCAGTGCAGGCTGAGTGGAGCCTCTAAATCATGGTGTAATATGCAGGAGGGAGAATTCATAACAAAATCTGTCACTTCCTGTTTGTTTATGATACATCATTGCAGCCTTTTAATATTCTCTAAATTCCACCAGAGATCTGGGGGGTAGCAAGATGAGGTGTTGTAAGTCTAGTGTTATTTTTTCCTGTGTCTGGACTGGAGGTAACTGCAGTGTGAGGCTGTGAAGCAGCAGGAGTTTGCATCTATCTCTCTCTATTGACTCGGGAGATTTATCTTCTGGGCAAAGAGGCGGCGCCTAAATCCATGTGTATCAGCAAACTAATGACAGCCGTGGCACTGACACCAGGGGGCAGCAATTAACATGAATTAATCATATTGATTTAGGCTTCATCCTCCCTGGTTAGAGCTCTGTCTTTCTCTGGTGCACATTCTCACACAGTGTGACACTCACAGGCACACACCAAACCGTTTTTTCAAATGTGACACTAGTTTTGTCTTGCTTAATGACCTGAAAATGATTTCTTATCACAGTTGTCCCTGAGCAAGTAGAAATAACGTAGAGAAGGATGTGGTAATTAACTGCCAAAACATGGCAATGACATAAAGAAATCCAAAAGCATGAAACAATAAGTTATCTTTAAAGAGAGAAATAATCATAGCATAGTTTCTAAAGTTTTGAGCATTATATCAGTCTATTTTGTGACAATAATGGTCATAGATTCAGCATACATGTCCGTATTTGACCACTGAGTGGCACTGCAGCTTAAGCAGACTCCTGTGGAGTAGAAGACCTGCCTGAACCTTTAGGAGCAAAGACAGGCCGCGACAGCATCAGCTGCTCATTTTGGTGCCAGCCCCTAAAAGTTACCCAGGATACCTAAATCTGCTGAGCTGTCTCCTCCTTCCACTCCTCTCTCTACTGCAATACGACTTTTCCACCCAACTCCCAAAGAAACGTCTCTATATCTTTCTCTTCTGGCTATCCTGCATTCCTTGTTCCCCCTCTCTTGTGCACTCCATGCACTTGATCTCTTTTGCTCTATCTTTCTGTTTTCTTAGAGGCATCCAGTCCAATTCAGCTGTAGTCAATCTAATCCCTCTAATTCAGTTAATCTAATTTTCTGGATATGGTCACACTGCTGATCTCCACTACTGGTCCTCTACAATCTCTCTCCAAGCTCTGATCTCTGCCCAAATCCCCCCAGAGTCTGCACTTCCCCACTTAAAATAACTGATTGACACTAGTTTGATTGGGCAAGAGTATGATAAAACAGCATCAGTATCATTGGCACATTTTAAGGAACAGAATTTAGTTCAAGGTAAATTACACTGGTACATACTGAACTGAGGTTGAAGGTTGTTGCTTGAAAATTGAGCAGTGAGTTTAACAACTGGCTTTTTATTTAGTGTTTATCAATCCTGCAACCTCAGCCACAGATGTTAACATTTCAGGTTTTGTCATGGTTGTACTGTCCATTGACGGAAGAGCCAGTGAAACATAGTTACACATTGTGTAGTATGACTTGTGTCTCACTCAGTATTAGAAGCTGCAGTACATGCGTGTTTCAGGGATTACCCAGGACTATTAGCAGATAAGAGACACTTTCTCAGTCGAAATCGCTGGAGATAGGGTATGTAGGTTAAACATTATGCTTTTTAATCACATTCACAGATAAGCTCAGTGTTCTTTGCATTTTGCTGCACATTTTACAACTTGCTCATTGCATCACAAACACCACTTGTTTCATATTTCTATTCTGCTACCACTTTGTACTTTGTCTCTGTTTCTTTCACTTTGCTTGATCTATCTGTGACTCCTGGCTGCAGTAAATCTCTGCAATGATTGTCAAAAGAGTGAAAGCATTTTTTCCTCATGAAAAAACATATTTTTATTCAAATAGCAGAGAAGGAACACCCAGTTTGGATGGGAGACAGAAATGGTGTTGTCTCAAAGAGAGGATTAGGGCCAGGCCAACCAGACATTTACAGGAGGCAATATGGGAAAGTGGGCCAAACGAGAAACACCCTTGTGTCTTACCTCACCATATGAGTGTGTCTGTCTCTGACTGTCTCTTTCCCCGAAACTGTCACTTTCTCTTTTGATCCTACATTTCTATTTTGCCATTACTTAGCTGTTTTTCTCTGTCCATTTCACTCCCCACCTATGGTCCACTAGTGGATTTATAGGTCAACTGTCTAACAATTTCAAGTCCATCTTATTTAATTCCCTCCCAGTGGGTGTCAGGAAGGCGAGTTACTTGCTGCAGCTCAGTTCCCAGAAATGTTACTGCATGCTGTCTTTTCGACTGGTAAACTGCAGGATTGTATTTTGTGCAGCTCTGAGTTCTGAATGTCATAAATAGTGAGAGGGAGATATCTAATGAGTAGGCGGTTGAATGAGTGAGTGTTAGGAAAACGTGTATCTGCTAACTGTTTAATTTATGTGAGGTGACTGGAAATGAGGAGCATGCTAATGTGCCTTTTTTGTGTATTGGCAGTTGAGACAATTTCTTACCCTTAACTTTTATGTCTCACAATAATGCAAGGAATAGATGATGCATGCCAAAAAACTCATCTGAGTTTGTTCATTTGTCCTTTTTCTTTTCTGTTGCTATTTGTTGTCTCTCTACAATATGCTCATGTCTACATATCTTATTTTTCTTCAGTTCCGCTGCTGTCCTCAGCTGCCTTTTCTTCTTCGATCTGTCTCCTTTTCCCCAGTGAAATGTGGACGTGTTCAGGATGACTGCAATGCAGCTGAAACAACAGCAATGGTCTTTCTCCCTGATCAGACTAAAGGGAGGGTGGCCCATCATCCAGGCCTTTGGGGAGGTTTAAAGAGGCCCTGTGCTTTCAGGATCTGGATTGGACTGGGTCAGCTGAGCTGGCAAGCCGGCTGCACAGCCAACAGATCCTCAAAGATGCGCAGAAGAGAAACACATTGGTCCTGTCTCAGCATGGGCACAGACACAAAGATAAAGCAAGACATAAAAAGAAAAACTCACAGAGAGATAGACTGAGGGAAAAAAGGCAGAACTAAAAATTAAAGACTTTGGGAGAAAAATAAGCCTTCAGCCCACCATAAAGTAAGACTTTCAGATGTTCATAAAGAGAATTAGTTGTGCTATTGATGACAGATACACAAATATGTGTATGTGTGTATAACATTAGATTTTTCACAAATCAATTCAATTCAACTTTATTTACATAGCGCCAAATCACAACACAAGTAATCTCAAAGCACTTTACAGTGTAAGGTTTAAGACCTTACACATTATATAAATATATACAGAATAATGTAGAGAACCCAACAGTCCCACTTGAGCAAGCACTAGGCAACAGTGGAGAGGAAAAACTCCCTTTAACGGAAGAAA
>JAUMHL010000015.1:8838115-8863853 GCA_032362345.1 Sandelia bainsii
TGTAGTAACTCATAATTTACAGAACCCAAATGGTAATTGCATGTGTCTTCCCCTTGTAAGTCGCTTTGGATAAAAGCATCTGCCAAGTAAAGTAAAGAAATTAATCTTCAGATTTCTTTTTGCAGAAAAGCTGTAGTTTTGGCCAGAACATTTGGCTCCATTGTAGTTTCTTCAACATGAATACATAATGACTGCTGCTACTGTTACTCATGTTTACACTGTAATGTATTGACTGTAATGCACTGTAGTGGCCCGAGTCAGTGTCTCCGATCTGTTTGTCTGTGTTTCTTCCCTTCAATAAACCTGTCAGAGTGGTTGGCCATTTTGAAAGAGAGCACACTTTGTTTCCAATCTGAGCATCTCTCTTCTCCTTTGCACCCCGCTGGTTGGGATAAAGGAAATTATTCTGTTGCCCCACTTATTCTGAAATATTTGAGGTGCGTATATTTAAACACCATTCACAAAATGAACTTAGCTTGTATGCTGAGCTTGTATCTCTACCCTCTCCATTGCATATCTGACAAAGTGTCAATCTCTTGTGTCTCTATTAGCCTCAGACTGCCATCATTGCCCCTCCTTTTCCCCATTCCTCCATCCCTGCTGCTTACCTCAATCCCCTGGAGAGGAGCAATACTGCTGATGCATCACCACCCATGATAATTTGTTTAAATGACAGATTAGTAGGGTAACTTAATTTGTGTCCGATACAGTATGTAGTGTTTGTTACCAATCTAATAAAGGAAACTTCCCTGCCCCTTTTGCTTCTCCTCATCCCCTCCCCTCATCTGCACACCCTGCCCTCTAGTCTGTATCTGCCGCAATAAGCTCCCAGTTAAATGAGAAGGAAAGAGGTGCAGTAGAGGCTTGTCTCCAGGGCTATAACACGATCGCAGGCAGGGGCCACTGAGGCCTCTGCGGTAATTGAATTGCGAGGGCAGGAAGCTGCGAGGTTTGGCGAGGCGCTCATTGATTCATTGACCGGCGCAGAGGGGCTTCAGAAATATGCCTTCCAGTTGCGGCCAATCAATCAAACAATTAAGCCTACTCTGTGTAGCTGGCTGTGTTCCATTTAAGTCTAACCTCCCAGCTCCTAGTGCTGCACATTCCAAATCAATTGCTTCTCGTCACAGAAAAGGCCACCACCTCCCCTTGTCTGCACAGGCCCCTCTACGTACATGGGGGAAAAGGTAACTATGACTCTGCATTTGGCACAGTTCTCTGTAAATCGTCTGTGTAAACTATGACAATACACAATCTCTGCTCTGCATAGTGCGTGCGTGTGTGTGTGTGTCTGCCTGCCTGTGTATGCAAAAGGGATCCCACCTGCCTTCTTTTTGTGTAAAGCATGTTTTTGAATGGATTTTAGCAGCACACGCAGTAGTCACAGTATGTCAGCTCTTGTGTAACTGTCCAGGAAACCGCCAGATTTAGGAGATAGGATGGAGAATCTTTCTGTTCAGTTAGAGGGAGGCACTTAAATGAGGAGGAGGAAGGGGAGTAATCATTATGACCTTTCCTGCAGCATGCCCCTCCTCCTTTCATCTCCTCCACCTTCTTCCCCTTCCCTCTTCTCGCCTTCTTCCAGTCTTACAAGGCAATAAAACCATGTCCCACAATAGCTTCAGAAGGATTATTTCTCGTTCATGGCTTTGTGACTGGAATTTGCTGCCGCACTTCTCTAGCCATATGGCAATATCAATTTGTTCACTATGGCAGGGTCCTGTCACCTTAAGACTGCGCCTTCCTGGCATGCCGCCTCAGCTAGCATCTGTCAGGGAGGACCAGTGGGGGTTTAATGTCTCTGTCTTGCTTACACTCAGCCTCTTTCATCCTTCCTCCCTCCCCCTTCTCTTTCTCTCTTCCACTTTTCCTCCTCAGATCACCCTTGCTTTCACCACCATCACTTTGGTGTGTAACACAGAAGGGTTTAGGAGAGACTGTAAATTTAGTGTGAAAACTCTTGGGTGTCTGCTGAAAGCCCCCCTAACCCCTCACTGCCCTTCTGTGGCAGAGAAGCTACTGGCATGATATGATAAATCAAAGGTTTCTATTTTTTAGGAATGTGTCCTTAATCTTTCCGATTGGCCACCTGGCCTGATTTGTGACCTTGAGGGTATGTTTGATGCTGGAGCAATAGGATGTCTCTTTCTCTCTCTCTCTTACACACACACACACACACACACACACCACATATGCACAATAACATGTGCACACAACTGCTCACACACATTCAGCCAAATGACAAGTAGTGCATTTGTCGCATGGATGTCCTTGGGCTGTAAATGCACAAAAACACAGTCAGAGAAGTGAAGGACCTGGGATGTCACCAAATAAAGATTGAAGGTGTTGAGGAGTAATTCTGTCATCAAGGAGGCATCTGATATAAACAGCCAAAGACAGACAGTCAGACGCCTGCATGCAGGCGAAAAGGTGAAAACTTTGCATTAAATATGTTTTACATTTAGATGATGTTCTTATCCACAGCAGTGTATTGTGAATACAAACTTTCTTGCTCAAGTTAGAATACAAAATAGTTTAATTTTGCAGCATCCAGACTACAGAGGGAACTGCTTCTGTATCTTGTTAGATAACATATGTATTTTCAGATAGAAAGGCATGTAGTAATTCCTAAGTGGCATTACTTTCTGTGTACTGTAGTCTGTGGATGTTTGCTTGCATACGTGTGTATTCCTACAAGTTATGTATTTTTGATGGCATTTGAATTTATGCATGTGTGACCCTGGATGAGAAGGCTTGAGGTGGTTGCTTTCTAAGAGCTTTTTTAAGGCATATTTGTGTGATTGTGTGCTACAGATTGTGTATCTCTGTTGCATGTTAAGTGTGTATATTGGAAATGCTACTTGGAAAAGATACTTCTTATACAAAAAACAAATATATTGTAGAATAAAGTAAATTCAAATCATTATTTGATGCCATAAATTTAGGTTTTAAATTAGCCATTTTATATAAAATTATGTAAGTGTTTTCTGCTGTAACTGTGATCATGACACAATAGATTGAACATAATTAGAACCTTTTTAAATTGGATGTTTAATCAACCAGAAAAGTGTTGATTCTTTTCTTTCTGATTTGTTTCTTTCTTACATCCTGTGTCTCTGATAGTTAAGGGTCAGCCAAACTGTCATGATGGCCTCAGAGAGAGAGGGAGAGGAAGAAAGACAGCAACAGCAGATGTGGTTTAACTTTTCTGTACTTCCAAGCAGCTTCAGCCTTCCTTAAGCAGTGCGTTTGCTCCATATTGAAATCATCCCAGACATAGCAGAAGCTTATTTTAGCAGGGCAGTATTGAGCTCATGCCAAGTAATCTTTGGAAGGGTGATGTGTCCTTTATCTTTTGGAGCTGTTGCTTCTCTGAACTGTAATGTTTTAATAGACACCATATATTGTCCTGTGTTGTCAGTACACTAAAAACAGCCTCTAAATAGTTTATCTTTTATAAGCTAGAGAGAAGACTAAAGAGAGACTTTAGAAATACATCTGTTAGGTGTGATGATATGTTCTTTAAGAGAAAATACCTTTCTTTTGGCTGCTGCCTGGTCACAGATGTGTTGACATGATTTTTCCCCTTATCTTCCTCCCAATCCATTATTGAAAGACATTGATTTGCCAGATTGGTCTTTTGTCCTGGGTGTCGTGATTACATCAGATGTACACTGGAGAATGAGTGGGGGTGACAGGTTGGCAGAGAGAGCAAAAACTGGCAAGGGGGTCTGAATGGGAAAATAAGATTCATGTGCTTCCTTAATTTGTTTTTCATCTTCTGCTAGCGTCTAGAAATCTCCTACTGTATTGCATATTTTCAGAAACTGTTGACCATATGTCTTATTTTCTCTCTCTCCTCTGTGCAGCAATGACAAGAAAGGGGGAGCTGCTAATGATTATCACACTTTCAATCTCCAATTAACTAAAGAGAGGAGCTGGTTAATTGCTTCTTATAATGTTCGTCAGCCAGTCCTTCAGGCTCTGAGATACGTTTTGTTGCACTGGGAGGGTGATTTTGTCAGCTGATGTTCCTACATCCCCTGTACAGTCCACAAAACTTCTCTGTCTGGACCTATTTCATTCATTTAGAACTTCCTTCACTCCCTGCATTCACTAACTTTAGACATCAGTAATGGGCCACAGATCAAGTAGTTTAACTGGTTAAATTTATTTAAATGTATATCCAGATAATTCAAATAATTATCCATCTAGAATATGTGCTTTCTATTTTGCTCTTGCTGTTTTTATTTGGTGGCACAAACACCAATTAGTGACTTTGGAAGTATAACTACTGTTGACAGTAGTTATACTTTCACACAGACCAGTCTGTGTGAAGTGTGAAAGTTTCCATGTTTGTGTTGGAGGGAAAATAAGACAACAACTGGAGCGCAAAGTCATGGAACGGGGGTGTAAACATTTTGGCGAGCTACAATAATTTCAACTGCCTGACTCATCTCAGCACTCCAAAACACTCCACTGGAGTCTGACAGATGCATTTTGATGACTGATGGCTGTGTGTTTGTGTGTACTGAGTTTGTGTGTGAGTATGGAGAGACAAGGCACAAGAGGGTGAGAGAGAGCTGTATTGCCTATCTTTAGTTTTAGACTGCAGCTTTGTAAATGCTGACTACTGACATTGTGCAGATTCACTGTGGAAAGCTGCTGAGGAATCCCACAGGGATTCTATAAGGGACACTTCATCTGGGCACTGAGGCCGAACTGCAGACATACTGAACACACGCACACACACACACACACACACACACACAGACACACACACACACACACACTTTTACTTATGTGTGCTCTACTTGTGCTGTCTTTTTAAGGGCTCAGTGTTGAATCTCAATCAATTATGAGTACTGACAAAATTTGGTCTATAAACTCAAACTGCCAAATATTTAATATTGAAACTTGGTGTTAATTCCTTGGACAGATTTGTAGTCTTGTTTACTTTTTCTTTGATCAGATTTTGACTGATCCAAATCATTTTCTTCAGTTTCCTTTTCATTGAACACATATTTAAAAGTATGTTTCAGATAGTTGATAGTGGTAGAGTATTGATATTGGTACTATTATATATTTCAAAGAAAACCCCAGCTGTGATTGTATTCCAATCATGTCAGCAGAGACACCAATACTGAATTGTTTAAATGCTAAAGTAACTAAGATGAAGAGGTGCAGGAGGCTGAGGCAGTGGTAACATGCTATTGAACCATTTAAAGGATGCAGACTGGTCTCATCTGGAAGGTGTCACTAAATGACCCACATGATAATCAAAGCCAGATCAATGCATGACCCTGTTGACAAAATACAGATCAATACACGCATTTGTTGTTATTATGTAATGACTTAATCAAGTGTAAAATCTACCTCTTTACAGTCCTCAAGCACTGCTGGTGGCTGACTTGAGTCTAAAGGTTATAATTGTCCGTAAATCAGGTGTTTTTAGTTTGCATCAGCAGATGTTCATTTTGTGAACCAAGGAACCAAAAGGAAAAAAGGCACATGTGTCTTAAACATGATATCCAGTGTTCATATTGTGGTTATGTTCCCCCAACAAATGTGTACTTAAGCAGGCATAGATAGCAAAGCTACAGTTACAGTACACCCTGCAGAGAGCACACAGAGTATTTGATCCTCATCGGAAATGCATGAAATGTGAGAGGGAGTATGACAGTGAAGGAACACATATAGCAAGCACTGTAGCTGCTAAGTCCTCCCTGAGGTCCTCTCTTACATTACTTCAGAGCATTTGGGAGGGAGAGGGTGAAATAAAAATTGCCTGGTTGAATGATTGAGGGCTCATTTTCTTTATTAGTGGATTTAGACTCATTAAGACAGATATTCCTTGTTAATTTTCTTTCCTCTTAGTCATGTCCAACAGCCTTGGTGCAGAGGGAATATGGATGTACAGAGAGCTATGTACTGCATAGAAATGCAGTTATTATTCACATCGCCAGAGCTTGGGGATTTACTTTTTCAGTCATAATACGGCTAGTCGAAAAATGAGAGCATTGCAGTACTGACGTTGGTATAGATTCATTTCACTGAACATTTCCTTCACTCTGCTATTGCTTTGTGAGACATTTAAACACACATTTTGCATGCCTTGATGGGTGTTACTTGAAATTCTGTAGCCACCAGTAGATTTTAAATTGGTCTGCATCAGCCATTAAGCTGTTAATTATAATCTCCCCCTGCAACCACAAGGCTCTGCAGTTTACAGAGTAACTCAGATGAATGCACATTACCAACAGATATATGCATACACGAACACATGCACACAAACTGCAGTAACTGTCAATGCTGTTTGTCCACACAGCTGTATACATAGCTTAAACAGAGGAAACAGAGCAGTGTTCCAGTATTTGAATTGCTAAGGATGACTAGCAATGAGTTTGGCTCTTAGTCAGCTACAAGATGACCTTCATTCACATCTACCTAGACAGCATGGATCCCTGTGAAGCAGAAAAGGGGGACGCAAGGGGTGTTTCAGTCGTGTCCACTAGCTGCATTTCTGTATGTTCCTGGCTTTGAAACAGATACTCTCGCACACAGGAAGAAGTGGGGGAGGGAGACGAGAGGAGATCTCAAGGTGAATGAGGTCGAGGGATTCAAGGGAGGGAATAGGAAAAAAAAAGACGAGATAGCACAGAAAAGCAAATTAAAAGAGATGCAAATAATGAAAATGAATCAGCAAGCCAGATGGTGAGACTTGCAGAGTTAAGAAGCAGAAATAAAGAAGGATGAAGTAGACACAGCATTGAAGGGAGTGGGAACTAAAGATAATGTCTGAAACAGAAACTTCCTAACTAAAAGCACATTTATGCATGAAGCATCCACATCCTCATGCTAAGATACCATGGTAATGAAAATGCAACATGTAGACCTATTAATCACAGAAATATACACACCGAGGTGTAGCACTATGGCTGATGTATAAGATGTTATGCTGGAGACAACTGGCCATGCGTCACCTCTGGAGACCTTGAGCAGTCACACACATAGCCTTCCAGTGATCAATTCTTGATGCACACCAGGGCATGTGCATATACTGTACATGTACATATAGTACATAAATAGCATGCCTATTCCTTCTGACATATACTGAAACATTCTTGCAAAAGGTTATGTTTCATACCAGGTTAAATGGTACTATGCACAAATGTTTCAGATTGCAAATGCACAACCCCATCTACTTGTGGCATATCCAGCACACTAGGTACCCACACACATACAGTAGTGTGACACATGCATCATGGATAGGTCTCACAAGAGAGTCCCATGTCTGTTTAATCGTAGCAGTATCAAAGTGAGAAACTACACAATGACAAAGTGAAGGGACTGATTTGATGAAACTGGGCGCACAATTTATACTGCAGATAGTTAGAGATGAGGGGGCCAACAGAAAAATGGCCAAGAAAAAAGGGATATAATGAGGTTTTTTGGTGAGGGCCCCGATAATCATAATACAAGTGATAACATAGTCAGAGAGTAGAGAAGGCTGGTGAGGCCAGCAGGTGAAAATTGCATCTCTGGGAGTGATCTAGTGTGAGTGTCATGGACCAGTGCTTTATGGTGGAAGTTGTCCAAGGATGTTATTATTGCCTCTACTGGATGGTATCCACATTCAGACCTGGAGAGCAGAACAGTAATCACAGTGGTTATGAGTAGAGAGTATGTTGAATCAGTTTCTTCCTATCTCATTTAAACAGTTATCTTTACTAGTGCTCCATGCAGTAAATTATTTATACACTATAAAGTGTATTCATAAACACACTCTACATTTTGTAGTGATTGTGATCAGTGCTTGCCTAATATTTCTGTAGTATGGTTTGAATTATGTATGTGCTTGTGTAAGTTGTGTCTACATGAGTCCAGATAGTGTACACTTGCCTTAGAGTATATAAGCTGATTGTTTCTCATTAGATGTGTGATTAGAGCAGGGTTGTAAACCTGTTCAAAGACACTGTGACCTTCTACTTGTAGCTTTCTACTTTAAAATTTTGTGAGGCAGCAGTTGCAGGGTTTACTCACCCATCTAACCATCCACTGCCCCTATCTGATTTGAACTTTCATTATTTCTTTTCAATTTAAGTATTTCTCAGCTAATTATTTGGCTCAATATATCTTTTATGTGATTAATCATAGCTGAACATTAATATGTGCAACATCACTTGTAAGAGAGCTGTTATAGAAAGAGGGGGCAGCATATAGCCTTACAAAGTGAGAGAGAGTATCGAATTAGTTACAGTATATTCAATTATTTAAGAATGCAAATATTTTCTGTTCAGCTTTTTTATTTTTTTGCTTTTCTGTCTGAAATAGATGATTATGGCCTGAACACTAATGCATCCTCCCTGTTTTCATTTTTCAATAGCAATACAGATGGGTGGTCTACAGTAAACTGGGGAACTTTTGGTATTTGCATATATTTATTAGAGCAAAAGCAGTAGAGTTGTCAATATACATGCAAGAACGATCAGTTCTCACTGCCAGTTGTAAATATGTTTCCTTGTACAGTGCTGTGAAAGAATATTCAAGCCCCTACCTGATTTCTCATCGCTTTGTGTGTATATCTTACTAAATTGTTTCAGATCGTCAAATGAAATGTAACATGAAACAAAGGCAAATTGAGAAAACAAGCACAAGCGTTTTTTTAAGCATAAGATGCAGGAAAGAACACACCAACTAGACAGGTAGGAAAACATTTTCACCCCCTTTGATACTACATTAAAAAAAGCCAACTCAATTCTGCCACAATATACCTAGATAACTCTAAAACTGTTTTGGAGAATGTTCTATGGACTAATGAGTCAAAAGTTGAACTTTCTGGAAAATTGGAGTCCCATTACGTCTGGAGTAAACCAACAAAGAATTCCACAAGAAGAACATAAGACCTATGGTTATGCATGGAGGTGGCTGTGTAATGTTGTGGGGATGCTTTGGGCCAGCACATCTTATTTATGATCAGATCATCAGTCTGTGAGTTGAAGCTGAAGCACCACTCAGTTATGCAACACAAGGAACCCATGCATAAGAGTAAGTTGACCTCTGAATTCATCAGATTTAATAAAATTAAAGTTTTGGAGTAGCCTAGTCAAAGTCTGGACCTGAACTAGCTGTTAATATCAGGGGGCAATTACTTTTTCACATTACTGATTTAAGTACGGCATAAACATTTTGGTTCAATTTTCATCCTGTAATTTGTGTTTTCAGGATGCCTTTGTTTTATGTTAGATTTTCTTTGAAGATCTGAAATAGTATTGTATGAGATATACACAGCGTACTTCCATCCATGTTTCTTTTCAAACAATGTATTTTAATTGATTCCAGTAATATGCACTTTAATTTTTATCTCAGTATATGAGGAAGTAATAATTCTGTTATCACTAAAACTGGTTATTCAAAATCCCAACAAAAGTAAATCCTAGAAACAAAGACACATCTAAGAGAAACAAATATTAGTGAAGGGATAATACGCCACATGCAGTAACACACATACAGTACAGTACACATGTGTCTCATTCTTTGATATGTACTTGTGAGCATTTCTTATTCATTTGATTTTGATGAAGGTCAGAGAAGAATAATCTGATTCAGATATGATGTAATCCAACTCCTCAAGCTGACAAAGCAGAGGCAGGACATGCTTTATGTGCCTATAATGACTAATGTGCCTGTAAGCACTGAGCTGTGGGGGTCATAGGTTTCGCGTGTCACACAAACCCACACCAACTCCACACAAAAATATACTGCTGTTCCACATTGTTTCTTCCTTGATCAAACCAACTGTTTCTTAAAAAAGCTTAGACACTGGAACAAATCTTTCTTAATTTGTAATGTGAAACAGAATTGCAGAAAACAGAAAAGAAAATGAGAGAGTGAGGAGATGGAGGACAGAGAGGAAGGAGAATTGGTTACGCCTTCAGGTTCAAGTGTGACTTCAGCTCTGCTTTGACATTGGGTCTGTTCCAGCTACAAGACACCCAACACTGAGAACTTTGCATGTTTTTGTCTATGTGTGTATGTACATGTGTGTTGAATATCACTGAAGTGAAAAACCGAGCTCCCAAACATGCACATACTCAAAAGATATGCACAGTCATTAGACATCTATGCATTTATCATATGAAGCCACAGGAGGGAAAATAATTGTGCATGCACACACATACACACAGTTTACTTTAACAAGTTTACATTAACAAAGAGAGGAGGAATTAGTGAAATCACATGTCTGTCCACCCATTTGCTTTGCCAGCAAGGCTTAATTACTCACTGCCTTACTCTGGCAGATTTGAGGCTCCCTCCTGATTAATGTAACTCAGAGAAGCTTTTGATGTGTCACTTTGCTGGCTGTGCGCATGCCTTCTCCACAAGTTTGCACTACCTAGCTACACACACCTCATAGTAAACAATAAAAAAAAAACCACAAAATGCATTCTGTATATGCTACTATTGCATACATTTATAACGGTGTTTTAAGGCCTGGACACAGCATGAAGTGGCACTACATCTTTCCAATATGTGGTTCTATAAGCTTGGCATGATGGTATCATAAGGCTTGTTGGTAAACTACTGGGGTTCACAATCTAACATTAATCTAATTATGCTTTCTCTGTTCTGGGCAGCTTGCTTCCCACTGGGATTTTGTTTTCAAGATTGTTGGTTGGTTGTTTCATTCACTAAATATCAACTGAAGAGGGAGAAAAGTCCTCTGACCTACCAAGCTGGCTAGCTAAGTCTCTAAGGATTGTTTGTCTTCGTCTGATAACTGCAAACCATTTCTCTTTTGTGGAGCAGTTCATTGTTTGACTGAGGAGAGGGGGCATAAAGCTAAAAAGCTATGATAGTTTGTTTTGGACACTCAGGTCTCTATTCTAAAGTTGTGCAAAATTCACACAAACATACATCACTCCTTCAAATGAATCCACTATTGCAGCAAATCTACTGTAATAAATTGATTTCACTGCACAATTTGGCTTTTTTAATACATGTGTGCCAATATATATATATATACTGTATATGTGTGTATATATATATATATATATATATATATATATATAGAGAGAGAGAGAGAGAGAGAAATAAGATAAGGAAACTAACCTTGATTCTTCACTCGACATCTTTGCCTGTTAAAATTCTAGTTTAGTAAAAATCAAAAAAGACCTAGGATTCTTTGTAAACCTATGTACATAGTTGTACCTGCTAACCTTCATGCCAGATACTTGAATAAGGCTTAAGACGTGTGATGAAGAGTAATTGCTATCAAGACCAAGATACAGTATAGTGGGTGATTTGGGTTATCTGTTTGTTCTGCCTTGGCGGCACATTGGCTTGTAGATTTAGCTCTAAACAGGCGTCTGCCTGTCTGTTTGTGTCTCTATCTGGTCAGATTGGCAATTTGTCAAATATAATGATGGGTCATTTAGACCTATAACTGCCCTGCATGTCTCTCAATTTACTAAGAGAGGAGAAATATCTACTGAAAGGAAGGTTGAAACAAGACACTAAGGTAAGTGAGAGGGTGTGTGAGACAGAAAACGAGAGATGCACTTTGATGGTTTACATTTGCATATACCTACAACTCTAATCCACTCTCAATCCTGATTCTCCAGAGAAAAAAATCCCTGGCTTTATACCAAACACCCCTTAAATCTTGCATGTGGCGCCTTGCCTTTCTCACCCTTACAGAAGCAATGGCTACTGGCACAGGGTACAGGTTCTGGCCTTGACCACTGCTGTTGTTGTTTTGAATACATAGACATGTAAGACAGACATACTGTATGTCTATTGTTGGGTGCTCGTATCTATCACAATATGTGGTCCTGATATGTATACACTGAAATTATGTGTTTGGGTTTGTGCATTTGTGATGCTATTGTGCTTTTTACCTTTCGGCCCTCAGTCCTGCACACACTTAGTGAAACTGCTTGTTTTGCATTCATGTAAAAGCTATTGATTTTCTTCCTCTTCATTTCTCAATGGATCAATATGTGTCCAGGACAATGCATGTGAACACACAGCTGAAATCAGGGAACAAGGCCCTTGAATTCTTTTTTTTAAGGGGGGGGGTCACAACAAAAAGCACTGATTAGTGGCTTGCACTCAGCACATTTTGTGGCATCAACTTTATCACTTTCAATGTAAAGATATAGTTAGCATGTTTGCTAATAAAGAACACTACTGACCAGCTCAGGGTTTTACTGTAGCATATAAGTGATGTGTTTACTATAAGCTTTGTTGCTAGTTAGGAATGTAAATTCTAAACAAATTTATGATAAGAAGTGCATGTGCATCGTGTTGCAACTGTGGGTGAGTGTTACTGCGGTGAATAATTTTAGTTTTAATTACTGTATATATTAAAAACTCCTCATGCTGTGATGGCCTGCATGGTTTAATAACTACAGTTTTACCCAGCATAGTTTTCTAGCCACATGCTGCTAAATTTGCTTCTGCACAATTTCATTACTGTGAGCCATTAATTATTCATAAAATCTGAATGAAAAGCAGTTGTGCGTAATTAGGTGTTTGTTAATGCATAGACTAATCCTTTGTGGAACTTTAAACACTGACTGACAGCTGTCAGCTTATTATGTTGTATTATCATTCCCTATTTGTTTGACCACAAATCACACTGTGTATGTGCTGTGTATTTACTGGATATACATGTTTTAGGTAAGCACTGTGTGGAACTGATTATATATCCTGTTCATTATGTTTGCTGAAATGTGTGACACTGCAGATTAATTAGGCGTACACTACCAGTCAAAAGTTTGGACGCACATAGGAATTACCATGTTTTTCATGAAAAGATACATGTCTTCAGTTGTGTTACCATCATTGCACATGGTTTTCTAACAGTTATCCTTTTAAATTAATACATTTGCATTAGCAAACATAACATGCTATTGGAAGACGGTACTAATGTTTGCAGAATTTAGGCCTCTGTATGTTTATGTAAATATTCCTTTTAAAAAACTTAACTTAACTTAGTCATTTACAATATGAACAATGTCTACACATTCATTCTGATCAATTTGATGTTATTGTTATTTTCTTATTGTTTTCTTTCACAAACATGGTCATTTCTATGTGTGTCCAAACTTTTGACTGGTAGTGTGTGTTTGTTCATTTATCTGATAATATTATGTGTGTTATGGTCAGGCATTCAGTCTGTTGAGCCATCATAGAAAATGCCTCTTCTCAATTGGATGTCATAAATCTTTCAGCTACTTAGCCAGACTTGAAATAACATTATATTGCTACTACTTTGTAACTACTATTCTTCAATTTTGACATTTTTCAGTTTTGGTAGGTTTAGCTTTTTTTGCTTGTGGTGTGAATTTTGAAGAATCTTCATAACTCTGTATTTTCTACTGCAAATTTAGTGATGTAATCCAATTCAAGGTACAACACTGGTGTACAGAATATAGTATTTATGGTACTTATGCTAACAAATTCAATTTTTTTCTCAAAAGCTAAACTTTTTAAAATACAAAAGTAAAAATGTATATATTACACATCTACATATACTGTTGGGCTCCACACTGTGCAGTTTCAGACATTTGGATCAGAGATGCATGTTAGTGGAGAGACAGTTTTCTTTATAATAGCCAGTTAGGCATGCACATTGGAAGATGAGGAAAAATAAATTTGGAGTATGGAGCAAGAACGATGATGGGTTATACAGAGGGAACAAAATGGGCTGCTAGCACCTGCTTCTGTACAAAAGACTGCTGTCGCCAATCCTATCCCATAACCCCCCTCTTCCTGTCAACACCACAGAGGAACGCTACCACATGCAGTGGCAGGTGACACCTCTATTACTCACAAAAATACTGCACATATGCAAACACACACACGCTCATACTACAGTGTGTACTGTATGTGAGTGTCCTTGAACTTTTGTTGGCTGGTGCTTGTAAGCGTTGCATCTCACTGGTGCCTTAAAAATGAAAAAATCACCCTTTAGACTACAGAGCACCCTGGTGTCTTTGCGTTACAGTGGTGTGAAAAAGTGTTTGCCCCCTTCCAGATTTTTTTTATGTTTCTGCATATTTGTCACACTTAAATTATTCAGATCATCAAACAAATTTAAATGTTAGGCAAAGATAACCAAAATTAACACAAAATGTAGTTTTTAGGTGATGATTTTATTTATTAAGGGAAAAAAACTATCCAAACCTACATGGCCCTATGTGAAAAAGTGATTGCCCCCTAAACCTAATAACTGTTTGGGGCAACATTGACAGCAACAACTGCAATCAAGCGTTTGTGAGAAATTTGACCCACTCTTCTTTGCAGAATTGTTTTAATCCATCCACATTGGAGGGTTTTCGAGCATGAACCGCCTTTTTAAGGTCATGCCACAGCATCTCAATCGGATTCAGGTCAGGAGTTTGACTAGGCCACTCCAAAACCATTTTGTTTTTTTAAGACATTCAGAGGTGGACTTGCTGGTTTATTTTGGATCCTTGCATTGCTGCAGAACCCAAGTGTGCTTCTCCTTCAGGATTTTTTGGTAGAGTGCAGAATTTATGGCTCCATCAGTGACAGCAAGTTGTCCAGGTCCTGAAGCTGCAAAGCAGCCCCAGGCCATCACACTACCACCACCATGCTTGACTGATGGTATGATGTTCATGCCTGGGTGTGGCTAGTAAAATTTAATTCAGGTGTCTAAAAAACGCTATTAACCGCAGTCACTTCATGTTTTAAATAGGGGGCAATTACTTTATCACATAGGGCTAATTTAGGTTTGGATATTTTTTTTCCTTAATTTTATGTTTACTTGGGTTATCTTTGTCTAATATTTAAATTTGTTTGATGATCTGAACCTTTTAAGTGTGATTTAGTCTGTTGCTGAGAGAGCAACAGACTAAATCCATGATGGTTTGGTGACATACTACCGTGTGTCTGCTGTGACTATTGCATTTGCTCGTAGTACTTCTGGAGAGTCTGTCATATCTGGAGAGTACAGTAAAGAGCTTCTAGAGACTCCATGTATATATTGCAGGTCTTAAGTGGGTACAACCCCAGAGAGAAATCTCTTGACAGGCACTTGAGAATTTTTGAGAAGTTTCCATGCTGCATTAGTGATGCTGCTAGACTACCACCAATTGTAGCATGCGTGTCTAACATATAGACATGCTTATATTTGCATGTACACACACTCAGCTGGACAGGGTCTAATGCAGCCTTCAATAAATAAATCCTAGAGGGAAGAGCAGATATCGATGCATTATTGTAATGACCTCGGATTTACAGCTAGCCAGCAAAATCTCTCCAACGCTGGCACTAGAACAATTGATTTATTTGGAGTCTTACATTTTAGATATACATATGAATAAGAAAGCTGAGATTAGTTGACAATATTTTGTCGTGCTTGGTGCAAAGCAAATTTAGATTAAAAAAAGAGTTAAGCATAGACTACATGATTCAGTAGTGACAACTAGCTATCCCTTAGCTAGTTATCACTACTGAATCATGCTAAGATGCAATTATCTCTGTAGAAAAGATGACTTTTTAAGCAGCAGTAATCATAATGACAGGTTGTAGCAAGGTGATGTGGACAGTTTTTTGGTAATATTAGTAATATTTCAACTTTTTCAGACATTCCCATCAGCCATAGTCATACCTTATGTAATTCTAAGAGTAAATGTTATATGCCAAAATTATATAGTAAACATGCCAAGTATTTTACTTGCTCCAAACACCATCATGTCATTGTTGTCAGTGTGTGCCTTAATCGCCTTATTTGATTTTTTACTAGAAAGTAAATTAACATTATATTGAACATATTAAGCATACTGCAGTATAGACGTGATCTGTCTGCTCCAGAGGCCATACTTTAAGGACAGGTAAATGCAATAACGTGTTAGTGACTGAGACAATTGTTTTTAGTAAAAAGGAGAATGTGTAGAAATTTTGTTTCCTTGGCCATGAAATGTTGAAACATGCCTTTAATATACAAATCCATCTGGGCCAGCTATCCTGTCAGCTTTGCATAAACACACACACCCACACACACAAAGCTTCCCCAAGCTGAAAAGCTCAGCAGGACAGGGGCCTTCTTCCTCTTCATCATTTATTCACCAACACAGCACACCGGCACATCCTATAGAGCAAACATTTATTCTCAGCATTCTTCAATTTCCCCCACAAAGCTTTTTTCAAGCTCTGCGTAGTCTTTTTACCGTGCAGTGTGCCGGCCATATTGGTTCCATAAGCCAATTTTGGTTGCTAGCATATTGTGCCCTGGTCAAATTGTGCTGAGGGGAGATATTGGTGTAACTGAATATATGCACGCACGGACATGTATAAATGGACAGGATGTAGTCATGTACTTCACAGCATGTCCCAAGGTTGTAATTTGTCAGCTGTAGACAAAGACCACTGGGCCATGCAGGAGGCCCTTCAGGGAAACGATACTTAACTTCTAATTGTTCCACTTCCGTTTGAATGAATAAAGAACTGCCAAATAAAATATGATTCGATAAAATATGAAAACATAGGTTGTAAATTGAATATAGATCTTTTAAGTCAGAATATATAGTCTATTTGTTTTTATTTACAATTATCTTTACTTTTAGCAAGTCACATACTCCTATATATAGGATAGGATAGATATATACTATAATTAATTGAAATATTAACAGTTACACTGAACTCCATAAAGACTGTCCAGTGTACGGTTCTGTTTCACTTTTGCAGATTAGTTTTCAGTTGCCAGAAGTTCATTTTCCAAAGTAAGGTGCCCAAAAATATGAGTCATGTTGAGCTAAGACATTCTACAAAAATGCATACAGTCTTCATTTGCCATGTTCATTTTATAGTGAATTGTCTCATGAATGAAGATGGTGTTATTGATATTCATTTTTGTGTGCCTGCTAGATAGTTTTCCAGATGCAAAGATAATTAATGCAGGGGCCACATCATTAGTATGCCACTGAAGTTAATAAGTAACGGTGAGGTACCTTCATGGCCCATTGGCACTGTGTTCTAGAGAAAAAGAATGGAGGCTGCATCAAAGCTGATGATTTTCCTCATGTGTTTTAGTCATGTATTTTTCATCTGTGTCATTTATAATGAAACAGGAAAATTATGTATTTTTGTGGAATGATATAACATAGACTA
Source organism: Sandelia bainsii (assembly GCA_032362345.1). Taxonomy (NCBI): domain Eukaryota; kingdom Metazoa; phylum Chordata; class Actinopteri; order Anabantiformes; family Anabantidae; genus Sandelia; species Sandelia bainsii. Next base: position 8,855,258 of record JAUMHL010000015.1, read on the forward strand.
GACTTAGTTTTAATTAGACTTGGAACAGTACAAACATTTTTTAAAGCTTTTGTCAAATCATGTTTGTCTGTCAGAGGGCAAATGCTGTTCATGTGAAGGAAAAATGCACAGTAGATGATTAATTATTCTGATGAAAAAAGTATTAAAATTAAAAGCTATTTTAAAAACTAATGTAAGGCAATAAAAATATTTAATTGTTTGTGCCTTTAGTGTAGTTTTATGCAGATGATCTGTACAAAGTGTAGAAATAGTGCAGTAGGAGAAAATTCAGTTTAGCCCCAATATTTGAGTCTAAGCTCACAGCTTGGCAACATTTTGCTATGGGAGATACAGTATATGCCATAAAAGGATTAGTATGTATCTTTAGCTGCTCAAACTGCAGCGCCAGTGCTTTTGAAGGAAGTAAGATATTAAAATTGACATTATTTTTGTACACAATGTTATTCAGTTGTATACATACATGTTCATATAAGGCAGAAGAGTAATAGCCAGTTGTAATTTTTTTCTATTGAATATCTAATACCAGTTGAGATGTGCTAAGACTTGGGCAACATGATGAAAATACAGAAAATGACCACAGCATGTACAGGAAAGAAACCAGTACTGTGCAGGATATTAAAAGGGTTATGCAGGTGCAAAGTACGAAGTTGCTGCACATCACAACATCACAACTATATGTAGCCTGTGCTGTCGATCATTACTACTGTCCTTAAAGATACAGTGTTTCTTGTTTTCATTGCAGGACATAATTTTACAGACAACTGCTGAACTATTTTAGCGTAAAGTACGGCATGTTCATTGCAGTAATAGCCTTCCCCATATAAATGAAGGTCCCATGAGAACAAACACATGTTCATCTCTCTTCATGAAAGTCAAAACCAGAGACAAATGGAAACACTGTTTGCATGAAAATGGAAGCCAGGTGTGACTCACACATTTACAATCACAGTAGATGCTCCAGAGCAACATGACTAATATTGTGAAATGTAGCGCCTCGCACTGGGGGAGAGGGATTTTGAGCTGTGCATCACTCACCCAACCAGTGCCTGTCCACCCTCCAGGGGAAAGCAGGAAATTCCTTACCCGGAGCATGAATCTCCCTGCCTAGATGACATTGTCCCCCAATGTGAATCCTGCTGCCTTCCCTGCTAACCTCTGACTTTGAGCAGCTCAGTTGTGTACCAAGGCCACCATGTTCTATTAGAGAAGGGATGACGCTGCAGACTTTTGCTCACAACTAGACTGAAAACTTTGCTGCCTAGGTCACAATGTACCAGGCAGGCATGTGTGGCAGATGCTGAAAAGCACTGAGTTATGGAAGATTAGTCATTTGAGTTACAGAAGGATATGAAAGGCTTAAGGCCGCAGTAGATCTGACATATGAAAATAGAGTTGTAAGTTGAAAGGCGGGAGCGGAAAGTGGTGAAGGTCATTAGACTGTCCACCCTGTTATTTTCTACCATAACTATTCTACCATTCTCTGATTCAATATTTTCCATAAAAGTCATATTTGTCCCCTCTGTCATTTCCCATAGAGTATTAACACAAGGTTGTAAAAGGTTTTCAAATTTGAAAATCCTCGTTACTGCATGTTTCTGTTTCTGTTTCGTGCAAGGAAACCTTGTCATGCAGCAGCACTGGGTGTGGCACCCTGGGATTTGCTGCATCGGTGCTCAAAGGTGTAGCCCCTACTGACCAGGACAGACGGCAGCAGCTAAGTTCCTTGTCGACCTTGAGGGATCAATGCAGAGGTAGTACAGGAGAGCTGGAAGCTCATAAATAAGAATGAAGGATGGCCCCAGAGGCCCTGGGTGAGGCGGGTATGGGGGCCATCACAAAACACCCCCGGCACGGAGAGACATGACACAGACACTTGGCTAGCCCCCACCCCCATCACCCCATCCCCAACTCCACCCCACCCAGATTAATTACGCCTGTCTGTTTCCACATTACCATCCAGCCCTCCCTCTGGGGAACCTTGACTCCTTGAACCCCACATGCACTCATCTTCCTCCCCCCACCACCACCTCCACCCACACACCATAGACCACATCAGGGGAACCGATAGGTCACTGTAACTCAATCTTGTATTTTACAGCTCCAAGAAAATCTACCAGGCTGCAGATTACTGTATTTATGGTACTAATACTTTGCCTTAGATCTTGAGAATTTATATTCTTGTCATAAACATAACCATTTAACACAACTTCTTTCATTCCATCGCATATATGTAATTATGCATGCAATGCACACTCTGGAACTGTTTTCACATTAGGCTTACCTGCATTGTAATAGCAGCACACTCATCACTCACTAGTCTGCCTTCAGAGCTTATGCTGCCGCTGGATATCGATAGGGCCCTTGAAAAATTGCTCTCATAGAAAACCCTCTGCCAACAAGACCCATAAAATGAGCTGTAGATCTATATAGAGGGTTAATGGTGCTTAAGGCCTGCCACACTGTACACCTTAATATATCAAACACTAATTATACAGTAATTGTTTCTTTTTGAGATATTTTAAAGTCATTTAGAACCAAAACTCTGCACCTCATGAAAAGTCTTTGCTCAAAGTACACTTACTAGCTTTTTTCAGAGCCTTTATTAGAAACCTTAATGACTTCAGCCTGGGATCTGGGATATTGTTTGAGATAGACAGTTATAGGTATAATGTTTTTGCTCCCTCAGGTATTTTAATGATGTGTGGTCTTCTTCCTCCAGTCCTGGCTGCATGTAGGTAAAATACTGAGTTAGGAGGCATTTTCTGTGCAAGTTACAAGATAGCCCTAAAACTGAATGCCACAAGAGGGAGAGCAGCTGACATTTCGACTAACCCTGTAATAAATATGATGTAATAAAAGTGCTGACAAAGCATCTATCATTCTGTTTACAGCAGGGGAATATGAGAATTGTGTGTTATAGTTAGGGGGGTATTCCTTGGAGCAAGGGGTATTTAGCAGTCTGGCCTTCGAGGTGAACATGGGAAAAGGTCACCATTATTCCACCCACAGGCTCTTTTCTGTCATAAGGACTGCATACAATTTTAGAGCTGTTCACATTAGTCTAGTTTAAAGCTTATTTGCTTTGTAACATATACATTTCAATTAAACAAAAAAGTAATAGTAAAAAAGAAAATTGATGGTGTTTTGGTGATCTTAAATAAACAATTATTAGCTATTATTAACATTACTATTATTACATATTATGTTGTGTCCTGGCTACATTAGATGTCACTAGTTTAATGGTGAGAGTGTTATTTTCAGCAAAACTAATATATTCTTGTTAATTGTTACACTTATAATGTCTGTATATCTCTTTGGCTGCATTATTAACTGGTATCTAGCTCACAGGTGTTTTCCCCTATGCTTCCCTACTACCAAAAAATCTAATTAAGCAGATGCTTACTCCTGCCAGGATGAGATGAAAAAATATAAAATTGCTGCAGAGAGAAAACAGGCTCCTCAAGCTAGAATGGTGCACTGCCATGTGCAGAGATAACATAAGGCAAACTTTAGTTTGATGTGTGAATTCATGATAAGGTTTCATATGAGGATTCAATCTGGTCCTTTGCATTTTTCAAATTCACCAGAACCACCAAAAACTTGATCAGGAGTTATCTTTTCCTCCCACCCGTGCCCACATGCTACTTATTAATTGCTGCTGTAACAGAAATTCATAACTTTGTACTTGTGCTGATGCATGTACATTTACTGGCTTTATCTAACACGTCTCGCATGAGTCTGAGCTTTATTGCATTATTATATTCTATTTTTTTCCTCAGCCCATATCCTTTAGTCGCTATCTTTGCCTATGTCTCTGTGTTTCTCTCTCTCGGGCTTTTGCCCTCTCTGTCCCTCTCACTCACACTCTCACTTTTGAGACTCTGAGCCTCAGAAGTTTATATGGGGAAGATACCTGACAGGCTCGGCTACAGTAGGTTCTCACTGAGAGCATGACAGACATGTTGGCTCTAATTTGTTGTTGTTGTTGAGAACATGTTGTGCAAGCTTGTTCTGTCAAACAATAAACATTTCCATCATCTGTATTCCTTTGTCAGGAAACTCATTGCTCTACCTCAAAGTTTGGTAATAATTCAGTGTCACTTATCTTATCAACTTTACTTTCTGAGATTGACTAAAGTTTCTAGGGAGGGAAAGAACAAATACTACTCTCCGTCTGTCACTGAAGCCTCTCCCTGACGTGGCACTCTCGATCTCACCACACCTATTCTCAGCAAGGGAGAACAGTTTTGAATAGCACGTCTCAGAACACCATGGAGTTAACACACCTTTCATCGCCCTCTCTGGGGTAGGAAGTGTATATGCTCCGTACTTACTGTTTGTTTCAGGTATGTATTGATCGAGCACTGGGCATCCTGCTCTTGAAATAGCACTGACAGAATCATAGAGAGGAGACATATCTTTCAGGAGCTGAATGGAAAACAGCAGGATGTTATGTTTGTCATTGTTGGAAACCACACCTCTTCTTTCTGCTCACACACTGTGGTTGCATCGCTCTCCAAAGACCCAGAACAAGATGATCTTTCTGAAAACAAACCATGACCTTTGTACACTGGTGACTGTGGTTTACTCACTGCTGGTCGGTGCCAGTGTTATGGAACTCAGGATCCACTCTTGAATACTGAGACTCCATAAATCAAAAGGAGTAACAGTTGTTCTTTCCTCCTCTTCTGAGGTTATTAATGATATGTGCTGAGATAGCTGAGCTGGACAAAGCAGAGAGCCTGCTGCTACTGCTGGAATCTTCCCATCTCAAATCCCTTACCTTGTATTTAATACCCCTAATTCTCCAGCACTACATGTTTGGTATCTGCATATCTGTATTTGAGTATGCACGTGTATGCATGTTTTTTTGTTTTGAGCAACGCAATCACTTTGACACTTCTAAAAACTAGCCCCCCAGACTGCTTCATCTGGAAACAAAGCAGATCTTACAGTATAACTTCTATATTTTTGCAATGGCTTGATTAAAACAGGAGCTGGAAGCCAAGCAGAGAGACAGAAAGTGCTGTTTTATGCAAACCACAGAAAGCTTTATAAATGCTTAACTGGAATAAATCAAATGATAGGGGGAGTTGGGAGCCAAAAGATCACCTACACATATTTCTCTATGAAAGAAGGTATAAGAGTGTGCATTTTTCCCATACACATATGATCAGAAAAGAAGAGAATAGCTATGAAAGAAAGGTCATCTGCTGGGGGAATAGCAGATTAAGTTTCTTAGACAAGTGAACTACCATCTGTAGGGCTTTAGCTGTCTGTCATGGCAGTATTTGTCACCCTGACTAACCTTGTACCCACCAGCCTTCTGACACTGGCATCAAAACAGCCACCTCGTTAAGTAACACCACCATGTCTGTGGTGTTTTAACCATTTGCAGTAAATTCTAATGGTGGTGGTTCTAAATAGTCACATTCAGTCCTCCACATGAGTTATTCTGCCCTGTGGAGTGGCAGCAGGACAAATGATTTTTCAGCTCATCTGAAGCTGACCTGCTATTAGGCATATCTTAAGGAGAGAGAAAAAGAGGAGCAAACAGACATGGCAATTATCCTGAGAAGGCACTGTGTCACCGTCTTTGTGTCGCATAAGAAGAGACAGAAAAAAAGCCTGTAAACCTGTGGACCAAAGTGAGCAACCTTTTAAAAGACGAAAGAAGGTACAGCGTAAATGTTTAGAATGGAATTAGATATGAAAAGACTGTTGCAGCGTATTAGCTTGTCCCTGCAGCCATCATGTACTTTTTGATTTTCTGTACTGATTTCATTTGGGCCTAAACGTTGAATTAATGAATTGTTTTTAGAATGAAACCTCAGACCATGCGACATTAAACCATATGACTATATACGCATGGACACATAGAAGCACAATATGCACATAATTTTTGAACTGGTTAATAGTTATTGTATTTGTTTCGTTTTTCTTTCATATGCATTTGCAAAAAATTTTGGGATAATTTGGAATTTTCTTCAATTTGTATGTATAAATTAAACAATTCTATGAGTAAGATGTGTAACAAACTATACTAAAATTAACATCTGTGCTTTATTGTCTGATATAGTGTAGTTATATAAATCAGTTGTTATGTTTCATGTGGATATTTACAGTATGGAGATGGTTAGTTTCAGGCCCTGGATGCTTTTGTCAAAGTGACTTTCTATTAGTACATTCAGTCTCCATAAGAACAAGGTGTAGACATCAAAAGTGTAATTGCTATGCCTTTCAAACAAAGAACAATGAGCATATTAAGTGGTCAAGTGTAAGCGTTTAGAGGCTTTTTTTAATGGAAGTGAAACATTAACATGTGCTGATCATTTAGAGGCTGAGTTATACAATGTGGTATAGGTTTCACCATTGCTTGGAGGTAGGGAGATGAACAGTCCCTTAACTTTCCTCTAGGCCAGCACATAAGTGTTAAACAAAACAGCACTCTCACATTATGTCTTCTTAAAAGCAGGGGGGGAATTCACTTTGGGTGGAGTATAATTGTGCTGTTAGAGCTACAAGTCATTCCAAGGTTTTATGTATCTATTTGTTGGGTTTAACATCCTGGAAAAGTGCTATTGCTAGAAAATTGCTTAACGCTACTGTCTTGTATTGTGAATGAGTCAAGTTGCTGTCTAAACACTAGCTGTCAGTGTTATCGATGGTAGCTCGTGACCCATGTCCACCCAATGTCGGCCAATACACAGAAGACAGAGCTGAATGTGAAAATGTCTTTGTCCTTAAAAAAAATAAAAATAAACACAGACAATTAAACAACAATGAATACAAAGAACGCAAAAGAATTGAGCTATGGAAATATAAATATATGTTTTGGGGTTTTTTTTATATTTGAATTTGGCTTAGGTAAACTAAGGCAAAGGAGGAAAAAATAGGAGAATGAAGATCCAAACAGAGAAGACAGAACAGATGACACTGGAAAACTATCCAATGAAAATGACTTTGCTGATGTCTGCTGCATAACAGAAGTCGACATTTGCAGGTGTCAGCAGAATTTTTTATGGAATCTCCCCCCTCTCAACAGGGTGTCACGACAGATATTTCATGTCAACAGTGGGTGCAGAGAATCTTTTCAGTCCTGTCTTTCTCTAGCCTCAAAAAAAGGCCAACATCAGCAGGGTAACCTGTCATCCCACATAACTAGACACTGTCCTGGCCTGTGCTTTCAGGAGCAGGACACAGTCAACAAACCCCACCATCCTTTTCCAGAAACACCACACCACACAAGAGACATATCCCACGAAAACAAATGTATAATTAATTTCCCTCAGAACAGCACCATTTTCAGATTAAGCTTTATGCTTATTCAGACTGGATTCTGTGACACGGAGCACTCTATCTCTGTGTTAAACTCTATAATTCTCTAAATTAATGTAATTTTTCTCTGTTCTTAAAGGCTGTTTAATACCAAACTAGATGTAAATGCCAGTAAAGCCTATTAATGAGAATGTCTTTGCAGTGCATTAGTGGTGAAACTGAAAACAAAGTGGCTGTAATGACTGTGGTAAAGTTAAAGCTAATTGTACAAAGACAGATGGTCATTTAAATGTACGTAGCTACGGTTCTATTTTTTGTACTGCAACATCAGAAAAGACAAAACAACAAAACAATGACCTTTACACTGTGTCAGGTGGGAAGGGGAATATGACATGAATACTACTACTACTACTACTACTACTACTACTACTACTTTTAGCCTTTGTGGTTGTTAATTGTTGGAACATCATGCTGCTGCCAACAACTCTCTCTATTAAGATCTGTTCAGGTTGACTACATTTTAGTTCGTGACTAATTTTGCTCAGAACCTTCAGGTCCACTGGTATGGTTTGGATCTAATTCAAAATTGTGGACATTGGTAGAGATCTCTTGATTGATTGATTGATTAATTATTCTTTAAAAAAAAGGCACCTCTTTAACCAACCTCTCTTCCATCTGTCACTTTAAAAAGGAATTTATCACAATTAATAGTCATAAAGTAATTTACTCATTTCTCTCATTAGATGTAAAATGAGTTTAAAACTCTGTATATGATGAATTTCTTTCTGAGTTGCCAGGAATTTATTCGTGATTGTGTCTTAATAGCATTGAGACAGGAAATTTCAACCAGTTTTGACCTGGTGCATAGACCATATTTCCTGTGAGACCACACCAATTTAATTTGTAATATATTGCTAACTTAATCCCAACATTGATTCTGACCAGATCTTTCAAGGGGGTCTGCAGTACTCTTATTGCTGCCCCTTTTCTCACTCATCTTTTTGTCTACTCTGCACAGCTGCCCTATGTTAATCCTTGTGTTTTTTGTATGTAGTGCAGTGTGTGGGGTGTAAGAGAGCTTTGATCTTTCCCCAGATGGATTCTGGTGTGAGGGTGGGAAGCTCATTACCTATGAATAACAAGTTACTAATTGAGTCACTTATGATCGCAATGTTCTGATGTGTAGGTGAGATATTTAATATTTCCATTCCATATACATGTATACAGGTATATAGAGCTATATTCAATTCAATTCAATTCAGTTTTATTTATATAGCGCCAAATCACAACAAAAGTCATCTCGAGGCACTTTACAGTG
>JAUMHL010000015.1:8863953-8894363 GCA_032362345.1 Sandelia bainsii
GTTGAACATGTGCATTCAAAAGTTTAGGGAAGGTCACATTAAGTTCACCTGTAAAGGTTATAGTGCATTTTAGGTTCTTCCTGAAATTTCACCCGAAAGCCAAATATCCCTAACTTTTTGTGAGTAGTGTATATGTTTGTTTAAAGAATGTGACAAGTAAAAATTTTCCCTATTTTAATAACTTACAAATCAGCATAATGGTGAACAATAGGCAAAGTTCATGTTTGATATGAGTTTGCATTTACTGGCCTTCAACTGGGCCAGTCTATTGTTTGCCTTGTGTATAGAGCTCTGCAGAATTGAGGGGAAGTGCATAAGAAAGCTTTCTGTGCTGGTCGGATGACATCCTGCTGTATTTATCACCTGCTCGTCCTTCTTATGGTCTCTTGCTCTCTAGCTCTGATGTCATCTTTGCTCTCTTTCTCTCATACCACTGATTACCCCATCATTCTTTTTTTCTGCCTTTTTTATACACTCCTCTACTTCCATCTGTCTCTCCTCTTCCGCCTTCTCCTTGGACTCTAGAATAGTGTCATTCCCTCAAGGATGAACTGAGTAAGGAAGCAACTCATTGGGATAAATGACTGTACTTTCAGAAGTTTGTTCAGCCTCCTGGGAGGTGCAATATCAGACGTTAAAGAAGAGAAGGCGAGTGGAAAAGAAATTCAAAAGTGAAAAGAGACAAAAAAAAAAGATATGGGCAGACTGAGTGAGACTGTACATCGAGGAACCCTTTATACATTATTAGGTCGATTTCTCACTCTCAGTGTCTGCAATGCAGTTGTGCCATGCTTTATCAGCTTCTTCTCCTCCCTTTCAACAGAGAAAAGCCATCAGAAAAACATTTACTCTTTTTCTTTGATGTGAGGAGCTTAATGTAGTTCTGAGGCCCTTCACTCCACATTAAAAGACAGATTCCTGAGCTTTTAGATAGATGTTGTAGTAGTGGAATTGATACTGAGAGCTAATTTACCAAATTTCCTGTAGCTACTAAAGTGAGCTTGCACTCTTATGGGGCGGGGTCCAAACAAGACAACTAAGGGTCAAACAAGGACAATTACCTGAGAGAGAGAGATGTTCTTTATCCTTCAGGAAAGAGACAAAGAAAGAAAGATTAATTTCACTAACTGTATTTGTGACGATCTCCAGAAGACGTTAATTAATTATAGGCATAACGAGCCGAGAGGGAGAGTGAGCACATATTCCCCTTGTAGCCATTGGTCACGTGTTGAGGGACTTGATCTTGTCACTGTTTATTTTAGCTGTAATTAATTCCCCACCCTCTTGAGCTTCTTGTTGTTGGCAATCCAGATTTAGACCATATACACTCTTTTTTTTTTAACATATCAAGTGCTTAAACATAAACCGAATCATGCAGAAACTCAAAATTAGCTTCAAACTGTAGTGGAAATAGAAGGTTCTACATGGTCCAAAGTCCAAATCCCTCATTCTTATCCTTTGCCAATTTACAATTTCCCAACTATGGATTAAATAACTGTGAGTCTTTAAATAAGTAATCACAAAACACTTTGCCCTCTTTCCACCCTCTTCTTTGATGAAAGAAGCCAGGAGAGAGATTACGGACATCAAACCTGTAGTGAGTTGTTGCATTAGAATAGTTACTACATTAAGGATGGGTGATAATTAATTTAATGACTAGTCTGCTGTGAAGCAAATAAAATTAAACCTTCATCCAACCTAGCTTGTTTCTTTAAAATCGTAATTCCAAAAAAAGGATTTGTCATTGCTGCTCGGGTATCAGTTTCTTCAGTCATCACTAGTTTCCAGAGTCATGTCATGTGTACTGTCAAGATGAATTTGTAGTCAGATAAAGACAGTTTATTTGAAACACTTTAGTTTATCTTTAGTTCAGACATTTATTATAGCAATATTGTGCTGAGTGTTTGATTATTTTGTGATTTTATGATTTTTTCAGTTATACAGACAGTTATGTTTGTGGATGTGATGTTTTCAGAGATGTTCACATTTCTGCTTCCACTGGAAAAATGAAATAAAAAGATTTGAATTTGTACAGTGTGCGCTCAGACCACATCTTAAGATTAGAGAGTTAATAACTTTCCTGAGTGGCCACACTGGAACGTGGAGTGAAAAGTCTGCCATCTCACTCTCTTGCTTCTGAGTACCTTGTGTCTTTTGTATCTCTTTGTCTCATTGTGATGAACTATACAAATTGGGATAATGGCACACACTGTTAGACAGTCTTACTTGAAATGACTGTTGTCTGTGTGGAAAAGCTAAAAGATTTGGACAATTCCACCTATTTCCACCCTTTTGGTGGCTGAATCACTTTGGCTCTAGACACAGAAAAATATAAACTTGGGAGGTGGTCCCTTCTTATCTCCATCTATTCATCCATCATTTTCACTGCTTTTCCTGTTAAAAGTTGCATAGGTGCTGGAGCCAATTCCAGCTGTCATTGGGCGAGAGGCAGGTTACACCCCAAGTCACCAGTCTGTCACAGAGCTTCCTCCTGATATCATAAATTTGGACTTTTTTCCCAAATAAAGGCTCTGCATGAGTTTTGTTGAGTTTAAGAAATTATCTACATTAAAACATCTACAGTAACTGTAATACCATATGACTTTGTCAAGCGGCCTACAGTGGATGACTAAACAATAGCAAAAGCAGGTATTCAGCAGTTGTAGCAACCATGAATAACCTCATTAAGTCAGTCTAATGAGGGATTGTATTGTAGCTTGGTTATGAATCTTCAACTGCTCTGATTTAGTAACCCTAGCTCTAATCTATAAAATCTAATAATTTTCTCTTTTTTTTCAATTTAATTTGATTTTAAATTTAATTTATTTTACCCCATTTTTATGGACCTTACACTTTATAACTGTAACTTTTTTACTGTAAGAGTGATTACACGCCCTAGTTTTCAGTTCAAATGGGAGCAGCTCGGCTAGTGTCCAGCCACAGGACAGATGGAACACCTAGATCCAGAGTCCCATCACACTGCGGTCCATTCCAGTTTCACACTCCAATGAATTAAGATCCCGGCTGCCTGTCACCTCCTTTTTGCTTATTGATCGCAGATTTTCATCAGTCTTAACTATTGAAGTATTGCAGACAGGAGGGTAATGAATCTTATACCAAATAGCAACACAAGCTGTAAGTTAGAGCCAAAAACAGGGTCTCGTTGTCCAGTGGAAGCCCAACCTTAACCTGTCAAGTCAGGGCTACTATTGTAAATTCAGACCTGAAGCCTGTGATGGGTATGTGGGGATTGAAGTGATGGCCTTAATACCACCGGACTGACCTGCAGGTTAATCATGATGTGCTGTTTAAGCAGCCTAGCACCAACAGGAACACACCTAAAAACACCCACACATCTCTGTCACACATGAACAATGCTTTGCACGCTTGGTCATGGTCACATGCATTCACACACACATAAATATACTACATCCCTCACACTTTTCACTAAATGTGTGCGTAACTATTGGTACTGCAACACACAGTAGCCCACACCGCTAAGGTGTTCCTAGGGGAGAAGGAGGGTCTCTGTCACCCTGACCTTTCATTATACTGAATTAACATTGCAGTCAGCCTCAGCTCTCCTGGAGGAATTACATATAGCAGGGGAGATTACTCATTTTGTTAAGTACTGTATACAAATTGTCATTAGGGGAGCATGTTATTCATTTTAAATTACATTAATTCTGTTTTATATTAATCATTATCTTTATATCTTGACATATTTTCAAAAAACTACTTTTTTTAGTACAGATTGCATATATCTAATTGATTACCTGTTAAATTCATGTTGACTTGACATGACTTGGCATTGACTGCACATGCAAAACAAGTTTTTGCATGTGAGTAGGCTGTTGCTGCACTCCCATTATCTGGAATGAATATGCTGGCTGGACATGCATAATACATGAGAAAATGGGTGTTATTGGAATGCATGTTTCTCACTGGCAGTCCTTTCTGCCTCCCCATGTAGTCAAAATGGACATTTATATGCACTAAAAAGGACATCACAGCACTGCAGGCCCATGGCCCTCGATGCAATGCCGGGAAAGAAGAGGAGGAGAAAGAGGAGGAAAACTGAGAAGCCCAGAGCTGCAACTCATTATTGCTGGCCTCTCTCTTCCTCCCACTGTCCTCCCTGCCTCTCCTGTCTTCTTCTCTATCAGTCACCCTATGGCCCTTTAGCAAGCATCTTCCTCTCTCTCCCAGTGGGTTCCCACCAGTCAGTGGATCTGCCCTGGATGCTGGCACTAAGTGCTAATTACACCGTCTATCTCACCACAGTAACAGCCATGGCCAGGAAGATCTGTGGTCCCTTGTTTGTTAATCCATAGCAGGGGAAACAACACTTCAACGAATACAAACCACCAACTGAGGAGTTGAAGATGACATGTAGCAACATACAACAGCTTATAGGAATTCTCAACCATAAGAAAGCATCTATTGTACTCATTGACATAAATATACTCAACAACAGGCATTCGATGATTATTGTCATCCACACATGTAAAGTATGTAATGTAAATACTGTAGATGACTTGAAATAATGTCCTTTGTGGAATGTGAATGTTGCGAGAATGAAATCAATCAAGCATGTTAATGATCATGCAGTTATCATGCAGTGTAAATACACACAATGTGTTCTTTGTTGCATAACACTGCTAATTAAGCATCAAGATGCAGATGTCTTGTGAGACATGGAATAGCCTGACAACTGATAACAATCTTGAATCATTTACAGAGTAATCCAAATTATATTCCCTTCTTTAGATAGTAAACTCTCACAATTCCATAATTTTAAATCGTCTTCGGGATGGTTAACTGCACAGTGCAAGCTTGTTGCCGGTAAAGGAACTTAAGCTCTAGGGAAGTGCCTGTGTGGTTGTGGTAACTCAAGCATATTACTATGTTGATCACTTGCTTGGTCATGCTATCGCATATCAATATACAAACAAACCAAATCAACTAGAACATTAGTTTATTTCCAGTCAAAGTTTTCAAAAGACAATTTTCCATAGTGTTCATGCTTTATTCAGTGTAGAGTGGTATTGGAGACAAAAAACTGATTCTAACCGACACTGAGGGAAAAAATTGACTGTGCCTTGGCCCATTTAATCAAAATAAGCAGTATCTATTTACTGAAACAATGTCACCAAATCATGAGCTTTAATCATGGGTTCATTATGTGCTTTCATAAAGTAGAACAACATATTCCATGGGCATTAACCCAAGTTAATCTTTTGAAAAACATGCATTTTTGTTTCTTATCATATGCAAAATTACTGCCCCAATTCTTGTATTGGTAGTAAAACATCTTCTTCTTATCACATAACTAAATTATAGCTTTGGTTAGTTTTGGTTCAATTATTTTGTGGTTTATAATATTTATGCTTGTGTAAATGTAGGTCATTTTGGTCACTGCCAGTAACTCTGTAAGTAGTAACTGTATCTATTGTTGTTAGAAGGGTTTGTCTTTGGGAAAATTTTCCTTCACAGTCGGAAAAACACTTTCTGCAAAACATATCGACCTCTGCACAAAAACTTGAACTAGCCGTGAGCAGAGCTGTGGCAGCAAACTTGAGAGGGTGTGCAGGGCATCGTACTAAGTGGGTGTAAGGGCACAAAATGGATGACCAGTTCTGGACTTCCACATCGCCTGATATCAATTGATGTAGCATTGTGAAAAAAAAACTCTGAGGAAAAAGCCAAGTGGCCAGATTGAAACCAAGGCATTTCACTACCAGCCAGTTTGCAAACACATGTTCACCTCAAGCTTTGAGCCTCTGAGTATGTGTAACATGGGTACCCCACTTCACAAAAGTGTATATGTAACATCAGAACATGAAAAGCATAATATGATCCCTTTAACAAGTATTGGGAGTTACGGTTAATTACTTTTAGCTCTGTTTTAGTTATTGCCATTTGCTGCTAAATTCCTTACTATGTTCACCAGCAACTCTGTAATTTTGTCTGTCTGTGTTTTGGTGTTGATAGGTAGTGTGCTGTCCATTGATTTAAGCTTTTAAGGCTTAAAATGGCAACAGATGAGTATTAGTAGCTCAAACAATGAGCTCAAAGACACTAAAATACTTTGTAGACCTGAGTGGAACTGCAGAATCAAGTAACAATACTTTTGGCTAAACACTACAAACAGCACCTATATTAATTATGCATAATGCTTGTTCACTTGTTAATATAGAAATATTGATTGGTGCAGCTTAAATGTAAAGCCTCCACATGATCTTTTTATTTTTTGTACATATTAGGTATCTAAATTTCAGTCAGATTCAGGTAAACAATGACCACTTTGGAGTCTGTCAACAACAGTGTTTATATTTTATGTGCCTAAGCCTACTGACAATTCACACACTAAGTTCAACAGTGTTTTCTGGGTGGTTATGTTGACTTGCTAGCCTGCTCTACTCCCCTAACTCCTGATGTTTCACACCAATGTCAGGCAAATCCTGATCCTGGCACAGTATTGTACATGTACATACGAAAGTTATTTAATAGGAGCTTAACCAAAATCTGTTCTGAAACAGGTTCAGTTATTCTCTTGTGTAAATCCACACTGATGCATTTTAAAGGTCTTCCACTAATATTTGCAAACCTGAAGATGTCTTTTGATAGATCTGGCGGTGTGTGGTTACAGCACAGTAAAGGCAGAGGGTCAGCGGGTATGACCAGTCACCTCAACATCTCTGTGACAAGTTGTGTGATCATGCATCCTTGTGTGTATGTATGTGTATCTGTGAATGATATATTCTATATCAGTTCCCCTGGAGGGTAGCTTTTCAGAGAGATATACCATCACACTGACGGGAGTGATGATCTGCAAATGGGGACAAGATAAATGCATATGTCATTCACAACCACATGGGATCCCTTCTTCACATTCCAGAGGATTGTGACTCATGACAGTGAATGGCACAGAACAGGTTAAAGAGCTGTGGGGATACCGGTTAGCTCTCAAACCCTTTAAATGAGTTGTTAAGTTGAAGTGTATATACTGTGCAACAACTGTGGAAAAGATCAGTTTAGGACAGCTCCATCTCCTAAGTCAAGGTGATGTAAAAGGACCTGAGTCCTGTCTAAGTGAAGGCCTGCTGACTGCTGACCTTTGTGTCTTTTCACATCTATTATGGCAAGCTCTATGTATGTGTGTGTTTCAGTGGTGAAGGGTGCTTGTTTGCGTGCTAGTTGGTACATTTGGATATGTGTATGCAAGTGAGGGACTTTGAAGGATCTGTCTTTGTTGTTGTGTTGCGTGAATGAGCAATCTGTCCTGCTCATATTCAGCCAAGCATATCCAGCCTGGCCCAGCCCTGCCTGTGGTGACAGGAAAGCCGTGGTAGTTTAAATCAGTTGACATTGTTCCGGCAGTAAAAAGTTGTTATGCCGAGAATATATGTTTTCTGCAGCAGTACCAGCAGCAGTAACCCTGACAAACACTAATCAAGGTAGGGAGAGAAGAAAAGTAATGTACAGATTACAGTAACGTATTTAAAAATAATAAAACATGAAGAAAGTTATAATTTCTCTACTAGAAATAATACATCTAAAGTTGAAGGTTCCCTTTGAAATGTGCATCTTTATGTCTTGCAGTGTATCATATGTTGCAGGGAATTGTACCAAAACTTAATCATTATAGATTAGATGAAAAACCTTCCTGTTACCTTTGTCAGTGATGAAAACTAATTAAGGAAAGGAATAGACTGATATTTTAGGAAATACAAATATTTGACTTCTTGAATATGAAGCAACCAACTCTGTCTCCTAAAAATGTTGTTTCTATACAACTAAGCTGCATTTGCGATTACGTTTTTGTGGAAAACGCAAAAGTAATTCTCATGTTGCGGTGAGACGTATATTTTGAATGAAGGATGTGCTACTATTGTTAACACGAAGCGAGTCGCAAGGAGGGCGGGCGTATACTGTGTGCATATATATTGATGTTACAGATTACCCACAGAGAAAGTAGGTATTCAGCTGAATACAGTACATAAACATTAAAAAAGAACAACTCCAGTAGTTCTATTGTGTCAATACAATGAAAATAGTAATAACAGGGATCAGGGATTCCAACATCTGGGGAATGTTGAGGTGCAAGTGTCGCCTCAGGAGGGGATTAGTGGTCTTGCTGTCTCCCACAGGGATGACTGGTGTATACAACACCATGCAATAGATATCAAAGCACAGGCAGACAGTTGGATGTGTTTATCAGTACCAGAAGCGTTCCTCAAGGCTCCATATTAATACCAGCCTTACTCTGCATCTTTATATGGCACAATTTGGAGACTGGCCATTTCATTGTTTCTCCTTCCTGCTTCTTCTAATCCATTTTCTCTCTACACTACTTGATATCCTCCCTCCCTCATTCCTTCTACCTGTTCTTCGTCTCCTTTTTTGCTCTGGCCAATCGCCTCCCTCCTGCCTTTTCTCTTTGCTCCTTCATTTCTAGCTCCTCTTCTTTCTGCAGCACGCCACCATTTACCAGTCATCCTGTCTGTGTGTGTCTGGTCTATCACTGTAGGCTGATTTACTACACCACAGGGGAGAGAAAGGTGCAGGAAATGGAGCTCAGAACTCATTGTTAGTGGCCAATGAATTCTTAATTAGGCCAACAAATGGTGCAGTACCTCCAGTACGGCTAGAGCTCTCCCAAAGCAACAGAGGTTGGAGGCCAGTGTCCTACACTTGCTTTGTTAGCTGATTATGTGCTGGACTGCGGCAAACAAGGTTAATTATTCCAATTGTTGTGATACTGCCAGTGTGTGCTGGATACATCATACACATACTGTACATTCATGTGTTCGTGTGTCCAATGTGACAGTTGAAGAAGCTTAAGCAGATTTGAAGTTTAAAATACAGATTATGTCCTCCTCGTTGTCATGTATGGTATGACTGACTTAATGTTGTATGATGGAAGGCATGGCGAATAAATGAGAGAACTGAGAAAAGCCCATTATAAAGAGATTGTCAGTAGGGTGTGGATGTAATATTCCATGTGCTGTTTGTGATAATGGGGAATGCAGCTATGTCAGTCAGGCTACATGTGCATTTAATGAAGACATCAAGAATACAGTCATTTAAAGTGCCAAAATTACCATTATTTTTCTCTTTCCTTCATTAAATTTTAACTGCCTTTTCTGAAAAGGGTCAAGACAGGCACAGCAGGGAGGAAGCAACTTCCCCTCATTCCCTTATTTAGAGCAAATATTTAAAAATGTAGGTCATGATTAGTATGAGTTTGAGCAAGTTGTAATTTTATTACATAGCAGTGTTTAATTGCAGCTCTCTTGGTCACTCTCAAGTTGGACTTTAAATGGAAGTAACAATGCCATTATAGTGGAATATGACTACGATGGTTTTACAGTTTGCTGGCACCTAGTGAGATCTGACTACTTTGAACACTAAGGCTGGTTTGGAAGAAGACCTTATAAAAATTTGCAGTATAGGGGCGGCTGTGGCTCAGGAGGTAGAGCAGTCACCTGCCAATCGTAGAATCGGTGGTTTGATTCCCGGCTCCTCCTGTCATATGTCGAAGTGTTCTTGGGCAAGATACTGAACCCCAAGTTGCCCCCGGTGTGTCGGGTCAGCTGCATAGCAGCTCTGCCATTGGTGTGTGTGTGAGTGTGTGTGTGCTTGTGTGTGTGAATGAGAAGCAGTGTAAAGCGCTTTTAGTACCAGTGAGGTAGAAAAGCGCTATATAAGTGCAGACCATTTACCATTTGTCTGTAATTAGTTTAATATCACCAAGGTCATGCAGTGAATGTCAATACTTGTCTAATTAGCAACTCCACTTCTGTCTACTTGTCTTGCATATACTGTGAAGTCAAGGCTGTGTCTGCTGGTCACAATAGGAATCAATTCCTCTGCTAATTCAATGCATGTTTTCCTAAATAGAATTCTCTACCTGTCGTTTATTAACACATACGTAGGTATAAAGGGAATAGTAAACCTACATTTGCCCTCCCCTGATAAATGTTGTCATCACCTGTTCTTCCCTTTTTTATCTATCCCAGTTCCATCTATCTCTTCCTTTCCTCCCATCTGTCCTCTCATCCTCATGCAGTACATCAAATGTCCCCAGCCTGGCTGTGTGCTGACAGGCAGCCTACTGACAAGCTCCCAGGCCATTCTGAGGGGAGCAGAGCCTCTCTTCATGAGTCCCTCGAAGAGACAGTGTCACAGTGAATCCACTCTGGAGGCTGGCCAGTACAGTCTGCATCTTTCAGAGAACACGCAGGATAGGGGATGTAGCGTGTAAAATAAAAGACAAATGACTATATTGACAGTACAACTGTTGAATGGCAGAGAACAAGAGATAGAAACAATATAAGCTTAATAATATATAATAATCCAGCCAGTGTTACTCTAGGTAGCATTGAGGTTACACTGATACATCGTTACAACATAGGCGACTATTTGAAAATAGTCTTTTTTAAGCTGTTTCTAAGCTAATAGCCAAACATGGTTACGTTACAATGAGTTTGATCATACATTTTTCCTTAACATAGCCATAATTCTTACTAGTTTCCTCACTGCAGTACAAACACAATGCTGTTTTTTTAAGTTGTGTGAGTACTAGCTATATGGATTATCAACTAGGTAGGGACATTCAGGTTTAGCCACTCTTTTATCAAAATGTTATGTATGTTATATAGCTATTAGGTTTATATTTTAAAATTCCTTTTACAAGATTCTGTTTTTATAGTGAGTGAACAGGAAACATAACTTCAGGCAGAGTCAGTGTTTTCAACAAAATCATGGATTTAATATTAGCCTAATGAGCTAGCTAGGTGTAGTAGATATAATCTACTCTACATCTGTCTATTATTAAGTTATTTCAGTCTGCATAATGAGCGCTTGTGGATACAAATGATAAGTCTGCATTTGTCTACCAATGTCTGATGGCAAGGATGTACTGTTTCAAAAATTAGTAAGAATTTCAAGTGAAATATCTGCCACACTTGAGCAATGTAGCAAGACTCACTAAAGGGGGTAGGGTTTAGCTAACGGCCACTTAATTAGCAATTGGACTTCTAATCTAATCTGCCTAATGAAGGTTTCTAGCATGTTTGCTGATATTGTGCAGTTTCATTGTATTTTCAGAAATATGTACAAGATTAAATAGGCAATTACACACTCAGCAAGAATTAAATAATTTTAATAATATTATTTTAATATAATACATATTGTTTTTAATATTTAACCTTGTAAATACTAGTTAAAATGTACACCTATACAAGAAGTCAATTTAATAGACTTCTGACTAACATGGCAGAACAGTAGAACAGTAATGGAAAAACTGGTTGGTGAAAGAAAATCCCCGAAACGGGACTATAATTGATAGGTAAAGTGAGGCGTTGCTCACTCAATATCACTAGGCAGATTGTTAGATTACCTCAGCTGACTGAGCCAGGGGACAGTTTAGAATAAGAGCAACTCCCAGGAGCTTATTTGTAATTTTGTTGAGAGTAGAAGCTAGGTGTTCCTTTCTATTCCCTTTATTATTTTCTGTTCTGAACAGCTGGCTTGATTGCATTTACAATTTGTGTGTGTGTGTGTGTGAGAGAGTCACATGACTTCTCTCCCAATCTATTATTGAGCGGTCTGCCACACTCTGACAAAGTCGCTGCTGATTAATAAGTAAAGACAGATCCCAGAGGTTGAGACGAGCCCTGAGCAAATGACAAAGAAATAAATTAATTACAAACCAAATTATCTTCCAAACTAAAACTTTTGTGAGTTCTGGCTTTCATTTGTCTTATTTGTTGTCACTTTTTTCATTTGTCAGCAACTCAGTACTGTTATCACTGCTGCCCTTTGGCGAGTGCTACTCTGAAATTATCTGCACTGATCAATCTCACTTAACTTTCCTCGGAAGCTTCTCTTTGTGTGCCCTATGGGGAGGGGTTGGGTGTGGCGTGAGTGTGTGTGAGGAGGGTAACACTAAGTTAAGTTCACCATCTGAAACTATCATTGCTTGCTTGTAAAAGATGAGGGCTTGAACATCAAGATGGGACATGAAGCTGCTGCAAAAATCTCTAATCTTATCCTTGCACACTTTCTGAAACGCACATGCACAAGGTCAAACAGGCACACATGCAATGTGCACACAGCGACACACACACTGTCATCTTCAAAGGCACCCAGGGGCAGAATAGCGGACGTGACAACAGCTCTAATGAGCTCGCCTGAGTGGGTGACCCTGGCGCCTGGCGAGAGGAGTGGTGTCGCCATGGAGATACAGAGGCGAAAGGTCTGAGTCATGGTGTCATGCAGGTGTTTTTGGAGGGGGATTAAAACACCTTCAATTATAATGACTCATAAATATATGAAAATGCACATATAGTTGTAAACATAAAGAGCTGGGAGTGGGTGTTTTTAAACAATTTAAACAAAATTAGATCAATACATTCTTAGCATGGACATGTATCTCCTTCTCTCATTACTCTATTCTACCATTTTAGTAGTCTGAGTAAGTGGCCATTATTCTGCCTGACAGGCCAAACCATGGCACATTTTAGGTGCATAATGATGACTGTGTGCTTCCCGTATTTTCATCATTTCAGCAACAGAGAAAGAATGAGTGAGAGACAGTCAGAGTGAGAGGGTGTAAAGAAGAGAGAGGGAAAGAAGGCGAGAGGAATGCAGAGAGCTCCGGGGTCGTCAGTGTGCTCAGTGATGATATGCGGGGTAATGAACTTCTAGACTTTGTGCATCAGAAGTGTGACACTCTGCATCGCCTTGACTGTCAGCGATTTCTGCCCTGTATCGGTGAGATGAGGCCCCTTATAATCTCCTTCCATCCACTCCATACCAGTTTTTGAGGCTTGCTCTGCGACATAAAGCCTGCATTTCATTTGTCAGCCTAATGGTGAAATTTGTAAGGAGTTTAAATTCAGACTTCTCCTGGAGGTGTCATGTGGAGTTGTCAGTGGTGTCAGTGGGGAAAGAAGCAAGTTTGCTGCTTGGTGTGAAAAGTAATCACTTTATACTTGAACAAGTTAATGGTTTAATAGAGGTATATAGCATTCAGTAAAGCTGTGTACTGTATGTTTCTGTATACTGTATATTAATGATAGAGGTAATATGTATCAAATGCACTGGAATTAATGTATTAATAGCAAGTGTTTCGCTCCTTCTGCAAGTACATTTTAGTCATACTATATGCACTTTTTTTTTTAGATAAAGCTGAAAGTCAAGGCACCTTAGAGCTCTATGTAATCCCATATTACAGTAGAAAGTCTTATACATGCACAACTAAGTATGGTCAAAGTTGAACCCAGAATTTGGGGTTGTGACAGTGTTTCTAGTTCACTGAATTCTCAGATCACAGCAACTGATTCAATAACTACATTCTTAGTATTGTGGATATGACTAATGGCCAAACCTGTGAGAAGAATACCTGTAGTGGTCATTTGTCAACAAAACTTTAAATTCATCACAAAGCACATTTAAAAAGAGTCTTTCTCAAATTTGCGTTCAGATTATTTATTTTTGTAAAGCACACAAACAAACATTGTTCCTTCTGCCTCTCTTGCTCTGGTAAAAAAAAAACAAAAAAACAAAAAAACATAGGTCCTGTACCTCCCTGCCTACCTATAACGCTGAGGTGTCCACAGTACTGCCAATAGCTGTCCAATTACACAAAATGATCCATTTAAATTACTAAAAGAAATAAACTAATAATAAAAAATAATCAAGAAAAAAATACAAAATAGAATATAATAATATAATAATGTATATTATATTATAATTATATACATTAGCCAAATAACTAAAGTAATCAAACATAGATAGAAATAATTAGTGAAAACAGACTAACAAATAGCTAGACCCAAGTAGTAAACAATCTGATTAATCTTTAAAAAAACAGGCACAATGACACAAAAAATGATACAGTCTATGCTCATACACACACACACACACACACACACACACATACAGCACACTTACTGTAGAAGCACTTTTTTCTTGGCTTGCAAAGAAGAGAAGCTGGAGCCTCTCATCACACATGAATAATTAAAACCGAAAGAATGCCTTTGCTTTTTTGCAGGGTCAGCGCACAATCAGTTGGAAAGGTCGAGACATGGGGACATTGTTTTGAAGGGGGCAGGGAATGAAAACAAGCTGGTGCCATGGTGCAAAGATGAAAGAGAGGTGTGGTGCTGAGATTGGGTGACAGAGGGGGAGGGGTGTGGAACACTGGACAAGGGTTGAGCATGAGATGAAATGGATTTAGAGAGGGTTCAGGGTTTTTTGGAGTTATTACAAAAATGGATTGATATCTTGGTTTGGGTGATTGGACTGACAAATCAACTATGACCTTGAGGAAGATTGAAAAGACTTTGAGTTTCTGCTATTGTATTACCACATGTCCATTTTTCTGTCTTGGAGAATGCTGTGTATGCTGTGTGTAAGACTCACTGTCACATTACAAACATTACTTCATTTGAATACATTAGTGTTTACATGGGTCTTTACACAAAGAAAACTGTAAAGATCGCTGGGAGGGTTGTTCGTGTGAGTGTAAGTCTGTGTACATGTACAATTGCTTATGTTTCCAGTGTTGTCATTTTGACTGCCAAGAAACAACCAGTGTGCTGTAGATTCTATATTAGCTTTGGCGCATTTTAAGTTCTGTACACGATTAAAACATGGTACACTCACTCATCACAGTGACTTACATTATATACTCCAGTATATGCACAGACCACCGATACTTCACCAATAATTCACTTCATCTCAGCCCTAACATCTTTTATTTCATGTAGACATAAATATGAATAGATCTTTCCCATTAATTATTCAAAACTTTATAATCAAGCTCAGTATTGTGCCTAAAACTGCACATATTGAACAAAATAATGTTCTGGTTCTGACCATCTGGGCTTGTGCTTGTGCTCTCCCACCAATACCAATACCTACTTACAGTTGCCTATGACTAAGTCACCTAATTAGTGATAATATTCAAATTTTTATTTGAATCATTTTTAGAGTCAATTAATTGATCTTAGCTACTGTAGCCCCCTCTTACTATATTGAGCTTTTCCATTCTGTGCAGTTTTAATAACAGCTGCATAGTTACTACTCAAAAATAATAGCATTTTTGTAAACAACGATTCAGATTCTTAAATTTCACACAGATGCTGGATGTTTGTTCATACTGTAACCTTAAAATAATGTAGTTAACTAAAAATATTTTCCTTAGCATGGAAGAAGCTAGTTAGCTGGGAATGCTAAGGTTTGCAGATTATGTTAGAGCAGTCAAACATCATTTTTATTCAGTTCCTGGTTTTCTGAATGGTCACTTCACAAGAAATCCAAGCAACATTTTGGATAGCATAAAGTGTTCCTATTTTTATTTTAAGGCCCCTAAATTTTTGGTTGCAGCAAAGGCTCCTTTTCACTACAAACCTCACTAATTCTATGGGATTATATGAACTTTGTGGAAAAGTTGTGATTACTAAATTTTCCTCCCCAGCAGACAAACAGACTTTCAGATGTCCTCAGATTGGTGCCAGTCTGTGTGTCCATTCTGCCCACTCCAATCATCAATCTGCAGCCTAGTTCACCAGCCGCTGGCACCTGTCAGGATGAAAGACAAGGATTAGAGACAGAGAGAGAATGCGAAAAGGTTGGGCATACAATACTAGCATCACGTGTCCCGTTGCTAGGGAGGTTGTGTGTGCTTGTGTGTGTGTGTGATGTAAGTCCAACACCGCTGTCAGGGTAGCTGCAGGAACAATGGGATGATATCCAGATTTGTGTGCGTGTGTTTTTCTCCAGGAGTCATGTGTGGCTTATATGATTGTGTGAGATAGCTTGTGCCTCTTCTGCGATGCTGTTTTGGAAAAGACTATCACTACACATCATGCTCACCCATAGAATCAACAACAGCATTACACATACACACATATCCACATGCACATCGCCCATGCTTGTCCCCTCCCTATTTCATGTCTAAAAATAGATCTTTTTCTCAATGATCTTCTCAAAGCAGCAGGCTGTAAGACAGGCATGTGCATGGGGTTAACTATAGTCCATCCTCTCAAGAGCTCTCCCTTTCTCACCACCCCCCACCTCCAACCTCACATACACATACATTCACAAATCCTCAGTGCTGCCCATTCAGGGTGCAGATGGCAGCCACTGTGTGTGTGAGACAAGGGACCCTGTGTGTTCAGTTGGTTAACAGGGAATCAGGCTCATTGACATGCAGGCAGTGCTTCTCATCCAGTCCAGGGGAGCAAGCTTCACTCTGGAGCGAGCTGGGAGACAGTTAGCTCACAAGTTATGACCATATGTTCATTACACCCTGACTTCCTATCAGCACTCTGTGCCCTTGGAGAGGATAATATTAGGGCTACAATTAACATGCCACAATTGAGTGTAACAGACCTTGTTACAGACCCAGAGATGTTAGATAAGATAAGATAGATTTACTGAATATTTGTTGTTATTTCATTTTTCTTACTTTACTGTACAACTGTGAAGCAATTATCAAGGTATCAGTTTAATGTAATGACAGATGAATTTACTAAAAATACAGAAAAGATGAAAGCAACAATATACATGATCGGGATTGACTAAATAAGGAGTCATTTTTGGTAGGATATTTTAATACATGGTTGTTTCTGTCTTTGTTCATTTATTTCTAATGAAAACATTAACTGATACCAGCCTTGTGCTTTACATTGTCAAGACAATGAACTGCAGTTTGTTCTGGTCAAAGGCATCTTGATTCATTGTTAGAAACACAAGAACTCATTAACTCAATATCAGGACAGTTGCAAACATACAAGGGTAGGTGATGTCCTCATTAGGAATGACAGCATAACGGTAGGCTAGTTAGTGGTGGGTAAAGAGAAGGACATTGTGGTTTGATTCCAGTCTGTTTGAGTCTAACAAGCAGACCGGATCATCTAGTGAGATTAGTAGCTGTAGTTTTAAACATGTGCAGTCAGCTGTTCAGCAAAATAGGCTGATTTGAAGGTAACCTTCAGAACTTGGACTTGTATGTATGGTAAAAGAATATCTCAGATTGGGATTTGGGACAGGAATCTACTGCTTTTTCTGCATTTACTTTTACACATACATTATCTTAATTTAAACCTTGTCCCCTTTGTGTTGTGACTTATGAGCCGTGCCAAAACAAAGCACACACAATAAAGCACAAACCTCCCTCACAGTCACTGTCCAATTACTCAGGCTCTTCATGTTCACATCTTTTTTATTGCTGTGCACCCCCATGCTAATTAATAAAATTGTCATCCCTCATAAATAGGATCATTTCTAGACTGTGTGTGTGCGCCTGTATGTGCATGTACGTGAGTGCGCGGGCCTATTCGGAAGGTGTATAACAGAAGCAGTAGGAGCAGTATGTGTGTCAGCAATAGCAAAGCTCTAACAAAATACCATCTATCACTCTGCTCAGTCAGGCTTCAATAATAATTGGGTTAGAATAAATGGGCCATGATTTTGGAACAAAGAGGAAAAAAGAGAGATTGCCAGCCAAAACAAAGCCACAAACAATTCAATAACCAGGCCCCACCCAGAGAGGCAGATAGTGGCGGGCCACAGCAAGGCAAAGGCTGCAGACACAAAGCGGATTGATGTTCTGCCCCTGCACAGGGCGAGTTGTGAATAAAGATATATCTGTTACTAAGACAGGGAGGAGGCTTGGCCCTGAGGCAGTGAGACACGGTGACACAGCAGAACTTGGCAGAATTTTATCAGATAATATACAATGAATTTAAGGAAAGACAGTTTAACACTGTAACTCTTTGTTGTTGGAGTAATGCGGATGCTGCACATTTAGAATATAATACACTCAGGAACTGCAGATTGATAGATAATGCAAGACAAGTATAATTTCATTGTTTGATATGTATAAAGCATATTATCAAAAACTTAAAACAGTGGGAACATCTGTCCATGTTAAGTGACAGCATATCAAAATGAGCTATGATTGTGGCAATTGTGTTTTTACCTTTTGTCAGAGCTTACTGTATTTAAGGAAAATAATGCTACTTTATATTAACATGCATGGCTTGTACACTGGGTACAGTGGCTAGCAATACAAACAAGACACCTTGTTCCATCCATTTTTAGATTTCTTTGTTCTTATCATGTTTTTTGTTATGTATATTCTGTGCTTATGCTTGTGCTATTTTGTGTTGGTGCTGACCTTTTTGTTTCTGGTTGTGGTTCCTTTTCTTTCTTTTTGAACTGAGAGTGACTGTAACAAGGCAAAGCAATTTCCCTCTGGGATTAATAAAGTTTTTTGAATCTTGAATCTTGAATCTTGTCCTTGAAGACCTTTGTAATATTGTGTACATTAAACAGACATGGTTAGGAAAAGTGAGCCATTTATTCCACAATCTTAGTGCAAACCTTTTCTTGGATTTTGGGGGTTGAGCTAAAATTTTGTGAGCAAATCTGTCCACTGTTAAATAGCAGAAGGCACCACAAGTCTTGTAGTGAGCTAAAGACACTTCCAGTAAAGGACTGAATGTAAGGAATAACAATTTGGATACAATAAATACTTAAAGCAAAGACACTGGTTAAATTAAAGCTTATAAAGTGACAAAGAAACTAGATTTACAAAAGTAATAAATAGCTGTCAGAAAATTAGTTACACTGTAACTAATGTAATCATGTCAGGAAGAAATAGTAGTAGAAATAGAAATGAAGTATCTTCAGTTAAAAGAATGATTACATTTTATGCTGGTCTTTCTTTTTAATTGTCATCAATTTGCATATGCCATTTGGTTGAGGACAATTTCTTGACTCATGCACTGAAAATACTAACAACTTGTCATGGAGGACTACAATTTGATATTGAACATTTTGTATGCACGACATTTTTTAATGATACCCTATAGAGTAAAATGATGTTCACATGTAACATGTAAAATGTTATAAGTTTTATTCAATTTGACAGAAAAGTATCATAATAGAAAGTAGAGGCTGATAACATTTGTAACAAGGGCAGTAAATCCTTAGTCTCATGTAGGAGGACAAGGAAAATGGGAGCAGGACAACTTTACACAACTTTACAAGAGAAGCTAGACTTTAGATGAGAATGAAAAAGCTCAAAGTAAGAAAGATGCATCAGAGGCCTGACAGGAGACACAGAACAATCAAGGTATCACTTGGTAACTCATGTGTCACACATGGCTCACACATCCCCACTCCTGTATACAAACATGCATTCACACTCCTGTGACAATACATTTTTACATGGTTTAAGCACGACATTTGCAGCTTACAAGACATTGGAATACGTTTCACCCACTCATTCTCTGAATGGGAATGATAAGGTAGCAGTCAGTCACTGTGTGAGTCCTTTGGCAACTTCCATTGGACACAGACATACTCATGCTTGCACACAAAAACACTTACCTATAGAAGCCATTTAAAATGTGTTAGGATGAAGTGAGTTTGCATTACTGCATTGTTCTGTAAAACAACAACAGGCAAATTCCACCTTCCTCCAGTGGGTTTCCACAGGGAAAGAGATTAACTCTCCTTCTTTCAGAATATTTTATGGTATGAAACAGAGTAGTGGCTCAGATACAGCACAGCAATGTGTTGCATTGCCTAAAGTGGGGGTTTTGAAGTCACAGATAATCTGCTTTTTGAAACAATGCGATAGTGTTGCTTTTCATTCAGCTCGGTTAAGCCATGCTCCAAATGAGGAGAGGGAGATAGTGTGGATCAGACATTTTTGCGTTGAATCCCAAAATTGTACAGCTCTTCAATGTCTCCACAGCTGTAAATACTTTGTCTACTGTGCTGACTTATTTTAGAGATGATGGAATTTAGCATTCTGGGTAAAAATAATCCTTATGAAGTACTGATCTCGAACATCAATGGAAATAGAAGCAAAGCTCTTTTCTTAACAGCTGGATATTGTATTTTGGCTTAATCTGCACACTGCTGGTCTCTGGTAAGAAAATACAGAGAACTGCCAAGTTTAAAGAACAAAAGCTGATTCCACAGCAACTGAATGAGTTTCAGTGGCAAGATCTGAGCTTATGTGTAGCCATAATCAAAACTGCACATCTCTCTTATCATGAATATTTTTGTGTAATGATTTTTAGTAACGAAAGAAAAAATAAAAGAAACATTGGCATTGATATATTTTCATCCCAGTGTTTAGGTCTTAGTGCACTTGAAAGGAATCAGTTCATACAACAACAGTTTATCCTAGATGACATTCATGGTGTTGCACTCTGCTGTGCTCACAAAAAGCAACGGAAATAGGAAAGAGTTCAAGTCCATCTTTAATGGGCGATCATACGAAAAACAGCCCCAACAATGTTGGTGGGTGCATATTGTTTTAGGTACTGGCATGACCAGTACAATGAGAGTACAGAGTACAGTTCAGCTTGAGTAACAGATCAGATTATCAGACACTAAAACACTGCCCAGCACTTAAAATAGTACTAGCAAAGACTTTACAGCTGTCGAAATGTATCACAGCAACAACCTTTTGATGTAATTTTGATGTAATCTATAGAAATATGCTGTTCACATTTCAACAAGTATTCCAGAAAAGCTGGGCCAGGTCCAACTTTTTGCTTTAAGTGCTGTGTTTTTGTGTTTTTTGTTTTTGTGCTGTAGCCGTCAGTGTTAGCAACCCTACTGCATCAACTGAGTTGTGAATATTCAAAAATATGAGATCATATTTGGACATTATGGTGATCTTGGTTCAGACATTACCATAGTTTCATACTTTCACCTACCTGTCCAATCACCACATGAAGTTGATGTGAGTAATGTACATACAATAAATACATTGATAGCTGGCTGTAATGACAGTATGTGTATGTGGAAGTGAGGGATGTGTATGAACAACTGTCTACTGTTATATAACCATACAGACCATATTTATTATATTGAAATAATAAATTACAACAATATGTTGCATGTGTTTGTAAAACATATTATGGTCTCACATAGTAATAAACTCCTGAAATGAACTCTTCAACTGCGAATCAAAATAGAACCTGAAAAAACCTGTGAAATGCAGCAATGCAGAATGTATATTTAATCTTCCCACTGTATGGGTTTACCAATGTAAGATAATTATTTATTGGGTCATTTTAGCCCAATCCACATCTTTCATGTTAGTAATGGATGGTTTTTTATTATTTTTATTATCATCATTACCAAGGTTGTGATGCATGAAGCTCACTCAAGCTGTTATGCAGGACATAAATTCTCATCCTTTTGTTCTCCTGTCTTTATTTGTATGGTAATGTCTGAGAAAGAGGCGTGAAGCTGAATGACATTTCTGTATTACACTGAATATAAGCCGTGCTGTGTAGAATACCAACTACTGTATTTGGATGTGAGCGGAATAAAGGACA
Organism: Sandelia bainsii; assembly: GCA_032362345.1. Classification (NCBI taxonomy): domain Eukaryota; kingdom Metazoa; phylum Chordata; class Actinopteri; order Anabantiformes; family Anabantidae; genus Sandelia; species Sandelia bainsii. Next base: position 8,885,343 of record JAUMHL010000015.1, read on the forward strand.
AAGCAGGAGACTGCAGAATGTGTCAGGACAGAGGTAGAAACAAGTTTCTAAATGAAATTTAAATGAAGAAAACTGCTTCAAGAAACAAACAACATTCAAAGTGATTTCTACACGGACACGTTTTAGTTTACATGTCCAACATCAGCATAGTAGAGCAGTGGAGAAGTTGGGGGTTGAAAAGGAAAGACTGAACTGAACCAGGCAGAGCATACAGAGTCCTGAGCACACACATCCATGTTTGCAAATGGAAACAGGCTGCTGCTGTGGCTTCCCTGCTACAACAAGCTCTGGACCGTCGACCACGCTTTAATCTTCAGCAGGTGCACAGACAGAAAATAGACTAGAGCAATGGGGAAACCATAGCAACTTGGTGCAGGTATAAAGTGTCTATCTATTACATAATACAACTAAATTGGCAACCACTCAGCCACACACAGTTCCATTAACGAGCAGCAGTTAAATTGTCTCAATGTCAGTCAACAGATTTATAATAACACTGGCACTATTCATTTTGGATTTTCATCTTTCTTACCTGTGAGTCACTATGGGCCACCTCTTACAGTAATTTTTACCAGAATTATATTTATCAGACAGTGCAGTCACCCATATTTCAATAACCATCAGTCTGTGAAAAGTATTTTTTTATAGCATCTCTAACTTCATAGTTTTTTTCTGACCTGCAGCTTACAGTTTTAATTCATTTTATCTGTTGTCTTAGCATAATTTCTAACCACAGAAGGTAGTTGTTTTCTGCTAAATTGCTCTGTAAACCCACTGTGCAAAAAAGCACCAAACTGCATCAAACGTTAGCAACTAGTTGTTGAATATAGTAGATTACTTAGTAGCTAAAGGGACAGATATTCCCCTCAGAGATTGGTATAGACCGAAATAGAACCAAAAAGAGGGACAGGTAATGTTGCTTCATAACCGCTGCATGTGTAAATAGGCAACTGTTACTAAATCGTATATTAACATCTTAAGAGGTAATAATGTGTGAATGCAGTGTTTTGAAGAGACCTGAAGAACTATGATTCAGTTTGTTTATTTGGTTATTCGATGTTTTGCAAACGGGGTTAAAACACAATAACCTCAACTTGCAATGTTTTATTTTTGACTATTTTAAAAACTACTTGACCTCAGTGGTCATTTCTGAGGATGCAGATTGTTGTGTTTATTCAGTGCACACCACAGGACTGAATATGGATTGTCTGCCCACTGTATGTCACCCGTAAGTGCCCATGACAACATTTGTAAGTCTGTGTGTGTGCACTGGATGCTTGCATGTTTGTGTAGTGTAGTATGTTTGCTGAATAGCCTCTGGCAGCTCTCACAAACAGAGTTGGAAATGGGAGATGAGGACGGCAGATTGGCCACAGCTGAGCTCTGGCACTGATGAGCAAGCAAGTAATCAAAGAGACATGAAGAAGAAGAGATGCTCCAGATTTGTGATAGGAAGGAACTAACAAAGGATGGAAGGAGGGTAGTCTGCGATGATTTCCCAGCACTGCATTGGTATTGTAGGTCTATCCCACTTTTGATGACAGCGTTGGTGGCTGACAGGCATGATGCATTTACTAGACGGTTGTCAGGTGTGAAGTTAGTGTATGTGCACCTACCACTCCTGTGTTATCATGGTGGCAAAATGGAGCAAAGAAGATTTTGAGACTTTTAGTCTTGTCAGCTAATGGAATGTGAGAAAGTTTCTCTCCTGTAACTGGAAGCCTGGTCACTGCATGACATTGGCTCCTCATATAAACAACAGGCTGGTGCAGTTTAGAGTCCATTATGCAAGTGTGACATGTGTAACACACTGACACTCGAATGGGCAATGAATGATGCAATAGCTGTTAAAAGCATTTGGAATGAACTAAAATGCTGCACACACTGTACCTCTGTGGTCAAACAGATGTTGATATCTATAGGTTACACATACTGTGTATTTTAGACTGTCAGGTAAAAAAAAATCATGTTGACATTTAAGCAGACTATATGTTTTATGCCAACACCAATGTGATATTAAAGGTATCAAAATAGACCAGAAAAGGTCCAGGTTGTTTACAATGGCTGTGCAATCTAAATAAAGATGTCAGGGAGAAATTCAATGAGGTATTTTGGGGTACGTAAGGCAGTATTCTTTTTTTCCATACTGATGCAGATGATGATATACAGGGCTTTCTGTAACCACAAAGCCACAGCTTCAGTTCTCTTAACAAATTTCATGTGTCTGGCTAAGAGACAGACACATCAAATTGTCCTTATCCAGGGGAGCTGTATTCAAGCCTGACTTCTCAATTAAAGAAAATAACTTGCTGTCCCTGTGCCCTGGCAGTGGTGTACAAAGTGTCTGCTTTTTGTAATTACTTTCCCTTAGGCTCCAATATAAAAAGAAAAAGAAAGTGTGTCACAAACTGAGAGGAGATGGAGAATCTCAGGTGTGCACTGGAGTGACTCAGGGGAGTTTCCCATGAGTGCCTGATTGAAGACATCCATGAATCACTTATGGGGCCAGACTGAAGTATCTGCGTGTGTGTTTGTTTTTGTTCTATATAATTTCCACCATTCAGTCTTGCCTGGACATCAGAACATCCTGCATCACCAGTTGTCAGTCAGCATGCCCAAACAACTTCAGTTTTTATCACAAACTCGCTGTCCTCCTACGTTGTTTCCTGTCACTTGAGACCGAAGTGGGACATGTACATTGGGACACCGGGGCAGAAGAGAGGGGAAACTGATTGGCTGATAGGAGATGTAAATCCTGAGGGAGCACTCTCAGCCTTTTGACAGAAAAAATGACTGACAGTGAGTGTTTGCTCAACTGGCAGACATGAGCACCCAGAGGTGGGTAAAAGGGCCAGCATGGCAAAAGATGTGCCAGAATGAGGACAACAAACAAGGTCATGCAAACTGTGTCACCATTAAATCCATAAAAGGGCAAAATGACTTTTGAGGTGATGCTAGGAATATAGTTTTTAAAAGAGTTATATGGCCAAAATACTGTAGAATGTGCTATATCCTAAAACATATGCATTTAGATGCATAGAAATGTGTTAGAATATTGACTATCTGATGAAACCTAGTACAAGATAGTGAAAACATACAGTTAAGACACACCTTAGAAAAAAGTTCTTTGAATTGAGTCCTTAGCACTGGTTTGGTTTATCAATACTTTTGTCTTATTTTAGTCAAATATACTCACCAAGTTAATTGCTAAGATCTGCAAATCTGACAGCATTACTACAACAAAGTCAAAAGAAGCAGTCAAATGAGGTTTTAAACAAATCTCCCGCTTCATTTTCTAGAGAAAAGTGACGTTAAATTATTACCCAAATTATGTGTCGCAAACATTCAACAAAGATGAAGATGAAGATTCATAACAAATTATTCTTTAAGTTTGAAAGTCAAAAACAGAATATTTAAATGAGACAGGTACACAAATAGAAGGCTCCGCTTTGAAAGTGTAAAGATAGATATGTCTAGCCAGACATCTTCATGCTAGAGCATAGTTGCATCTCAGCTCTGATAAATTATGCAGTTCAGGATCATCCCAAATGTTTTTTAGGATTTGGGTTTCTCCGCTGTACCCTGTGTAGTAGTAAACACTGCATGATTTATCAAAGGCTAGAAACAGCTTGTATGTCTGCTGCAGATTCAAGCAGAGGAGGAGAGCAACTTGCATAAAAGTATTTGGCTACTTCTAGATAACACTGGATGACATAGCCTCTGTCTGCACTAGTGAGGTCATATCTGCAAACAAGGAAGCTGTAGTGAAGTCATGTCTGGCTAGCTGGAAAAGCAGTCCATGCAAAAGAGAAACATGCATATGGTCTCATCCACTGCTTCCTCCACTTCTCTTTTTCTCTGTATATCGTGATCTTTCTCTTACTTGCTTCTCTCCTCCATTGAGGTGTGATATTTTTTTTCTCACTTAACCTTTCTTGCATTTCCTTTGTTCTGGCCATGTTCTCATTCACTGCACCTATGATGAGGCACAGCGGTGACGTAATGCAGGTCTACACTCATGAATGTTTGAGCAAAAATTTCACACTCTATTTCAGTCATGTGAGAGGTCAGTGCATAGCAGGGACTGACAGCATTTTCATAAAATAAGCGTGTGTGCGTATATATGTGGTCTTGCCTTGTATTTTCACTCCAGTGAAGAACAGAATCCTTGTGGAGTGGAGTAAAACTACATTTTAACTACTTCAGATAGATACAGTCTCACATAACTTGTATTACAAAGATGATAATTCAACAGTATTTACTATGTTTGGAAAACAAATATGAAGGCAGGAATAAATCAAGACTTATTATAGTGTTCAATGCAGCAAAGACGAAAGAGGGATGTTAGCGGACTAGGCTGCTTTCTCTTGATAGAAACAGAAACAGAATGGACTTCCAGTAACCTAGAGATTAGAGTGATGATAATAGCACAATCTTTGCCAGATGTGTGATGTCTCCCGAGGGGGAACCCTGGTGCACTGTGCTTCAGGATTAATTGTTTGAATAAAAGAAAACATAATTAAAACCTTCCCTCTTGCCCAGGCAATCAAACAGAGAAAAAAAGAGAGAGGTGAGAGTGTGAGACATCTTTGATGGATAACAGATTCCAGCCCATCTCCCTTTACACACACTGCACACACATGCGCAACATGCTTTAGCTGAGATGACATACTGTACAAATGCAAACAGAGGGCACACAGAGCACAATTGATGGTTCCTGTCTCCCAATTGCAGACAGCAGCAATTTTTCCTGTGTGGCATTTCAGAGGCCACAAGGCAGGATGGCAGCTGAAGTTTTGATTGTCACATGAATCAGCTTTTTACTGAGATTCAGAGGGAGGTTGGAGGGCAGTGGTTTTGTCTCCCAGACGCATCATTTTTTCTTCTGTTAGGGGTATTGAGGGAGGACTGCCTCCTATACAGCGGGCTGCTCAGTATTGTGGCAAGCTTGTTTCCTGTCTTGTATGTGTACAAAGTTAAAAACACTTTTCCCAATGTGGGGAGCATTTGCACTCAAGCACTCGCTGACACATTGAGTCAGACAGTCTATGTAATCTGACAGTGACTGTAAATATATGAAGGCATCTACTTAAGTTCTGTATAGTTAAACACTTAATAACTCAGAATGTTCCTGGCTTATATTGAAGATTTCCACTTCAATTTTGACACAACGCAGAGTAAAATTCTGCTTCATACAGGTTTGTGGGATGTGTGTTTGCACTGGAAATTATCACCAAAGCAGAACAGATTACCATTTATTTCACATTACATTATTTAATATGAATGGTTACATTTTGTTGCCTTCTCTCTTTTTAAAAGTTTACACTGAAATCTCAGTAATACGTAGTTTGGCAACCTACAGAACAGCACTTGATATTCATGAGGGGATCCTTTAGTCTTCATCATGCACAGCGTTCTGTTCATGACTGCAGCATTTCTATTATGTGTGAGAGTAACCATGGGCACTGCTTTGTACAAATCATGGCTTGTACACTATCAGAGCTTCCACACAGAGGACATTCCCATTCTGCAGTGCTGCAGGGGAGGACTGTGGGGGACAGCTGCTCGCTCAGGTCATGTGAACCCAAATCTCTGTTTGGAGGGAAACCAGCTTGTCTCCAGTTGTGTCTCCTAAGGCCATGGGAGAGCTCCCAGACCAGCCTGAGCCTGAACAGCTCTCACTGGAAAGGCACAGCACCAAGCCCCGTTTTATATCCAGTATCTAGAAAACAAAAGACATTTCTGAAAAAGAAAACATCATAACACTACTATGTTTGGATACTTAAATGTAAATGTTAATTATTCAAAACTTGTCAGGCTATCATGATAAATATTGTCTTCCAACTGTACCACGCTACTATACCACAGTATATTGGTTTAGGTGAAGAAAATTTTCAGAAAATGCTTAATATTGTGTTTGTATAGTGGTGCTTGAAATGAAGATTAAGTATGACATTTCAGACAGAAATCAGCTTCAAGAGGTAAAGTTAAATTTCATTTTAGTTTAACTGTGCTGCCATATGCCAGTCAATATAGATTTTCAGCTTTTATTTTGGAATAGCATCTCACTTTCAAGGATGGTTTTAGTGTTTTAGTTTAGAGCACTGGGGTCAGTGCCTAATAGGGTAAAATTATGTGACGATCTTGGTTTCTCTACTTGTGCACAACTGTACAAGTCCTGTGTGTGTCCAGTTTCAGATCATGCTTGTGGTGTTTGTGGGTTTTATGAGCAAACTGTGACACATTACAGAGCAAATTAGTAATTTCATAAGCTTTATAAACATAAGGTTCATAAACTTACACCAGTTTTGGCTTTCGGGGGGGTATGGGATTACAGATTATTCAGTCTTGGAACATAAGCATCCATGAATTTGTGAGATTAAATCTTTTTTTCTGTTTGACTGATTTATGTTTGACTCTTCAAAATGGACAACAATGTAAAATTTCTGATACACAGCACAAAGAAGCATAACAAATCATAAAGAAAGATGGACTAGTGAAGTGTAGTTACAAATCTAAACTATGAACATATTGCTGATAAAAAAACAACTATATTGTAGAGCCCAATATGAAGCATAATTTAACTAAAAGGCAGAAATCTATGTGTGCAGAGTTTCACAGCTATAAAAGCAGGCAGGTTTACTGGTCTTTCTGAGGAGAAAAGACTATATTGGCTTTGTAATTTAGGTCAACCTGAGGATGAAGTCCATTTATACTCTATTGTTCATTATCTGATGATTTAAGGGATGTGCTATGTGTTCGACAAATGTTGACAAAATACGATGAGTTTTTCTGGATGAATGACTAAGAATATTATGCTTATGGTTAAGTTTGTTGGAACAGAATTTATGGTGTCTTGTAAGTCTGTCTGCTGTGCACTTTGTGCATGACACAAATAATATTGAACTGAACTATTGTACAGCTATACATATTCATTGGTATGAAAACACATGACTCTACAGTATATTAATTATTAGTTTATTATATCAGGATCCAGTGTATGTACAAATACATGATGTAGAATGAACATCATTACTAATCAATGATAAATGAATTTTACGTCATGTGATTACCTCATACTTAACAGTGGATCATGTCAGTCATTCATTATTAAAATGTGAATATAAACCAGATTTGCAAGCTGAAGTGGCTTATAGTAATTGTTTAGCTGTTTATTACTACATAATCCCAGCACAAGGTTACTGTTCTTTATGATTTAACATACTGTATATTTACAAAAACACCTCAATGTGCAAAGAAGGCACAACAGAAACCATCGGTGAGCATTTGTTGGGAAAATCAAATCTCAAGACTGGTAATGCAATAAACCACCAACATCCAGTAAGATGGAATTGTGTGGATAGAATTCACCTCATTAAAATATTACCCATACAGTGCACACATACTATTAATTCAATGGGATTACATCACACATACTTACTTGGAACTATGGTGAAGAAAAAAATGATATACGTTTAAACCGTAGGGTTATTGTGTTTCCTCTTGTAAGCGGACACTCATCACTGCAGTGTACAGGAAACAAGGCCATCTTTAAAGAAGCAAAACTATGCTTCCTATAATAGAAAATGAAAGAAACACAAATGAGCTCTTGATTATGCATCACTTTACACTAAGTGGAAAAAGACGTTTAAACAGAGCATTTGCATCACAAAGGCTATTTTTATTTTAAGACTTTCAGATCCATTTACAACCTAATAACAATCAACAATCAAAATAAAGACTTAAAATTTTAACTTTTTTTTCAAAATTATAAAATAATGAGATATTGATGGTTTATTGTGCAGCACAGTGGTGTAGTGGTTAGCACTCTAGCCTCACAGCAAGAAGGACCCGGGAATGGAGTTTGCATGTTCTCCCCTTGGGTTTTCTTTGGGTACTTCGGCTTCCTCCCATCGTCCAAAGATGTGCATGTTAGGTTAACTGGTGACTCTAAATTGCCCATAGGTGTGAATGTGAGTGTGAATGGTTGTCTGTCTATGTCAGCCCTGTGATAGACTGGCGACCTGTCCATGGTGTACCCCACCTCTCACCAAATGACAGCTGGGATAGGCTTCAGCACCCCCGCGACCCATAAGAGAACAATTTTGATTCTTTGTGTTTCTATTTGTGCAATCTCATTGCAAAACATAACGAATAGTAATTGGTTGAATAATAAGACTCTGAAATTGAAGGGGGGTTTCCTGTCTTAAAGAGCATTAATGATCAGGATTCAAGACTCAATATAATGACAACATTTTCTGAAATTATGATTATATGAACCTGAACCATGAAATTTTCTCACCTGGCAGAGATAGGTGTTTTAAGTCTGAATGAAAGGTAAAGATGGTCTTTTTTTTCAGTGTGAGAACATAAATCAGCTGAAGTCAGGGGAAACAGATCTTTATCAGATAGAGGCCATCTGTTTGCTGCTGATGTATTGATCCCAGATCACCATTAATTCATTTCTTTAAGGAATCCACTGCATCAGCACCGTGAAGGTACAGTACCTTCTTCTGCCCTTCTTGGCCTCATGCAGGCTCTTATCAGACCTACTACCCCATAATGATTTTTGACTTGAAATTGGTCACTGATCTCTGCTAAAAATTATTATACTTTTATTATATTAAATGTATGGCTCCTTTTCAATTTGAGTCTGATCTACTCTATTTTGTTGCTACCGCATCCAAATACATCTTGTTAATTATTATGACATCATGGCAGTGTTACCTTTGGCTGTTAGGACAAGCTGGCTTGAGAAAGCAGAGAATTATTAGCGCAATCAACACTTGCTGCACGCCAAAGCCTGACTACTGTGATCCAACTCACAGATTTACACCAGCTTTGTCAGAGAGATTAATGACACTCACAGTATGATTGATCTTTCCTGATCAACAGGAATTTCATGCACACATTTCATGTGGCTTATAGCTAAGAAATCTTCTGGCACACAGAGCTGGATTGTGTGTGTGTGTGTGTGTGTGTGTGGGGGGGGGTGGGGTGGGGGGGGGGGGGGGGGGGGGG
>JAUMHL010000015.1:8894463-8932611 GCA_032362345.1 Sandelia bainsii
GTGTAACTGGGTGGTTTGGAAGGAGGGTCTAAGGCATGATTTCTCAGTCTAATTAATGCCTCAGCAAGGGCAGCATATGTTTCTACACAAATTTCCCAGTAGTCTGTGTTCATTTAAAACACTGGGAAAGGAGCAACTCAGCATGTGTGCTTGAAGGCTTATGGGAAATGTGGGTAGAGTGTATGTGTGCATTAGCCTGTCTTATCATAGGTCATCTTGGGATAATGCTGCATTCTGACACACTATTGGGAGTATTTGTGGTTCATAGCTGACAGGCAACTGTGCTACCATCTGCATCTTATCACCAAGATGCACAAAGATCAGAGATTTCGATATAAAGTTTTGAGGCAAACAGACAGATGTAGGATGCTGGTTTCCCAGTGAGTTTAGATGATGAATATGTGAGGGGTTTAAACTTTTAAGTCATCTTTCAACTGTCTCAAGAGCTCACATGCACAAGCAATGTAAAAGTTAAGATGCAAAGACATGTTTAAAATAATTTAATAATATAATCTGTGATTCTTTGAAGTAACATTGCTATATTTTTGTTCTTAGTTCAGAGAGTAAGATTGTTCTATAAAATAAAATAAAAGTCTGATGAGTATGAGTCTAATCTGCACTATGCAGAGTGTTAATGGGATATATTTAGGAACTAAGGGAGACGCATTTCAAATGTTACAGTATTTTCAAAACACCTTTCCCACAAAATTGCATTGAAATATTCTTTCAGAACAAAGAATAATTCCCAGACGTGAGATTCCCATATATAGTGCTCCAACAACAATACAAAGCATCAAACATACCACGGAATTGGGGACCTAAACATCTTAGCAAAGTTACTGTAGAATATTTCCCAAGTAAACCCACTGTTATATGACATCCTGATCTATAATCAGCTTTAGAAAAGGTAGTTTCACTATACTGTACACTATTACATGTATTATTTCTGCTTTACAGATAATAGATCCATGTTGCAGAAATTACTTTTATTAATATTTCTTCCTTTTTTTTAAACTTTTGGATTTGATTGTAACACATTTGGTGTAACAGCAAACAAATTAGATTTAGCTTGAATCCTCAGTCTATACTGTTTCTCAGATTTGGTTGGAAATGCAACGAAAAACCCACCGACAAAAGAAAAGAATGAAAGCAGCAGTGTAGAGTGTGATCTTGTACCTTTCTTTAGGGCTCAGTAAAATGACAACCATGTGATTCACATCAAAGTGGCATCGCATCAGAACAGAAGTAGGAGGATGGGTGAAGGAGTTGGAGCAGGAGGACGGGGAATAACAGAAATACACTAAGCTGGGAGAGACAAAAAGAGATGGCAGAGGTTGTGAAATGGCAAAGATTAAAGAGGGGAGTTAGAGAAAGAGAGAGGTTTATTTTTTAGCCCGAGGGCAAGAAAACACCAAAAGAAATAATGAAAGGAGAGAAAAATAAAGATACAGTAAGTCAGATAGAAATGTGTGGGGTTCATACAGAGGCCAGTGGTAGGGCACAGTGAGGAAGACTAGATGATGAACAAACCAAGTTGCAGCAACAGTGCTGGTGAGTCCAGCCTGCATTGTGTAATCGCACACTTCCCATGGGGTTTAGAAACAAATCAATTCTAAATGAAAGTAGTGATATTTGTATAATTTCTTTCTCTTTTCGTTTTCATTTCAGTAGCAACTTTTTTTTACAGCAGCAGCTTTCTCACATATCAAGCTGCAATGCAGACAAGTTAAAAGGTACTCCTTTTATTCTGCAGCCACAAATCTTACAAGATGGTTATTATCTTCTATCCCTGTGCACCACTATAAAACACAGCCGTAGTGGTAGTAGTGATTCATGTTCTTTCTTGTTATGTGATTGCATTTCAGTGTATCTAGCTGTAAAATAATATCGCTATGCCTCTGTCTCTTCAATCTTCCTAAACACGCTACTGTACCTCCTTTATCAGTACAAGTCCAATTGGCCAACGAGCGCCTCTGTGTCCGATTAAGACTTTCCAGCCACTGATTTTTATTGGCTGTGTAATGGTGCAGAACCTAAACATTTATCAGGGTCGATGGGGTGTGTGTAGTACAAGCTATTAGGGAATGCAGAGGAGGGGAGTGGGTGTAGAAAGTCAGAACACGCAGTAGGTGTCAGAATGAACTGTCACCTCTGGAGGAAAATTAAAGACGTCACAGGCAGGAAATTGTTTGGAGTTTGTTTTTGCTGCAGTGTGGCCAGACTCTGTCTGCTTTGCATTAATGACAAACTACTTTGCAAGAGAAGGTTGGTGCAGTATGGCAAAAAGCTGTAGTATTCCATAGGTTGTTGCTTATAAATGCTGGATCCCCACAACAGAGAACTGCTGAATATAGAGAAATAATTATTACAGTGCAAACAAGTTATTTTGTCTTTTTCTAGTTCTAATTGTTTCACCCCAACTAACCCAATTTTAACCTGACCTACCTCAGGAGAAGTACATTCATTTTTGATTTTGGGTGCATTGTGTCCTCACACAGGTGCTGGTTGTCCCTCTGTGAACCTCTGGTTGACAAATCTGTGTATAATCCGCTAATGTTCTTAATCCTGGGGTCACATTAAAAAATGGATGAGAAATTAATCTGCTGTCAAGTCTGTCAGGTAGCCTATATTTTGTCAGTGCCAGTGTTTATTTTCAACCAAATCCTTCTGGGATGGGCCAGTACACCCCCATTACAAAGCAAACCAGCCAGGCAAATCCCTCTGTACAGACTCTGTCAAATGTTCTCTGTCCTTTTGTCCTTGCTCTGTGAAGATTTAATTAAAGTGGAGAAGTTTAAAGACAAAACACTCCAAGCACAGATCACAGAATGAAAGTTTGGTGTTCTTCTTCTTTGCACTGCTATAAAGCAGAGTGGTGAAGAGGGACCAAAACTATTGTGGCCTGGGAGAGAGAAAACTACTTTAAAGACAGAACAGAATGGATGCTTTTGCTCCCCTGGCAGCCAGAAAGTTTGAAACCTGATCACTCTCTGAAAATGCGTTACTGCATCCTCCTCCACACAAATGTGAACATCAAGTGCATTTTGTTTCAATGTCGGCCATATCTGCCTGTGCCGTGCTTTGCTGTGCATGTGTGCTGCAGTAACCAGGCTAATTTAATTGCTTCTGGCTGAGTGGATCAAAGAGACCTGCATTCACTGTTTTTCTTCAGTTTGCTGTCCCTCTTTCATGCAGTAATCTGCACAAAAGGCAGAATTAAAGCAGCGGTCGCCTGAAGCCGGCCTTCTCTTTTCAGATTGGTAAAAGATGAGGACTTGGGAGGACATGCTTTTTAGGGGACAGAGGGATTGCTGGAGAGGTGAAAGTTCTGGTTTAATCTGTCACATTCTCTGAAAGGCCACACAAAACAAAGTATTCACATAGGTGTGTAGATATTTAATTTTTTCATAATCATAACCCTGTGATTACATTCAGGTGGGCTCTTCTAATTAAATGTAAATTAATACATTTTCAGTAATTGTTATATGTTTCCTAGAGTCCTGTTATGATTGGTTTGGTTGTATTTTTGACTCATTTGAGCTGTTCTCATCCCATACCTTCTTTGAGAGGAGATGTCAGTATGATGTAAGGTGGCTGCCATGATTGTTAATAAAGATGTCAGCGCTCAAGCTCCATCACTCACCTCTGTCAGTCTGGCCTTGTCCCTCAAATAAAAGCACACTCTGCTTGTGAGATATCACATCTGCAATTCCTTACCACTAAGCATACTGAACTTTTGTTGTCACCAAAAGAAACCACAGGAAAACAGTGAAGAAACAAATAGATCTGCTTTTAAAACCCCAAACTGCTCAACTAGACTACACAGAGCCTGTAGACTCAGGTGTGGAGCTAAACCATTGCTGTATGTAGTTAAATATGTACTACCATATTTGAAGGTACAAATCTTACATAATGATTAATTTAAATAAAATAAAATGGTTAATGTATAGGTAGAAAATATCTTTGACTAATAAACACAAACTCCAATAAAATGTTACATATTCATCACTGGATCTGCTGTCATTTGAGCACTATGTTCTAAAAGTGAGAGGTTATTTCATTCAATTAATTGAATGATTATAATGAAATATATTTTTATGATAGGTTTCATTATCCTCACCTACAGCATGTAGAAGATAATTTTACAGTTATGTGCCAAATAATGAAATTTCTATTAGATCAGGTGCCTTTGGACAAAATCTTTACAAATTGTGGCTTGAGGTAAAGTCTAATGTTTGAGCTAATACATCATTAAAAATCCCTGCAATTAAATTTTATTGCTGAAAATTTAGTTGTTTATTTTACTTTGAACCTGCAACAGCCAGGTTGTCTTTCTCATAATAAATGTACCCCAGATGAAACCGGTGACTTCAAGAGTCTATACAGCAGACAGAACCAGAAAGATTTATTCATTCATGCACAGATTTTGTGGACAACCTGCCTGACCAAAGAATAATATATTACATTAGACTCACTTAAGATCAAACTGAAGATGTATATCCTTAGTGTCCAAATGTAAATACTGAATATTTACATAGCATTTACTGTCATTTTGTGTATCTGGCATTGCATTTTGTGCATTTGTACAAGTTTAATAAAACTAAAATAAAATCTGAATACGTAATACAATAACTATTTTCAGGATGAACTGACTCATCTATTAAACTAGAGATGAATATATACCTCTTTTATATTGTAAGAATGGCACCTGCACAACACACACCTACAAATTAATATGGGCAGCATATGATCTTTTATCCTGAATGAAGGTAGACGGAGACCCACACTGCTTATAAAAAGCCTTGTGCTTATGAGTTGAGTCCTGTCCTACTACATGCCCAGGGAAAAGACCTCTCCTTTAATGTAAGGGTGTCTCTTTGTCAGTGATTCACATGAAAGGGGGACATGTGGCTATAAAAAACCCTGTCTTCACCCTGAGCACCTGTAATCATCGCAGTGTCTTAAATATGTAAATCTGAAGCAGGTGAATTACCATGTACATTTTTCATATTGCCAGCCAAATCCTCTCTCCTGTGTGTGGCCTGTAACCTGACTACACAAAATGCACACACACAGGTACAGTGTAATCTCTACTGAGCCCCTCAACACTCACATGATATAAATCCATGACAGCATGCATAATTACATTGGAACATACCCCAATAATTTTGCAATTTTTGCAGGAGTTTGAAACCAGGTTGAATGTTGCAGGGAAAATAAGCATCACAATGACCACTGCATTTAAACCATGTACTTTAAATGTGATTTTTGTGTTTTCTTTACTTATTTGCAAAGTATTTTTTATTGTATTATTTTAATGAATTTCTGTAATGATCTGAAGTGAATATTGAACCCTAATAGCTTAAGGGTTCTGTATTGCGACATGTAAGGAGAACTTGAATCCTTAAAAAAGACACATGAGTAGAAAAGAAAGCAAGACAAAGGTGTACAAAGGCATGCACTGCATTGCAACAGAGTGAAGTTGACAAATGGTTCTTCTTTCTTCTGTTTTTCTTTTTTTCAAGTTCATGACTTAGGAAGAAATCTCAAGTCCCTGCTGAGTTGGAGATGGATATACCGGTGCTGCTTCTCTCCGACTTCTCCCGGCTTTGCAGAGTCATCCTGCCAGAGGAATCATAAAGTGACCAGCCCTTCTCAGATCTCCTGCAATGGTCAGCTGCAGATATCTCATTTTATCTCTTCTTTATTTATTTCTCACTACCCTACTCTCTCTATCTTCTGTGGGCATATTTGGAACATTTTTGCTCTTTTCTCACCCCATCTTTTGTTTTCATTTTGACCTTCAAGAGGAACACACTACCTCCCTCTCAATTCAGCTGCTTTCTTACATTGTTTCTCAAAAAAGAAGAAGGGATGAGTACAGCACCAGAAAGGGCAGTTCCCTCAGTATTCAGAATCATAATGAGCTTTTTGTCATTTCTGCAGAGTACAAGGACAGTCACAAACAAACTTCACAGTTATACTACAAATATATTGCTCAGTATAAGGGGGGAGGGCAGTGTTTTATTTGATACATTCCATATAGATTTAAAGTTCCCTTGGGCCACCCTGTTATGGAGCAAAAATATTGATGTGTCTCATGGAAGCAGGATTAGTATTGCAACACATTGCAGAGTGATGAGATCCTGCACAAGGTGTGTGCTGCAGTAGTTTTTTTATACATTGAGGGTGTGGCTAACATCTTCACTGCACCAAAGCAAAACTTCCAATGGATATATGCATCTGAGTGATAGGTCGGTCAACACAAGTCCCAGTAGCAGACAATAAGTACTGCACCTCACACATTTCTGGTGTACATGAATCCCACTTTTATTTTTCACAGAAGAAAAGATGTTTGTTTTTTTCTGGTTTTGGTTACATTTAAAACCATTCTATGAAAAACTGTAGCACCAGAGCGGATTTTGTATTGCCCAGTTTTTGATAAAAATGTCAATTTGTGCTATTTTTCAGAATTGATCAGCTTTGATTGGGGAGAGACATTTCATTCTTGTATATAAAAAGACTAGCACTTAATTTCTTTTCCCAGTCATTTTCAAAATCAACCGGAGAAAACTCTCTCTATATATATTTTTCATTTAAATTACAACAAATACATTTGAAGCAAATAAAAAATTGGGCGGCATTTAGCATAATCCAAGCAGGGAATCAGCTTTCATGATGATTATTATATATTTATATATTTATATGTATACATATATATTATGTTTATATACAAGTATGGCACTTGATTACACAAAAGCAAGAAAACACTTCACAAATAAAAGCAGTGGGCGCTTTGGTGTGTCATAAATTAAGGAAGTCACAGACGTTAGCGTTTGCAGCAAATTTACCAGATATTGTTTTGTTTTGCAAGTCAGCTATAAAGCAGTGGAATGGTTACATATGTTAAGGTCAGTGGTGCAACACAGGCAAAAAAGAAGAATTACGCTGATGTATTTCCACTAGTTCGAACCACAGTCAGCATGGATTTATATATATCTATGCATATATAAATCTGAATGGTAGATTTTTTTCCTTTAACCACTGTGTATGATGCCAGTTAATTAAGTGGGTGCCAAAAATAGATGGAAAGAAAATGTCTTTAAAACACTGTCAGGTCAGTAGCACATTTTGGATAAGGTCAGGTTCTCAAGCGTTCACCCCTTAGTGCAATTTTTGCGTTTACTCTCTTCAAGTACAGCAGAACAGCCCACAAAGAGTAAATATGTGAACACGTTAACATGGTCTCCATTTAGCATCTTACAGAGTATAAACGTTACTAAAAAGTTGCATCAGTGCAATAATAAATAAGTAAACAAACGTGTTATCCACGCTTGCCATAAAGTCCTTAAAAGAAAAAAAAAAATCTGCCCACTCTTTAAGTCATGACACGAATTAGGCGTGCGCAGCTGTCCATCATGTCCATCGTGGTTTTTTACATGTTTTCTCTCCCGCCTTCCCGTGTGTTACACATAAGCAGAGTCACTGGACTGAGTGCGGCCAAAATTAGGCACACTCATCCTTGGCAAGTCCTTATTTCTGATTTCATAAATGGACTTCCGCCTAGCCTGCACACCTCGCACGGCCGTTTTGATTTTCCTCCATCCCAAATGATTAAGTTCTGCCAGGTTCAACACCACACAAAACCCACTGACCGCGAACATGAAGACCAGGAACACTGTCTTCTCCGTGGGTCTGGAGACGTAGCACTCGACGTCTTTGATGCAGGGGTAGCGATCACATTCGTACACAGACGGGACGTTGAATCCATATAAGAAATACTGACCCACCAAAAAGCCAATTTCCAGCGCGTTTCTGAAAACCACCTGGATGATGTAAAACCTGGAGATGCCCTCTTGTCGCCTCATTTTGGACTTTGTAGTTCTCATGGCCAAATTAGGGATCTCTTTGACTTCTAAACAGTCTGGCTCGGCTTCTTTAGTGGAGTTCTCTGTGTTCTGTAGTACTCCATTAACAATGGTGTTCTTTATCTTTTTGCTCTCGTCTCGTTTCAGCGAATCTTGATCTTTATCTAGTGTCAGATAGACTGTCGAGTAGCGCCGCTCCTTCTGTTTGGCCGACTGATGCACCGAGTATGTGATAAAACAAAGACTCGGGGTGCACACCATGATGATTTGAAAAACCCAATATCTAATGTGTGAAATGGGAAATGCCTTGTCGTAGCATGCCTGGTTGCAACCCGGTTGTAACGTGTTACAAACAAACATGGTCTGCTCGTCATCATAGACAGTCTCTCCAACTATTGCTACGATTAGAATCCGGAAGATGACCACCACTGTTAGTAGGATCCTGAAAAGCAAGCAAACACACAATGTGAAAATAAGTGTAAATATGTGTTTTAACTGATACAAATGCGTTGGAGCCGTGCGCTGCCTCGGTGGCTGAAGCGCTCAGAGACCAGTTCTGGTGTGTAGATTTAGGGAGCTGTCCAGTGCTGAAACAGGACGCTCTTGAGGATGCCATGAGCTTCTATCTACAACATATGCTCCGTATTATGTGTATTTCACTATTTTTGTGTGGTTAGTGGCTTAATGGCTGAAATGGCATGTGAAAATTCAGCGTTGCTGTGACTTCACCTGTGTGAGCGTTGCTAATGGAAATAGGTGATAACACCGACTCTTGCTCAATCTTTTTCTGCCACCCCTGAGTGCACAACCAACTCACCAACAGACATCAAATGGATAGATGAATACATGAAATGATGCATGAATCTTATTTTAGATTAGGCTGATTGTATTTTGCAGCACCATCCCAGGTTCTGGCAAAGACAGCTGTCAACTGACTGACTTTACTGTCTCCTTCAGGAGGACGACAAAAGGGAAATCTGTGAGACAATAAAGAAAAAATCCACAACACAGACACGAAGGACTGGGCACCATGCTACAGCAGATCCTGGAGGCACAAGACAGAAACGGGGGACTGGGGACCATGCTAAAGACGATCCTGGAGGCTGCTGTGTTTCTTCGTTGCTCTTGGTTTTTGTTGATCATCTTACCTTCCTATCATAGTAGAGTGCTGCTGGACAGCAGCCTCCAGGAGCCTCTCTAGTATAGTCCATTCCCCCATTTCTGAGCATCCGGAGGTACTCTGTTCAAATCCTCTCAAAAAAGTGCGTTATTTCCCGTTACGCTTCTCTCTGCTTTTCGTTTTTGTCAGCCTCCAAAGCGTCCGATATTGTCTTAAAAATGCATCTGTCACGGGAGGCTGTTGCCGTCCCTGCTTCTCTCCGTCTCTCTGCGCGCTCTCTGGTTGGTTAGGATGCGTGCTGAGCGCGCCGCGCCAGTGAGTGTCTTGCTTTCTGTGCCGAACGCTCCCACGACGTTGCCACACTTTTCCTTGTCATGGGAGTCTGAAGGGCTGATTATTATAAGCCCTCCTATCTTCGATCTTGGTTGATGGGCTGCGTGCTGCTTCTATATGGAGGGTGGTTGGATTTAATGTCTTGCCAGCGTTAATCCGCCTTTAAGTAGTCTCCCCCCTCCCATGCGTTACGTACGTGCAGACAGGTTGGTGGAACCCAGCCAGGAATACCGGGGCTTCTCATTTTCAGTATTATAGTTTTGTACATAGTGTGCGTCATTCTGTGGACACTGTTGTGGATACAGCCTACAATACCTTGAGTTTATACATTTGTGCATGGGAATCAAACCCTTAGCCACACTGTAGTGTTATATAATCCACTCACCGAACTTCACAGCCGCATGCTCATAATATATTGTATAAGAATATTTTTCCTTTAGGGACAGGGCTTGAGGATGCACCATGTCCTGCGCACAAAAGTCAGGGTGACTTCCGTGTGTTTTAACCTTTCAGCGATATACAGAGAATTACAAAGACTTGTAGCCTATATGCAGCATATTAAACAATTAAAAATGGTTTTATCCCTTATCCCTGTGCACTACACAGCTCTATAAAAGGACATAATCTCGCTTTCTTGGAGCAGACAACCTCACATGCCCAGAGGTATCCCTCTCCATGGCCCGGCTGGTAGAGCTGTTGTTTCCACCTCGGGCAAAGATGATGCTCTGGATACAGTGACAGAGTGAAAGTACCATCTGAGTTGTTAATCGTTGTACAAGACAGCCTGCTTGCCTGTCTCTCTCTGTCTGTGTGGAGGTTTAAAAATAGAAACAAAATATGTGACCCCGCCCTGTATGTTGCTCTGAGATCTGATCACCTTATGGTGCTGTACACTAATATTAGACCTTTGTGTGGTTTGACACTATTTTAAGTTATGGCACTTTATTTAATTCTTTATGAATGCATAGCACATGTGGAATACTAGATATCAAGTTAGCTCTTCTAAATGTATAGTGGGTGTATTATTATTAGTAGTAGTAGTATTTGTTGTAGTAGGCTATTAATATTATCTATTAGTATTATCTATATTTATCCAGTATGTTTACAAGTAGGTAATGTAATGCACGCTTTGTTTCCTGGGAAACGGGGATTACCGATCACGTGATGGTAGTGTTTTCACTCAATGAAATTTTGTGAGGTTCATTTTTCGTGAGGTAGCTTATCCTCTCCTCTCCCTGTAGTCTTTTCTAATTCAGTTCTTTAATAATCTTTGTTCATCCATCACGTGACGAAGGTGGAGAGCCCCTGCTGAGACTATTTATGTAGCTCACATAGGCTTGGTTCAAAATCAGGTACAGAAGACCATCTTTGTTGTTTCTCCATAAAGAAAGAAAGAATAGTCTGTTGTAAGACCCGGTTCTTGTTTATTAATAAACCTATACATATCTACATATAAATTGCACTTGAATGTAAAAAGAATTTGACAGAAACAAACGAATTTCTGCATTTGAGTAAATTGGGCTATTGGCACGGAAGGGAGGAGGTAATACAGGGTGAAGAGAGTTAGGAAAGAGGGCAGTCTAGTGCTTAGAAGCACTTTCTGTGGACGATGGAGGGTCCAGCCTCATCATACTCCTGTTTGCTGATCCACATCTGCTGGAAAGTGGACAGAGAGGCAAGGATGGAGCCTCCAATCCATACAGAGTACTTCCTCTCAGGGGGGGCGATGATCTAAAAGCAAACACAATTGTTAATCTGAGACTCTGCTCCTAGAAATGCTACCATGAGATTCAGTAGTGAGTCAGAGCTACCTTAATCTTCATGGTGCTGGGGGCCAGAGCAGTGATCTCCTTCTGCATGCGGTCAGCGATACCAGGGTACATGGTGGTGCCGCCCGACATGACGTTGTTGGCGTACAGATCCTTACGGATGTCAATGTCGCACTTCATGATGCTGTTGTAAGTAGTTTCGTGAATGCCAGCAGATTCCATGCCTGTGCAAACGCAGTAGCTAAGTTAGTAAGTTTTACACCCTGCGGCAAAGACCACATCTGACACCGCCTCAGCTGTTGAACAGGTGCTGAAATGGACAGCTCCGCCAACAGCTGCGCATTGTGAACAATAAGCCCCTGATTAAAGTCACTCGTGTCTATTTATTAGTCATGGGTAGTGGTAGTTTACTCTGCTTTCATATAACCATAAGAATTTAAGAACAGTTACAAGAAAAATGTACAAAAGTATCAGAAGTATCAGAAAATGTGTTATCAGAGGTAAAACTTTGTTTAATACTTACGTTATGTGATTAATTTTTGATGGAATAATATGTAATTAACAACAATGTCGTAGGTGTTGGTGGCTGTAGCGACAGGATAATCTAGACGAGTGTTGTGTTGAGATCATGTTTTATACCTTTGTAATTAGCAACTAAAGCTGTCATGTACATGTAGCAGGAAAAGTACAAATGTTCCCTGTGAAATGTAGTGAATTGGAACTACAACGTTGTATAAAATGGAAATACTCAAGTAAAACAGGTACCTCAAATCCCATAATACAGTACAAGTATAATAAATGTAGTTTATCACATTACACTGTAAAATATATCTGATACCTAACTGAGTTTTGTAAATACTTACAGTAAATTTCCTGTATATTCATGTAGCAGTGTCACTATATACAAATTAGTTCTTGGATGTCTGCGCTTGCCTTTACGCACCAATGAATGAAGGCTGGAAGAGAGTCTCTGGGCAGCGGAAACGCTCGTTGCCGATGGTGATGACCTGACCGTCGGGCAACTCGTAGCTCTTCTCCAGGGACGAGGAGGAGGCGGCGGTGGCCATCTCATTCTCAAAGTCCAGAGCGACGTAGCACAACTTCTCCTTGATGTCACGCACAATCTCGCGTTCAGCTAGAGAGATTAGATTTGTATGATGTTATAATAAAATATGCTTTGTCTGCTTATTTTCCCTGTTGAATTTAAGCATTTGGTGTGAGGGAAAAGTTTTTTTTCCGAACAAAGCACTTTTCGCATCAGTTTTACCGTGAAGAGGGATGATTGCTGCATCAGTATGACTAGTTTCTGTTTCTGTCTTGTGTATGTTTGGGGTGGGTGGTGAGGGTGAATAATTGTGTGTATTACCGTGTTAAAATAATGGTAATTTGGAAATGCGCAACGCGTTATAGGGAACAAGTTTGGCAAAAGTCTGTATTATTTGCCTTTACTCACCGGTTGTGACAAAAGAGTATCCACGCTCAGTCAGGATCTTCATGAGGTAATCTGTGAGGTCACGACCGGCCAAATCCAGACGCATGATGGCGTGAGGAAGAGCGTAACCCTCATAGATCGGAACATTGTGGGTCACACCGTCTCCGGAGTCCAGGACGATACCTAAGGGCAATTATAAAACGTGAATCCAGTAGTCGACTAACGTAAATGAATCTCTTTCGCACCTGAAGACTCTGTCATACCTGTAGTACGTCCAGAAGCGTACAGGGACAGCACGGCCTGGATGGCCACGTACATTGCGGGTACATTAAAAGTTTCGAACATAATCTGGGTCATCTTTTCTCTGTTGGCCTTTGGGTTGAGGGGGGCCTCTGTCAATAGGGTGGGGTGCTCCTCTGGGGCCACGCGCAGCTCGTTGTAGAAGGTGTGATGCCAGATCTTCTCCATGTCATCCCAGTTGGTAATGATGCCGTGCTCGATGGGGTACTTCAGGGTCAGGATACCTCTTTTGCTCTGGGCCTCGTCGCCGACATAGGAGTCTTTCTGACCCATACCAACCATGACGCCCTGATAAAAGCAAGGGTCAGCAATCAGTGATGTGGTGAAAAAAAAAACACCATGTATCATCACAACTACTGTGGAGTGCGGGATAGAAATGTGTTTTCAAACACCCAAACATAAATGGTCAGTTTTCCTCAGCTATCATTGAAAATGTAGATGCGTAACTGGCGCGTAGTTGCGCACAGTGGATCTGGCCCTCATCTAAAGCCCTAGATTGTTTTGTGATGTAAACAGTGACACTAGCCTCTGTAATTTCTGTAAAGTTCCTGAATTTTTTTTTTACCTGGTGACGTGGGCGACCAACGATGGAAGGAAACACGGCGCGAGGTGCGTCATCTCCGGCGAATCCAGCCTTCACCAGACCGGAGCCGTTATCGCACACCAGGGCGGTAGTCTCTTCCTCGTCGCACATGGTGTCAGCTCTGCAACGCACAGAGGGAGGGGGATGCGCATGCACGCCAAGGCACAGTCAGATTGTGTGGTGAAAGCCCTTTTTTTAATTGGGTGCCTTCTTTTCACAGGCACAACAAACAAGACACACAAGATCGTTGTTTTGTGCATATGGCTAATCTACCCAGGAAATACTGGTTAGTTGTAGTTTATAGTGAAATATACTGACATTATGTTGCTTTTAAAGTATTTGTGATGTGATTGGGTTAGTTTTTTTTTGTTGGGTAACTAACACTGGCAGTTAATTTGTTAGTATTTCACAACAACTGTAATCCACAATCCGAGAAAAACAAAAACAAAAGAGGCTGATGCATTCTGATCTGTTTAGTTAGAGGATAGCATTTGGTTAGACAATTCGTGTTAAAACCCTGTCTCCCTCCTCTTGTAATAAATCCACTGTGGTTGGCCTTATTTTGTTCTCCTTCGGCCCTGTCACCCCGTGTACTCACCAGATCAGCACCCGGCGCCGGATCTTGAGTAAACCAGGGGTGCCGAAATGTCACGTCGTACCATTTTATACCCTGACCAGTGTCAGTGTGCAGGGGCCAGTGCGACCCTTTCTCCATATTTGGTAGCCCAGTGCCCCATTGACAACAGCCACTCCATGAATGGCATGACAAGTGTGCCTGCCGCCCTTTTATGGAGGACAGTGGTGAGGGCAGAGAGACAATGACAGTCTTCATTTTAATTTTAACCCACTTATAAATCACTGTAATATTACTAAAAAACTCTATTGTGCCTGTGGTAGGCCTTCTCTAGTGAATAATGGTGGCAATATTCAAATTACCTTCTATAATCAGTGCAATATTCCTAGTTTTCATGGAGTATTGCTCTTTTAACTAAGGTAAACTAGTGTCTCTCGCAGGTCACAATCAGAAGGACACAGGTCATAATCAGTCAAATCAGTAGATTTAAAACAAAGAAACACATTCATTACCTCAGAAAGACCTTCTAGGGTAACAAAACTAACAAAAGTAACAAGGGACATCTACTGTAAGTGAATATCCAAACACACGTGTGATTACTTTCAAAATTAACAAATGCTAAGAACTTATTTAATTCTAAATATAAGATATTTAATGTCTTTTATGTCAATATTTCTGGAACATACACTAAATACACAGTATATAGGTTTGAACTGGTAGGACAACTGTACCAATGGAGAGACCACTTGTGGCACACAGCTGGTGCTAGCAGCTGTTTCAACATTATTAAAGGCTCCAAACCTCACAGTTCAGATTTATCTCAACAAACAGGGGAAAGCTACTGCTTCAGATCAAACAGCCCTATTAAAGTTTGATGGGTTTCCCCAAAATGTTTTGTTAAATTTCATGTTAAACCTGCTTATACTGTACATCCACAATCAACAGCATGTTCCTGGACTCACCATGTGGCAAATGAAAAGATATTTTTGCACATGAATTTCATTTACATAAAATCAATGAGCTTCCAATATTTTAATGAGTGTATTGACGTTGTGGCCATGAAACATGCTGTGTCCACATATGAAAAAACTGAATTATTAAAATGCATGCTTTAGTCACACTCTCTTGGTCATGCATTTGCATTTTTTCCTTTTATTGAAGTGTTAAAAATAAACCTTTAAAGAAAATATTTATACAGTATAGTTAAATACTTTCTGTAGAAAAAATAAACTAGAGTACACAAAATGCAGTCAGAAACTATGAGAATACTTTGGCCTTAGTGTAATATTAAAGGTTATGGCAGTGCTTTGATTTTATTCTCTTTGGCATATTTCTCGTCCTCTCTGAAAACACACTATTACTTCAAACATCAACTATTGGTCTAACAATTACCCTTTTATGTAATAAGTCAAAGCAATATATTCCTGCATGTAAGAAACCTTGACAGATAAATCAAAAGTAAGGTTGATATTATTTATCATAACAATAAGGAAAAATGAGCATCTCCTGTTGTGACATGTGACATATTCTTTCCTTATTTTTGCACTGAGGAAGGAACAAGACATAGGAAGTGACATTGCCGGTTTACTTGAGACAGACAGGGAGCAAGCTCTGAAGGCTGTAAAATAACATTGGCTAAGAGCAGTGGATGGTCCCACCACAAGGAGGACAAGACAAAAGGGCACAGCAAGCCATGAATCATATGCTGCTGTCACCCGACCCCGAGCCATAACCCTTCACTGTGTGACTCTTTGTTTTGGTCTTATGTAATGAATGGTAGGTTGTGGTCTGCTTTAAGCATCCCTATGCTCCAGTATTCAAATGAAAATAACACTTTATGACCAGAGCTTTGTTAAGTCTGCCTTTGGAGAACAGTAATGCTAAGATAAGGAGGGAAAGGTTGACAACTACTATTAACATGAGATTGCCCTTGTGCCAAATATAAAATGTTATTTCAGTGTTTGTCACTATCCCTTTTCACACTGTGTGGATTGTAAGGTGAAAGACTATATGTACGTATAATGGTATTGTTATAGTGTGATACTTCTTGTGCTCGTACTTAGAGCACCCACAGGTGTGAAAAGCTTGTGCCAGTGCCTGGATTAGACACAGAGACACTTCAAACAGTCTTGTAGTGTGACTTTCACTTTAGCTGTTACTGCTGAGATTAAATCATTGTGGCACGATCATTTTCCTTCTACTCACGACCCCTCAGGAGATCTGCCTCATTACTCAGCAGTAGAGATGAGATAATAAGGACAAAACTGTCTGGAAAAAAACATATTGATTTTCTATGGGAATTTCACATCATAAATAGTACAAACCCTTTTAAAGAACCGCAAGGGAAAGTAATTTTCCTCATACGATGTTGGCATGTTTTAACCACACTATTTACAGAAATGAGGGGGCCAAAACATTAGATACACCACTTAATATAATGGACTCCAGTACAACTCCACCATTCACTCAATAATAATAATATAGTAGAATTATCACCTCTGACAGTTTCAACAAAAAGAGAGAAATTATAACCATGTCAAAGTAGAATTTATTGCAGAGCTGCTATATCAGATTGCATTAGACTGTACAGGTGTCCAATACCTAATAAAATCTCCAGTGAATGTATATGTCATGGTACTGGATCTTATTTGTGCTTTGCTCATTGAGATTGCTCAATACAAATGGTTTGAAAGCACTTTGTTCTTTCCAACATGGTGCATTTATCTGTGTTGAGCATCAAGGGGCATTTAAAGTTCACAGCAGAAAGAAGATATGTAACATATTGCTCAGTGAAAATTGGGTGTCTTGTTGCTGGCTCCTTCACTGAATACTGAGTGACAAGCTGTTGGCTTGTGTTAGTCTTCTGCAGGGTACCTCAAAGTACAGATAAGGATAACACTTGCTCTGGCTGCAGTTATCAACCATTTGCTCATTCATTATCACTGATACTTTAGACATTGAGTCACACTTTCCTGAAGTGCACATTTTTAAATTTTTTATACTCTATGAACATCTGTTACATAATAAGCTCATAGGCAACACATGTGAGTGGAAAAATAAAAGCTTGTTTATGTTCATTATGTAATTGTAACATGATGAAATTAATTAAAACAAAATGCAATAACTTTGATATTCAAGTGCAACAAATAAAATAAAACAGCAAAAACTGCAAACTCTCACATTGGAGATGTTTTGCTTAAATCACTAATTTGATTGACTAATCATCTGGAATAAAAAAAAAAACATATTACATATATCTTTTCATAATAAAACTATAACTAAAATTATATATAGGAAAAAAAATTCTGACCTTTATTTTGGGACAGACTGAACATTGACACAAAACAAATGTAATGTGTCTGTAGCAACAACTGAGTATCAAATGTTTGGTGAGATCTTTAGGTTAGTTTACTTATTCTTTGATCAGATAGTTCCTATTGAAATCAGATAACGTTTCTATCTTTTGATTATAGTTTATTAGTGTTTTATTTGTTTGTGTTCATCTCTGATGATTTGACCATTTGATATATTCTCATAAACTGGAAAAATCCTTAAAGTCCTTATCTAAGTCTTTTAGTTTTTAGTTTTTACACTGTATGTTTACTTTTTGTTGACCTTTTTATTTGACTAGCTAATTTAAAACTCATCAAAATAGTCTACTGATTTGGCTTTGTAAACAAACCGAAACCAGCCTGTAAAATGCCTACTGTGTGTAGGTTTTAATTGAGGATTGAAATCTTGCTAAATCCTCTGAAATCATAGGAAAGAAATCCAGAGGGCATCCTCAGTGCTATCTGGCCAAGCCCAGCCTCCACTTGATTAAACTGTAACTGAAACTATCAAATTATCCAACACTCCAAAAAAAACTACCTATAGTCCCTCATTAGGGAACTAGAAACCAATAAAAACTCTTCTTTTTTGGACTTTAGAAGTGTCCCACTTTGAGGACTGGCAAACTGACATTATCTCACATTAAACAGTGTTCCCACTTCACCTTGTATGTATGAGGGTGAAATTACAGAGAGCAGTATGTGGTTAATTGAATGGGGAGGACTATACTTATCCTCACTCCCGCTCCCTCTGCCTCCCAGGTCTTGCAGCCAGTAGAAGCAGGTTTTTCCATAGTCCCAGACCACACAAAAAAAAACACCAATGTGACTCTCCCACTCTTTTGTAGCTTCCCAGTACATCACTGTCAGCTTGGCTTCAAGGCCTATCGCCTTCTGTATCCTCTGCCAAGACTTCTGGGAGGAAAAACAGAGGAAGTTGAATTAAAATCTGGTGGATTTGTTGTATATATTTATTTATTTATTTTTGCGAGTGCTGTCCTCAGGATGTTTATGAGCAGAACTGGGCAGACAAAAGTACTAAATAACTAGGTCTCATATGACACTCGCATAAATATTGCAAAACACATATGGGTATTGGCCAATTCAATTTTTTAAGGGAATCTCTGCTCTCAGATTATAACCTGCGTCTAAAAGAATGGTTGGGGTTTTTGTCATTGTGTGCGTTCGTCAAGAGTGATTGGTAGAAAATTAGGTTGAAAAGCGCTTTGGATTTAAAATAAAATATTCATGAATCAAATTTGAATAAGCTACCAAACAGACAGCTACCCAGATTTGTAGGTAGGCTGCTCAACAAGAGTATTTTGTTAAGTCTTTATAGGGGTCCTAAGTATTGAATGCTGTGCTATTTTGGTTGTAGCTGAGAATGCACAGTGCCAATCAAAACTTGATAGGAGGGCTTGGGAGTTTTCAGGCGCATTACCCCAATACTTCGCCTTGAAGTTCAGCTAAACAGGCTTTCTCTTTCTGATAGTCTGGCATATATTCAGTTTGAGCCTGTACAGCAATGAGGTATTAGTAATTCCATCATGTTGCTTTTATTGCAATATACATGTTTACATATACATAGTGCTGCTTGTGAAGCTGAATTTGCTCTGGGCGAAAAAGAGAAATTTCCCTACAGCATCACTTAAGTTTGCTTAAAATATTTCATATTCTGCCCAGAATAAATAGTTCACTTGTGCCATTCAGTTGCTCTATTGCATGACCCCATCTCATCTTCAGGGATTTCTACTGAACAGTAATTCTGTTTCATGTTTTACTGGTCTTCTCACCACAAACTTCAAAAGTCAGTTCCAAGTTAAAAGTAGGATAGGTACTTCAGTTGGTCTTTTCAGCTGAAGGAGGCCTTTGTGTTGAACTTACTGTGAAGTTTTCTGTGAACGTAAAATGAGAGAAAATTTGTCAGGTCATGCACTAGAATTAGAAAAAACGTTCAAATGAATCAAAAGAAATTTTGTAGATTTTGACCTGTTATAAGAAAAACAATATTTAAATAACAGATTCAAATGATTTGTTAACAGAACGATTTCCACTGAGGAGTGAATATCTATAGTATACTATCTATAACTATACAGTCGGTTGTCAGAAAGTTAAATTTTACAAGATTTTTTTCTAAAATGAAGTCAAGTAAAAGTAAAGTAGCAGAAAATGGAAATGCTCAAGTAAAGTACAGTTACCTAAAAAATCAACAATATATTATTCTTGTGCTGACTCATGAAAGTTCCTCCTTTTCAGTGAGGATTGTTCCACTTAACCTCTGGCTCCATATTGCTACTTGATTTATTATTATTTCCTTACCATCACACCAGATAGTGCAAGAGATGTTTTATTAAAAAGCAGAAAAGCAACAGCAGTAAAAAAAAAAGCTTCCATGGCATATTTTTCCATAAAAGATCAGCTCCTGTGAGCAACGTTGCCGCTGGCCTCAAAACTCAACAAAGCTCAGCTGAAGCAAACCAAACTGACCCCAATAGCAGCAATGCAATGAAAGGTGACTTAAGGTCACTAAATTAGTATCTGCCAGATGAAAACTGTAATTTACCATGATATTCCTCTAAAATGTTTGGTCAAGCATTCCCTCCCCTATTTGTCATGATAGCTCTGAGCACACTGGGTTGAGTCACAGTGGTTGAAACTAACAGCTAGCCTTAAAGAAATGGAATTAAGTTAACCTAATGTCCCTCTGAGATACTGTGTGGTATAATAGAATGAAGCTAACTTGACTTAAGGTCAAATTAAAAGTTTCAAATCAGCTGTTTATGTGTGTAAATGTGAGGGAGGACATGCAAGACTTAAGAATATGCAACACTGTAATTAAGGAATAAAATCAAATGGTTCAAATTGGAGAGAGATACCCTTATTTACATTCTTGTCAAGACACAGATGATAAGATTGATACCACTCTCGTGTCTATGCTAAAGTTAAAATCATGCAGGAGACAGTTTGTCTAACAGAATGACTGGACTAAAGGGGAAACAGCTATATCCTGACTCAAAAGATAAACAATCTGCCTAATAAAGATGATTAATGAAAACACTATATCTCATTTGTTTAACCGTGACTTACACTTTTGCCCATGAGATTTTGTATAGATTAAACAAGATGTAATCTAACACCAGCTATTTCTCTCTGCTTCAAATTCAACAAATGAGGAAAGAAAATCTGCAAATCAATCAACAAAATGACCAACACCAGGCAATATAAAGTAGCTCCATATTATCACTGAAGTATCACAGTGATTAAATTTTCAAACTAACTTCCTTTTGACAGTATGTTTTTCAGATAAGCCATAGGCTGTTTTAATAGGTTATTTAACCCAACTAAGGTAATTTATATAAGCAATGAAGAGTTGTCCCTTAGTTTATTTGAAATTCTCAACATCACTAAGTTTGAAGATAAACAGTTTTCAATTAACAATGATAGATGTTGAATAACTGAACTTTATTAGACAGTGTCTCCTTTCATGTCCATCTACTTAAATTGATACGTTTTGTAGGTCTCCCATCCTTCCTCAAAACACAGAAATTTTAACCAGCCAACCTAAGGCTTCAAACATAACTACACATGAATGTAAGTAGCAGAGAGCTGATACCAGCAACAGAAAATATAGGCTAATTTATGTGACGTAGTTTATTTTGTATGGTGGATAATGTACGTTTTGCATTATCA
The DNA here is from genome assembly GCA_032362345.1 of Sandelia bainsii. Classification (NCBI taxonomy): domain Eukaryota; kingdom Metazoa; phylum Chordata; class Actinopteri; order Anabantiformes; family Anabantidae; genus Sandelia; species Sandelia bainsii. Next base: position 8,915,462 of record JAUMHL010000015.1, read on the forward strand.
TGATCAACCACTATGCAAATAATTAGCCCATATGGTACAAAAAAACCTCTAAAGATGAAAAGCATAATATGACCCCTTAAATACACGGACACAGTTCCCCTTCACATTCAAAGCAAAGAGAAAAGAGAACTTTTCACACTTTCCACTGGGTGTTAGGTTTCAAAACTCAATAATTCACTGAGGCACAAGCCCACAATGTCAAAACTTCAGTGCAACCATCCAGCAGTTTGTGTCACAGGATCATACTTCTTCAGAGCTTTTTTTGTCCAAACTTTTCAATCTCAGTGTAAGATGTTTGCTTTCAAAGGTTCCAGTCTAAGAGTGGATAAAATATGCCTAAACCTTAAAAATAGAACCTCAAAGGAAACTTTGATAACAAGGATACTTGTTTAGCCGATAGCCAGATGAGTCTCAAAAGACTTCATAAGACCCTCACTATTACAAACAGCAAGTGAAAGATAAATATCTTTGAAAGTCTTTGAGCCAATGGGTTATACTGCTACAGACACTGTGTCAGACTTATACAGTTTTTGCAAGAGACATTGGAATTTCATATTTTACTTGCAATCTGCCTGCCAGAGTTAGTCTCGCACTTTTTTAGCCACTAAATCATTTTAGTTTCTCTCTTATTTTCCCTCGGCAACTGTGTGTAGCTATTCGACTTAGTATGGTTAGTTTAGTCTGAAAGTTTGTAAATTTTCAGTCATTGAAGAAAAATCTTTATGGTTATGTGAGGGTGGATTTCCTAATGGTCCATAAACTGTTACGTAAGCTGTGCTTTATCTTTAACTTAGATACAATCAGAGATGTATTTTAGGAGAGAGTATTGTAATGATTAAGAAAGACAGTATTTCCCTTTGAAATACTGTATGTAAGTGGCCCAACATTAAAGATTTTTTAGATTTTTTATAACAACAATGGATCAAATGAAGGTGTGTAATATGCAAGAGGCTGCTGCTAGTGAGTTCCACAGAGCATGTTCTTTCAACCTGACCAGCAGCACAGTTGCAGATTGGCAAAGGTATACACCTGCCAAAGAGCTTAATTTCTCGCAGTTTTCGTCCAAACATTGTTGTTTTGAGCAAAACTGAGCTACTGCCTCCAGGTGGTCAAAAAATCAATTAAAGCTGCTTTAAACTATGCATGTCAGTGATTGTGTATCCATCTGTGTTTGGGCTGACTTGACCTGGCAACCTATCTTAAAATTGTCTCCCTGACTTGTATCTAATTCATGCTGGGATAAGCTCCAAGCCCCTGTGGCCCTAAATAGGAATGAGCACACAAACAAATTTTATTTACCTTCACCTCAAAATTCCACAACACAGATGTTCTGCCAAGTACTGTATACAATAAATCAGTCAACAAACACAGAGGGCAAGTTCAAAGCAGTTTTAATCGCATTATAAGTTTCCATACAGTCATTTACAAGTCTAAGCATTTCCATTGTTAAATTGCCATTTTCATTCTTATCTTCTCCATGCAGTGTCATCATGAATTTAACAGTAAACACAGACCATGAGCACAAAGCCTATTTCCTTCCCAACAAACCCATACAAATTTGAAATCCATGGTTAATTACATGTTAACAGAACAAATGGAATCCATTTTCCAGACCTTCTGGACATTTTTGTTACATTGCTGTAAAGTTTCTCACTGTACTGATTAACAATCATCCCAGATTGACTCCCAGACATCCAGACATTAACAGTTCTCCTTAAAGGTAAAACATTTATCTTGCCATTGACCTCTGTGTTGTTTGGTTCTGGTCATTCAGAATGGATATCAACACAAGGGCTTGCCGTGCCTCATGTTATTGGCACAGGTTCGACCCAGGTTTGCCCCTTCCAGGAGTAGATCAGAGAGTCGGTCCAGGCCGAGGCAGGTGGTGAGGGGGCTGATGAGGCCATATAGACCACCTAAAGTGATGCCAAGGGGCCAGCCAAAGCACAGCAGGACCACCAGCCAGATGATGCACCAGAAACATGACCCACAGGTGGCCATCCTAGTCTAAGAGAAAGAGATGAAGTTCAGACTGGCTGATATTTTACAAGTGGACATCAGCATACTATGCAAAGCCAAATGCTTCTGCTTGACTTGAGTAGTGTGTGTGTTTACAAGATGATCTGATTGCACCCTGTTGATGATCTCGATGTACTTGTCAGGATTAGGTAGTGGCCTTTACAAAGCACGATAAGATTGCAACCAAGCAATAATCACAAGGCCTGTCTGCTTGTGGAGGTTAACAGGTCACTCACTGATATGGTGTTGAAGACCAGTGCTGGCAAATTATTGTTAACACAGCTGAAATCATGTATGTTTACATGGAAAACAAAAAAAAAATCTAAGGGACCTCAAACTGGCAGTGTATGTGAAATGTTGAATACAGTGAACATTTATTTTTCTAATAAATGCAATATTAGGCTTGGCAGTATCTGATGTGCCAAAATCCACCAGAAAATCTGCCCTCAGGCAAGGCCTAGAAATTGAGAATGCAGATCTGATGGTTTTAGGAGTGAGAAGCTGCTGTGTGATGTCAAACGGATTTCTAGAGCCTGTTTCATATTTAAGACAAAAAAGATGTAATGTGTAATTTCCTGTTATGACACTAATGTCATGTAGGGTTGGGAAATAAATGAGACATTCAGCACGAGTGTGTTCCATGGTGGATCCCGTGCTTTTAGGAAACACCTTCACATTAAAAGGAGAGAAAAGACAAGCCACTAAACCACAATAATTTTAAAGACAGACTAACATTATACAGCCAACACAAGTGGACTCTGACTTCTGTTTTACTTTAAGCCTCACTTTTAACACGTCAGCTCTATATACTTCCTCTTATATCTCTTATTTCTTACTTTTGTAATGGTACATTTATTACACAACCCTTTAAATGAGTGAGCAACCGATATAACTTTTTTATAAAAGATTTTGAAATGAAAACTTTAGTTGGAGCATAATTGACATTTCAGTGTTGCAATTACTTAGTACACAGAAAACAATAATGTGTCCTTTGTGCTCATGATAAATGTACATTAAAAGTTTTACTACATGCTGTTAGTACCTGTTGTAAATCGGCTTATAGCATAGGTTAGAGGTGACAACTTTGCAAAGTAGCAATTAACCTAATGAATACCTGTCGTGTGAGTATAAAAGACATGTTCACCTTCAGCAGAGTAAGGTTCTGGACTAAGAGAGCTCCCGATTTCCTTCTTGCTTGCAGCTATTCCGTCCAGTCACCCAGATCCTGTTTGAGACTTCCAGAGATGTTGTATGAGCAGTAGCCACTTCCCACCAGTTAGCACTAATTTACTACAACAAGGTACCACAGGCAACTGAATTGTTAAAATGTCAGCTGAGAGAAAACAGATAGGAATGCTTAACAGAGGCAGGATATTACACAATGCAGACATTCATGTGACTCTGGAAAAAGCATGCTTGGTGTCATGGGTTTTTAGAGGATAATACAGCATGTATGACAGTATGGCAAAATGTAGATTTATGTTATGGCCATAAACGATATGTTTATAAGTCTACAGGGCATATTGTAGTTTGTATAATGTTGAATGTTGATTCAAACTGTAAAATGTTCTACAGTATATGAAATGTTTTGACATTATTTGTATTGTGGGCTCTCTGCCAAAAACATATTAATGATGTTAATGATTCATAGATGCAGTCTCAGCTGACAGAGACATTCTTCCTTATCTAACCTCTCATTCCAATTGTTTCCTCAGACAACCATAAGGCATACAGTAGTCTACTCCTACAAAACATGTGAACGTCAACCCAGAGGGCCCTGCTATAAGATGAAAGAGAAACAGAAGTAACGTGGGTCCACACTTGAGCGAATGCAGAAAATGTCTCTCCACATCCGTCAACAGATTATTCTCCATCAGGTTTTTAAACTGGCCCTGGCAAGAGCAGCTGTGCAGCTGACCTGTTTGCTCAGTCTGCCTGAGGTATGATGTAACCTCCGTCAACTTCTGGTGCATGATGAATGAAATTCCAGTCTGTGTTTTTTGCCTACAGGGCTGTGGACTGTTAACCTCTACATTTTTTAATTTGATTTATGTTTAAATAACCAAAATTTAACTTGGAATCTAAAATTATTGGCTTGAATTTGGTAGTAAGACTTCAAATCTAACACTGATCCAGCTAAGGTGAACTTTACTGCAGAGCACTGCGTTGTTAGTACTACACAAAGTTATGAATGGCAGAGGATGTGGGGCTTGCTGGTTGAGTGACTGTGTACATCCAGAGGGCAAGATGAAATCCCTCAGCATGCACACTGGCCCTTGGGTGAAGTGACTGACCTACAAATGCAGCTTAGTTGCAGCTTGTGTAGCTGGTAAAGGCTGAGCCAATAAGATATCAGTTGTGCTTTAAGCTGGTGAGGGAAGCAGACAAATGGAAGTATGAAGGCAAAGATTTTGATAACTCTTAAACATGCTGACTATACACTGTATTGGGCTTCCCATGTGTGTGTGTATATATGAGATATAGATTTGACTCTCTTGATGAGTAGTATAAACTCTGATGGGTACATATCTTAAAACATGTCACAGGCAATGCAGGATTTTAATATTTTAATACAAAAGTATTTACGGTTACAAAATCAATTAGAAAATGAATAAAACATCATGAGGATTTCCTTTCAGTAGAAAAAAAGAATCATTTCACACCAGTTTTTTCTTAAGGGACAGTCCTTTGTCCCCTCCAAAACTGGCACTTTAATTAGATGCTAATCCCTTATGAAGTTGCTCTATTGCTCTTGGTCCTCCCCGCTGTCATCTCCCTCGCTGTCACTGTCTCTGCCGGGATGCTCTGGCATCTTAGAATGGCCCACTGTATTTTCACTTTCTTCTTTCTCACTGGTGTCCTCCGAGTTTGGCGCTGAGCTTGCCTCTCCTTCAGGATTTTCCTGCTCCATGGAGGTTTGTTCCTGCTGTTCCCCAGAACTAGCTGGCTCTTTCTCCACCACATCATCTGTCTTGGTTTGTTGTGGAGGCAGAGCCAGTTTCTGCTGTTGCTGCTGGGGAGCCAAAGGAAAAGAAAATATTCAAAATCTGAAATTAAATAATGTTTCAACCTTTACCTTTAATGTAGTTTTAGAAAATATAAAATCTAGATGCATTCCATTGGGACATATTTTAAGCTAAGGTAAAAAACTTTAGATACCATCACGTACTAGCACACTTTCTCCCATTAGCGTTTTTTACCTTTCACCTCGTTCATCATGTCATAATCTTCTTAAAGTGAGCACAAGAGACTATATATATGTATATGTATGTATAGTGATATATATGACACTCCTCTTCGTATGCTTGGCTTAGAGCCTATTAATTGTCCACATTTACCCCTAAACTATTCTTACACCTGACCTGACTAGGGAGTGAAGGTGACAGTTTTAATGCTTAATGACCAAGACTTGTCTTGCATAAATACAATGATGAACATTTTACCTGTCTGTACATATGGGAGGTCTGCATCATGTGCATGTACATATTATACACAAGGTTGGTCATCTCAGGCATATTCTTGACGATTTGGTCTGGCTGCCCAGAGGCATCTCTCTGAGGGAAAGAAGCAAAAAAATATCAGCAAGAGAAATGTTTTGACTCCATGATGTTGATGTGACAGGAATGGTAATGAAACATTGCTTGCCACAACCTGCTTGATACTAGAAAGCAAATTTCTCACTTGCTTTCTCTAGTGATCGCTGCTCGTGTACTATCAGAAGGAGTTAAGGATGAAGAGTTGAAAGTATTAATATGCAGACAGAGTCTTACACCCTAAACCGATGAGTGCAGCAAGCAGAATATTCAATCCATTAGGCTCTCACCTCAATACAGGCCCTTTGGGCATCATGTCAAAGTCAATGGACTGATGACTGTAAAACTTAACTGTGTGTGGCTTTATTGCTCTTAAACTATCAGTAAATATGTATTAGTTAGTATTGTGGTGTTAATGTGTTTTCCCAGAGTGTGATCAGAGCTCACGTTTCACCATCTGCCCTATACTTTCAGTAAATATGTACTATATATATATTAATATGGAGCATTAATCGGTGCTTTTAAGTAGCCCATGACATTTCTGGTTGAGTGTTGCTAGACAATAACTGACTTTTAATCTGCATTTGCGTGTAAGCAGCAGGGGTTTACTGACTCCAGATAGACAGGCTAAGCAGGGGCCGCATGTGTGTGCCCAAAAGAGCTGTCCCTCATGGGGATGAACACTCTAGAGTCAGAGGAAGTGTCACAGGCTATGGGGTATTTTAGACAGCCCTGTTGCTGCACACTCCAGTCAGTGAGGCACAGTGACCAGACAACAGTTGTCTCATGCTGGCCTGGCAGGATTTGGGAGAGTGATTTTGCCTTCTGACCTTCGGGGGTTAATTATATCTAAGGCTGTGTTTCCCAAGCTTGCAGATGTCCCCTGCAAAATGCTGTTAACAGACTGCTGCCTATGGATAAAGCTGCAGTAAGACTTAGGACCAGTGAGGAAAAAGGGGAATGAAGATGCCATTCAGAATATAGCGGTAGGATTAGACAGAGTAAGGAGGCTGTGGAAGTAATGAGATGCTGGAGATAGAAACAGTTTTATGGACAAAGGCACCATGGAGAACAAGCAAGCTTGATTCTTATAAGCAAATCTTCTATTCCATTGAATTTGAGTGATTATGACATCATAATTACCCATATTTAATGGAGTAAAAGATTATCATGCTTCAAGAACCTGGCATGTACATGAATGTGTGTCTACGTACAGGCTGTTTCTGGTTGTAGTACTCATGTGGTCTGATATGCAGCTGCAAAGGTCTGGCAGTGAGTTGGTTGAAGGCAGGAGTCAGCTCGAAGCAGTTCTGGAACAGCGACACACGGGCAAAGATGTACAGACCCAGTCTGGCTCTTGACATAGCCACGACCAGACGCCTCACATCCCTGTGGAGTGACAGGAAAAAAAATGGTTAGACAAAATTGTGGAATTGCATGTGGAGGAAAAAAGCAGGCACTAAAACCTAACTAAAGAGATCAAGAAAAGTGAGTTTAGTGCAGAAGGAAAAAGGTTTAGTGAAGCGTAAGCAACAACAGGTGAGAAGGACAAATAATAGAAGCTAAGGGAGAAATAAAAGAATGAGAGGCTAAAGGTAGAGACAAACCTAGTTAACAGAGAGGGAGAGGTGGGAGCACACAGTTTGGTTAATAAAAACAAAAAACAAAAGCTCAAGCTGAAGCCCAAAGTTGAGCTACAATCTCTTGTGTAACAAAACCAGTCTAAATCTTAAACAGCTTCTTAAAGACAGTAAAATGTGCTATTTCACAAAGTTAACCAATAAAAAAGAGGGAGCAGTATATTTTGGCATGTAATAAATCCTTGTAAACTGTGTGTTTTAGGTGTTTAGGTGTCTGGCGCAGCGCAAAATCTGACTATTTAGCTTGCGTATAAATCTATAATATGAGACAAAAGCATCTTGGCTTAGAGAGCATAGAAAAAGCTAGAGCATTTGAGGGGGAAGTCATCTTTGGCTTACTCAAGCAGCTCTGGTGATACTGAGAACAGTCTTTGGCTTGATATAGAGAAATTTGGCACACGATCATGTCTTGTCTTTATAGATGCACTTACAAATACATAGTAGCACTAGGTACATACACTCAAATGTAGCCAAAAATGTGGGATATGGGGTGTACCTGAGGACTTCATGAGATTAAGAGGATTAACCCTTGCAATATGCATGAGTCCCATGAATATGTAGAGCAAAAACAGGCTTATTGAAAGAATTGTGCAGGGTTTGCTAAGTCTGCAGCCTATAGTTTTGTGAAAATTATTATTTCAAGCTAAACAGGGTGCATTACACAAAATGAAACTTGGAAGCAAAACATTTCCACAGAGACAAACTACAACAGCCTTCAACCAATGACCACAGAACTCAAGAAGAGATGAACCAATCATGAAGCATGATAGCCTGTGGACATGGCAGTGCAGAGAGACACCCACCTGGGCTGTGCAGTGACATGGCAGGGCAAAGTGGACGAGTACTATTTGTGTGTGTGTTCATGTCAGAACGTGTCTGGATCTGTGCTTCCCTGTCAAAGAGTGTGCTCCTACATGTAAGCGTGCCTGTATGCATCAGCAGGAATGCTTTTCCTGTCAAAGCAAGGGTCAGCTTGTCATATGGTCAGCTGCTGTCCCTGTGGTTGTCACGGCAGCGGATTGCCATGAGGGGGGATGTAGGAAGAGGGGAGAATTCAGGAACAGGAGGAGGATTGTGAGGTAAAGGTCAGTGGTACACCAGTGATAACCAGTATGTGGACAGTACAAACATTTACATCCACTCAGTTGCCCATTCAGAAACACAAGGGACACCAAGATATGAATGAATATCAGGTTAAAGCAAAACAATGAAAACCATTTTAGCTGCTTTGCCACTAAAGTGAAAGTGCACTTGTTTTACACATTTTCACAACAAATAATCTAACACAGAAATGTTAAACTAACAGGAAAAAGCGAACAAAAGAATATACTATGACATATGTGACATGACATCTTAAATATTAATGACTGTAATATTTTTAGAATATTACAGTCATCATCTACAAAAGGTGACGTGTTTTGGTATAATAGTACGTGTTCTCTTTCAAAACTTGTTCGGTATCACACTATGGGAAGCGCCCTCTGACGTGACCAACCAGAGAAAGCTCCACTATCACCATGTCTGTCAGGGAACAGAGCAATCAACTCGGACCAGACCGTCCCCCTTTACAACCCTCTGCTGATAGATTCCCGACATTCTCACTTTCCTCCCCGTGAATATCACTTGAGCTCCAACATTTCAATTTCTGGATTCCCGCTTAACTGTTTAACGACAAGGCTGTCAAGGTAGTCACGAACGTGGGTTTTCCAACCTTACTTTTTTCTCCAAAGGTTAGTTAGTCCTATAGCTGCCCCATTCTGGAGCTACTAGTGTTTCACCCCCTGAATTTTACTAACGAGAACCAGAGAAGGCTTAATACCCAAGCCTTGCACATTTATCTAGATAAAACTAAGGGGTTTAGGAGGAGTAACCAGCTCCTTGTGTCCTGGTCCCATTCTCACAGAGGGAAGACGCTATGAATGTATGGTATTGCGCCTGTCTCACTGGGTAGTGAAGGCAATCAAGCAAGCATGCAATCCGGGAGTGGGCCATCTCCCATTGTGAGACACCGAGCAAGGTTTAAAAGAAAATCGTTGGTTACTAGAGTAACCCTGGTTCTCTGAAAACTAAGCGGGTTATCTCAAAACAGGCCTGATTAAAAGAAACTTACGCCCGAAGAGGGACTTGATCCCTGGACCCTCAGATTAAAAGTCTGATGCTCTACTGACAGCTATCCAGGCTCTAAAATAATTGATACTTTATTAATCCCCTTGGGGAAGTTCATGTGGACAGGCGGCTGCATTTTAGGCACCAAGGGCTCAGAGTTCAGTGTCTTGTCCAGGGACACTTAGACACGTGGCCAGGAATCAAAGGAGTCGAACCACCAACCCTAGGGTTCATAGACGACTGCCCCACGGTTGCCCTTGAGAATGTCAGGAATGTATTAGCAGAGGGTTATAAAGGGGTTTGGTCTGGGCCATGACAGACGTGGTTGTAATGGAGCTTCCGTGACCAGTACCAGAGTGCACTTCCCATAGTGAGATACATTTTCAGAAAACCGAGATTACCTTAGTAACCAAACATTATTAATTTAACCATATATATTATAAATTTCTAGCATTTGTACTAATTAAAACCATTTCTGCCATTTGATTTACATCAGTGTTAAAGGAAAATGCAACACTAAATCTGTGGAATACTCTTTCGTTCAGAAGAGAACCTTGTAGTTTAATGTCCTTGATAAAAGTTATCCTCCAGGAGAACAGCAGCTACAATACAATTCTATCCCCCTTCACTGAATAACTATAACTGTAGCACACATTGTTATGGGGATGCATTTGACAGCCAGCCCACATGGTGTGGGCTGAGAATGTGAACAAGGCAGGGTGTAATATCCAGTGTAAGACAAGATCAAATGAATGATACCGGGAGGAGTGCAGACATTGTCAACAAGATAAACTACCACTTTCTGTGGCCCGCTGCACTTCTCACTCCCTGCTATATAAACTAATTGCTTTATCTGTGAGATGAGGAAAGAACAAAATAGAGTTTTAAGATGTTTTCTACGACAGTTAAAAATGCCCATGCTCAAACATGATGTGTAGATGGGATGCATGCATTTATCTACAAAAGGAGTGAATTATTACTTGAACTGGAGTTCTAATTTGCAAACTGTCAAATGTGAGGGTGGATGCCCTGGCAGTACAGCTGTAAGCAGCGCAATTTTAACAGCAGCTGCTGTACATCACAGGCAGAGGCCAGCATGGCAAACTTAAGTACAGTGTAAGAATTTAGCCTCAGTTGTCTGGTATTAAACCATGCAGCGTAGTAAGTGTGAGCAAGTAAGAGCTCATCAGGATCTAATGGCAGCCAAGAAGTGAAAGGCCATTTCACTACAAATCAATTCAGTGACATGAAAAACGAGGTGGCAGTTACAAGAGGGAGCAGAGAGATAAGGAGATGAAGTTGAAAGCCAAGAAAAGAAACCAACAGGGAATTTTTGAGTGGAAAGCAATGGGACACAAAATTAAAAGACATAAAACCTACTGCTGCACTTTGGTTAACCATCATGCCTTTTAATAACTGTTACAGTATATGTTTGCCTTTGATCTGAGCAGTGCTCTTTGTTTGATATTCTCAACCCAATCATCAGAACACAATTCTTTTCTTAACCAGGACAAAAAGTGAAGTCACTTTAAAGACATGCTCGTGTCCTGAAGCACCCTTTATACTCCCTGCCTCAAATTAAGCTCTTTTCCTTCAGCAAACTTCACTGAGTAGGTACACATGACAAAAAGAGAAAGCCTCTGGAGAGCAATTGTCTGAAGAGAGATATTTCTTCTGTATTGTTTCCCTGGAGGATATCCATCTTAAGTGTAGTTCCTAGTAAAAGTATATTTGTAGTAGAATATCTAGGGAAGGTGTCTATTTTGGGTCAGCCAATTTTTTTGCTTGGCATGCACTGAAGTAATTACCTCAGGTGTCCCACAGCTTTGGTGCGGACCAATGACAGGATGATGTAGTCGTTCTGCTGACCCTGGAACCTGTCCACTGTTGTCACCTGCATGGACACACAAACGGACATTACTGAACAAAAATCACCCCACAAAAATGTCAGTAAATATACATATAGATATCAAAGACATGCTAACTAAGCTATGGCAGTGGATGTATTTTGCAAAGTAAATGGGTTTTAGGTAGGTTTAGCAGCTTTCCATCTTAAAGTCCTTTTCTTTTTTTTATGTAATTTTGAGGGTGGAAAGATGAGAGACGGTGCCTGAGTTTTCTTGTTCTTGCTGTTATCACTGTGGGCCACATGGGCAGCCAGCAGGGCTAATACGGCTTAGAGGGCATTTGCTGCCACTAGCCTCTTACCTGGGCCCATGAGATTCAAGGCCAAGGTACAGGGGGCCATGCTGTGTCACTGGATCACAGATTATTTCAGACAGAATGGAGGAGAGGCAGCTTTTTTCAACGCAAAAGGAAACTTGTGTCAGCCAATTTGCTTTTATACCTTAGTAATCGTGTCTTGCTGAGAAACGCACTTATTTGCATACATGGAGAACACATCTGTGTTTGACTTTGTCAGTGATGTTACACCCTAAAACTTGAAAATTGACACAAAGTTTCGAGTGCAAGATCAAAGATCAAAAAACTTGGCTCTCGCTTAAAAAGCCAAAGGTACAATTTTGTGTACATAAAAATGTGGGAAGAGATGATAACTCCCAAGATGCATTTCTTTAAGAAGCATGAAATCACTGAGCTTAAAGTTCTGCATTTAACAAGCATTCTGAATTCACTAATGCTTTGATAGGCCTTCTCTCTAGGAATGACAGCAGGCTACTTGCGAGAAAAAAAACATCTCAGGAATGTATGTGATTTTATTAAAACTGTCAAAAAATAAACATATAGTGTTGTTATATCATCTGTGAGAGTCCTTTGTTTCAGAGTTAAGTTACATTGATGACACTGAAATGGGAATACTTAATGGGGGTGAGGGTGGTGTGGTGTCACTACTGGAGCCAGTATCTTTACCTACTTAGTAATGGTAATGGCAACAAGTTAGGAGTTCTGTTAGCCTTAACATACATAAGTTATTTCTATCTTAAAAATAAAAGTTACTAAAGTCACAGTCCCTTGCAGAAGGTGAGAAGAAAATACTACTATGCAGTTATATAGGCTACATGCTGAGAAACCCAAAGCCCAGCAGAAAGGGCTTGACTTTTCTTGTATGGATCTGTACTCTAGAGTGGATCAATGGGACATCAGCTACCATCGAGCAGCCACAGAGGCCCAGGACAACAGAACCAACCAATGAACCATGCAATGGCTAATTCAACTTAAAATGATCCTGGAACTCCCTTTGTCAAACCCCTCAAAAACAGGAAGGGGATATGTCTAAAAAAATGCAATGGAGCTAATGAGATAGTAAACCAATATTTATGTAGGTCTCCCTGTCGCTACATAGAACAGGTGCAGCACCAGAAGCAACAATATGTTAGCTTTTCAGAACCATGATGCTTCAAAGGCTGTATGTTCAAACTGAGCATTATATGTTCAAGTCAAAACAGCCATGGTATGCATGCATGTACATGTCCACACAATTATGGCAAAACACTCCAGGAGACCCTTTGTTGAAGTATGCTATAATGGTTGAATTAATGGGCTTTAACTACTGTGGTTTGTCAATGAACACAGTGCAACTTGCTTTGTAGTGAAGGAGTGCTGTAAAAAAGAAGTTATTCTTAGCCCACAGACAGTGTCAACAAAGCCCAGAAGGAGAATCTCCCCAAGGTGGGGCATTTTGCATGGTGTTTAGTTATTTATAAGAAATCTTCCTGGGAGTGAATTACAGAGGTCATGTCATTGTGGCACATGCATGTCTGTGGATAGTAGCAGGAAAGAAGCAAACACACAAATGGTGTTACTAAAAAGAAGTTATTTGAAAATTATTTCAATGAATATGACAACACACTATCAGCTTGTGTATTTATCTTTGCTTTCTTTGTTAGGAATTCTATCCATCCTAATATGTCTTTGTGATGGCAATTATGCCCTGTAATGTGCAAAGGTCAGACTGCCAGATTATTTTTGCCAGATACATTATTCAGATGAGATTCTTAAAGTCAGTATTAACGAAAAAGAAAAAAGACGTGTCCCATCTAACACTTTCTACTTCTGTCTTTTTTTGTTTCAGAGATTCAGGAGGGATGAGAGAAGTGTGTATGCATTTGAATACGAATTAATGTAGGGAGGTCTGCAAAAGGTGAACTTGAGGCACCAATTTCCTTCTAATTTATCCCTCTGTGACAGTTAATGACCATCCAAACTACCAACTGATTAACTCGTTTGGTTGAGTACTATCCTACAGCTTATAAAATAAGTCTCCAAAAATCATTGAGTAACCAGAAGTCCAAACGTCTTTTAAATTTCATGCAAACAGTTGTGTTTGGGATTTAGCAGACAGCTTAGACTAGTGTCTTTATTTGAGGACTGGCTGGTGCTAACTGGCCTCCTTCCCCTTTTCTGTCTAATTACAATCATCACAGTAAAGTGTGCTGACTGTTGACATTTGCTTGGTTTTAGCCATTGTGACACAATTTCAGACACACTGCGGACCCAATGCTCAGCGCCATGACCTTTCAGCTGCTCAGCAGTTTCCCACAAGAGCCCCTTTCTCTTGTCCATCTCTCTCCCTCTCTGGCTGTCTTTCTTCTCAGCAAACCTAACAGCCTGTCACCCCTGTCACTTTATTACTGGGCATGCATACTGACTAAGGTCATGGGTACATAGAATGACACTTTATGTCTTAGGTTTGCAAGACATTTAACATGACCAAGCACAATTTCTGGCTAGTTGTCAGAACAGGAAATATACTTTAATACAAAGCAACAAGGCAGGGTTGCACAGCATAAAATACAGGCAACACCATTCAAACCCTCAGGTGGTAGAATGCATTAATAATTTTCAGTACAAACATTATTGAAAATATCTTAGAGGAATCTACTTCCTATCTGCTTGTTAGACACATAATAAACAGCAACTAGCTGCATTTTGTTTGTGCTTTTATGCATTAAAGAATAAGTCTATCTGTGTTTTATCGTTGTCAACAAATCCCATGAAAACTTAAAATCAGCAATAGATTCCTCCTACTAACAAAACAAACTTAATCTGTGCCATAAACTTAAACTGGTTGCACTTGGTGACAAGCTGTTCTTTCATTACTATGAACATGGTTTCTTTAGTTTATTTTCAGTACATCCTATATACACTGTCCCGCTGCTGTAAATCTTTATTTATCCACAACTGAAATTTGTCTCCCAAAATGCACTATTAAATATTTTTTTGCTGTGTCAGGCTACCAGGCTATTTTAGGAAATTATTTAGTCTGTTTTATATCTGTGACCCATTTTTAAATGAGCAGTAGAAACAAATAGGCTTGGGTCATGTAACACAGTCCACAAGTACTCATGTCTTTTAATTGTTTCATCACTTTGACAACAGACAAATCATAGAACAACCCCAGCTTCCTCTTTTCCATAAAATCTCCCATAGATGCAGAAACACAATTTATACTTATACAGTGTTGTAAAAAAAAGTATTTGCCCCCTTCCTGATTTTTTATTATTTTGCATATTTGTCACACTTCAGTGATTCATATTGGCTTTCACTGTGGTTCACTGGAGCCTCACAGCGTTAGAAATGGCGTTCCTTTCCAGACTGATACATGTCAATTACTTGTTTCTGATCTGTTCTTGAATTTCTCTAGATCACTGAGTGCTGATGTGCTGCTTTTTGAAATCTTCTTTCTTCTGTCAAACAGCTTCTATTTAAGTGATTTCTTGATTCAACAGGTCTCACAGTAATCAGGTCTGGATGTAAACTCAGCTTTCCAAAAAGTCTGGTTAAATCTGTGGTTAATCACAGTTCATTCATGATTTAGCAAGGGGGGGCATTAAATTTACACATAAGGCCAGGCAGGTTTGGACAGCTTTTTTCCCTTATTAAATAAAATCATAATTTAAAAACTATATTTTCTATTTACTCAACTTATCTTTGTGTAATATTAACATTTGTTTGATGATCTGAATCATTTAAGTGTGACGAAGATGAAAAAATGCATTTTCTCAGCACTGTATATGGTTAGCATGAACAACAGCTTACTAACTATGTTCAAACAAAAATAGCACATAGAGTTTGTGTTAATAGGAAGCATAAACAGCTAAAACCTCACGAGGAGCAGAACTGTAAATTTCTCTCAGTGTAACAGAGGAGTTGGTGCATTGACTGCAGCTGACATCTGGAGGTGTGAAGAAACTTCATATGTATGTTCATACTAAATGAGTCTAAAAGAGTCCTATGCATATATACAAGGTAAAAACATGCCTGTTGGGGCTGTGGATTCTTTCCAGATAGAAGAGAAGAAATGTGGCAACCTCATGTGTTATGAAAGAGTCACACAAGGGTGTTGTTCATGCGTGTGGAATCAGGTGAAATGAAATGTCTGATCTTGTGTCAAATTGTGATATGTGTACATGTCATGGTCTTAAGAACCCTTTCAAAGAAAACAAAAAGATTTGAGAGTGCACAAAACAGAACAGAATACTTGGCAAGACTGTCAAACACTGTTTGCAATGTTCAGTAATACTGCCTATAAAGCTGTGCTGATGTGACACATAGTTGATATTACTTTCACTTACCAGTTTTTACTTTCACTTACCAGTTTCGAGTTACTGAACATTGCATGATCAATTATCATGAACAGCTTGTTATACCACAAGATGATGCACATTTCAGCTTTTGAAATTCACAAGTATTTAGGACAGTTTGCATCTTTCTTATTGCATTAAGGTGGGTGTTCCTGTCAACTGGTACCTTGTAAGTTAAGTGTCCTTACCTTGTTAGGCTGTCCAAAGAAAGGATTCCCAGCACAGCGCTGATTGATGACATCTCTGATCAGGTGCTTTTGGCCATTGTAGGTTGTAAGGATGCTGATGCGGTCAGCGGGGTAGCCCAGCAGACGCATGTACATGTACAAAGCTACAGAATACTCTGCTTCTGCCAGGTTCTTTACAGGACAAGAAAAGGGTATGATTATTATTATTGTATTTTAACTACATACACATACATGAACATAAGTAATGAGATAACAAAAGGTTATGTTTGGGGAACTGTCCTACAACCCTGTTGTCTCTCAATTTGGTTTACAATGAAGCTGAATTACACAAAAACATGGGTCTCTCTTCCTGTCAATACACCCTAGGCTGTCTGCTGTGCATGAAACCTTGCTTTACTGTAACATCTTGCTCAAGCTCTCTCTCGCCTGTCAAGTCTTTAACTTTCCAGTGAGATAAAAGCCCACTCATTCATGCATGAGTAGCCATCTGATTTGGGCTGGAATTAATTACCACAGACAGAGCTCAACACCACGAGTAGCCAGGCTGGGACAAAATGTCCCTTTGTAGATTTTCCTACACGGAAGCAGTGAGGCTAAGTGTGGCATGTTTCTACCATGCGTTTGATATTCATTCAATGGGGAACAGCTTACTGTGTTTTTGAAGTGTCCTAAAAGGCAAAGTGTCATCAAACGTTTAATCACTTTTATGCCACCATGTTGTCATAGTCTACTACCAATATTATAATAATATATAACATTTATATTTCAACTGGGAATGGCAGATTTTTCAAAAAAAGTTCTTCTGCTTGTTGCCAAATTATCTACAGAAATAATTATTAGAGGAGCACCTAGAAGCTGAAAATATTCATTATTATAACAACTACATAAATCAGCCATAAGTATATAAACATGCTCATTTACTTTAAGTATTTATCTCTCTCTTTATTTCCTATTTCAAATCTGAGACGAAATCAGAGTATTTTTCCACTTAGTTTTTTCCTCCAAGTGTGAGTAAATGTAAAGGGCAATGCTGCATACATCATTCATCTACAGTCGAGGTCAGAATTATTAGCCCCCCTGATGAAATCACACAAAACCCTTAATATTTCCATGGAAATGACC
>JAUMHL010000015.1:8942858-8957802 GCA_032362345.1 Sandelia bainsii
TAATTGATGCTCAAGGGCACATGACACGTTATTGAGACATTGACATTTTTTGTTGTGGTATACTCACCATTGCATGCTTCTACTTAAATGCCCTACTTTCATGATAAAATATCACTGTAGTGTGAACCTTTCACGTTTTCCATAAATTTCACCTGAAAGCCAAATAACCCTAACTTTTTGTGAGTACACATATATATTTATTTTTTATTTTTTTATTTAAACAGGCTGTGCTTAAACCTGAGAGAGGATGCTGCCATTAAAATTGAGAAAAAGAGTCATCATGAAATTTACAAAGATTACTTTAACCTAGAACCTGCGGCACAAATATGCTCCATCCACAACTAAATGTTCTTTACCCTGCCACCAACGTCCACTCACAAAATCTCATTAACACAGAACAAAATTTATCATGAAATGCAGAGAAGCATTGTTAAATTACAGTGCAGCTTTCCTTTTGTTAGGCACTCAGAGGAGCGCTGCCTTACATTTTTCATCTCGTATACAGTCTTAATTAAAACTCCGCTTTCTCTCCTCTAGCTGGTGTTGATGGGGTGGAAGGAGTGTGGAGTCTGCATGTTGTTATGAGGCAGTCAAGCAGGGGGGAACATTAAATGCTGCTAGCTAAAGCTCTTTCTTTTAAGTCTGTGTTGCTGCATAATTTAAGAGTGTAACAGACTGCTTCCATGTGCAGAACCCGATTCCCATACACTGCTATTCATACTACAGTCATACACTCTACACAGCAAATTCTCATACAGCAAGTGAGCAACATGCATAATCCCTCCCCAACTCCTCTGGAAGTGCTGCTAAGAGCATACATAGGGTGCAATTAGCTCAGTGTCACAGATGGTAATTAACAATGTCGGATATAAGGACATTTTAAATAGTAACAGCGTAAAAACTTATTAATACTGAGATATTTATATTCAAAGGCAAGCTAAAAAGCTAATAAAAAAGATAATGGTTTTAAATGTAGCAGCTGCCATGTAGAACTTTAAATGTTTAGGGTATCTGGAGTTAATCCAAAGTCTAAAAGGGTAACTACACCGCAAATTATTTTGTTTGTACTCTACCTATAACTACATAGAGTTTTGTTGGCAAATTATCTCCTTAAAGGGGACTTTACTAATGGAATTCATATTGTGCATGAAATGTTTTGGGTCAAATTGAGCCCTTTTTTAGCCTTATTAGAAAGTTTAATTGTGTATAACTGGGACAATACAGGCAAAACTCCAAGGTCTATTACATATGTGGTAAAGACTATGATGATAGTTACCAGGGAAGGTGAAAGCATATTTTTCATAGTAAATTGATTTGAGAATGGCCATTGAGTAGATCCCAATCCCTTAATTCCATCCATCTGCACAGCGTGGCTTTTGTTTTCAGTCTGTCTGTATGTTTAAATATAAACATCTACTCATTTATTAAAAGCTGCATTCTGCAGAATCTCATGTTTTTGTAATGACAAACACGTTTATTATTAACATTACATTTATTGATTTCCTGATTTTAAATTAGTCGAAATTATGATTATATAGATTTGTAGAGATGGCATTATTAGCTCAAATAATTTAAACAAATGTAAATGATGTAAATATATTATAGGTCTAGAAAATGAATCTGAAAGCAAATTAAAGTGACACTTGAGTGTCTCACATTGGATCTATTTTAATGCTATCAGTGTACAGCATTCAATCCCCAACAGGTTTCCAATAAATGTGTGTGTCCGTCTGGTGAAAGACTTTCGCATAGGATGGCCTCATGTATCGTTACTTATGTCTCCCTAAACATCACTCCTCAAACCTCCCTCCAAATCAAAATAAGAGGCTTTTCAACAGGACAGAAACAACTTCAGGGGCAGGAAGCTTTGTTGGCCACAGCTATTGTTGGGGCCAAGAATAGCTTTTTTTACAATTCCTTGACATCTCCTCTCCTGCGGCTGCATCGATTAAAAAAAAAACTTTGGTTAGAACAGATCAGGAAGAAACCTAGTGTGCAGATACCCTTTAAATTCACTGCCCCCAACTTTCTCATTTCCCATCTTACTGGATCTCAGTAGAAAAGACAGAGTCATTATCCTTCAAGGCGTCTTTACAAAAAGATGTGGGTGAGAGAGCTGACAACAAGGCCTTCCCTTAACAGGACTCTAGTGATTTTTGTCTGACGGTATTTGCTCTGTGCTCTGCACCAGTGCTGTTTAATAGCAGGACTGTATATATTATAATGTTAACCGAGAAAGTTCTTAAACAACTAGTTAATTGGTTTTATTCAATTGTAGTCAGGTAATATTAACCATCACAGATTTAGGAAGGGCTCTTTCCTGACCAGAGTTAAATAAACATGGTCTTTAAAAACTGAAATTATATTAATTTATTTATTTATGTAATTATTCATTAATGTATTTATTGATTAAATTATCACTTCATATTGATGTAAATAATCAAATGTTAATAAAATTGGCTCAAGTATCCGCATGGTTGGAAAATTACAACATTATAATAATAATAATAACTCTTGAACATTTTGTTTAACATTTAAAATGTATGTACGTTTTGCTACATATCGTGGATTAAGTATCTGCTAAAATATGTTGATGTTATACAGATTTTCTTATCTTAGTCTGCTACAACTACAACTACAAACTCTATATGGTTGAGACATATTTTCCAATTGGGGTAGTTTGGATTAAAATTACTTACTAAAATTTCCAAAACATGCACATTGAGTGATGTTTCCTATATTGTTTAGGGAAATGTATTATACATGATTTCTGATGTTTTTGAGTTTACCATTACTACAGTAAATCTCCATAAATCTAAATGGCTTTTTGTTATCCATCCATTCTAGAAGTTATTGTCAAAGTTGCTAGTACAGACAGGTATGGGATCAGTTCTTCGGGTCCAGAATAGCAATAAGATCATTAATCACACTGCTTGTGTGTGAAAGGATGTAGGAACAGATCCCTTACACTGGTCGAAAGGCCTTGGAGGCCAGTGATGCCTAATGAAGATAAACCAGGTTCCTGGCCTGGCATATGGGGGTATCAAGTAGCCATTTCCCTGTGTTGGCCCAGACTAATTATGTATGGGGGCAGCTGAGATGCTTTCATGTTTGTGTGTGTTGTCGGCTGTGATCAAACTGTGTGGGTTGCAGTACATATGCACTACAAGTATGTAACCTTTAGCTGAATGCACTTTGAGACATGCATGTGCAAATTCAAGTGGTCTTATTTATAACATTTTCATTTATGTTTGTTTAGGTGCATCTCTCTGTGTGTTCTCTCTCCATCTGTCCTTTGTTGTTCTCACCTGCTGAAGTCTTTCTCAGTCTCCAGCTCCTCCTCTCCATGGCCCAGACGCAGGAGGTGGCGCTCATCGATATCTAGAGCCATGATCTTTTCAAACAGCTGGTTCAGAGCCTGGTGGAGTATAAACCATGACAACATGTAAACACAATCAGACTAGGAAAATCATCTGATATGTGCATATATTTGATCATTTAACAACATTGCATTTAATCTATATGTATAAAGTGCTACTGATTTGTTAAAAATTTGAGGTGTTTGGTTTATTATGAAGAAAGTGCCTATTTTTGTTAAAGCAATTTAAATTGAAGGGGAAACTATTGCATGAAAATAAGGTTTTTCATCTTTATATTGAGCTATGCTTCTTGTGGATAAGTTTCCCTCTGGCAAACTTCCAGTGGAGTAAAACAGGAGATTACTTTATGATTAAATATTAAGGGGGGGAAGACCGGGGCACAAGAGAGCTTAGATTTTAATTTTTACTTTAACGTTTGAATATGACTCTTGTCTGATTAATGGGCACTTCTGAGCACAAGCTGTAAATTCTCTAGACAGCTTTACTGTTTTTGAGCTGAGTGTTAGTCAAATTTTTCCAAGATCAGAGCTGGGTTGTGTGTATAGGTGCTGTGTGCGTGGCTGACCTGGTTTGAGTGTGTAACTATGAGGGTCCTCTGCTCAGGAAAGTTGTGATACAGGTTTGAGATGATCTGCACAGCAACATCTGTCTTTCCGGTTCCTGGTGGTCCTACAACCTGGAGAAAGAAAGCAACAAATGAACTTTTCCCAAGAAAGAAACAGAGGGGAATATAAGCACAATCAGAAGTTAGGTCACAGTGCAAAGGCACTCCCCCTGTAGACAGTCTAGTGATTGTGACAGCTAGGCCACAGGCATGTCAGTAGTGACTAGGCTAGTGCCCTATTACCCACGCTCAGAAGGACCCAGTGCAGTGTGGTGTTGTCTGGCATGCCAAGGCAGTTCCACAGAGTGCACAGATGGGTGAGAACACAAAGAGCTACTGAAAAAGGAGAAAGACTATAGGAGGCATACTGTAAGTATCCCAAGTCTTCCTTTGTACTTATCTGAATTTTAGTAGCCCTTCATCACTGTGCACAAGTTACAATGTTAATAAGTCTCATATCCACTTAATCTGGGGGCGGTGGGATAGCATACCTAATTTACTAAATGAATATTCATGAAACAGGTCGGTCTTAGTGTTGGTCTCCCAGGTGACTAATTTCTACTAAAAATAGTAAACATAATTAGATATTCCTGCATAAATCATAATCAACTTCTCAGTTTCAACTTCTCACATGAAAGCAGCAGTTAGACAGTTTGGGAGGTAATGTGTTTGTTATGGTTGCTAACAACTGTGACATATACCAAGAAGGTTAGAAGGGGAGAGATGCGGAACAGAGGAAGGAATCAGACACTCTTGTTGGCTAATTACCATATTGGAGGAGCACTTTTGTTAAAAGTGTGCTACACTAAACAGTAGGGTGTATAGGTACATAGCTGTAATCCTTTGTCATTTTATGTGTTTGTTATTTCTGTGCCAATTCCAAAATTACAGAGAGGATTTATCACTGTACATGAGTGATTTGATATTTACTTCTGGTGTACATTATTAAGATTAATGGCCGCAGATTTCTGGATTTATAACAGTGGGCTGGAACAGTATGTACCTACAATATAATCACTCACTAGACCAGGGGCTTTGCCCAGACAGCATCCCACTCACTCATGGGATATGCCTGGTAACTTTATAGGGCTAAATTTAAAGCATAGCTTATCTTCATAATTGAGTTCATGTTATGTTCTGTGACTAACTTTTCCTGTCAGATGGAAACCATTTAATTGTTGCAACTTTGTTAAATACTTAATTTAAATCTTGTACATTTTCTTTGGACAGATTCAGTTCTGTCTTAAAACATTTACACTGAATTGCTAAATAACAAACCCTTACCATGGTGAGTCCTGGCTGCATCCCAGCTCGAATGGCTTCAATCTGAGTAGGAGTAAATTGAATTGTATTCCTGTAAGAGATTGACAATCCTGATGTTAATAATTCAAGTTCTTAGTCTGAGATACTGAAAGGCCCTGCCAGCATAAACACATTCTAAAAACGTTTTCAACTGTTTTTGTTTTTTTAAGACATGCTTCATGCTGCAAGTTTTGTTGTGAGTTTTTTTGACAACATCTTGAAAGATTAAGTTGGGGCTTCCCCATAGACATGCTGCTGCTAAGATTTAAATATCAAACTACAGACTGAAAATGCTAAAACACCAGAAGATGAATCTTAAATTTTCGTTAAGGGCAGTCATTTTGTGGCATTATAATTAGTACATGAATATTATTAAAGCTATTTCTGTTCACGTTTAATTGCATAACATATTCTATTAATGTAGACAGAACAATAACAAAAATAGCACTACAACCTTACATAGTGAACAAGCCAGAAGAGATACAATGGAGACAAACAGACAAATAAATCACAATAGTCAGGCCAAGAGCAGTGTATCTATAATAATCATTGGATTGTACCTTTGGATCTCAGTTTTATACTGAGATGGGTTTTCAACAGAGGTTAAGAGCTTAGGATATCCTGAAATAGTATATTATACACTTTGAACCAGATCTCAAGAATAAGTCTTATTAATTTATTAAGGCATAAATTGGGAATGTCTCAGGCTTGACCTTGATCTCTAACCTTTTTGGTTGGTTGTAGGGATATGGCCCACGGTTGGGGGTGACATAGGGCTCAACAACCAAGGTCATGTCCTCCTCTTTGTCTTCCACTTCATCAGCCTTCCTCTTCTTCTCTTTGTCTGTTTTGTTTGAGATGGGAAACTTTACTCTGAGAAAGCAAAAGGATAAAGAAAAAGATGAAATATTATGGCCATCATACATCATATCATAGAACATAAATCACATCACTCACCAAGCAAATAAAATACTATTGTCTAAGTCAAACTGACTTCAGAGTAAATCCACTATAAGTGTTCTTTAACTTTTACCTGAAGGGGGGGACTTGCAGTTGTGAGTTCTCCTCTGTGACCTTTATGTTGTAACCAGGGAAACATGAACGTAAGTGGTCCAGGGACAGAAAGGTGTCATTGAAGTCCAAAGTTGAAATCTGATTGGGCATTTTGGAATAGTGGGCACTGCCTGGGTCACCATAGCCTAGGATAATGTCGTGAAGCCAGTCTGGGACAACACACTCAGTGTTCATCAGGTTTCGGATGGTCTCTAGCACTGCCTGAAACACAGAGAGAGAGAGATATATGTCACAAGCACCAAACCAATCCATTGTGAAATTAGAAAACATGAGAAAAATTTACTGAATGAGGCAAGTCAGACTACAGAGAACCATCCCGTGGCATTCTAGTGTGCAGATGGGAAAGCAGGTAATTTATATGTATGCCAATTACATTTTAATGAGTTGCAAACTGAATACCCTCTGCATCAAACACTGTTTGTGGAAACATGTTTACTTTTATCTGTGTCACACATCAAAGATGGAGAAGAACGTTTCTTGAATACCCATTAGTTCATATACTTTTCAAATTCAAGAAAAAAAGAAACGCTTCAAAAACATCTGTCATCTCTCTGGGCGTGAAAGACAGAAATGGGAGTGCAGAATTAGAAATAGCAGATTTGACAAAGCTGTAATCAGAAGCTCTCATGAATAGAGATTTGTGCATGGTTAACCTTATGAACATTTTTGAACAGAACAAAACAACAGATGTAAGGTTTCACAGACTTGCACTTGTATAGATAAATTCTATGACCTGCAAAAAAAATTTCAACGTCTGTGATGCTGTATGTGGGAAACATAACAACAGTATACTATACAATGTTGGCTTGCTACCACAAGGGGTACACATTACATAAATAGCCAGTGAGAATTGTGTCTCTCTTTGGTAACACTGGGAGGTCCTTGAGTGAGTGGTAATCTCAGAGTTGCCCTGGCCCCAACCTTACAACCACAATACCCAAGAGAATATAATATGTGCGATACATCACTCAGAGGGGGTGTGGCAGGACCAGAGCTCAAGGTCTTAAGATAAAGCACTCAAATACGATGTAAATTTAGGGGTGTGCTTCAGTAGGTAGTCCAAACCTTGAAATTATTCTCCTTGGGTTTGCGTCTCATGATGATGTTGAAAGTCTCATATGGGTCTTCAGTGCTGCTCTGAATACTGCTGGTCATGTCCTGTTGATACTGATTTGGGTCAAGCCAAACACGGAATGTTCTGGCGTCTCCTCGTAGCTTAGGCTTTGGTTCGGGTCCTAGATCAGAGTGGTGGGGAAAATACTTGTTAGAAGTTAAAATATAAAATTAATAAATGAAAGGTCTTATAAAGGACAGGGGTCAATATTATAACTGAATCTAAATCAGTTAATTCTAAACTATTTAATCTAAGAGGTAAAAGCTTAGTTTCAATAATGATGTCCATCACTTCCTTAAACACTTCAACTTGGCTTGCCTTACTACAATAACATGCTTCCTCAGGAACAGAAGTTCCATGTAGATGCTTGACTGACAGGCCACTGGCTTTAGGCTTACTCCCATGGGGAGTATGTGTGCCGCAGCAAGTGCAGCTTTCACAGATGGAACAGACGAGTGGAGGAGGGCATGGCGTAGCAGAGTGAAACTGAATCCTGTTGGCCTCTGATTTGTGTGCCCATATATGTGTAAGTATGTCCATGTTTACGTGTGTACAGCTATGTGGGGATCATCAAATCCCCCTTGCTAAAATGAGTGTTGTTGAGTGGAAGCTACGGCGTCAACACCATGGGATAACAATATGGACAGCTCAGCCAAGGTGTGTGAGCAGTTAAACTAACTATGTGTAAGTAAGTTATTAAAAGTTGAGATTACAGCAATACAACAAAACAACATAATGATATGTGTGTCTGTAGTTAAAATAGATGTTTTTTTTTTTTCCATAATTGTAACTCATTGCAACTTACTTATCTGCAAATTGTTTCAGACAAATTTATATATAAATGCAGCAAATTTAAATGTATTGCCATTGCATTTTACACAAATATTCTGTATGTAAACGTTAAAGTTTAAGTGTCAATTATTATTGTGCCAAAAAGCACCTCTCAGCCTGTGTCTTCACACACCTTCACCACATGAATTATGTGATTTATGCGACACCACACTAGCATCCTGTTAGCCAGAGTACCACTTACCCCACTGGGGATCTGAAAGTTTAACTAAGCAGACACAGGCAAGAAATGTTCTCTGGCAGGATTTATATTTAGGAAACCCTACCCTCTGCATATTTAATCTAAACAGATGAGAGAGGATAGGGGAAAGGATGCTTCAGCACATGGACACATGTTCTGACAGGGGAAAACACTTAGAATAGCAGGGGTTCCGGCTAACTCAGGTGAACCACCCACACAGAGGGCCTGCTTTGGGCTTTGGGGAAGAAAACAACACAGTAAACAGAGGTGATCCTGTTACTGTATAAATATATTTTACTTTCCAGGAATGACCAGAGATTTGAATTTGGTTTGAGGAGATTCCTTTGTTTCTTATGTTTAAATTACTTTTCTTAGTGAAATATGGTAACATGCAAATACATTTCTGTGCTGTTCTCAAATCAGTTTTGTAATGGTTGAGTGAATTGTAGCTGGAAATACCTTGTTTCAGAGAGTGTTTAGTGTTGTTTGTTATTATATTCTGCAGAACAGTAATATTTAGCTTTCTCTTAATAAAGCAGATCTATCTAGAACTAGCTAATACAGTTTTTCAGTTAAATCCAATAAATAAAGCAGAGGATAAGGCCCAAAGCCCTCAGGCGTGGTTGTCGACCTCAGGTTAATGGAATGTTAATGTGAACAGGTCAGGTCTCATTGTGACTGTCACCATGACAACACCAGTCTGACCCCAAGGACCTCCCAAGGATCCATCGATGGAGTTAACCGGAGGTCTGATGAGTGGATGGATGTCAAGTGTCACTGTTGCGTGCGTGTGTGCAGGCAAAAGGATATATGAGCATACCTTCCTCAATGACACGTCCCTTGTCATCCAGCATACCCTGCACCTCGCAGCCTCTCACGTACACCAGGCCAGTCTGCTCCACAAAGGGCTGGCGCCGGTCAAAGCGTGTGCCGTAGGGCAGGTTGGGGCGCACCGTGATCAGAAAGCAAACGTCATGTTTCCGCAGCCCTAAAGGGAAAGAGGATGGAGAGAGTGGTTAGAGAGTGAGAAAGAAGGAAAGCGAGTAGGGAAAAAGGAGAGAGAAACAGAAAGAAAGTGAAAAAAACACAAAGAGAGTGGTGATGGGGGAGTGTTTGTGAGACAGAGTAGTAATGTGCCCTGTCAGCATTCACCTGATCTTTAAAACATGAAGCTGTAATTACACAACAGGGAAAAGACTAGTAGAATGAAGTAAGTAATACTACATAATTTGACTGAGTTACAAGAAAGAAGCAAAAAGTGGCCATACAGAAAGTGCAAAGATCAATTTGGGATAGATTAGGTTTATTTTTTTTAAGTGATCAGTGATCACTTCATTATATACACACAGCACTTGCCTACTGGTACAACCCATTCATTTTCCATATGAATTACTCCAGCACACCACTGGCATACCCTGGCACGTGAAGCTTTGTGTTGGTAGCTTTCTCAGGAGAGCTATTACAGACAGCCTGCTGAAGGCTTCGTTGCACTTTCTATGGTTAATAACAGTAACAGTTAATCAACATTTTGCAAAGCTTCTGTTAACATTATCTACAGTTTCTCTAGCAAGCATACAAACCAATATACAGAAAATGATCAGGAAATGAAACCAAGAGGCTCAGTGGCAGAAACAGTACAGATCAGAGGCATGAGGTAGGCATGGAAGAGTTTGTGAAGGCGATAAGAGAAGAAAGAAAAATGTTGCTAGGCAATACGGAAGGGAACAGATAATAATCTATAATTTTATAAAGATAAAGATAAGTTTATAAAAGGATGTATTTTCAATTCGTTTTCATTTTTATTGCCTTCCGCATCTCCTTAAAGTCAGCTAATTGTCAATTTGTCTGCAGAGGAAAAACTAGATTGAGCAATACTTGTGATTGGACTGATATAGCATACATTATAGACAAACAAATATTTAAAATAATGAAAATAAATTTAAAAAAGGACCATAACAGATCTACAGAAAATGATGAGAAACTGTACCTTCCCACTCTTGCTTGATATGACCTTGTACATTGAGGTTAATAGTGACATCAGCTCGGACACGAGCTGGCCAGCTCTCTCCAATATTGGGCTTGGCAACCTCTACTATGGAAAAAGAGGTGATTGTCTGAGCCATCCTGGCCCAGCCACCAAACACCACTCCGCCATACTCTGATTGCCTGTGTAGAGGGACAGATAACAAAAAGTTAGACAAGTGCTGTAGGCTGTTGTCAAGATTGAAAATCAGTTGGATTTAGGGCAGCGCATGGCACTACTGTTTACTTATTTACTTCCGCAGGAACAACAAGCAAGTTGCTACATCATTTGACATAATGGGAACACTTATTATGTTAAGCAATGCGTTTCCAAATGTGGTGTACCAAATGTCCCAGTCTTTTAATAAAATATTGTCAATGCGCCATGCCACCATGTTAGAGGTAGAAAGAGGATATGTTATATGTTATATGATAAGTAAAAAGACAAAGTGTGCTGTATATGCAATAAGCCTATTTCAAACCCAGAACCATACATCACCGACATACATGTACATAAATACAGATATTTTAAAAACATTCCTAAGTTACAATTTTGTACCAATGAGAAGAGAGGATTATGTGTCACATTTGCTGAAGTTTTATAGAATTGAGGGCATCTTACCATGGTTTCATACGCCACACCACATCTTCTATGTCCTGTCTGATCTCATAGGTGGACTCCAGACGGAAGAGGTTAAAGTTCCTCAACAGGTAGTCATGGAGGGTGAGGAACTGGAGATTCAATTTGGGCAGTGCCAGGCAGCCTGAGAGGAAAAACAAATAAAAAACATACAGAGTAAATAGTATACTAATATGTGAACAACTGCAATTAATTATTAATATGTTATGAATTAATTGTATACATTTTTTCTTCTGTACATATTGTTGCACGTCTAAATGTTAGAGCAAACGAGGGATGGTCTTGGTACTGGAGTTGCTGAAAGTGTCCTTGCCAACTAAAGAGGATTCCCTAAGAGATAGGTGCCAGTTTAGTGCCAGATGAGTGCCCTTAAGATAAGTGATAACACAGGGTGTGGGTGTATACTTGGAAGTATGAGGCACTGACTAGACATTAAAATAAGTATTTGCACTGTAGCGCACATTAATTCAGATACACAATTATGATTCGCATACGCAACACACACCTTCTCCTGAGTAGTACTCTGTCGGAACGATGTTCTCATCCCAGATTATCTTCTCTGTTGGATAAAGGGGCATCTGGTTAAGTTGCTCAATCTGAGAGATTCTGCGCTCATGACGAGACACCTGTGTGTGGAGCAAACAGCAAGAGAGAGGACAAAGACAAGTACAAAGAGAAACTGGGTTACTGAACAAATGCTCCTCTGCTCACCTTACTTTAGACAAGGTTGTTTAGCACATATACTTCAAAATATTGGGGTCACTTAGAAATGTCCTTGTTTTTCATGAAAACATACATTTTCAGTTGTGCTAACATATTTGCAAAAGGGTGTCACTGGAGCAGAGAACTAATGTTTAGCTGACTCTGGGCCTCTATACGCCATATTAAAAAAAACAACAAAAAAAACATCTACAATAGTTATTTGCAACCTTGACAAAATCCACTATTTCTAATCAATTTTAACGGTATAAAATGTGATTTTTTTTAGCAAGGACAAACCCTCAAATATCTGAACAGTAATGTATATGTAAATAAATAGTTCTGATGTCACGGTTTATTTTCTTATTTATACACACTATACTATTTTCCCTTTTGTGAGCATTTGCTTGAAGAGGACAGTTGCTATAAGACAAAGGGGTTCTATTGTGGTGAGGAGATTTGTGCTATATTGCATTAATCTTTTACCTCACCCACTGCCCAACTGAGATTTTGTGAATGTGCACTGCACACAACGATCCTATTCTATTCTGTAAAAAAAGATATAAATTACATGAATTAGCTGCTATGTCAAGATGAGTGATATCGGCTGACGAATACAAATCACTTCATCTTCTCAGACAGAGGAAGTAAGAAGCCTAAACTAGCTTAACTGCCTCTCAATAAGAATGGTCCTTCATCCGTAAGCATATTTATGACTGTGTTCTCTGAAGTGTACATGATTGTTTGGCTACCATATGGCAGAGTTCTAGTCTTGTGGTCCCTTCCTATTAAAACGACCTGGTCAATGATGTAGATTGTTGGGGCAACCTAAGGCACACACAAATGAGTCCCCTGAAATTGTCTCCTGCAACAACCTAATCAGATAATCAAACAGCTTTTCGTCATCGCTTCTCAGAGAGGACCTGGGGATGGACTGAGTGGGTAATTATGAATAATCACAGTACAGCCTTGAAACACCCACTCTGATGAAGAGGTCTACAGCATGTGAGTGTGTATTGAAGACAAGTGGGACAAATCTCCAGCAGATTCCTAGTAGGGCTTTAAAAATGAAAAATGGGGGTATGAGGGAAGGGGAACCAGAAAGTACAACCAAACTAGCTCTGACCTTCCATGAGATACAAAAAAGAAAAAAAATAGGTTCTGGATCTCTTTAGCAGTCTTCAATTTACTCCACATCACAAATTCCTCCATAAAGCAGTAACTGGATTAGCAGGCAAATTCTAGAGGGGATACTTTATGTATTCTAAGGTCAAGGCTTAGATTAATTACTTTAAAATGGGAAACACCAAACCCATTATACCTCAGCACTGCTTGAAGTGGTGTCCCAATACCAATTATACATTTTTTGTAATTCCAGTTGACAAGTTCCCAGTACCTGGAGTATTATCTCATAATTAAGCATCTCTTTCTGGGGAATTTAAAAATCTGAGACAAAAAAATATTTATATTTAATAAATGCATAGTATGAAAGACACTTAAGTTATATACTCAAAACACTGAAATGAAAGGCTTACAAACATCAGTGCCCACATGGATAATATAATAAAAGTCAAGACTGCACTTACCAGCACCTCAAGGAGAAACTCCTTCTCATAGGTGGTGTCTTGCCCTTCAGGCAGTTCTGGAAGGAGACACAAATACGAGGCCACCTGGTGGAGCATATTTGGACTAGGGGGAAAGATAAGATAAACAAGTAGTTAGTCAGCTATAAAATTTGCATTTGCAAATTACACATTTAGCTGACACTCTTACTCAGAGCAAGAAGGAGAGTAATTGTTGTCCAAACAGATTGGTTTGGAAATGACTGAAATGGGGAAGATTAAGACTGGGACAACTTGGTGTCTATTCATATTACACTGACGATACAATTCTGACAGCCTACCATGACTACGATGCATTATATTTATAACAAGAAATGATATGTAGGTGTTTATTGGGACACTTCATCTCCTGATAAAGGTTTTTTAAATGGCGATGTGTGTGTGAAGATACACAGACTTATCAAATTCTTTGTTCTTGTTGACACTGCGGCACAAAGCTGTTCTTCTGTTTGCTTTGACACAGCACTCCTGCTATGTCAGCATGTGTGTGTTAAGGGGCCGGGGTGCACTGATGCGACAGGATTATGAAAATCAAAGCCCATATCCGTCTCAGAAAGCTGAGGCGTGGCTCTTTGCATACAGACCTGTTTTAATCAGGCTGACGCACTGTGACACAGGCAGAGTCTGGTACACAATGAAGGACAGGGCCTGATCACACTGTGACAGGCCGTGACAGTCACACGTGGCACTGACCAACTGTAGCCGTGTATGTGCATGTATTCTGCTGCTTGTGATGCCAAGCTTGGGTAGTGGGGTGGCAATTCTGCCAATGTTGCAGTTTGGTGCCCCCCGTCATGGGGACATTCCTACCCTTAGCAACAAAATAACAGTACAACAACAAGTCACTCTCAGTAATGTTGATGACTGGACGAGGTCATGATTGATAGCCGAGCCACTGGCAGGATAAGGTAAGAATGGGGACACAGCAGAAACTGCTCTACAGTAAGTTTACTCTATGGCCTGAATGCTGTTTAGACATTTTTTCTGAATTGAGTTTAACAAATCGAATTTTACAAAGACATTAACAGAATCAGTTAAAGATACTTTCATTCAGCTAGCTAAACATATAATAACATCTTTTTAAATTCAAAAGTTATATAAACAAAATATGACAAGATGGTATTGCAGCTCTGATCAACTAAAACCATTAAGGTGGTTTATGCTTCTCTTTTCTTAGTTAAATAATATTCTTATAATAACAAGCAGGATTCAATGATAACTGGAACTGTTATCTAGCCCTTCCAATGACAAGACCACACTGAAGAACTAATCACAGAACTAATTACACCAATTATACCAATTATTTTACAGTTGTAATGACTCTGTTTGATTTTTGCTAAATTCACAAAGTGATGCATATTCTTTGGTCAGGTATCTAATTCATTTCCATCCATCCATCCATTTTCTTAACCGCTTGTCCTCGTAAGGGTCACGGGGGGTGCTGGAGCCTATCCCAG
>JAUMHL010000015.1:8976921-8989851 GCA_032362345.1 Sandelia bainsii
TATTGCCCAGCGGAGACATGTATAAAGTAAAAAGAATTGGTCCAAGCACAGAACCCTGTGGAACTCCATAACTTACTGTTGTGTGCATGGAGGACCTATCATCAACATAAACAAATTGGGATCTATCTGATAGATATGTATTAAACCAGCTTAGTGCTGTTCCTTTAATCCCAATGCAATGTTCCAGTCTATGTAATAAAATGTTATGATCTATAGTGTGAAAGCAGCACTAAGATCTAACAAAACCAGTACAGAGAGAAGCCCTTGGTCTGAAGCTAAGAGAACATCATTGGTGACTTTAACAAATCATTAACAAATCTTCATAAAGATTGTTACTGCGCAGGTCGTCACATAGCTGCTTCGCAACTACTTTTTCAAGGATTTTAGAGATAAAGGGCAGATTGGATATCGGTCTATAATTGGCTAAAACCCCTGGATCAAGAGTATGTTTTTTTGAGTAGAGGTTTTACTACAGCTACCTTAAAAGCCTTGGGTACATAGCCTGTTACTAAAGACAGATTTATCTGCTCTAATATGGACGTGCTGATCAAAGGTAAAACATCAACATGTTGCCCATCAACCCTTCCCACTTCTGCTCTGTGAACTAACTGGTGCAAGTCTCCTGTCTGGTTGACTGGTCTTATTTCTTTTGATTGAACAATATGTTGGATAAGACTTGGGTGTGGTCACTATGATATGACATGTGGTCACTATGATATGACATGGTCATAATAGAGTTACACCCCATTACAAACATCAGTCTCTTTACATTCACATTGACATCTGTCTAATACGATTTATGTCAAAATGTATTTTCTGGCCAATTATGTCACATCTTGGTGGACAAACAGAAAGTAATGCTCTTTTAATAACATCTACTAGTACTGCAGAACTTTGAGACCTATCATTTCAGAGCTATATTGCCACATCACAAAAACTGCTAGAGTAGAAGTTTTCTTGTCACAGACAGATGCAGAAATACCTCTACATGAAGCTCATTTGCAAAAATAGATAAACACGCATTCTAAAAAACTATTGGGACTATTGTTAATACATAAATCCTAAACTCCTAAATAATAATAATAATAATGACAAACATTTTTGCCTATGAAAATGTAATGCAAGTTCATGTTTTACAGATGAAAATAATAAACGCCAGTGCTGTTGTATACAACCTGACGAATCTGTTCAGCAAATCAGCGTATTGAGGTCATGTGACACAAGGTGGCAGTGACTGTTCACTTGGTGTTGTGCTGTCTGAAAGGAATAATACCAAATAACCTATGATGTTCTAAACTTTGAAATGTAAAAAGATAAGAAATCTGAAACTTATTCAAGTAGTGTGGTGACAATAGCATGTCACAATGTTGAGGGGAAAAGTCCATAAATGGTCTTTTTCTACAACCAAAGATTGCAGAAATATTAAACACTGAAATACTGAAAATTGAGTAACGGACAGAATACAAAGCACACGGTAATATAATTACACTTCCCACTTAACAGGGGTTCAGGGGATTTGTAGTCTGGCCATGTGTAGTATGACCGTGTAAATGTGTAACAGGCTAATTAATGGGCTGTTTTTGTTGCATTTCGCAGCACTTTACCTACTTATTTAAAGTTATATTATGCTACATCCTGCAATTTGAAGAAACTTAGACATTTTGTGGCATTGTTTGACTCCAACAAAATGAGTTGTGGTAAAACGAAAACTTAAAATTTGAAAAATATGTGTTTTTCAGCAATCTTTTATTTTGTAAATTGAGTTGTTTTTTTTACTTACTCAAAACATCTCAACTCCCATTTGATTGGTATTACCTGTAGTGCACAATAAAAGAAAAATGATTTCTGATTATAAAAACAGATGTTTGTATTTGCATACAATTTTCGCAGTATCACACCTGTTCTCAGATCTCTGCACTGACTAATTTTAGTTCATTTTAAAACAGACAACAAAATTTTCCTCCTCGTCTTTAAAGCCCCAAACTGCATTCACTTCTCTGACCTTCTCAGTCAGTAAGAACACAACTCTTAGGTCTAGAGATAATTAAAACAAAAGCAATAACAGTGTTTAAAAGCACTGTTACACCTGGTTGCCTGTATATAATAGTAATAATAACAATAACAATAATAATAATAATAGAAATAAGAATTACAATAACAATAATTGATACTTTATTGATCCCCTTGGGGGAAATTGCAGTATATTCAGTATATATATGCTTTGTTTTGATTCTAATGCGAAACACATTGAACATTGAACTTGTAGAAAGAGACATCAGGAAAGAGAGGTTACAAGAGCAGTTTAGCACTATTTAATAAGCCTCATTCTCTTTCATTTGAAGCACACGCAGCATGCCAAACATCCTTACAAAGAGCCCACACACCCTAATTAGCTAATATACACTACAGCTTAAAATGCCCCCACTGAACACAGAGCTTTTTTGGAGGGCATTAAAAGCCTAAATATGTGCTTTCAGAGCATGTGGTGCACTCTGGGAAGTAGGATCCTCTGGAGATAGCTAGCTGACAAAAGAATGAGCTAGGTAGATCACAGACAGGGGATGGTTTTATTATGAGAAGAAACACACCCTTCATCACACCTTGCGCACTAAGCCTGTTTTATGTCAGGATGTTTTAATCTTTGGACTAACAGATAGGAAATAATTGTGTTCTCTCTTTGAGAGTCTCTCTGAATGACTGTGTGCACAGACATGCCTGGTTATGCATGGATGAGAGACATGTGGGGGGTGAAGGTGACTTGAGTGACCATGCAATTTTTTTAACTTTTGACAGTTAAAAGTGAGTAAAAGCTGCGTTGCTCCCATCCCTCTAAATTCTTCTATAAAAATTACACAAACTCCTACGAGCACTTCACATCACACACCCAATCTCCCATCCCTTGGTCTCTCAGTCCCCCTTTGCGCTACACACGAAACCTCATTGAGGGTCCTAATGGACAGAAGAACAGTAAGATTCAAAAGCCATCACATTAGCAATAGGATACATCTCCTCAAGAGGACCAGCCATTATTCTGCTTCACAGCAAACATGCAGAGAGCTACAAAGGCTGGTGTTAAATCTCTGGTTTCTCAAGACCAAATCATTACTAATGCCCACAGTACCCTCTTACGCCAAACAACAACAGCCATTTGTTACTTTATTGATTAATATACAAATATTTTAAGCCAAAGTGAATAGAAGGAAGGGCAAAGGCTGTGGTAAAAATGAGAGAAAAGGGGAGTTCCTGTGTAGCATGCTTGATGCCTGCTGGGCTTATGGGGCTTTTAAGCAGTGGCCAAGGCCCAGAGCCAGTGGTTTTTAGTTGTGCTACACTGATTTTCAAACTGGTCAAATTAACCGGTAAACGAGGTGGTAATTAGCAAGTGTTGGCTCATGAAAATTGTTCATTTAGTTCAAGGAGCATGAACAAAAAAGCTGAGGGGCTGGGTCTTTGCAGTGGAGTCATTGAGAAACAGAAGATTCTTTCACCTTACTTTAAAGCTGCTATGATTACTAATTTTACATTAACAACAAATCACCACATGGCTACTTGTATGTGAAAAAAATATTTTATAGCGACAAACCCACAGTGAATTATCACCTGGCTGTGCAGAGTGTCTCAACAGTTTTATAGTGTCTTTTAGCTCCTTGTTTTGGTTTTCTAGTAAACAACATTTCTGTTTTGGTTCACTCTCACTGCTCTCAGAGTATCATTTCCAGAAGCAGCAGGCAGCTGTTCTCATCAAAGATGTTAAGATATTATGTTAAAAAACCCGACTAATGGTTTAGCACCAACCGACAAACAGTGACTAACAAGTGAACATACTGGAGCAACCAGATATATGGCTTGCTAATGCTAATGTTGCCTCATGTGAATAAGTCTGTGTAGATTCTCAGTCATCCAGGTAAAGTTGACTGAAAGTTGAATCATGGCAACTGGACTTCTTTCTTGTAAGGCAGAGACGTTTCGCTCTGCATCCACAGAGCTTAGTCGATCTGAGGGAAGTTGGCTAGTGACCCCAAATTGTGAATAAGCAACTGTCTGCAAACAAGTTGTAATTTTAAATGTGAAAACATTTCAGTATTGGGTCCACAGATTGTTTCCAATTCTCCAAAGTGGCTTAAGTAAGTTATTGCAGGTTTAAGAGATATCCCCTTTTTTGTTGTATTTAGAAGCAAACTCACAAATCACAGCTTGACCAATTTTTATAGTTACTGTGTAAAATAATTGGTGTATTGTACAACAATTTTCTATAAAAATATCACAAATCAATATCACATGTCCTCTAAAGTTGAGGTTTTACTTGAATTGTGAGGACCTATCCTTGAGAGAACCTTTCTATCGTAAGTAACAAGTTGAGACAAGATGTTAAAGGTTTCATTTGGAACATATGTCACGTCTATCAGCTGTGAATCCCAATGCAAGTAACCGAAAGGAGGGGTGTGCAGTCACATTTTGGCCCAATGTTGTCTGTCTGCTCGCTAACAGCAGCATTTCCAAGGCTGTGACTGCTAGTGCCAGAGGTGTTACTTTTCCTCCTTTGACTTTTTGGATTCATCACTCAATGAGCATAGGCTGTGACCCATAAGAACACCCCTGGGTAAGCTTCCAGGACTTGGCTGTGCGTGCAGGGTAAGGTAACAGATTCCAGCTCAATGATGAGTCAGTAAATGGTTTTAGGGAAGCAGTCTGTGTAGTCCATAATCAAAGAAACATTCATGTCAAGGGTAAAGATCTAGGTTGATTTTGCTAAACAATGAACCAGTACCATAGTTCATTTTTCTTGTATTCCTTTTAGATCTGTTGTATTATGAACATTAGAATTTTACACAATTGTGGACATTTTGGAGCCCTCGGCAAAGTGTTTGTAGTGTTACATTAGTATAGCAAATTATTAGTAGTATTACCTCTTCATTGATACTTTTATATGAACACTAGTCCATGTTATGAACTTGTTACCTATAATATTTTTATTTGTAGATTATTATTTTCAATAACATTCATAAATTATGTGAACCTGAGTCTGATCTAGAGAGATAGATTGTTAACCTTAGGGTTAGAATTACAATTAAAAAATACATTTGAGGCATTTTAATAATATCCCTCCTTTTTGCTAAATCTTAGTCTTACATAGAGGATAATGATAGAAGAAATAAATGACATGCATCATACATCATGAAACAATACTAAATAACAATTATATAATTAGGTAAGAAAACAAGTAGCACTGTTCATTTGTCATGTGTATCAAAATATATTCTAAACAGATTCATCACTGGTAACCATAACTTCATGTCCTCCAGAAGATGAGTTATGTCAAAGCTAAAAAGTAAGATGGCTGGTTTGGCACAGATTCAAAAATGTTAATTGACTGCTTCAGCGATGACTTGACAACTGAGGCTGTGTGATCCATGTGCTCATTGCCCTTTTCCCTCAGATAGAACGTCTCTCAGGATAAAACAAATACTGCTCCACATTTGCCTTGATGAGAACCTAGAATCCTGGGAGTAGGAGATGGTAGCGTATAAAAGTGTAATGATGACAAAAGACTGCGCCAGCTGCTTGGGTTACTGTACACAGTACAGACACAACAAATGACTTACAATCATTAAACACAGGAAGGAATGGTGATCCTTTGGAGAAATAGCTTCCAAGAATACTTTATGGAGTTTACTTAACCACTGTCAGCTCAAACTTTCTTTGCAGTGCAGAGAGACAGGCTGTCTCATTGTTTTCATTATTATGGTGATGTGGACACAGCAAGAGTAGTGTATCTCACATGTTGCCTTTATTTGGGAAAGACCTTAATAAATATAGATATTTTATCAATTTAAAGCTTATGTATAGTGTCTTGAGTGACATACCTTCAACAATCTGCTGTGCCAGTGAGTGGGCACATTTGTAGAAGACCCTGGCACACAGTGGCATCAGGTCAGCTTCCATCTTCTTGATGGCTTTATTGAATGTAGAGCCAACTGCTTCTGTCACATTCTTTACATCAGTGACTGCCGGGTTATCGTTGGGCACAGCCAGGGAAAGGGAAAGTGAAGCACTACTTCTGTCAGCAGACATTATAGTGTGGCACTCTATGGATCCGCAAGCCACCTTTTCAGTCACGTGCCAAGACGTCCTTTTGGTAAAATCTTCATGAACGGCAGTTACATGAAGCTCAACAGCTGCATCCCTGGGTAAGGCAGGTACCAGTACGACGAGTAATGGAGCAGGTTTAAGCTCCGGCTCCCACAGCAAGTCCTGCAATGCACACAGATGGCATTAAGATGAATTGACTGGCCAATTATATAATGTGTTATGTCACATACTACAATTAAATATATGACAATCCTGCTGAGATACACACTGTTATTTCAGACCACAAGCACTACTCCATCCACATTAAACATTATTGTAAAGCAAATCATAAACATTCTTCTACACAGCACTAAGACAGGCTTTTTACTTGGCAGACTGACAGGCTATCAATTAATATAAGATTGTGAAGTGACCCTTGGTAATAATAGTGTACAAACAACACGCAAAGAATCCTCAACTGCAGTCACCGTAAACACAAATGCATTCACTATATGAGCAGCATTTGCTAACATGACAGGTCCTATGTAAGATGACATCTCACCTTTCTAAGAACAACATGCTATGGCAGTTTCGCCACATACATGTAGTGGAAAACTGCCTCAATTTTATCCACAGAGCCCAGATCTCTTTATTTTTTTCTCCTCTGAACTGAGGGCCATTAGCAGTAACAAAATGTCTTGGAGCAGTGGTACAATGTGGCCCTCTAATAATACTTTGCTGTGGCTTCATCTGCTAATGGGAGAGAAATGAGTGTTTTATGTAACTGTCATTTCAGTTGGAGTCGATAGGGCAAAAACACTTACCCCCATTTCAATTTGCTGGATCAATTTTCATCCACTTACACCCCACTTCGTAAGTGCAGAATAATAACAGGTTACTTACATTTTATTTTGATATTCCCTCACAAAAAAGAGAAATCTTTGACAAGAGTAGACAACACCCTCTTTGTCCCTTCAACAGACGGACCTGTCATGACCCAATCCACCAGCTTCACTGAAGCAGCACTTGCCTTCAGATTAAACTTTAGCAAACGCTTAATTGTCTATCAACTGCTAACCTCTTGCCTTGCAGAGTGAAAAAGCTGTGTTCTGAATGAGTATGTGTGCAGGGGTTAGGTTAAGATTTGTTTACTCTGCTGATTCTGTAGAGACCCCAGCTTGCTGGGTTCAACAATACCAATCACAGAGCAAAGAACAATAGTCATGTCAGCACAGACCTCTTACTATGTCAGACAAAGTGACAGCACATATACGTGTCCAATGCTTTGATAAATGTTATATTAGCACTTTTGGCATAAGCTAAGTATTCTCCTAGAGGGAACCATTTCTGCACTTGTCAATTGTAATTGAACATGGAACAGAGAGTGGAAACTGGGGAGAGAAGTGACAGGACAGGGGGTCTTGTTCAGCCAGGCTTAAAGGCCACCCTGCAGGCCCTGGGTGCTGAGGTACTATACCGATCTGCCCATCCACAAGGAGCACTAAGCACTCTGTTCCGGCCTCTGGCATGACTTCATTGTCATGGCACAGTTGCTGACTTTTTGTCAGAGCTGTCGAACAAGGTAACATCAGTCCATATTTGTTTATTAATGTATTCATCAAGTTGTAACATTAGGCATAAAGTCTGTTCAGCAATTCTCAGCATTGCTGTGTGTGTACATTTCTGTATGTGCATGTATATGTTTCAAACTTGATTGTGTTCATAACCGTGTCTTTACCTGCAAGAGGAGTGAGAGGGGGTACACACGCTGCCACCCCTACCTGCATGCAGATCATATATTGAATTAACCCAATAAAACAGAAACTTTGATATATGGTAGAGTTAAGTGCTGGACTGGTAAGTTAAGAGGGTGGCTGGTGGTACAGAGCGAGTGTGTAGAGGGCTCTGTTCCGCTCAACACCAACCACTTAACACAATCCATCTCATTACTTCATCCTACTTCAGTTCCAAAGCATGCAGCCATATCCCCAGTGCTCTGTCACTCCATAGGCAGCAGGTAAACACATGAAGTCTGAATCTGCTGCGCTCAGCTCTCTACACTGATGGGGTGTGACCTGCCTCTCCTTATGTTTGTTTTCTTTCTCCCCACTAACTCGTGTCCATGTGCCTGGAGTGTGCAGAGGGTTGGAGGGCCAAGAGGCGTGAAAGCCGAACGGTAAACACGGTAATAAGGAAGTGGTGTAAAAGCGGGGAACAGCGGGGAGCTGATGGGACTGTGCTGCTTAGCCAGTTCCCCTACATTTCCTGCCCAGCGGGATGCCTTCAGCATGTGGCTCTATGTCTCAGCACTTACTGTAGCGCTGTCAGTCTGCTATAATATCCCTTTCCATTCACTCCCTCATTCACTTTCTGTTCTGAAGATTCCACTCTAAAGCTTGTCAGACTGTGTTTGTGTAAATGAAACACAAAGAGCATGTCACAGGCCAGAAAAAGTCCCAGGTCAGCAGGAGACAATTCAATGCAATTCAGTACTAGTGTTAAATTAAATTGATTAAATATCAATAATTTCTTTAAAAATGCTGTATTTACAATGGTACTTTAATAATGAAAAGAAACCTGTTACTTTTTGCTACACAAATGGAACCTGTTTAACATTTATTGACTCACATCAACATCTCCCTGTTCATCACACCCTTTGCACACACACAGGCGAACAGGCTCTTTGTGGTTTAATGCACCGCAAATACAATTTCACACTTATAGCGACTCCAGTATGCTCCCAATTAACCCTGCAAGCTTCTTCCTCCACCTGATTAGAGAAATTATCAATGCACAACAACAACATGGCCCTGTGGCTTCACAGATACATTAAGCACTGGTGTTTCCATCATAAACATGCACTTCACAAGTCTGGTGTCTGAAAACACACTGAAAAGTACCCCTTTTATATTTATATATGTAAAAGTGTAAGGGTAAATGCAAGGCTATAATTTGGATTCCAAACCAGCATTCATAACTGAACCACATTACATTTAGTGTTCATGGTTTCTTTAAAACCACTAACACACCAAGTAACAGGTCTACCCTTCTCATGTAATTTTTAAATGTTAAGATTTGATTTATTGAGCTTTTAATTAGTTTGGAAAATGAGTATAGGAGTGTTTAACATAAAATGTGCTGTCCTGTGGCAATCCTGTTCAACCTAAATAAATATTTTTTTTATTCATTTGATACATCAAATGGAAGCACAACAGATGGGCAACATTCTCCATCTTCAGTGACCTCTGACATGAGCCTGGCCTATCACCTCCCCAAGTCCTGTCCTTAATTAGCCCCGTTATCTGAACAGCCTAATCTGCATGCAAAATTGATACTTCATGGACAACGCTTTTAAGATTTCTAGTCCTCTGTGAGCTCCAATAAGCCAATATTTGTCAAATTAATTCAAAAGTAGATACCAGCTCCTGACTATAGTAAATGTATTTAAATAAAATAATGAATGTAATGTGAATGGAATTAAAATTTTACATTTTTAATTTCATATGCTGCTGTATTTTTGAGGAATTAACACAAAGTTGACATCCTCTCTGCAGCTTTTAACACC
This sequence comes from Sandelia bainsii, assembly GCA_032362345.1. NCBI lineage: Eukaryota > Metazoa > Chordata > Actinopteri > Anabantiformes > Anabantidae > Sandelia > Sandelia bainsii. The sequence continues at coordinate 8,986,556 of JAUMHL010000015.1, forward strand.
AGTCTCCACTGCATTAAGCCACATTTTGGAGGTGGAATCATGCCTCTCTCCCTAAGGCCCTATTCCCATGGCTAGACAGATTATTGCAGGAGGACTGGGCTGCCATAGGAGACCGGTGCCCCTACTAGATGCATGGAGCAAGGGTTGCAAGCTGGGGTGGTGGAATGGAGGGAGGTGGTAGAAAAGTGGGGTGGAGAGGGGGATAAGCTGCTCTGAGAGTTGAACGGCGCTCCAAAATGGTGTGTGGGGGCAAAGGATTAGGGAGGCTCTGAGGAAGACATCTGCTTCTGTGCCAAGCTCCACATTATCAAAGACACCAGCGTTTCCCACATCATCAACTTTTCATGAGCACACTCACTGGTAAATATCAGTCGCAACGGCTTGGGTCTCAAGGGCACAGAGAGGAGTGAGAAACTTTCCCTTATTTCACAACTATAAAACACAATTCTGAAAGGCCTCTGAAAAACTTGGATACCATATGAAGTTTCTCTTCTTTTACTTATTCATTGAATTTCCCGTTTATTCTTTTAATCCATTAATCATGTGTTCATCCTGTGTGGGTGTAATATCCTAATGTAAGTATGATCAATATTTCCTCTGCATCTATAATAAAATAGCCAGACATGACCTTTCTCTTTAACCACTGGCATGTAATACATAAAATAATTCTCAGTCCACACTGGCTGACCTTCTCTTCAACTGCAGCCATGAGCATGCTCTCCCAGATGGCCCTGATGATGGTAATATCTTGGTGTTTTGTGGTGTAGCAGTGAGCTTGGATAACATGAGCCAGAGTCAAGGTGCTGATCACGGCTTCCAGAACCTTCTTTACATGGCTGAAGGACAAGAGGGTCTGTGTCCTGGTGCCGGCCTTCACCATCTGCATGGTACATGGCACCAAAGCAATTTGGCCCGCACAGAAAACCGATTCATCTACCTGGAAAAAATAAAGATAGTAGAAAAATGAGTTAGAACAAGAGTAACAGCCAAATTACATATCAAATATTTACATTTATTATAAATAAGACAAAAAACACTAGGAATGATCAGAAGTTGCCATTGCTGCATTTTTGTAGTATATTTTTGCAGTATATTATCAAGACTGCATAATTTATCCAGTCAATTTCAGCAAAGTGCAGCAGCTATTCAGTCAGAAAACTAGATGCAAGAAACAAGTAATTAAACTCCAAAATGAGTTTTTTATATTAATCAGTGAGGTGCTATAATCGAATTAACTTTAATTATAAGCGTATTAGCAGTGAATTCATTAACAAGTTTCACCTCTCCCTTTTTTCGGCATCTTATCACCAACAATTCTCATTTTACAGTTCTGAAACAAGCACATATACTGTCATAAGCCTGCCAGAATGTATCTATGTGGTACCAATGTTATTTACAAGCATAATTAACCATGTGATAATAAGCTCAATTTGCAGTTAAATACCTTTGTTAGAATTAAGCTTCTTGTATAATAAAACCTGAAAAAAAAAATCTATCTGTTTAATGCAGAGAGATGAGTATGGATGAAAAGTGGAATTAAGGAGGTCAGGCCTTCGGAGACCCTGTGTTTCAGGGTGTATTGCATAAGTGCTGATGATCTGCTGCTGGTCAATGCAAATAGATGCGGGTGACATGTTGATAATTGTTGGCCTATGCATGGACTCTAGAGAACATGCCGATCTCCAGAGAGGATCAAGGAGGCCTAAATCAATTGATACATTGCCTGACACAAGGTCCTTTACTGATCAGCAAAGACACAGCCAGTGGTATTGTGTTTCACAGTGACACTATTAGGTTAAAGAGGAACAGAGTATTACTTAGCACCTTCTAACCAAACTTCTTTCCACACTCATGTCAAACAAACACTGTTTCTCATAAGTTCAATTTGATTGTCTCACCAAAGCTTACACAGATGGCCATGACATAACTTCAAAAGAGGAATTCAACACAGAATATTTGTCCTTTCTGTCTGCTGCTCCAAATTACTGGGAAAGTGCACGAGACGAGAGATGGCGCGACAACAAGAAAGAGGGGTGCAAGTGAAAGGGAGGAGATAACCAGCTGGATCAATCACCAAGTCATTTACCTGCAAGCACAATCTGCCCTGCAATACTATGTCTGCCCAAGATAAAAGCCAGATTCCAATACATCAACAACAAATTGTCATTGGCATTCCATTTATGAGCCATCAAATGCCATCATATTCACTTCAACAAAGGGCTCCATCAGGTTGGATGGGTGGCCAGAATCTTTTACAAAGCGCTTCCCCATGAAAAGAGTTCATCCATTTTGAATTCATAAAGGCCGGTTACCATTCATTGATTTGAATATCAAAAGGGGCCAGCATAGGGCCCCTTGACTGTTAAAGGCAGACTCCCATAGCTTCTACCAAGCAGGTGTGTGATGATCAATTATTAAGGATCCCGCTCTGGTTACTCTTAGTGGGAGGCGGAATTGGGGATTTGGGGATTTGTGGTGGTAGGTGCACATCTTTCTGTAGTGAACGTAGATGGGAGAGAGACAGTGAAGAACGGAGAGCAAATACTATTTACATAAAATTAACAGTTCAAAAGAATGAGTTCACACACCAATCAAACTTGTTAATTGACTGTCAATGGTGTGTCCCTGAATATACAACACAACTACATTATTCATCTTACGCCTTGACAAGGAAGACAGTCCAATTTGCATGCACGTTCTAAACATGATCAACAACCACAATGCCACATGCATTTTTAATAGGTCAGAGATGGAATCCTTTTAATATTCATAAGGGTCAAACAATTGCACATGACATTAAACTTTCTATAACAAGGTAAGTATTTTTCAAATGCTAGTCTTAGCAGCCTAAATGGCCCATGGAGAAAAGGGAAGGATGCACTTTCTTACAGTGTTCACAGCGTATAACTACTATGGGTAAATGGTGGTTTATTTTTTGTTTCTTAATATTTGATATGTGATGCCGTAATTCAAGGCAGCTAAGATATTTATAAGCAGTTAAACCACACATTAATATTATATACTAGATTTTTTTCAGAGGAAACACAAACAAATCTCTATACCTCGACATCAGCATTTGATGGTATTTAAAAAATAGGCCTAAAGTCTTTTTTTTTTTTTTTCATGTTTTGGAATAAAACCTTTTCAATAATTTAAACATGAAAGTGTGAATCAATTATCTTCTGAGAAATTTAGGGAATTTTAGTCATTATATGTCTAACAATAATAATAATAATAATAATAATAATAATGAATACTTTATTGATCCCCTTGGGGAAATTGTTGTTTGGACAGCT
>JAUMHL010000015.1:8989951-9134783 GCA_032362345.1 Sandelia bainsii
TTTCGGTGTCTTGTCCAAGGACACCTCGACATGTAGCTTGCTGGGACTGAGAATCGAACCGCTCACCCTTGGGTTGAGAGACGACTGCTCTACCCACTGAGCTATCATGCCGCCCAATGATGACACAATAAGCAACACACAGTTTTCACCAAGTCCTAATGATAACAATCGGCTGTGACAAAAACTTCAAAACAAATTTTTAGCATTCTGTAAGCCAACCAAGGTACCAATTAGTTTAACGACATCCTTACATATTTTTTTCCTTTTAACTTAAAATGACTTTATGCTTTATCAACATTTATTTCATGGCTACAATACCATCATTTTCCTAACAAACCCAAGGACACGGGAAAAGGTCACAAGACATCCTCTCTCTCCATGTCTGTAAGCTGCAGACAGGAACACACCATATATGTAAATGTACTCAGGAAGCACTTGTCTGTGTCCGCTGCCAACCCTTAATGGTGTCTCATTTCAGGCTGGTGTTTCTGAGGTGTTTCTAATTGCAGTTTTTGTCAAAGAGCTCCCAGAGATGACCAGACAGTGCTAGACTACATTCACCTTGGTACTGGAGCCCTCTGGGCTCCCATTGTGTTGAGGACGTCTACAAGAGTCATTAGTAGAGCTTTGGAATGGTGTAGATGAACTGGTCTGGCCTGGATAAAATGACCTGGTATTGACGAACAGTCAGGTTTTTCTCCCTGGTTCCAAGGACAGACAGAGGTGGAAAACTGCTCCACCGCTCCTATCAGATATGCTAATGGTCACATTTCTCCCCATTGAGACCTCATGCATAATTTAACCAGGAAAATGATAATACAAAATGTGTAAAATAGGTTAAATTAGTATTGTGCAACTTTTCTTTTTTGCAAGGACACATGTAACCAAGCTACAGGGGTAGTAGCAGTATACTATCAGCTACAGGGTGGGTAATTAAATGAAATGAAATTAATATTTGAGATATATTCTTTCATTGACATGTTCCTACATCTAGACAACTGTTTATAGCCTCACCATGGAGTAAAGCTAAATGGACCATCTTCAGGACAACAAGTCCAAGTTTTCCAACTTCAATAGCTAAAACTTTTTAACGATTATTTTCAAACGTTGAATGCTTTTATGACATAGTTAGTAGTGAATATTGAAAAATTATAAAGTATCTTAATGTGATACAGATTAACACCCAGGACGTTGCATTTACACCTTGTGGCATCTATAACTTAATTTGAAGTATATTTTTGTCTTTATTTAGTTATTTTCTTTTTTTTACTTGAATATTTTTGGGATGGCAAATGGCTCAAAATAGTTAAAAATATAGGGATAAAAAAACTGAGGTTGAAGTTTTGTTAACTACATTTAAGTGCATATATTATTTCTGCATTTTGGTGGGGATTTAATATGCAGTGACTGTTTAATCCTTGTGTGGTGGATGGCAGTTTGTCAGGGATGTGTGCTGTGATTCCATCTTGCACTGGTTTCAAGTCTGTGGGGTTCTTTCAGCATTAGTGCATTCAAAGCAGATCACGTCTGGGAGTAAGAAACGATAAGAGATGGGCTCATGTTGTGCTGCGCCCCGAGGAAATCCTGCCTCTTCTGACACCTCATTTCTACAAATACAAACCTTTCAGGAGAACCACAACCTTTCTCCCCTCTTCAGAATCTCTCCCCCATGTTAGGCTTCTCAGATATTTTCCTTTTTTATTCCCTCCTCATTTTTTCCTCCGTCTCATTTTTTCCTGTTTGTGTTCCAGTTTGAGCCTAACCCCTGTATGCTCAACTGTCACACAAAATCAATGTTACTTAAATGCGACGTACAGTAAATAGCTGTATGAAGTGCACAAAGAAAGGCAAGTATAGGGCATTTCTGAATACATTCTCTGGGTTCTAAAACTGCACTTTTATTAAAAAAAACTATAAGCATACATTCAAAACACAACTATTATATTGACAAAATCAGAAGCACTTTCCACAACACACCTTTAATGACCCATTGTTGGGGCAACGTGTGGTCAGTCTAAACCAGGGACACTGGCTCGGAAACAACCCCCACCTAAACCTATGTGTATTTTTCTGATGCCCCTGTATGTCTGCCCTCGAAACGCCCACTCCATAGACGCTGAACCGTGTAGAAGAGTAACACTGTCATGTCAGCTCTGATCAACTTTATGCTGGTCAACAGTAGCGCCCAATACTATAACCAAGGTCAGGGGAGCCTGACTGCAGGATGTTCAGGAAGACACATCTGACTGACAACATGAATAAATAAATAAATAAATCTTTGCACCATTGTGAAATTATAAAACTACTTTACTGTTATTTACTTATGCTAAAATGAAAAAATGCAATAAAATAAAGCAGAGCAGATCCTCAAAGTTGATGTAATAAAATTGTCTGTTGCTATGTTAAGTACTGTGCCACGCAAGAGCAGCGATGTGGTTGAGTGATGGAGAAGCATGTTTTTTCATTGCGTTAGGCAAAATGCCCTGCTGCCTTCAACTGTCCCGACCTCACATTTTTTGACAAATTGGTTGTGAGGCTTTTACGACTGATGCACATATCGCAAAAATCATTTCTGCCAAGCTTCCTCTATGACCTGCCCGTGGGACATGACAAGCCCCTCCATGCATCGCTCTATCAAACCAAATCTTTCCAGGACAATGCAAATTATGACAAATTCCATCATCCTGCATTATGCGCTTTCCTGCTAATCTCCCTAATTCGAGAGAATCTAGGAGAGTCTCGCTGTTTCAGCTGAGGGGCATGTTGTCTGATTGAATGATGCTGAAACTGCAACCCTCAACCCCCATATTTCTCCCTTCCCAGCTGTGACCATCTCATCTCTTCTGTCTTTTCATATTTCCCGTCTATTTGAAGCTACATCTCTTAGTCTGGCTAGTAATAGAAATACTAACTTAACCTGGGCACAAAAGAATTATGTCAACACAAAGTGCTGTGGCACAACCATTATAGTGTAACTGTCAGATGTGGTGAAGTTAAGTGAGTGTGAGTGTGCACAGGAACGACGTGAAGGATAGGACATGAGTGTAACATGTTTATTCTGGATAAGGCACTGTATGTCAAAAATAAGTCAGCCTGTGACCCCACAACGTGAAGCTGCAGGTCCAGAGAAAACGAAACTCAGTGTCTGGATGCAACCCCTCCAGTTAAACACATTAACACTCACACTTACACACACACCTCCCTACACTGTGTAGAGTCTATTGCTTGCAATGGACAAAACTTGTATTTGAGTATTCATAAATAAAAGATGAATAAGAAACAAAAAAATTAAAGACAGGATGAACAACACTACACAAAATGCAGAGGAGAGCAAAAAGGCACGCAGTTTCTTCCCAACTCAACAGATGGCAGTATGGCTGCATTAAAAAGGCAACTGGAGTATTAGTTATGCTGTACATACAAAGTACACTGAGCCCAGAGACAAGCTGGCTAGACAGCATAGAAGTCTCTTTGGATTTTTTATTTTTAATTTTTTTTGGCAAAGTCAAAATGCTTGCATAAATAAGCCACGTATTCTACCAATGAAATTCAGGAGTATAGATAAAATATTCTACAAAAATGGAATAAAAACAATTTATTTTCAGTGCAAAGACATCCATATATATGTATATTTATCAATAAATACTGGAAAATTCCAAGCAGCTGAAACATGTCAATTAAAAGATTAGTAGTAAAAAATCTGAAAAAATATTATCCATCTAAGAAATAATCATTCTTATATACTTTTGAATTATTCAAAGTGTTATTTTACTGAAAATATGCACCCGAGGTAATACTATTCCCACTATAGCAAACTGATAAAACACAATATGCTGAATCCCTAGTGAAAAATATAGCAAATATTAACATTTTTGTTAGTGCATCAAATTCAACCCAATAAATTTTGACATGTGGAAAATATTGTGTACTTTATATTACATTGAATGAACTCTTACTCTGAACATCTCAACTTATTACCTAGACTCGCAGGGCCTGACATTCCCTTACATAATAAATCTATCATATCAATAATAAATATATATTAAAAGTGAACATGCATGTTATATGCACAGAAAAAAATAGGAGGCTGTATATTATTATATTATTTGATGACAATGGCATCTGAAAAATGAATGACCTGGCTTAAAAGTTGCTACTCAGAAGAATTGCTCCATGTGAAATTTATGATGAAGCAAGTAGTCAAAAGTAAATGGAATGTGAACTCTTCTCTGAGTCATCTGTAGTCTTACTAGGAGAAAAATCTCCCTAATAAATGAAAACAAAATGACAATGCAGCACACTGTTGCATGTGGATGTAATAAACATTTCTAACCAGAGGTGCTGTTTACCACTTTTAATGTGTGCAACTTTTATAACCGGCGAAACATAGGAGAGCATAATAATTATAGAAATTACCGACTGCATATTAGTGGTTTCCTAAAATACACAAAGTATTACAGGACAGTGCTGTACAAAACAGTCAGCAGGTAAATCTGCTGCAGTAACAAACCATTAAACCCTCAATCTGGGTTGGTGACAATTATATCAATCATGCCTCTTACATGCATTTTATTCTACCAAAACTTTCCATTAATAAAATGCTAGACTATTTTATTAAATTCTGTTTGGCTAATTGATATAAAAATATGACATCTTTCAGTTTTCCTATTGTGTCTACGTATTTCCCTATGTTTAACTAAATTTTATTACTGTTAGATTCCTGTAATGTTTGTGTGTCTTTGTTTTGGTTAAAAGATTTTGGGTAACCACAACAGTGCCAAAGCAGAGGATTACACTTCCGCATGCTGTTCCTTATTAGTTTCTGTATGTCACCAAACTGGCATGTGTAGGTGCTGGACCCTGTATTGTTCCGTTTGTATTTGCAACACGTGTAAGTTTCATGAGGACTGTCATCCTATCTATGTGTTTTTGTGTACATCTGCATGTGTATTTTGTGTACTTGACTGTGTGTACACACTGTCAGCTATGCCCTCTCGTCACTGCAGGGGGAAGAAACACACCCGGGCAGCACTGAATATAGTGGCTAGTTACCATAGTAATGGGATGGTCATACGTCTCTCCTCTCGAAGACAGTGATGAGACTGGACAGGACACGCCACTATGCTTTTTATCTATGCATTTGGTATTCAGTTATTTCATTCTGCAAATAAAAAGCCAAGCCACTGCACCTCTCCTTTTTCCGTATTCAAATAGAAGGGTGAAATGGGAAGTAAATAGTCGGATATGGGGTAATAATTCACACATGGGACTACAAATAATTGATGTGTTTTGACTGGGTGTTTGTGATTGCAATTGTAATAGTGTGAGTGTCTTGGCAGATATCTGCTGTGGTGGGATCTTTACATGACGCTTTTCAGATGCCTTCTTGATGTCTCTGAACCATTCACCCCTCCACTGCTCATCAACAGTGACAAAGTGAGAAGCAAACAAGCCCGAACACACACACACACACACACACACACACACACGTATGTGGTTCCCTCTAATTAAAAAGCAGTGCCTACAATTTATCAAATAAAATCATATACACACACATAATAACTGATTATATTTATCTTCAGTCCATTACATTTTTTTGTTAATTCTATGCTCATAGCCAGAAAACAACTCGACAACGTTTTTACACAGAAATGTCTATCAATTTATCTAATAGATATAGATGCATATCTAGTATATACATATGTGTATCTTCACATCATTTTTATGTTTCTATGTACATGTATGTGAATGAGGAAGTGGAATGATGGCTTTGGCTATTCTGTCCCTGCTACCAATGGCTTGTTGACATGAACCAAGGCAGTCAGGCACCAATAATACATGAAGAGCTGTTCAAAGGCAATTAGGATCAGTTGTCAGGGCCAGGCCCATTAATGAGTGGGAGTGTGGCAGGGGCTGGGGCAGAGCGCAGCACTGGCGTATGCAACAACCTAAGAGCCAATGCACTCTGACAGATCCAGTCCTTCCTGTCCTCGCCTGGTACAAGCCGATACCAGCCTGTGACCACGTGGTGCTGCAGCAGCAGCAGTGCAGGATAATGTAGCTAAAAATGCACTGACTCCTGAAAATGACTACTGCCATAGCAGGTCAGCCGCTATGCGGTCACAGCAGGAGAGAAAAGGGAGGTGTGGGGTGCATGGAACTGGGTTGGAGGGAACATAATTACCCCTGCTGCCATCTACTGCTTCCCACTAAACTGCCCCCTCATCAGATTAAAAAAGGATGGTGAGATTTGACCTCTCACATATACATGTACACATTGAAAAACTGCAAAATTCCCAACCCCCTTCCAACTGAGCACTGTCTCAGGATGGAGCTATGACCATGTGTCAAGCTGTATTGGAGAGGACGCTGATGTCCTGTATATTTGCATACAAGAATATCTTGAAGAGTATGTATGCATGTTGTGTGTGTGCAGACCTACACACGAGCAAAGATTAAATGCTTAAAAATGTGTTGACGGTAGGGGACAATGTGTGTGTTTTTTCTCTTTGCATACATATTTATCTACTGACATGTCACTGAATATGGTTGGGATGCTGTAAACCTTTCCTGTCAGTCATGAGTGTGTTACAGTTACTCATCATGACTCATATTAACGACCAAACCAGTTTACTTTGTCATGCAGCCGGGTCCTATAACAAAGAGCACACAGGTGTATGTGTGTGTTGGTGTGCTTCTTTGTAAGACCTGGCCTCAAGGCATACATCTGACATGCCATTGTGGTAAGGTCTTACTGGGTTTGATCAGTGTGTTTCGTGTGTGTGTCCGGTTCAAGTGAAGACAGTTGACCTAGTGTTTGGGTAGGATGAGTAAAGCCTACAGAGACAGGAAATGAATCAATGCTTGCTGGGGAAAGGCTCTGTGGTGAAGCTTGACTGTCAGTCAAAACCTTTCTGATTCTCTCTAGACAAAAGGTTCAACTCACTGCACACTATTCAGGCATTCAGGAAAGAAAACAGCCAGCCTATTCTATCTGTGCCTTCAGTGAAATGAATAGGAAAAAACAAATCTGTGTTAACAGCTTCCACTGCAACTAGGAGCAAGTAACTACACATGATGAAGAACACCGTAGCTCTGAGTAGCCTTCAATCTCACAACTGCTCAAACCGCTAAGCCTTCAAGACCTCATTTTTCATCGACTCAATTACTCGACAACTGTTCCTCTCCTGGCCCCATCCCTTCCTCCCTGCCTCATCTCCCCTCCTCCTTGTTTGGAAGTGATCATTTGTTCTTTTATTAAAGTTGATAACATCCCTTGCATTGTCAGAGTGTGCACACTAGAGAGCCACCCCTACTGTTCTAGCCTCCAGCATTTCATATTATTGGTGCATTATTTCACGCATGCCCTCCTCTTTTATCAAGCGCTTTTGAAGTAATGTTAATAGACTAGAAAATTGAGACATTTATGAAGTATGGGCTGTGTTTATGAAAAAATCCATAAAGTATGACAGGAGAGAGGTGAGATAAAAGCAAGGTTTTAATAGATTATGGCAAACAGGGGAGAGGCGTCAGATGCTGACAGACACCTCCTCCGAGATCCCTCATATTTTATGGGATTAATTTTGTTGTATTAGAAATGAAGTTAAATGTCCTAATTAATCTGTTCGTGCTGCATGAATACCTCCCTGAACACAGAAGCGCGCATACACACTGTTTTTTGGCTAATTACTCTTCAGTGGTAATTGAGGTAGATGTATTCTCTAGATGTAAGAAGGTTGGGGAGGTGGAGGGATGTTTGATGCGGTGGTGGTGGGGGTTGGCGTGGGTGGAGGTGAATTCTGTATGTTGGCTCTTTTACAGTAGTGAAACATTCTGGGTGAGAACAACAAACCATAAAATGAAAGCACTTAGCTTAATTTCCGCTATTCATCACTAAAATTTTTGCTTTCTCACTCACCACACTAACTCATATTTAGTTGCCAAGTCATTGATTATTCACCATTAAGAGGAGTAGTTATGGGTCTGCTATCTTCACAAAATCACCACCTGCTATTTGCTCTCCCACAACATTTCTAATGGAAAGTACCAACATGTGGCTGTATGTTATTTAAAAATAAAGATTAGATATAATTCAGATTAATGATTCTTGCCAGTTAGTGGTCTAAGATGCATACAGGGTAGAAACAACATCTATGTTTCAATTTAGTTTGGGAGGTTTTATCATTGGTCACCGCTCTCTGTCTTCTAAAATGCTTTAAAAATAAACTCTGAAATTACATGCCTTATTGGCTGAAATAAACTAAATCAAAAGGGGGGTCTTAGCCTTTCTGTGACCCTTGAAATCTTTATCAGGTGGGCCAGATAACAGTCAACTCATTGTTTTTACACATTAAAACTCCTGTAAGAAAAGTATTCAATTTCTCCCACCCACCTCAGTAGACACCTTATTTGATGCTAAATGTCACCACTTTTCACCTGATGCCTCACAGTCCACTTTGACAATTTTCAAAATCCAATGCAAATCCTATCTGGGGCTTGTGCAAGACGGTCTTCCACAATATTCACTGTCACTCACAATTAGGGGAATCAGGCAAAGGGGATAATGTTCACTAGCAACCTGAGGCTAGTGCAGTCAACTCCCCAAACACATCATGCAGAATCTGATCACTAAGTATAATTTCCAAGTAAATATCCCAGGGGTGAGCCACTTACCTTAACAAGAAAGACAAGATGTTTAACAACCATTCACCTGATTGTCTTTCTATTCAGAACTCGTTTGGCTATTGTGTTTGCCTCTGTAAATGCATCTCCAAAGGGAATCCGACAGAACAGGCAGCATGAATTTAAATGTGGAAAGAAAAATCCTGCAGTTTGAGACTTTAGTTGTTAACTCTAACTTTAGTAAATGATAGGTCAATGTTTTCCACCTGGCAACTCATATGCATAATTGTCTGTTATTAGTACAAATGAATTTCTGTGTAAAAACGCTGAAAAAAAAAATCAATAGCTAAAGAAACAAGACCATGCTCTTTTCCTGGCTATTATGCTAATGCAACATAATTGTTTAAAAGCTACTTTTAGGACAACTGGCAGAAAATGCAGTAATAACTTATTTCTTTTAAAAGCCCACCATTACTTGGCTTTTGTTATAATGACAGAATTTGTTTTGATATTTTAAAACAAAAAATGGATGTCTGACTGCATCTTTTGTTTTTAATGAACTGACTGATGTAATAAAAAAGTGACATTCCTTATATCTTAATTAGATTATGCAAATTGCTTCTAAAACAAATGACAGTTAAATTTGCATTAGATCTCTGATAAATAAGGCAGCAAAACAAAACAATTAGTGCCAAGAACTTTGATGGCATCACACTGACAAATAATATATTATGAAACAAGAAAAACATATTATTGTGAATGAAACTCGAAAACGCATGTCAATCAGGTACAGAACTATAAAAATTACGTAAAAACAGATTAAATTAAATGACCTATTTTGCCTTTATGGCAAGCTTTTACCTAAACTAATGCCATATCATATATTATCATACAATACACTGTGAGGCCTGCAGGTTTGACATTATAAAGGTTAACTAATTCTTTAAATCAACTTAGATCTGAATTTATCAACCAAGCTGACAGTCAGTCAGCTTTCCATTCCCGAAAGCTGGATCTGAGAAACATGACAACCCAAGCAGACAGATGAATAGATGGAGGGAGTTTTAAGGTCCAGCGTCCATCACATGCCAACAGTACCACCTTTCATTGTGAAGACCTACTGTGTTCAATTCTTGTAGGGCCAAGGTGCCATGTTCTATCAGTAGCCACTGGACATCAGTCCCAGTAGATCAGGAAATTTATCAATTTGTATATCTATATATCTATTTAATGATGGTTAGCATCACTAACAAACAAGAAAGAAAAAAGAAAAAAATCAAATTTGACTCTGGACGACTATTTTTTTCTCCATTAAGGCATAGGTTACTCTTCTTCAAAGAGCTCATCACAAAAACACCTCTGCTGCAAAAAGTATTACATTATCTGGACATAATTAAGATCTTTTAATCATTTCAAGTTCACGTCCCCTTTCAAACACCTAGTATAGATGGAAACTTCTTTCAATTACTAATTCTATTCCACAGCCAGTGAATGAGGAGAGCTCCGGGTTATTTGGTCTCAGACAGCAGTCTCTGTTGTTGCCAGAGCCCTGTCGCCATGGTGTCACACAGCAACAGTCACCAAGGAAAATTGTCATTAAGATAAAGTCAATGTGGTAATGGTGAGAGGAGGGGTGGCACTGCATACTTGCTCACAGCAAGGGAGTAATTGTATCAATATGTAAAAATCTCTAGCTTCACTGAAGAGTTGTTAATACATTTTTGATCAAATTAAGTCATTGTAGCGTGGAGGAGGAACAAACACACTGAGAGACGACGCAGGGGTCGTGTGAAGTGCCGTGCACAGTTCTGAGCAGGCAAACTCCTCTTATTGTTTTCTCAAATTGCTTTGGATATGAATGATTATTACAAGAATGAGAGATTGGACTGTTTTCCAGAGACAATAACACATGCCCACAGCTGACTTCAATTTCATGTCTCAATGAGACGCCACTGAGGAAATCAAACACTGCTGGCATGCTAAAAGCAAACCTGACTTTGTAGGTTACATCTTGGGAATCCAAACTGTGCAAGATCCTCTGAGCTACAGAGACACACTGGTGAGATATGCTGTCAAGCTCTAAATGAATGGCTAATCCACACATGTTCTCACTCATAGACGGATTTGGTTGCAGGATCAAGGACAGTGTGGAGGAGATGGACACGATCCTTGTTGACAGTACCTTGACAAGTGTAATCCCATATAATACACACTGGATAAACAAAACACCAAGCCAACCGTGCAACCACGGCCCACACTTCCTCTGTTCTGCCTTTGAATTGAACATTTTTTCTGGTTTTGAAACAATATGAAAGAAGTTCGATTTGTAGCTTTACAAACAAGCGCAAAAATGGGTACATGCTGCCGGTATAATGGGGATACATATTTACGTGTATAGACAAAAATAGTAATGAGAACAAACTATCACACAAAACAACAATCACATGCATCTGTGCGCATGCATCTATACATAAACAGAGACAACAGAGAAGCACACAAGCACAACATAGCATCATAAGAATTCTCAGCAAGATTCATCATTCATTAAACTAATCCCTGGTATGAAGTCATTAATCCATTACTTACCTTTACAAAAGTAATAATTTGAACTGCTTTGATAAAGATGACACTAAAAAAACAATACTACATACTTTGGTTTGGTCCCTCCCAGACAAGAATCAAGGAATTTAGTGCAAGATGTTTCACAGTCACTGACATTTAGTAGCTTAACCAGGAATGTGGAGCACAGGGTTGAAATAGTAATAGTAAACTTAAAACAGATGAAAATGAAGAAAAGTCAGGGTGCCTCACAAATTATATCTTTTGGCAACGAATAATGGGCCTGTTAATCCATAAACTGATAATGGTAATTGATAGTTGCAGCTCTACATGAAAAATTAAGCACATTTAAGCACATACTATGACTTTTGGCTACCACCAAATTCAACCAGTTAACATTCTACCCACTACCCCTTCCTGGTGTGCACCTTAGGAGTCTTACCCTAAGGGCCTGGCTGTAGGGTCCGATGTTGGCTGGGGCCCAGTGGGACATGCTCTGGACATGCAGGGCCTCTCTCTGGTGGAAAGTATCTTTCTCTGGGGGGTCAGTCCAGTTTTGGAGCAAACAGTCCATCTGCAGCAGCTGACCGGCAGGCAGAGGAGCCTGGACACACACCCTACAAAGAAAAGAATGGAAATGTGGAATGAAGGCTCTAACTCGAGTTGAGAATAAAAATTATACATAAAAGTTAATGAGATAAAGGTCTGTATGTGTGCTTGCACCTTACCTGGCTGGGGGGTTTATGCCAAAATGAGTCTTATAAACTGCATTAAGTAGACCAAAGTCTTCCATGCTCCTCACATACAGATGAACCAGGACAATGTCCTTCATTGTCCAGCCTCTGCTATCTAACTCACCTGGACACAGGAAACACATTCAAACTGAATGCCATGTAAAATACAGTAAATTAGCAACCATAATCTCACCCCACCTTTGCTAAGTTGTGTATATTTGGTAAAAGCTATTGTGTTCTGCATAATAAAGTGGTAGGTTTGTGGCCAGAATGAAGTGTCCCACTACATGCTTGGTTGTAGCAGATAAGCAATTCCATGCAACTAATTCTTTCAGAGTGCTGTGCTACACCTACCAACAGCCTCATTTGAATATCATCAACATTGCATGCTAAGAGGTGGATAGTTCAATATATTTTTCTTTGCCATTGATGTAATGGAGTTTGTCCTCTTCTATAAAGTACAGCCTAATACAGTATGTGTGCCTATCGTAGGCACTGGATGCAAACAAAAGCACAATGGCTCAAAGCGAAGCCGTTTTTCCTACAATCATTTGAAACAGCTTCAAGTTTGTTTTTCCCTTTGCCAACACTAGCGTCTCAGACTACTTCACCCTCAAACAAAGAGGTTGTTCATTAAATATTAACTTGTTTAATATTGTCTCTGCACTGTGAAAGCTATTCAGATGAGCACCACGATAAACATTAAATATGCTTTTCATCTTTGGCTCCTCTTTCTCCATCAAAAAAAGAGAAAAAAGACTGAGATACACTGCAAAAGCGTGCACTTTCAAACTTCTGCAGGGCAAAAACAGTAACCCACCCAACATGACTGCACTGTGTGTGTGTTTCAAAAGAGGCCTGGTTTGGGTTAATTTAAAATGCTTGTCCTTGTTCAGGCCAACTTGCTATCCCAGTTCCTGTGACGGACATTGTCTCTTACAAACAGGGCTTTGCATACTGAGTTGACAATCAGTTCTGAATAAGGAATGACCTCTCAAGCTCTGCCACACCTCCCCATGTATGTTTAACAAAGCAGCAAAGAAAAAGAAAGACATCCAAAGGACAAAGAACTTTTTCCCATATGATTTGTTCTGTTGTTATTTAGGACTAAAGTAAAGAGTGTACTACAGAACGCCTTGAAGAATCTGCTTTACTGAGCTGTTTAAATCTGCCCTGGACAAAGGAATTCTGTATTGTTTCCCCTTGATTATATCAGAGATATAATTTTTATTTGATATAAGAAAACAAAACCTTACAAAAGTTTAGTTTATCAGTGTGACACTATGTGCGCCTTTTGGTTCTGCAATTTCAGAGAGGTAAAAAAGAATTTTCTAGTAGACCCTTGTGGTTATCTTGTGTAGAAATATTTAAAAACATGTCCACAGTTCTGGTAAACCATGCTCTGTGTTCACTCCCTTGTATTTTCCCTCTCTCACACTTTCCCTTACTTTGTAGTTGTACGAAAGCTGCTGATGTCTGGTCCTGGATCCCAGAATCTTGGCTCTGAAGGCCGTTGATGCCAGAGATCCACTGAAAGCCTCTAGAGCTTCTGGATGAGCAGGATGGAGGAAAATCTGAAGGAGAGATGCAATAACATGACAAGGAAAAGTATGTTTAGAACTGCACAATGAGCACTACAAATGATTAACTGTTATAATGTTTGACCAAGACTTTTAGAACATACAAAATGTAATTTCTTTTCTGACTTCATTTATAACCAGGATATATGGTAAATTGTCTGCACTTATACAGCGCTTTTCTACCTTATTGGTACTCAAAGTGCTTTTACACTTCTTCTCATTCGCACACACAAGCACACAGACACAAAAACTTGACACACCAGGGGCAACCTGTCTTGCCCAAGGACACTTCGACATATGACAGGAGGAGCTGGAAATCAAACCACCGATCCCACGATTGGTAGACGACCTCTCTACCTCCTAAGTCACAGCCTCCCCAATGAGAGGGAATTAATGCGGATGTTGTTTATGTCAAGGAAGAAACAATTTCAGAGACTGTCACAAATACAGTTCTGAAATGACAGCTTTTGTCAAACAATCACTCAAACACACCAGCATCATAATGCTGGCCGCATGACACAGATTCAGGGAGTACTCACCACACACAGATATCATCTGATACACACACAGACATATATACACACTCATACATGCATGTCAGCATGTGAATGTCTCACAACAAATGAATCTCACTGTGGCCCCGCTGACAACTAAGGTCACGATTTGATGTAAATTCTTGCTGGTCGTCTTCAGCTTGATCAGCATATTCCACCTCCTCAGTCATCTTGTCAATGGCATTCTGGCAAGGACAACTACCATGGGGCAAAGCTCTCACCACCACATCCTGCAATAAAGCACCACAGGGAATACATCAGGCCAAACACTCACCAAAGAGAGCTAAGCCTTTTGCAAAGACAGACAAAATGCTGTATAATTAGCCAATCTTTTCAAACACCCCACGAAGCAGGCTGTGTGTGTCAGTCTTTCATGACAATGGCCCAGACACACATAACTTCAAGGTGAATGAATATGAAACAACATGCTAACATATTCGTGGTTTAGGCAAACAGGGAGTGGTGTTTTCTGATAAAGTAGATTCAATCATACTGGCTGTCAGTCAAAACTCCTGACTAGATGGGTGAGACATGTTTTGGATGTCACCAGTTTTTCCCTCTGTTCACTTAAACATCTACACTCTACCACTTCTTTAAATAGCAAATCATTAACATTCTCTAAAGCATACATAATGCCTGCCAAATCCTGCTGGGGCGTCATACATTTAAATATATATTTCATCATTGCTCCGCTCACCCTGCCCAACACTCATTCACCCCCCTCATCGGCTGTCAACTGCATTAGGCCATATGATAATCAAATTAATTATACTTCAGCCCCTCTCTCCTGGCCAGTATGAAAAATAGCTTGACTAGCATTAACGGAGGGCAAATGATGGTGGTCCATCCCCACCCCCTGAGCCCGGTGCGGTTTCCTCTAGTGTTGGTGTCAACGCAGATATGTCACCCTGACGAGAAGAGCTTCAGAAGGCTGAACCAGGGCAGGTTCTCCCCTGGTTGCACCCTCCCTCCTCGCCCCTCACAGACCCTGGATCTCCCTGCTCTTCCCACAGCAACCTAGGGGGGGCTACAGGGGCTGTGGGAGCGTGTGTGTATGTTTGTGTGATGGGGGTGGGAGTAGTGGCGTGAGGAGTGAGGAGTGAAAAAAATATATAGCTGTAGGGAGTGAGGCTGCAGGGTCACGGACGCTGTGGGATGGGGGTATGTTTTCTGTCCAACAATCCCAGCCCCCACTAAACATGCAAATACACACACACACGACTACAAACAGGAACACAAACACTCTTGCACATCAATGCAAATCTACACATTTTTGTGTGATGTACAAAGAACAACAACTACGTAAACCAGCAGCACTTCCTGTTGCCAGTAACACTCATGAGGTAGTAGGCAACTTATTAAACCAGACAATTTGAACAAAAAGTAATTAACAGTACACATTAATGAGGTCAAGGTCTCCATCACAACATTTTTACCAATAATTTAAGCATGCTAAAGTTGTAAAATGTTTTGATGTCACCGTTCCAGTTGGTGAAACCCCATTCAGCTCCTTCTAATTTACCGAAAGTCGATTCCTGCTGCTTCCTCGCAACCCCCGCCTTTGTCCGCTTAGCCAGCTACCTGAATGCAAAGCGCCTTAATGTGAGCAGACATGTTTATTAAGCTGGGCCTAGTTTCAGGCTGCAGTGAATATTGCAGACGTCAAAGTAGGCCATGTGGGGCTAGAGGAGAGAGTGCGAGGGATAAAGGGAGAGACCCAGAGCAAGAGAGTACGGGAGTAAGAGAGAGAGACCCTCTGGAGGCTGATCTGAACCTTGCCCTACAGTACTGTGTTTCTCTTCTCCTCGACAAAGTTATCAGACACCAAAGGGTTTTGTTCTTGTATTTGTTTTACCCTCAGAGTGGTTTTAAAGTAATCAACCCCAAAGCAGCACAAACTTTTGTTATAAAATTATTGATTTAGCATTGAGCAGCACTGATCATATATGTGAAACAAGTTATACTTGCGGATTCTTTAAGAAGTTTGACTCACACTGTCTTTGTTCTCGGTGTGCATCTCAGTGAAGTGCAGGTAGCCAACTGGAGCAAAGGCATCTGCTGAGTGGATCACTGTCTCTGCTGCATCACTGCACAAACACACACAAACGCACAAAAAACGTCCATATATTGTTGGCAAAAAACTTCACTTCACTTTTCAAGCTTACTGCAGCCACATTGAAAAAAGTGTAGTTGCATTCAAAGAGCACACAAGCACACAGTTTCTAAGATTTCTAATGCTTCACTCACATAACAATCTTCTTTTTGAAGAGAGGGCAATCAAGGGTGAAGGTTTCATATTCACCTCCTTCTCCACATATATGGACTCCATACTTCTGGGAGAGCTAATCAGTGAAAACAAAACACTTGTTTAAAATGTATTTAAACATACTATTTTGTCAGTTTGTTAAATACTCAAGTTAAATTTTAAATAATAATAATGTGTTACATAACTCAATGAATGTTTGAACAATCAAAAACAAAGAATTTGTACAACAATATGACTGAAATATTTTTCTCCAGTAAATCACTGAATGCAGAATGCTAGGGATAGGGATTGTGAAAGTAAAACTTAAAGTGAAATGAAAATAAATAAATGAAATATTAAGCTTTGAAATTAGATTAAGCACTTCAGGAGACTTTGAACTTTGATGACTTTGAACATGAACATCAGGTGACCTGACTGTGAGCAAATGAAGCATATAGAATCACATAGAACTACTACAGTCAAGAGTTTAACAAGGTGGCAGAGTATCTACCAGTTTGTGACCTGTTTCAGATAGGGCTCCATGTCAGCCAGAGATTTTCCTAAGTGCTTCTCGGGATCCAGCCCTGGCACCCATGTGGGAAACACACACAAAGGCATATGATCATACACACAAGAACACATAAAGACAGAAACACACGTACCATTGCACACAGAGACACGTATGGAAAGTGAGAAAGAGAGAGGTCTGATCAGGAAAAGAGAACAGTGATTAAAGATGACAGGCAGGGAGGTTTACGGGCAGTCACACAAACACACACGTAAACCTGCACCCTGGATCTATTTGTTTGACTTTGCAAGTAGTGTACACAGATCTCTTCGGGTAAGGGCAACAGTTTTCAGTTTCTAGCCGCAGACCCCCCAAAAACCTTTTGCCTGCTGCCCCCCCCCCCCCAATCTAGTTCCCTTTGAGAACATAAACTCTGGAAAGAGATCTTGTTTATTTGCCTTTTTCCCTCCCCTTCCCCTGAAATGGTGCATGGAAGTGACTCACAGGCATGGGAGAGAAAAGAAGGAGGGTAAGAGAACGGTGGAGGAGAGCTTTGTATGCATACCCAGTGGTGCCACACTTAAAAAAATACTTGCTCACTGGCCCTCATTCCCCAAACAAAAAAAACAAACAATGAACATTAACAGCCCTTTTTCATACCCGCCTGCACTTTTGATAGGATACCAAGATCTAGAGCATAGCTTCAATGAAAGATTAGCACTTTAGTGCACTTTACACTTTAAAGAACACTTTACGCAGCATGTTCAGATGTTGAGCACTGGCAGATTTTACTCCTTCGTGACACTAAATCCTGATTTTGTCCTCCAGACGCCTATTTCTGATGGCACCATTCTGAACTCTGTCTCACCCTGTAAACAACTCCTTTCACAAAGAAATGCAGCCAATGTGCTCCTACTGTACATTCTTCACTGTTCTGACAAAAAAAAAAAAACCCTGCATACCAGGTGCTTTCTGTAAAGAATGGAACAATAACATCACAACGGAACATGAATGTAAAATCCTAAATTCTAGGAAACTCCAAACCACGTAGTTATATGCTCCTGGTGCTATGTTTGTTATAAACTCCTAATTACTGAAACTACAGCACATCTAGATGCCGCTGGCAGTGAATTAACTTATTCTTCATCATTTTCCATTTCCTCCTTCTGTGAAAGCCTGTTAATTGATTGACATAATCATTAAAAAGTTAGTGATAACTAAGTGATGTGTGGTTGTGACAGTAATGTCATCACAATAAAAAAAAAACTGTCACTAATAATTTCTCTGAAAATGTGATACCATTCCTCTATTTCCAGGCATGGCATGGTCCTGTATGTTCACGTGTTTAATTAAAGGAACAAAGTTAATCATAATGTGAGAAACTCTCTTGTCTCATGGCCTGACAACCTCAAAGGTTAATGTGTCATCCATGGGCCCCATGGGGAACAATGGATGGGAGACGAGAAGGAAGAGAAGAGAGATTTGAATGGAAGCTGCATCACAGTTTCATCTTAATCCCAGCTGTGTCTCTCCTCTAGACCACATTGGTCCAGCCCTACCAGAGAGAGATGGAGGACCACAGAGAGGGAGGGTGGATTATAGAGGAGGAGGGTAGAAAGAGTGTGGAGGGAGGGAATGAGCAGGCCCTTATTCTCTTCCCAGGGGATCTTTGGTCTTAATTAGTGTGAGAATATCTAATCTCAACATCTTCTCATCTTAACCCTGCCACAAAGGTAATAAGGAGGAAGGAAAAAAAGCATTAAAATTCAATCCCATTTAAATATCCTCTTTAATTAGTCATGCCTTTTAACAAATTTTAATAATTGGCTCCAAATTGCTGAGGGGATGGCACGTTTTTTAATATGTTCATTAACTTCCCTGCTCTTAAATAATATATGATACACGGTTTGATATTTACAAGGAGGAAAGCAGACTTTGAAAAGCGAGTGAAGACAGAAGTGAGTGATATAGTGATGGAGTACAGTAGATGGCATTAATGTGGAGGCATTTCTCTCAAGACCACTTAACACTTGTATAAGTGTTTTCTCAATTGATATTCCACACTGACTTAAGGTTACTGAAACTATTTGAAAATGAGGATAGGTGGAATGAGCTTGCCATTGTACAATGTATGCTTGGAGAAGATTTTGAGTAGCCACTGGTGTGAGCCTTCAGCGATCTAATACCACTCATTTATATGATCTTCACATCTCTGTCTTCTCTGAACCTGTTTTACAACTTGACCTAAACCCAATTACCTAACCTCATTATGCCACATTAAACCCAAATAAGCCCACAAGAAGCTGCCATTAGTCTGTCGCTAGAGACAGTAAGACTGCACTTTGGAGAGGGAGAAGCTTCCATGAGAGAGACTGAGAAGAATAGCTCTCCTTTAAAAGGGCTTTTTACCTCATATTATCCTATAAAACTCCAATTAAATTCAGTGAACTTTAAAACCATGGAGTTTAGTAATGAGGGAGAGGGAGAGTTTTTTTTTTTTTAAACCTTGTCGACATTTGGGGGGGTTCAAATTAGTGCAGAATAAAAAGTTTACTGGGAAACCAGGAGTCACTTAGACAATCAAGTTAGTTATTATACTGAGGTATGAAAATTGGTCAACTATATCTAACATATATATTTTGTGCATAACATTATAAGACAAAATACACACACAAACGTTAACCATATAGTATCTTGCAATAACAGGTGAATTCTGGAAAAACCTTGTTGTGCTTGTGCTTTTATATTCACTTTAAATATTCCTCTTTAATTAGTCATGCCTTTTAATAAATGTTAAAAATTGGCTCCAAATTTGGAGAGGAAAACTCTTACATAAAAGTTTCAATAAAACCTCCAAATAATTGGCTCTTATTAGTCTGTATTTTTGTACTAGATTTTACATTAATTCTAAATCAGTTCTGTTGTTTTTACTCTCCTGCAGTGACATGTGAATTTCCCATTCGGGGGATCAATAAAGTGTTATCTTATCTTATGTTGTCTTGACCAAAAGGCAAAACTCTCAGAAAAATAAAACAAATAAAAAATTAAAATTCTGAACTCCACAAAAAATCCAGCTCTCACTTTTACCATTATAGAAGTCAATGGCAATAATGTCCAGAGCACACCTTTGCACTAATTCTTTTTAACAATAATGACTGGCTTTTTCCCCACCTTTATAAGGCTGATTCATGTAAACCCACAGCAGTGAGTTACCCATTTAATTGAAAATGCTTGTGATTTTGCTTACCGAGCCTAATGCTAAATTAAAAGCCAAGAGATTCTAGATACTGTCTGAGCTGAGTTGAGCGCAGTATCGCAGACATCCATGGTTTGTCTTAAGATCTGGCGTGCCAGCTGACAGCTCGGCTTTAATCCCTGCCTTCAGAGAGGAAAGGCAGAGAAAATTGGATTCATGATGTGTAACATTTTAGCCTTTAAATGGATGAAATAAGCATCTCCTTCTTAGTAGGTGAGCTTTAAACAAGGCTATCTAAGACCCCCACCAAAACAATAGCTGTTCACTATCACATAATCTTCACGAGACAGAAAAAGAAATACAGAACAGAAAGGAAGAAAGAAGGGGAAGGAAGCAGCAATGTATAAAGGATGATAAGATTAAGGCTATACATGAAATTTGTCAGGCTCTTATCTGAAATTCACTGTCTGTGAACAAAATAATAAGCAGCATGAATTGTGCAATCGCATCAAGATTAAATCTTTTCAGCTTAACAAATCAAAATGGGAAATTGTGGGTACTTACACTCATGCTGAACTGGAAAAAAACTAACTCATGGAAATTAATAAATGCATTTGGCTTTTGTAAAATTCACACAAAGGTCTAATGTGTGACAAGTGGTTTAAAACAAGAGACAATTGCTGCACATAATTTCTAAACCGTTTTGGGCTGCCTCACCTGAACCTTAAGGGCCTTCGGTAACCGTTCAAAAACATCAGATAAACTGATAAAGTCTCAAGAAAAGGTCCTGATTAGTGGCTAACTGGGCAGACAAAAAGTGATTGTCTAGGTACATAACCACATGAAGTACTGTATTATTTGTCTTTGTTGTGCTCTGGAGACCTTTGACTAATTTGGATTTTATTCATTTTCAATAAAAAGTCCCCTTATTTTCTGTCAATCTTAAGGCATAAATCCTCCAAAAATACTTAAATCAGAAAGAGTCATAATAACAATATAATCAGGAAGAGGGATTTAAAGATAAGAAAACAATTAATGGATGTCACTGAAGATCAGTCCTGATCATCAGTGACAATAAAGCTTAAACAATCAGTCTAATAACCAAGTAGTTAATGAACAAACTATTTATTTGCATCTATTTTCATTAGGGATTAGTCTTTCAAGTGCATTTTTATTAACATTTTTTCATCCAGCTTCTCTTCTTTTGTTTACCTAACACTCTAAAATCACAAACCACTAGTCTATACTTATCTTTAAAGTCTAAGTACAGCATGTGTATTTTACTGCAGTACAGAAAATGTCTGTCATAGATAACATGAATTTACTGACTGAAATAACAGTGATAATGATTGGCCTGTGTTAGAGAACAATTAATTCCATGAGCAAACTGAATCTAGTCCTTTTGCAGAGACACTGAATATAATGATCCAATCCTGATCATCATGCTCCAGTTTTGTGCTTGGTATTGGTTCTTTTAAGCATTTGTCATATCTACAGCATATGCCTTGGCATAGCTTAAACATTCCTTAAAATAGGGGCAGAACGTGAAAAAACATATGTTCTCTCTTTAAATAAGAGAGTACATGTGCTACTTAAATTGCCCATTCACTGCTTTGCACACTGAAACAATGTTCAGTAAATTTTCTATAATGTCTTTAAACATTAATTGTCCCTTAAGTACATATTAAATTACTTTCAATGTCCTTAATTGGGTGAGATGATCAGTGAAAGCAAATCTGTGATATAAATTCCCTTCTTCCAAGCACAAAGGCTATGTTCGTGTGAAGAGTAAAAGATCATGCAGTGATAAAAGGTTTTCTGGCTGGTGGACCTTTAATTCACATGTGCCAATTATCTTTGGAACTGAGGACCAATTAACTACTGAACCTGCACCCTCATACACACCTACACTAATCAATCAATTAACTAATTACATGAATATTTAATACTAGCTTTTGGAAATGCCAATTACCATGGTTAGCTGAAGAGATATTATATTATAAAGAGATAGTCTCTCAACAAAACTATGCATTTCCCTTAGAGGGGTTTTTGCTAATTGGAAGTATTTTCTGACATTCATAAGCTTAGACTCAGATAGTTGAACTTACTTCACTAGGCAATTTGGTATCTTCAAAGACTGAAATCTTCTTTCTCTCTTTTGTGGTTTTAGGCTGCCATCAGCACGCAAATGAGCACTTCCAGAGAATTCACTTAGAGGATCATCCTGCGTTTGGACAGCTGTCTTTTCACTAGAGGGATTTGTCATCAAGGAATATATCCTCCCTTAAGAAAGCCTTTTTTTTCCTTTATCCATTCACCACTAATTTCCACCTGTCTTTCTGAGTACCTAATGAAGGAATATTAATCTTGAATAACTTCCCACACTATTCAGACCACACCAAACCCATTTAATAGTACCACAGAATATCAGAAGTTATTTTGCTGTCAGTTCAGATGCAGACTTATAACCTCTGCCTTGCGAAAGTTGTTTTTCCTCTCATGAGGTCTACACAAGTAAATCCCGCCAGATCTCTTTCTCTTGCTCACACACACACCAAAGTCCACCAGGTACACCCTTCTGTCACCCAATCTCCCCTAAACAGCACACCTCACTGCTCAGACCTGCTCCCACCAAAGCTGCAATTATATGCTGTGTAAAATGCCCTAGGCGCTTACACCAGTATTCAATTCTCTCCTTTCTAATTACTAGTGCCTCGGGACAGGTGAGGAGTCAGGGCTGATAAGATCTTTTCTTTTTACCTGTAGCCAAAACACACATGCACACATACTCACACAAACATCTACAGTGGGAGGCCAAGATACACTCTCAAAGGCACCCCTTTGAGAGTGTTCCTTTCTAATTATAATCTTCGAAAAAATGTTGAGAATTTGCTTTTAGACAAAGCCGTGTTTAGAGTAGAGAGCTTGGCAGAGGTAGTTTGGTTAAAGAGGTGACTGAGGTCTTTAAGGTGTGTTTTCTCTAGTCTTTTCCGTCCATTTTTTCAGAAGGGTAATTTGGCATAATCATCGATCAATTAATATTAAATGCAAACTTAGATCTTATCTGGTTACAAGTGGAAGTTGATGTTTTTTTTACCAGAAAACAATGATTATAATCTCACAAAAAACAAAAAAATTTGGAAAACATTGATTCTGACATCATCTTTCCTCTGATGGACTTCTGACAAGTTGATTACCAAAAAATCCTTTATCATGATGCCATTAAAAGTGAGAAATTAGTCCAGAAAATAAAGTACCAAAGATGAATGGCTTGACAAGTGCATTCCATGAGAGGTTATTTTAGCAGTGTTGAAAGATATGCAGAATATCCTAAACGCACTTCTCAAACTGCAGGTCATCAGTCAGCCATGGACCGCTTTCCGACAGATTGCTAGCAAAGGTGACAACAAGCACTTAACAGGACATAAACAGTGTCTACATGATGATCTATCACCATGAGTAGTTTGAGAGTAAAAAGAACCATTTGTAGCCATAATTATCATCTATCACTGGCACCGTCAAAGCAGATCGGGCTGCACTGTCAAGTAGATACAGGTAGGGATCTTAACTTCATGTACCAGAGAAAAGTAAAAGAAAACTTTTTCTTTCACTATCTCCTGTTATTCAGTAATCTGATCTTCCTGTCCTTAGGCTCCAAAACAGGCAGGTAGAGAGCTGGTGACACCACATTAACCTCTTCTCTCAGCGCTAAAGCGGTTGAAAAACGTAAATGAGAGATACCAGATTTTAATCTTCGCTTCACGGACCATGTATTCTGAGCTATGCATAAGCATAGAATGCAGTGTTTCTCACACACAATGGGGACATGCGTCACTTATTGACAGGTTGCATTAATGTGCGGGGCAATCACCTAGGATTATTTCTGAACTGCCAAGCCTCCTCCTTCCACCCACCCAATACCTCCTCTCTCTGTGCGTCTTATCTTTTCATATTGTTCTCTGCTTCAATACCTTTGCCGCTGGCACAAGTCTCAACACTGCTGCTAAGCCAAAGATTAATGATTAGGGCATTACTCTGCTTGTCTCTCTTTTTCTCTCCGGTTACACCTCCCATTCACCTGCTCATATCCCTCACTTATCCAAATTCTGTTTCTTCGATCCCTGTGCCAAACACTACTTTACCAACATGGCACCTTCAGACAAAGTACAAAAAGAGCAAAAGGTTGGGGGACATAACATTAAACTGCTAACATGCTGTCTGAGACACAAAAAAGT
The DNA here is from genome assembly GCA_032362345.1 of Sandelia bainsii. Taxonomy (NCBI): domain Eukaryota; kingdom Metazoa; phylum Chordata; class Actinopteri; order Anabantiformes; family Anabantidae; genus Sandelia; species Sandelia bainsii. The sequence goes on from JAUMHL010000015.1 coordinate 9,014,185, forward strand.
GAGACCCAAACTCACCAAAGGCGGCAACTTTGATGAGGATAGCATGGAGGTCAGATGATATCATCTCGAAGAGCAAGGACGCTTGGTCTCTGCGCCACAGATAGGCCAGGGGCTGCAAACCTAGCCGCAAACATCTGCGCAGCATGTTGTAGACATAAAAAGAGAAGCAAAGTGTTAATATTGAATATTTGCCAGCTCCAGAACAACTTCAAAGAACAACACAACACATGCTCTCACCTGTCACCACTGCTACAGGCTTTATTCAAGGGGAAGACAAACACAAAAAAACTCCATCTTAAGCTTTGGCTTGTCTGTTGCATAAACTCACATGAAACACACACCCGCCACTGATACAGTTACTGCAAACAAATGTTTGTTGCTCAAGAAATGCATGAGATGTTTTTATGTTTATGCATCTAGTATGTATGAGGAAAATATTGACTGTGTCCAGTCTGTGTGGGTTCAGAATAAAATAGAACAAAGAAAAAGAACTAAAGAAACAAGAACAAAAACAAGGAGAAGAAAGACATCAAGAAGGTATCTGTGTCACAACGAACCCATTGCATCTTATTGCAATTAAGACTGTTGTGTTCCAACAAAAGTAATTTTCATATTAACAAAATCATGAACACTATGATTCACAGTTTCAATCCATTTCTCAAAATCCATAAAAACAGAGTCATACCATAAAATCAAAGCTAGTCTAAATAAAATGGCATAGTTCAAGTTCAATGTGCTCTCTGTGAGTGTGCACATGTATTTAAACAAAACTCTGTCCAAGATTGGAAAACAGAGCGAGGTAAAGACAATGGAGGATGGACCCTTTTTCCTCAATGGACAGCAGAGTGTGCATCATTCAAGTTCAAAGGCCTAAATGCAGGCATTTTGTGTGCACTTTGGTTAGAAAGTGTGTTCTGGATCACGAGTATGTGTCTGACTTACACATTTTCCACCCGGACCCTCTGGTAATCAGAGAGAATGGCCCCTACGGACACTGCTTCGACACCCTCCTTTTCCTGTGGGGAAGGAAAAAAAAGGAAACTTAACCACAGATTTCTTGACTTTTGTACAGTATGTGCAGTGTGCTTTGTAACAGCAATATGATGTCACCGTCCCACGGGGCCAAACACTACTTGCTTAACCTACATTGGTAACACAATGTGTTATCTGAACAAAACTACACAAACACATGAAAACATATACACACACAGACTACAACAGACAAAGAAAGCAAATTTCTCTCTCCTTTCTCTTTCCTTTCATTGGACCACAATCCTCTTGAGATATTTACACTCTGGCTGTATCAAGAATTTTAAGGTCCGGCCCATATCCCCTGTAGGTTTGCATACTTGGGTCTTTGAGTGAACGTGTATGTTTGTTCGTACATGTGACGATGCTGACTGAAGGCACCAGCATCACTAATTCCTGGGAGTTTTCCTGAACCTTATCAGCAGTATAGTGTGAGCAGCAGATGAGTGTGTCTGGCCACAGCTTCCATCCACTCCACACCCAGCTGGAAGAAAGGAACCGCAGTGACAAGCATCAACAGAGCATTGTGTCTTTGAGTGGCATGTATCTTTAATATTGCTGAGGGCTACTGTAATTGCTTTTTGTATCATATTCATATTTGGTGAGATATGAAATAGACGTAACAATGAGACAACTACGCACTCAAAAGATAGTGAAACAGCCTTGAGATGTGTTCAATCTCCTCTGACAAAAACAGTTGAGAGTGACACACACAAACAAAATCACGCATCTGCAAGCAAGAGTTGCATGTTCCCACACATACATACACGCACATACATGCACAGCCCTTTTCTCCACTTCCAAAACCCCCCTCCTACAGACACACACCTGCAGATTCATTAGAACATTACATGGGCTGTAGAATGAGAGGCAAGGGTAGAAGCAGTAGAGGGATGCACAAGTCTCCAGTAAATTACCTTGTAGCCATTATCAATTTCCCTGGCTACTGGTCCTTAAGATAACCCCCCACCCCTCCTTCTCCCTGTGGTCTCTTCCTGCAATTTTTCTCTGCCTGATAAACATGCTGATTAAAGCGAACAGCGTGTAAACCTTTGATACTTTCCTAAATGAAATCCATGCCCTGCCTGGGGCCTGACGCTGAGCTGCGACGCAATGTGCCTCACATACATACACACTGATCTCCACGTAGGCGTGCCAGCTAATCAGATAAAGGATGTGCTCCGTCCGTGCATAGCTGTGAGCATGTATGTGTGTGTAGTGTTTATGGTGCAGTCAATGATGTGAGGTATAAAGGTGAAGCTAAACACATGCAGACAAAAACAGAGCTAGAATTTAACTGACTGACCTGAAGTTAAACACCAAGAGATCTTAAGAACTTGGGATTCAGCACTTAAGTTTTAATATCTCTTGAATGTGACCAACACTGAAATATACATTATAGTCAATTCCACTGCCCTGTGACAGTAATTAAGTCAGACTGATAACATTTCAGCCCAGCACAGAGCGCATGGGGCTGCAGGCAGTGTCATGTAATTCTAGGTAAGCCTCAGGGCCAGCACTCTATTCTAATACAATGATAACCTTTTCCCTAAATACAACTGTCACCTCCTAGAAAGGCAAATTAGAAGGTAAAGAGTGAGATAAGGAGAGACAGAGAGAAACAGGAAGAGAGATAGACATGAGAGTGTTGAAGGAGTGTTCTACGTCAACGCCAATTTGGTCCCTTTACTTTCCCAAGACCAGAATAAGAGAGCCTAACAGAAAAAGAGAGCATCAGAATAACAGTGAACAAGATCCTTGTCTGTTTCTCTGTCTCCTTTTCCTCTTGACTGTTGTAGGTTCTGAGGTCCGAGGTTCAACTTAGCCTCAACCAATGAAATGGCTGCGTTAATACCCTGGCATATTCACCACTTATGATAAGACAAGACGAATTTCTCACACATCCCCCTTCTCTCAATGGAGACCATAGCTACTAGAACAGCTTCGCAAAATGACTATTTTTTGAACGTAGTTGCGTTTTTGTCGCTAGGAGGGAGCTAATACTGCTCTGGATGTGATTTTACAAACTCTAGACATATGTTTTCATCTCTGTGGGAAAGGTAGGATAAATTATTGAGAAGAATTGGTATTTGTATGTATAAATTTGAATTGTTCTATGTGTATTCATGATGTCATAAAAATACAAACTTTGATTTTATGGTAGTTGAAAAATTTATCAAAATGGTTTATAGCATACCATAGGAATACCTGACAAGGCAGCTCATGAGGCACATTATAATAATAAATAATAATAAAATCTTTATGAGAGCTATCTGGCTAAACCATGTTTTGACTGCATTAGAGGTGGGATCTGGGTAAGAAGCTACCATAACAATAAATCAGGACTCCTGTGACCCAAAAAACACCTTTCTTTCTGTTGGCACAAGATCCAAGGCATGATTCCTTCTTTTGTGTTTCTTTTTTCAACATTTAAGAACCATAATTCACATGAACTAGTTTATTTAATAAACCATAGTTCATTAAAGGAAGCTTCACCTGATACAGGACCTGAAGCCTGCATTAAGTCAAGCCTAGAGTGGGACTAATTATCACACGGTGTTGTGCAACAGAGGCAGACTAAACAAAGCCCTGGTCTGGCTTCCCTTGTCCTCTCCGCCAGGCAGAAAAGCTATTAATGAGAATCTATGGCCCAGAGCAATGGAAGCCCTCAGTCCCCCCAAGCCATGTCCATCAGGGTACTTAGCCCTGTGCAGTCATTAACTTCTGTTACTAATTGTCATATTCATTAAACTAATCCTTCCCCCACATCCGGATGTCTCCAGTGGAAATGGATGGAGAGGGCTGAGTTATTAAGATGTCAGCTGTGCAGAAGATTAAGGCCAACAGACATGCTCCACAAAGAAACGATACGGCCATTAAACTCTATATCAAGGTAGTATGTGTGATATACTTTGTAATTATATATACATTCATCTTAGAAAGGGAGTGAAACAGTGGTTCAAATGTATTCACAGTCACAGACATGGTTTCACTCAAGATATGTATCTGCCCCAAAGATACACAGTGCACGACAATCATAAAGAAAGAATTCAGATAGAGAATGTGGCTATTTTATCGACTCGCAGTTTAAAGGTACTTACGCATGCCACACATTCAGTCTGGGTAATATTCAACAGTCAAAGTTATTAACAGCAACCAAAGCAATTAGAAAGCCATAAAATATTAAAAATCCAATATTCATATTTATATGGAATACATCAGAACCCTCATTAGCTCTCTCTCAATGGCTGTCACAATGAGATCTTAATTATACACCCTAACAATACAAAGCTCCATTTTGCAAAATGGTGGGTTTCCAAAATGCCTGCTTGAGTCTGTTCTGACAACTAGGCAGCCGGAGTTGGCAGATCTTGACTATTCCAGACACAAGGTCACATATTTCCATTAGAAAATCCTCCTTTTATCGAGTTCAAAGTAGTTAACACACATTTTCTATTATATTACAGCCTTCTGTATGTACTACACTTGTGTGTGATGGCAGGAGGTAGAGAAATTAATTAAAGTGGTTGAATGACAGTTTGCTCAAGGGCAATGAGGTACCATCATTTACTTTGTATTGTCATATAGGCACTACTTCTAACCCCATGGCCTTCTATTCCACCCCCTTCTCTCCAACACTCATTCTCCTCATCATCCCTCTCTTCCAGGATCCATCAAGTAAGTGACTGGATGCGACATGGTTTTAATGTTCTCCCCATTAGATCAGCTCTGTCCCTGTTGTAATGTAATGGAATTGTTCTCCCCTGTTCCCCTACATGGTGGGAACATAAAGAGGGGGCTGGACCTTGTTGTACAAGCTCAAGTAAATGTGGTACAGAGATGGGGCCAGCTAGGGTCAAGCGATTGTGTTTAATATAATGCAGACACAGTCCCGGGGCGTGTTGCACTGTCTTGACAACTCAGACATGCATGCCAAACTGACAGGAAACTTGATGTGAGCTTAGTACGAGGAGACACTGCTGATTTGTTTTAACCAGCTTCCTCATTATCATTCTGTGCAGACAGTTACTCCAAGTTACTCCATACTCCAAGGTGACTCCCAGAGTTGGTAAAGGTGATAGGATGTTGAAGAGGTGAAGAGGTGTTCACATGGTACAGAATATATAGTAGTTTGGATGGATTATGATGAATTATAATGTTATAAATTACACACAGTTCTTGCACGATTATATACTGCTTATATATACACTGAGCAAAAACACTATGTACAATGTCTAATCCATCAAAATAAAGCAACAAATGGACATGCAGGCTTAGCAAATGTCTTTGTAAAACAAACATTGGCCAAAACCTTGTTCTAAAAGGCTTTCAGAGACATCCCCTTTGGTAAACTGGTGGGGCTGTCTGTTTGAAGCAGCTGTTGAAAGACGGGCTCTTCCTTTGTGCTTGTGGATGGGCTGGCAAGATGACTCACCACATGTCAGTCCTCAACCATACAGAGTGGTGGAATAAGAAAAACAAACTGCTCACAAAGCCAGCTGCTCATAAACCTAAATGCCCAAACCGGTTCCTGAGATCATGCAGGTCAAGAAGGAGAGAAAGGAAGCAGAACAGGGCAAAGTATTAGTCTCTGCTGAGGCTGTGATGCAGGTGTGACCAGCCAAGGGAGGATATGACATGGGACATTGCCTCATCAAGGTGATGATTGAGCAACACTTGTCAACCAACAGAAATGTGACTAATGGCAGGCTAGGCAGGATATGCACTGATTCAGGTCTTGAGAAGAATGACAAAGAAGCTGCACATTTTATCTATAAAAGTACTGTTGCAAGTTTTCATGCTCATATTTTTACAGTTTCCAAGCCTGATATTCACACACACACACACACACACACACACACTTTTTAGTCTTAGATAGTGATTCATTTACAGTGACAGAGCTGTTTTCAGCAATACACCCTGAGCATAAATATGCCATGCCGCACAGCTGGAAAATGTAGAAATTCATCAGGTTTAAAAAGTAGAGAGATTAACATTTCATGAGTTGCCTCTCAGAGATATATGTATATGGTTACGTAAACACAGGCCCAGTCAGTCGTCAGGCAGGGAGGAAGAAGGTTTTGGCCAAAGCAAGCACAAAGCCCTAGTTTCAGCAGGCCAAGGACAAGTGGGCTTTCCATATCAGCATACATGGAAAACTAAATGTTGGGAAGCAGCAGTGAGACATAAGGTCATTTATCAATGTGCTGTATGTCTATGAATGCTTGCAATTCAAGCAAGATGTATTTTAATGGTTGTTTCTACATTTGAAAAAAATCGCCACTCTGTGCCTCAACTCAGCTATGGGATTTTTTAGATGACACAAAATCATGTAACTTCTTCCAAAGACTTCAAGGTCTCACTTCACAGCATTAAAAGGATACAGTGTTCCAATAAATAAGCATCTGCAACAGTTTTCTATAGGGCATAAAACAAAGTCATAAGAAGTGTTTGAGCATTTGAGACAAGAAGCTGCTTCCAGAACGTAATGAGGACAGAATCAAAGGATGAGTCTCATGCCACAGAGCAGTAAACTATGCCAGTTGCTTTCATGGTCTGTAACAACCACCTAGTCCATAGGGTGTATGCACGCACATGCATTGGCATCCATGTATATATACACAGTCATGCATTGGTCTACAAACGCACACACACTTCAAAATGTTAATGTTTTTCTGGTGAGGTCAGGTTCCAGGCTCTTGGCATCTTGGCTTTCCTGTCCTCTATCCTCCACAGCTCCAACAGACATCATGCACGCATCCCCCTCCAACCCACCCACCCACCCCCTCCCTCCCCAGAGAGGCACCAGAGGAAAATATAGCAGTTATACTGGTTTGACCCACTCTCCAGAATCCAGACAGTGTATTTCTATGGCTGGCTATGACTTTAACTACAGGAGGTGATGGGGCCTGCCACAAATATTTCTTGAGAGGATTGGATCACAAAACAAAACATAAAAGCCCTCCTAATTTTGGAGTAGATGAATAGCAGGGCGATCAAAGACTTAGCGCTATTCCTCAGCTGTCCTGAGACAGACAGTATTTGGTCTGACTAACTGTTGAAACTGTTGAGTTTAGAAGGTTGTGTTACAAGTCCAACCTCCTCAGTTACTTCTGTTTTTCATAAATGGCTGGATTGTGCTTCGCAATTTTTGATGGCCGAAGAGTGAAAACAAGTGGCTAGAATCCAAATAGAGCACGAAAGAAGTTAGCACATGAAAGCAAATAGTTGTAACTTCACATTTTGAGATTAAAAGATTAACTTTTGAAATTAACTTCTATTACTTTTAATATTGACTATTAAAAAAGAGAAAAAGCAGGCAGTAGAAAAAAATGTATTTTTATCAGTGGTGACAGTGAAGATGTAACAACTGATCTCTGATGATCAAAAGTAGCACTTGTTTACAAAATGACATCTAAATGGAAGAAAAAAACCTGACAAAATACACACTGCTAAAAATTGGAAAATAAATTAAATTTGGTCAGCCAGGACTAAATGATCACAAATTTCCCTTAATTTTTAATATGAGCAATGAAACAAAGAGAGAAATTATAGCAATATCCTTTCCATAATAGTTTATTTACATCAGTGTGTACACAAGACCATATTAGCTGATCACTCAAATGCAAATAACCTCTAGAAACATCTACAGTATTCATCCAGCATCACAATAAAATAAGAAGAAAAGAACATAAAAACATCCGTTCTTCATTGGAACAATGTTCAACCAAGCAGTGGTAGAGGCTCATGCCCTTGGCAAGGCAAGATAAGGCTATCAACTTCCATCATCGCTAAACAAGATTGAGCAAAGTACATTAAGCAGAAAAATACAAACAAATTACAAAGGCTTGAGGCTAGGCTCTTTATCTAATGTTTGTAGGGAATGTTAGCGTCAGTTGGAGGGAAATGGGCCTAATAGATCCTGTCCCACCACTTCCACACGGCCCGCGAACAATACACAGCACCATTATCTCAGCACTAATGCTATCCTTCCTCATGTGCAAAACAAGCCTGCAATCTCAACCTTGCTGCCACTGTGTCGACCAACATAAATACAAGCAGTCTCAAACCAAAGGAAAAAATAACAATGGCTATCACATAGAGAGGGAACATAGAGAGACAGCTGTTTGAAGAAATCTATACAGGCTCATGTTGATACGGTATGTACAAGTAAGGTACTGCAAACGTAACCATTAAATACAATAAATAACTTTCTACAAAGTGATTACCCATCTGTTTTTAGACTGCTTGTAGGGTTCTTCCAATAACACCATTTTGAGGTCTCCCTGCACCACAAACAAGCTAGAACAAGCCTGCATTAGCTTTGTTATTGATCTGATCTCCTAAACCGTCTCTGTGACCCCAGAGGTCATGATTTATGTATTAAGCAGCTTTTTAAAGAAATCCATTTTCCTGTTGAGCCCCCAATGTACGTCTAATTCGGCACCATGCCAGTAATCAGACAAGGGCTGCGTGTTTGATTTTGGCCGCCCCACCTCCCCCTTCATAGTTCACACCCATCATCAACGACTTGTTTCACAACACCTCAGCTCTCTAATCAATACCACAGAGCTCCTGATTCAACTGGAGATTCCTCTGCCTTCCTGCCTGCCAACCAGCAAACCTGCCCTCCTCCACTCTGCTCCTTTCTTTCTCCTCTCCCTCAGTCCCTCTTCCTCCTTTTCTCACAGCAGGATACACCTCCATCAGGGTACTTGCAACAATATAGTGCCTGGCTTCTGAAGGATCTGGATGAAAGTGTGACAACAATACAATGGAGGCAAAGATGCTAGTAGAAGAAAGAAAGAAGGAGTGAGGGAGAGGGAAAAATGAAAAAGAATGTTTGGACTTGTGAAAAGACGGCCTCCACGATCTCAGAGGGCCTCACTCTTGTCTGCAGATGTCGATAATGGAGCGGCTGGAGAGACTGAGGATCAGGGGGAAGTCTGTGTGTAATAAAGGTCAGGAGAGACAGGGAATGGGGGAAGTGTGTGTGTACATTTAAGAAGGATTATCTCACTAAAAACAAGGTGTTTTAACAAAAATCAGCAGAAGGGAATGTTTCATCTATAAAGGCCAAAGGTCCCAGTGTGCACCTTCAAGATTTTTCCCAGACAACTCCAGGGAAAAAAAATATTGGCTTGGTTAAAAAAAAAAGAGGGAAAAAGTTTGGTGTTAATTGACCCACAATATCATTTATCTAAAAAATAAAATAACTTAAAAAACAGTGTTTCTGAAAGGTCGAATGCATTACTGGCTAGGTAATTAGATTTGAAAGTAACATTTCCATCGTTCTCAAAGCTGGGTCTCAGTGCGACAGAGATGTCACACTGCTGCTAATTAGAGCTGGCGGAAAGGAACATGTGCATAGATATCATCTATTGTTCCTCATCACTCTAATGAGTTTAAATGTCTTTGTCTTCATTCATCAGCTCAAAGGTTGCAGAAATGCTGCAACAGAGTCACTATCTTTTTATCTAGTATCTATTACTACATCAAATGACTGAAGCTGTAGTTGAATCTTCCCAAAATTCACTGCTATTCATGAAATGTTGGCTGTTCCATTGCTGAAAACACATTTTGAAAATAGAACTGTCTTGTAGGAACTGAATCAACAACTAATAACTCATACCATCTACCTGTGTGCAACAACAATTAGTTAGCAGTTGGGTTTCGCACAGAAAAAAAAAAGATGTTTGAAAGCAGAGAAACACCTTATTACCATAGAGTGCTGAAAGAAGGAAAACTGGGGCAAAAAGAGAGAGAGGTGTGTAAGGAGAACAGAGATGGACCTGTTATCATGTAACAGAGGCCCGATTTGACCTGACCTTGAACACACAAGCTTGCACGCACATGCACATGCAAGCAGGGTCACGGGGCATAAAGAGCCACTGTGTCGGGTCACAGAGCACAGAAAGAAGGATAAAGGACTTGAGGGATGTGATATGACTAATATGAGGGGTTTTGTGGGCCTTCAGGGGGACTGGCATTACAGCCAGGGGTGACTGACACTGCTGATCTGTATCACACATCAGAGCAGATCACAGCAGAGGAGAGCAGACCAAGCACACACATGAAGTATGGACACAAAACCTACAGTATGTGCAGAACTAGAGCAAGAATTTTTCAAAATAGAGAATATTTATCTACTATACCAAGTGAATTGCTACAAATCAACATTTTATACATATGGACAATTATCTTTATTGTCTAGCTTTCCTTTGATGCCTGGCAAAGGACACAAGGATATAATTTATATGAAAATATACCCTTACAGTTAGAAATGTCCAAAAGTGAAAAAGCCCCCCCCCCATTCCCACTGCTGACAAAACTGTTATTTCTCCCCCCTCAAAGCGCAGGTTCAAAGATCAGCAGCTAGCAGGATGGGATGCAGTGGCTTGCATGTCTATCAGGTTACACACTTCAAAGACATGCTGCCATACACAGTGATGAGAGCAAAGGGGCCAAGGATAGGGCCACATTGTCATTCTGCTATTATCACCACTGCCAGGGGATGGGCAGATCCTTTTTTCTATTATAATTAGCCTTTTTTTCCCTCTATTAACAATGGTTCTGAAGAATATGATCTCCTTCTTTTAATCTTTTGAATGGCTCCAAACATTCTCCAAGATGCCAAAGTGCAGAGAGTCTTGTTGGTTTGGCAGCTTGTAGGAATGATCCATAGATGGCACTGTTGGCTCATGCTATGAGTCCGTTTCCAGTATTGCAAAGGAGGAGGAGGGAAAAATATCCACTTAAAACTCATCAACTCTGGATCTGAGAAAAAAAATCATCTATGCTCGAGTGTCATTTGCCAAATATAATCTTGTAACTTCTAATTAATTCAACCTGCTAGAAAGAATCTTTCAAAATATCACACCTTCCAAACAGAACACATTTTTTTCATGCTAAATCTGTTCTTCTTCCAGTAAAGGTGACTTAACAGCTCATTATCAAAAGAACTGTTGTTTTCTGTTTCTCTCCCCTCATTCCCTTTCTTCACTAATCAACAACGCCACAAACTTTATGGTGAAAATTTATTTTTAGAAATATAAATGGTAAACAAGGCATATATGTCAAAAATAACAGAATAATGGTAATTGATGACAATCCAACTTTTTTGACAAAATGTTGTGACTTTCTAAATATAGGGAATTCAGAGATTTTGATCAGATTGCTACCTTTGACAATTTTGAACAACTGGTACAAGTTAGTAAACCTACACTAGTGAAAATGCCACAAAAGCAACAACAGAGCGCAGCAACTTGAAATTTGAGATGAGAAAATTATATTCTTACAGCAGACATCACCCAGTAAGCAGGAGAGCAAGCCTTTTGTTTATGGTGCAGATCTGTTGACGGTGAGAGGGATAAACAGGGAGACAATTGGAGTTCTGCTGGCCCATGAAGGCCCATGGGAGTCCAACTGCCCTGATCTGTGGCCCGCCTGACAGGTGAGGTCAGACCAGAGAAGCCTTGAAAAGGGAAACTAGCAGCCCTTTGGAATTAGAGTCTTGACCACAAGCAGAGATGGTATATTGCATCACATTCCAGTCTATGTGAATGTGAATCCTTAGTGGGAGTCCAAAAACTATAAATTGGACTACATGTGTGAATGTGCGCACTCACAAGGAAACACACAAACAAGAGCTGTCTAATGCAGCTGCATGTGTAAAGCTGGCGATGTGTACAGAAGACGACAAGAAAGTCAGGCAGAGGGCGCAAAATGCCCTGAGGCAGGATGACTGGCCCTTGCCACTCATGCAGTGTGCGGACATGCAGGTGCCCTGGAGCAGCCCACAGCTCCAGATGAACATGTCTCTACATAGACCTACAGGAAGAACTGTGCAATCCCACCCCCACTTGTTTCATTTGCCCCACATCAAGCCACCTCCAATCGCTACAACAAATTCCTATCTACCATCCCTTAAGAAGCCCTTAAATTTGGTGCTGCAAGCTAAAATGAGAGGGTATGTGGGGGCGCAAAGGGGGGAAAGTGTTGCACTGGATCAATCCCACAGCCTGTTTGTGCTGACAGCAGGGAGAACTGTTACTGCTGTTGAAGTGTGAGTCCACGTAGCTTCCTCATGGCTGCAGGCGGTCAGGTAGGCAGGCAGTGCCTGCGGTGTGATAAACACACATACAGGTGTCTCAAACCTGTCAGTCAGCCACCCCATACCACACTAGACCACCGAGGTTTCATACATAATTTGGCATCAAATGAATATTTTCTCAGTGTCATGGCAAAAGTGGTATTTGATGAAATATTAATTTGGTGATTAATTTTTGCATCTGATCTTCTGTCAAGTAAGATAAAAAAAAAAGTAGAGAATTTTTCCTCTGAAGCTAGTTGTTGAAGGTCACCTCACTTCAACTTCACACATAAAACTTTAATAAACTGCTACAACAGGCACACTATTTTCCCAGAGTAAGATAAAAAGAAAACTTACTCCACTTTGACAGTGAAATCAAGACACACTAAATAAGATAGACTAAAAGCACTAAATGGCTTTTTAATCTCTTGTGCAGCTTGGTTGCATTTTACAATAGGTGCTAAGGACTATTAGTGTACAGCCGGCCAGATGAAGCTCGACAAGCAAAGCCTCTCTGAGACAGTGCTGATGGGCTACTAAGTGACTCTGAATCCATAGAGAATAACTTGTAAAACATCTCAACAGTGTGACAATGTCATGAACCTAGCTGAGATGAGAAGTTTAGTAGTGCTCTCAGAGTTTGTTCACTAAAATGTAGGCAAGCATATGTCAGTGGTGGCATGGGATCAAAATGATGACTCCTTTTGCCACACTCAAGGAAGCAATGTAATTGTGAATAGTTTGAGTTTTTAATATAAGCCGCCTCTTACATCATGTGTGAAAACAAAATTCCAAACATACAGTCATAAACTTATTAATCTGTTTAGTTTTGTACCATTGCTTGTCTTCCTATGCAGCTTTTAGTAGTACACAGTATGTACAGTGGGGTCCAAAAGTCTGAGAACATATCAATATCTCTGATATTTTCAGGTAAAGTTGGAAATAATTGGAAAAAAATAAGGAGTTCTGATACATTAAATAAAGAAAAAATATTTCAGATTATGCACTATTTCTTGGTGAGTATTTAAATTTAAGTAAATTTGTGGAACCGACTACCATTGTTCGCTTTCTATGAATATGGCTGTGCTTCAAGCTTCAAGCAGAACACAAGTAAGTAGCATTGGGAAAGTGGGAAACAGAGAGGCCTACCTTGACAAGGTGCAGAAGCTCATACAGGTCCTCTACCTCATCTCCCTCTGTCTCACTATAACTTCTGCTGATGTCCAAGCTAGAGCCATGGATGGTTCGTCTGTACAGGGGCAGATCCATGGCTTCAGCATACAGATCTATTGCCTGATGGCCCACTGTCTGGTACATGTAACTATCCAACTCATCTGTGGCATGGAAGAAAAGATGCTTAAAGATCTGATAATAAGTCATTAGTCTTATGTACAGTAAGAAAAAGCGTTAATAAGTTTACATAAATCCACAGTATATAATGTCAATTCCATTTTCATGAGAGATTTATCTGCCCATTATTTTCATAATTGATGTGAAAATTGACAGATAGTGGCTAAGGACATCAGAATATAGTGCCATAAATGACCAGGAGGGTTCAAACCCCAAACAGGAAGAATACATTTTGGTGTGTAAAGTGCAAGAGCAGGATTTGCAATTGCTGCTTCCTCACTGCTACTGCTGAGACACCTTAAAGTATGACTCTTAAGCCCTAATTGATTCAGTGGTGATACAGTACCTTAAAGTATGACTCTTAAGCCCTAATTGATTCAGTGGTGATACAGTGCACTGCTTAAAGTTAAGCTTAATATTAAGCTAACCAAGCTTTTATGTAGTTGCAGTGTTTATAAGAACATAAAAAAATAATGTAAAGCATGACTGTAATGAGTGATCTAATCTTGGAACACGTCTGTACATCAGATATCCTACTCTTCATACACAAAGTAACATAGATACATACATAAAGTAACACAGAGATCTGCAATACTTCATGTAAACCCTGTAGTTTGGTCTGCATTAGTGTAGCTGGCTGACCCATTTTCTCCAACTGCAGAGCACGACTAAATCCCAGCAGCGTTTCTTTCTCACCTGTGTGAGCAGGACGCAGGTTGGCCAGAGCTACTAACCGGTGGCCAGCAGCAACACACTGCATCATGTTGTAGCAGCTGTCTTTACCCCCACTGGAACACAGAATGAGAAATAGGAAAAGTTCTGTTTAGAGTCATTAATATATAGACCTACATAACCATGCCTGTACAGTTAGCTTCCTAAAAATGTGATGCAGCAGCACTGATGCTGAGGGATAAAGAACATGTTTGCAGCTACAGCAGTGGCTGAGGATGCCCCCTCCTAGACTGGACTCGTTCTTGAAGATGTTTCACCGCTCAGGCTCAGAACTGATGAAGCCTTTCGGTGAATAGATAAACCATCTTCGAGAACTTAAAGTCCAGTTGCCCCTGAACAGCACCTTTGGGCACTGATATGAGACTTTTTTTTTACCCCGAGTTAGTACAATAAGTTAGTTATTGCCGGCGACTCTTGCACTGGTCGTTATTTTGGTCGATTGCCTGGTAAGCGAGGTGGTAAACTCTGGTTTGAACAAAATCTCAGGTAAAATACAAAACCTTACTTCTTAAAGGAGCACATTATTTGGCGTTATTTTCCTGCACAAGACTTACCATGCTAGTAAAAAAACTCACTGAAAGAACATTACAGAAAAAAGTGCGATTACCTTATCAACGCAACGACTTTCATCCTCTTATTTTTCCCCTAAAGAGCCTAACAAAACCTAAGGTGATGGCTATATTATCACAAACCGGTATGTACATAACAACATGTGAGAGCTCGTCTTCCGGGTTGGTAAAGGACCCATTTTTAGAACTAGATGCCCTGTAATATGCCTGATAGAAAATCCGTCGCAAGTATTTCCTTTCTTTTTATCAAATTTAAAATCTGTTTCTATAAAATCTTTTTATAAAATTATTAATACAAATAAAATGTATCTGTTGTATGTATCTATTTCTTATTCACTGATACAACAACAGCCCCAGTTTCACATGTCACAGGAATAACAGTTTATTTGGGATGAAAGTTCCCTGTGGTTTTTGGAGAGTTCAAATATAAAATGTCGTAATTTACGTGTGAAAACCTGAATACATACAGTAGTTGATGAAGTAGCCTGTTCATATCATTTACTTAAGTAAAATTACCAGAGAAAGGGAGAAACATGTTACATAAGTAAAAGTTCAAAAGCATTAATTAAAATACTTGAAGTAACAAAAGTAAAGGTACTCTTATGCAGAATGGCCCATTTCACATCAATGAATATGTGTTCATCACTTGTGAAGCTGGTAATGATGGAGCTTTTGTTAACACCTTATGCTATGTTGATGATCATATGTATTAAATTTAATTATATTTTTTAAGTTACATTACATACTGCTGGAAGAAATCAATAAACTCTTATGATAACACTGTATTATTACACACACTCTGAAACTAGTTGTATAGTTAGCAAGTTTCCATCACATATTGACAAGTTCTATTTTTCATATTATACTATAACATAACCAAAGTGGCTGTGCACCATAACTCTAAAACTGACACTGACGCACATCTTTTGTGTCTTACATTTGAAGAGAGACCAAAAGTCCATGCAGTGATATTTACACACAGGTTGTGCTTTTCCTCAGAGAGAGCCCTATTTTGCTCAGAGGAAAGCCTTTGATGCTCTTTTTTGCTCTCTGTTGTTGTGCCAGAGCAAAATAATTGCACTGCTTTTGTGTGCTCCCCTCACCTTCTACCCCTAAGCAGGCCAAAGGCAACTGATTTTGTTTGAGTGTACAAAATTGAGAGAGACGTTTCTTCGTCCCATTGCTTTTAGCTTGTTTCCCTTTTTTGTTTTTGTTTTATTCATCCTAAATAAACTGCAAAATCTACAACTTGCAGATGAGCATCAACAGGGGATTACTTTTCTGATGGGTGAATATGCTCTTGATCCAGTGATCTGATGATGATACTTTTTATTTCTATTGTAATGTGGGTAAATAAAATATATAAGATTTTTCTTCCAATTCCAAAAAAGTTGGGACTGTAAAATCTACATGAAAACAGAATGCAAAGATTTGCAAATCTCATAAAACTATATTTTATTCACAATAGAACATAGAAAACATATCAAATATTTAAACTGAGAAAATGTACAATTTTAACAAAAAAATAAGGTACACGTCTCACAAAACTGGGACAAGGCCATGATTGCCATGTTGTAGCATCCCCTCTTCTTTTAACAACACTAATCTGAACACATTGTCCCATTCTTGCCTGATATAAGATTCTAATAGGATTCTCCTCTTTAGCTTTATGGTTTCCAAAAAGAATATCAAATTTTGATTCGTCTGACCACAGAACAGTTTTCCAAACGAGCCTTGGCCCAGAAAAGACAGAAGCATTTCTGGATCATGCTTATGGCTTCTTCTTCGCATGATAGAGCTTTAACCTCACAGACAGTGATTTCTGGAAATATTCCAGAGCCTATGCACTGATGTTCATCAGAGAATCATACCTGTTTTTAAAGCAGTGCCATCTGAGGGCCTGAAGAAGATTGGAATCTTTTGATGATATAATGCACTGTAGATGATGATATATTCAAAGTCTTTGCAATTTATTTCATTATTCTGAAACTGCTTGATAATTTTAGACGTAACTTTTCGCACACTGGTAAACTTCTGCCCATCTTTATTTCTGAGAGACTCTGACTTTCTAAGATGCTCTTTTTATACCCAGTCATGTTATTGACCCTTTGCCAGTTAACCTAATTAGTTACAACATTTACAGAATTTTTCCAATAGGTTTATGAGATTTGCAAATTGTTACATTTTCTTTTATGTAGATTTTACAAAGCATATAAACTTTTTTGGAATTGGGGTTGTAGTTCATTCTACATTTGAAGTATTACAGATTAAACCTTCTTGAATCTTGAATCTTTAATGTTATAATTGTTTTACATGTTTAACTACTACTACTAATCTGGACAGGTGAAAGAAAATATAATACATGCACCATTACATCAACCACAAATGAATTTGTAGTATGAATAATTCACAATATGTTGGAAAAATCATTGAACAGGATGAGTGATATAGTTTTGAAAATGTCTCTTTGACAAGTTTGTTTGAAAAATGGCACTGTCTTGGTGAGAGCAGGACACAGCCTCCTGGGTCTGGTTGTCCTTCAGTTCTGTAAACTCATTAATACATCAGCTATGTTTTCCAGTTTTGTGGGTAATACTTTATAATACAGTTTCACTGCTTCTGGTAATTTCCATTAAAGCCAAGGGCCATAGGATATGAGTAATGCAAATTTGTCACTTATCAGTTTTAATTTATTTTCGTTTATTACCCAGACAAATAAAGAGGTGTGTTGTTCCAGTTTTATTTGTGGCAGCATTTTGCAGACATAAAAGAACATTTTATGTCCGTATTGTTGGTGCGATGGGGATAAAAAGTGTTGATGGATAGCCCAACAGAGACACAGCCAATGGATGTGAATATGAGACGCATAAATATGAAAGCAAGGCAGCAGAAATCAAATGACACCCATGGCCTTTTCTTAAAGGAGCATGTGCATATGACAGATGATTTACACAGACACACAAACTAATTTTGGTTGCACAAGGACACAAAAACTTTGGATGTAATGAGAAACTAAGGCTTCAAATCACAAGACGATAAATTGAGTGTCAGAACAGGCCAGCCAAGGTTGCACATTCAATGGCCAGAATACAAACACACATACACACTTCTGGTCCTATCAACAACATGACAAAGCATGTATATACATACATACGGTATATACACATAAACAGCACAGTGAATCATGGACACTTTTTTGTTGAAGTTAAAGTGTTAAAAAAATACAAAAAATACTTCTGTTATTGATTAGAAATGCAACAGTAAGCAGGCACGATTAAACTAAAACTGAATGAATAAAACATGTTTCAATATATAATATTCTACATAATGAAAGCCAACAATTTAAAAATCTAATGACAACATATAGGCTACGATTAATGCCAACACAAAGGGACAAGGCTGTGTAGTTTGTCTATAAAGTTTCACCACTGTAGCTTTGTTGTTACATAAATATAATAATTTAGTCATGCACTTTTAATAAAGTACAGGTGCTTGTGTAAAAAAACATCAAATACAACACACAATGTAACCACAAACTTTTAGAATGCAATGCTGAATGTAAAATGGACATTTAGTCTGAAATAATCCCTTTATTTTGCACATAAAAAATATACCTACTGAGAGATCCTTGAATCCAGAGGAATGTGAGCAGAAAATGTTAGTATAGTAACTCCAATTTTCTCTCATTTAACTAAACATTAGTAACTGTCATCAAAGAGAGCTTTCTGCAACAACTCAAGCCAATAACACAATTCTTAGTTTGACTTTATGCAGGACACAAATTGGATTTGCATTTTACAGCAATGTGGATTTAGCTTCAAGAAAGCCACAGACATTAAGCAGAGGACACAGAGGATGCAGTGCCAAATTAAGCCATTTGCCTGGAACATCTAGCTGCACAGCCTTCACTTTTGTTTTTCCTGAACCTTCCAGTGTGAATCAAGGTCTATCCAAATGTCAGAGGTTTAAGTAAAAATGTTAACCACCTCCTTCACTATTGTGTAGTGAGCAAACCAGAAAACTAAGACTAATTATAGATGAAGTTCAATGAGAGCTGATGACAGCCAAATGTCTTAAAATAGTGATAAATTTGCACTCAAGTGAGCAATGGCTGAAAGCAGTTCTGTGTATTCTTAAATCTATTCTACTCTGGTGTTGCCTCCATCAGGGGCTCATTTTCCAAAGAACTATCAACATAATGATACCTCTTTAGGGCCTAACCACATCCAAATCAGTTAGTAAACAACCCAAACGGGGATCTGTACACATTTTTACAGACAATTAACTGTTATCACGAGGGGCCCAAATGGATTAGTAGGCTCATTAATGTCTGAGGCTAATCGGTCCTTGATTGGAAATGTGAAATAAAGTTGTGGTTTGATCCAAATTGTGTTTGATCATGACACCATCCTTAACAATAAGCCCAGCGTGCAAACAGTAATTGAGTTTTTCTCTCTAAATCCCCCAATAACAATCAGGCGTTTACTCTGGTTCCATTTGGCTTTTAAACTACATAAAGCATTAAAACTGATGAAAAATGTTTTGCCTCATAAGCTACTGCTTTTTTGTGAAAGCCCTCAGATAATTTTGCTGATAACTATTATTTGGTGTTCAAAATAATACATACCTCTGCTTGGAAAATTGCCTTTCAAAGCCAGACTGGTAGTGATGCATTGTTGCAGCTAGTTGTATTTCCCTCAAATTTTGATCCAAACTGATTTGGATTTGATTTGGCACAGGTTCAATTAAGCGTGTTACAAAATTTCATGCATTTTTTTTATTTCTGTAATTATATGCCAATAAAATGAAGCACAAAATGAAAATATATAAAAAATGGATCATACTATCAGCTACATCCTCATTTTTATTTGTAGTAATCTAATAGTAATCAGTGGAAGTTCAGAAATTCAACTTTATAATCTAGGCATCTTCAATTTATTATTATTAATAAACACGTTTGTGCACATGCCAATAGCACTGAGAAGCTGTAAAGAAGTATTCTTTGGGTTAAATGCTAACTCTAGCATGCTAACTTGAATTACTGGAAGATGACTTTGGTTCAGTAAGCCGAGTGGGCTGTCTACTAGTCATGGATGTCATCAGTTTGAGTATTTGAAAGAAATCTGCTGGTGGAGCTGGACAAAAGGTCAGATCACCTCTGACAACCTAGCAGCAACTACAAACTTGAAAGCTCAAGAATAATACATCACACATAATAATAGCTTCTTTGCATCCTGATTGCAAATTGTCTGTTTGTGTTAAATCACAAACCCTGTATTGAGAATCATACAAAACAGGGGACTGTTAAACCCCTACATTTTTACATAATTGTTTGGAGACACAACTAGTATATTCAAATGGGAGTTTCAAAGAGAATTTTTGTATGAAAAAGGATCATCACAACAACCCATGAGGAAAAAAGAACATTTCAACATATAGCCCAGCCAACCATCCCTAAATGCAAATGTAATTTCCTGAATATTTCTCCTTGATTCCAAATTGTCTTGCCCTGCTTCTAGCATCCTAGAATCAAATTATGGCTTCAGTGGTTGAGCCTTGTGAAGCTCCAGCCAAAAGGATGTGGTCCATTAAAGTGCACCACCATTTTGCTAATTATGAAGCAGCCAGAGCAAACCACACACACTACTATCACACTACTATCACCTGACTCCGCTGCCAAACTGTGTTGTAGATACATGATCTTTAGCTTAATGGTTTGCAGAGACACTCTTCTGTTAGAAATCAAAAAACACTGGACATTTAACTTAGTGGCTACGTAAATCCAAATCCTATAATAAAACACTATTGCATATTCATATTCAACAGTATTTCTGAAATAAAATCCTCAGACCGATATATTAATTAACATGAATATAGACATACATGTTTTAATGATTTTGAGTGGCAATTACTTTTCTCTTGTCTCATATATAGTAATGCACCTTAAGAATAAATTCTGGCTGTGCAAATCCTAGTAGTCATAGGACTTGTAGTCATAGGAGTAGTAAATCAATGTTGTAAATGAGCAAGTATTACAATGGTCAGTGTTGGTGAAATACTTTTTAATCTTTTAATTGTCTGGTGTGATGCTGCAATTAGCTCGTCTGCTCCGATATACAATCCTCGGACAGTTTCCCTCTCGGCCAACAAACACAATCCTAATCCAGGAAATAGCCTGCAATCAGAATATTGGAGTTGACATCAGAGGTAGCCACAGAGGCGATTCCCACACACCCCTCCCATAGCTTCAAAGGTTTTCCTGGGCCTGTTATGGGTTTCCCTCGTGATGAAGTGTGACACTCCACAAACACAAAAGCCCCAGCCCTCTCGTGGGTCCGTTTTGCTTTTCTTGGATCACTCCACTCTGACCAATGCCAAGTCAACTTGGCGGTTGTCAAAATGGGCCCCATATCTCTGAGCAGTGTGTGTGGGGTGCTGCGTGCTGTCTGTGTATATGCTTGTGGTTATGTGTTGAGTGTGTGTAGATAGCTTGTCACAGTCATAGGGTCCTGTCTGTATGTAAGTGCTGGGTGTGTGTGTTTAATGTGCACCCATAGCCACCACCTGGTTGTCTGTGGGAGCTGCTCCACATAGGTCTGAATGATTTTGGTTTTTTCCTTGCATATGAAGAAAAAATATCATTATGAAATACTTTGTGGCACATGCAAAGTGCATTTCACTTTTTCAGTTTTATCTCATTATGTCACCCTAGAACATACTTACTAAGCTTCTGGTTTAAATTACAGTTTTGTTTCCTCCATTTTCAACATTATTCACATCTTTCTTCTTTCCTTCCATTTCCTATCCATCTTTACCCTGCCCCCATATTTTCTTTCATCTACCCACCTACCCTCCTTAGCGGTCAGCTTTTTTCTTCCAGTAAGACGTCACCTGAGCTGAATCACTGGACACAGCTAAGCCAGACCAGCAAACTCAGTGCCAGAAAACAGCGAGTTCAGGTCTGCCATTTGTCTTGTGGTTTTGAGTTGAGGATATTTGTCTAACATGCTGTCCAATGTCAACACAGGCTCTAAATACCCTAGCTGCTGCACGAAGTGGGCTTCCTTAGGGAGGATGAGGATTAATGCTGGGTTGGAGATGGAATAGTGGGAGAGGAGTAGGAGGAGGAGAAGAAGGATGATACAGGAGAGATGAGCATTGAGAAAAGGGATTGATAAAGGCAGTAGTTTGAATTTGGATGACAAACAGAGGAGAAGAAGAAATAATCACAGACTGAATCACCTGCATGTTGAGCTATTGAAAAATGTTTCTACATACAAGTTTCTTAAAACAAAACTTGTTTATTTCCATGTCTTCATCCTCTGTTTTTTCACTTCCCAGCCACAGTGTGTACACAAGGGGTTAACCATTTTAAGCTGCCCTGTGTGAAAGATAGCCTCCGATCATTCAGAACCATTTCTAAACCTGTGACTAACCATAAATAACAAACAAAATCCAAGGCCTCCTGCTGGCATTAACACCAGCATCGCCAGATGAGAAACTGTCGACTATAGGAGATGACCTCAAGTTTATGGCCTAAAACCTGTTGATCCTGAACGATTGATTGTCACCCACAAGAAAGAGCCACCGCCTCCATTAATTCCCTACCACCGTCTCAGCAAGAACAAGCAATTCTGCCATGAGAAGCACATCAGTGGCCTCTGCCTTAACTTTTATGAGGAGAATTCCATACACTGAGCCCAGTATTCCTGGTTACTGGAGTCTGGTAATTAAAGTGTATAAAAAAGAGGGGCAGAACCACTAAAGGGCAGTGATTTAGTGAGTTGTCACCCCAGTTCAGACTGGGCAACAAGTTCACATCCCTGCAGGAGGGTTGTAATGAAAATTAAACAAGGAATGAGACAGTGTTAAGAAGGAGAGGCAGCAGGGTTGGGAAAGGGGAGAAGGTGTCAATAGGATGGGGTCATCTGAAAGGTGATGACGATGATGATGAGGAATATATGTTTGTGGACACAGGTTCACTTAAATAACTTTCAACATACCATCATTAAATAATATTGCTGTTAGCAGTCCCAATAATGCTTCATAGCATAACTAACTGAACGGAAGCCAATGAATGTATGGAGCAAATCAATCTAAAATCATATATTGGTACGTAGATTTTGTTACAATAGGTCAAAGCTTTTACCCTGTTTCCAGGCTTTATGCTAAGCTAAGCTAACATCTTGTTTGGCTAGGATCTCTTGGCTTCAAGTTTAATGCACTTTACAGCTACGGAAGTGATATTGCTCTTGATTCTTCAAACTTTCTGCAAGAACATGGATAAGTGTGTCAAAATGTCTTTTGTCTTGTGTCATACGTTTTGAGTTAACACACCAGTGTTGTAGACTGAAAAAGAAGCACTAACCTTGTCCTGACCTTGTAAAAACTCTGACCCCATCATTTCCACCCTTACAGGCTTCATCTGCTTGGAGTGGGGTTTGATGCCTTCAAGTACCAGCCAGCTATAAAAGACACATCCTGATAGGCCTTCCTCTGTTGTGTTTAATAGTTGTCTCCCCCCCACATCCCCCATCGTGACCTCCGCCACCACACCCACCCTCAGCCTCTGCTCTGGCCCTTGGCTAACCCCTCATATTCAGGGTTCAGGGTCAGGGCAGCAGACTCTCAGCCAAGTGGGCGGTTACCCAGAGGAGTTGATGTGGCCCTGAGCACCAAGAGAAATTTAAGAGACCCAGGGACCCCTCTGATGTTCCCAAGAGTTTTCAAAGAAGGGAAGAAGCTGTGGTGTGTTTACAACCTCTTAAATTTAGCGAGGGCAGGAGTGCTGTGCAGGATTACGGAGAGAATGACGAAAGAGTAGTACAGTGTATTAATAAGTGTCACGTAAAAAGAAGTATGTGATTCTTTCATTGCTGTCAAACTGCTGAATAAAGACAGATAGAAGGATGATATACTTTCTTTGATGTCGTTCAGGGACTCAAACCCTTTCCCTGTTTTAAAAAAAGCAGAGTTTATTGTTTTCTATAACATGTTACACTGCAGTGTTGGCAATTACTGGCCAGCTGTAGAGAAAAATATTAGTAAGTACAGGCAAATACAGATAAAAGATAAGACAAGAGAAAACAGAGACGGCGTGAAGAAGAAACTATGGCAAATGTAGTTGTGACATTGTGGTGTTTAACAGAAAGCTACTAAACTAGGACACATTTCTTTTTATGTTAATTGGATCAAGAACTATGATGCTCGACTGCTACTCATTTCCAGTGAAGGAAGTCTTTTCCAGCCCGGAGAACACTGATTCAAGAGCCTGGTATCTGCTTCTTCCTGCTGCAGAACAAAAAACACCGACACGAACACACACACACATATCTAGTATTTTAAAATTACTTACGTATAACTCTTTGACATTTATGTCTGTATGTGTTTTGTGTGCTGTGGATATGAAGTACTTCATCTGGCGTTTCTACTTGTGGCCCACTTATTTCCTTAGCAACTATGATTACACAGTGATCAACACAATAGATGTAAATCTGTTAGGAAATATGTTTCACAATAAAGGCATTGACAGCACAAACAATAATACTCAGAAAGTCTATCTCCTGAAATGGATTCTTTGGCATAACAAATGCTGGCTACTTACGGCTTTCTGATGGCTTCATTTTTCACTCAGTATAACTTGCTAATTTTTACTGCTCAATGTCCTCCACACAGCCAGTGTCACTAAGTCATAAGCATGCTGCTCCTGGCTGATATATGGTTCTGCACGATGATGTCAGTGAAAAACACTTTCAATAATTGCTGTGATTAATATTCTCAACCTTCCAATACCTTACCTTCTCCATCCAGCACATATCCAAAGTTCCTCATCAGTCAGTCTCTCAAACTGTTTAAGTCCCCGAGTGATGCATGGCACACTGCCAAGCCTGTGTTTCAGTACACACTATTTACATTCATTCAAATTATGAGTCAATGAGTCTCTGGTGCATAAAATTAAAGAGGTAGGAAGAGGAAGAGGGAGAGTATTAATTATTTAATTGTTAATTACTTTATTGTGCAACAGAGGAATATTTTCCCTGCTTGTCAGTAGAAATGATGACATCAAAACTCATCGTGTTGTTGTGTTCTTTTCCAAACAGTTTTCACTGTTATGTTTATAAGTGAAAATATGTACGGACAGGATAAAAGTGGAGAGAAAAGTGTTATCCCCATTTATTCTATCCATGTACATCTCCGTGATATCCTACAGTTGGCTGGAATGTGAGACTGCCAGAGGACAGGTTTCCTCTTTCCATTCACACAAATTGTTTAGGAGGAAAAAGGTGAAACAGATATGTATAAACAGTGGAGAGCTTCCAGAGAGTCAGCAGAGGCTTAGAGGGCCTGGGACAGTAGCTGACCTGTCACATTCAGCATTCACACTGAGGAGACAGGTCTGCCATATTCTGTCTAGTGGCGTCAGACAAAATAAACTCTCATTTCCTCAATGTTGATGGACAAATTCATACGCCAGTGGGAAACATTTACTACATGCACACTTCCTTTGAGTATGGCAGTTTGTTCATGTACATATACAAAAAGATAGGAAAGAAATACAGCAGATTACTGTGACTTATGCTTCACTAACTAAACAGTGGACGTTCCATGTTAAGTCAACGTCAACAATGCAATCAATATCAATAAATGTAGTAAATAAAACCTTTCATCCTTGCTGCTGGATGCAAATGAAAAGAAAACGTTGTTGAATATCAATTTAATGTGTACATATTATAATGTATAATACATGGAATTATCAAGCGAGACATGCTACGTAGTACTATATACAAATTTGTACTTTCAAATATGTAAGTTTAGAAACTGCACATGTATCAGACATTTTTATAAATGGCTGATAAATTTTATGTCCATGTCTAAATTTCTTCCCTTTCATACACATGTATCCACAGGAATGTGATTATTGTAAAGTGACTACATAGTTTAAAGCTTAGAAAAAACAATTGTTCTATATGTATGTTATGCAGATATTGTATTTATTTCTTGTAATTTAACTTGTCTTGTTCACAATAAAATGAAAATATGGACATTTCTGGCACTATGCCTGCTCTCTGAATGAATGAGATCTTTAGACAGTGATGTTCAGTGTAAAAAAAATTGATAGGAGTCAATTAAGCATCTATTATTAACCTCCTATGGTTCACTGTCAATTATCTGTCCCATTAACTCTGTAATATTGTATGCAGTATGTTTAACACTGAAGATATCCAGCATGGCTCATATCTAATGTGCACTTATGAAAAAAGAGGCAGAAATGATGACTTTTAATGTCAATTCAATTTAATTAGATCTAATGAAATGGTTAAGGTCATTTATACCTCTGTTCCTTGGCTCTTACATGATTTATAGTAATAATAAGGTACGCCTATATAGATTATTCCCCACACTTGTTCTACAGTTTTAAAGTCAAGGCACAAAAATGTATTTTCTACAGTCATTACCATATTAACGATAATAATACTGTTCCTTTTAGAGATGGTAGGGCATTATTTCTGCCTATTTAAATACACAAGACATTTTGAAGAGAGACATATCTTAAAAATAAATTATTTTTTCATTAGAAATTGATACTTGCTGAAAATCACAAAAAAACAAGAAAAAATTGCAAGAAATATAATCCAACCACATGTGAATAATACTTATTTATTACATGTGGCATTTGCAAGAAAGCCCTGCAATTTCTTCCCTGTAGCTTTCATGTCTGTGTTACGTGATGCCAATTCCTGCAGTGTCCCTGTTGATGTTCATCAACAAACCACTGCGCTTGTAACAGGAAATCATTTTACTGCTGCACTGACTGACTCCTATTTACACAAACTCCCCCAAAACACTTAAGACAGGATATTTGATTGTGAGAAGTATTTTCCATGTTGTTTTCCCAGAGCTGGCCGTCATCCTGGGTTAAGCCCTAAACACATGAAACACACAGCTCACAGCATGCTTACAAAAAAACCCCATAACAAAGACCTGCAAGTCATTAGAGACATTTGCTGTATATTCCACAGGTCTGATTTAGTCAGACTTTGTTTGATGCCATTGTCTGCAATGTACAGGGTCAGTCATGTGTTGTACCTACTGTGTTGAGAAACAGTGCATCAAGCAAATGAGCTCAGGGAACAGATCACACATACACTATTTGCAGCAGTTACCACACAGTACCAAACACAATGACATTCAAATAATAAGCATATAATATGAAAATTCAATTCTACTGAGAATTGAGAAGAAAACCATTCTACCCACAGAAATCCCAAACACCAGCCAGTTGCTGACATGATATGCGGAGCTACCAAGCCAGACATGCTGTCATCTGACCCCAGCGAATGGACTGCCATTGCATACACTCTTTTCTTGAGTCAGTATCTGGACATCTTCTCAGTGTGAATTAACCAGCAATGTCCCTGTGGCCTGAGTCCCTGCCAGCCATTTTTGCTAATGGCTCTTCCCTGAGAGATTTACGATCCAGAGACACAGGACAATTAGAGAAAGGGAAACACAAAAGCCTGAAGCTCTCCAAAAGATTTATGGTTTACAGAGGTGCTATTTTTGAAATTGAAAGTCTAATTAGAAAGTGCTGATGGTCTGATCCAGTAGAGGACTCTGTTGCGTCTTCAATGTCAGGTTCACTTAGGTGTCACTTAACTGGTTGCCCCATTACCCTCTCTTGGTCCATGGTTCTGTGCTGTGACATGTCCTCTTTGTTTGTTCATTGTTGTGATTCTGCCATTAGTATAGATAGCTGTAATAAATGAGTCACAGTGAAAAACAGTATGTAGCATTATAGCAGAGCTTGCCTAGTACACAGTGTCTTAGATTACTACCCCCACCACCCCTGCCACCAACACGTCTCCACTCAGGAAGTAAGACAGGAAACACTTGTAGTCATGTTCCAAGACTCCAGGAACCTGCAAGGATATAAGACTGGATGATAGGGAGACAAAGTTGAAGGAAAGAGTGAGACAATGACAGATGGAGACACAAAGAGACAAAGGAACAGAATAAATTAGAAAATGAGAACGACTGTAGATGAGATGTTATATTAAACAGACCACTTAGATTGTTATAGTGCACATAATAAATTTAACTACATGGTGTAATATAACCACCCCATCTGCTCATGTGATACTGCCTTCCATTGCTATGCAGATGACACCCAGTTATATCTGTCAGTTAAACTATATTTGTTTGATATACAGTTTGGATTGCAATGACATTGTGATGATATCCAAGCCAAGCTATCAGAAAACATTCTGTGGCTATAGACAATCCAGACTAACAAACCCCACAGTAGACAACATTGCTGTATTAAAAATGAAGCTGCCACTTTTAATTTAAGTTCATACTTTGTCAGAGTTTCAAATCCAGCAATGCTTTCTCCAACCAAAGAATGAAGATAAATGTTGTCATGACTCACTCAGGGAAAATCATTATTAAATAATGTCTTTTTTATCTTTTATCTTTTATCGTTTGACTCTGGGGTGAAGATTCTTCTAACATTTGAATCTGGCTGCCAGAGGGGTTGAGACATGGCTAGGTCACTTGTGTAGCCCTTTCATCACTAATTATGCAGATTAGTAATTGTATCATATCTATGAGATTAACCACAATCAAGGATCATACAGATTACTGTAATGGCACTAAAGCTACAGTAAGCCTGGACATCTTCTACTGGCTTCCTCTCTCTGCACATCGTATTACTCAGTGATTGTGTTCGCTGATTGTCCGTGTTTAATGGCAGCCTCCATCTGCTGGTCCTGTGTGTCTGCAGGCTAGCAGCCCACGTCGCCCCACATTAGAGCCTGTTGGCGCTGGCCCCAGGCACATTCCGCTTCTGGAAGTGTGATTATTGAGGCCTGATTACAATGTCTGCAACCACAATAACAAACCAACCCTCAGTGAGTGCTTGGCAATCTCACAGCAAAACAAAACGGCTGGAGAATTAATGATGCTTCAAACTAGACAGATTTTTTTAGTGCTGATAATCTGGATCCAGGGTAATTTTCAGCAATTGGTGGCATATGGTTTGGTTTTACTTGGTGTCCAGCAACAGATATGAAATCTGTTGGACTATTCGAGTTATATGGCACCACATAAACAGATCCATTCAAGTTAATTTAGAGCAACTGGTCAAAGAAAAAGAAAACAATAATTTAGAATGACACCACAGAAAGTCAACATGAAAGCTGTAAAGAAAAAAATTTAATGAAAAAATAAAGAGAAAGAGAAGCTTACAGAATCAAACAGTCATCAAAACAGCGGTTCAGCTGTCTGGTTTGTGTTTTCCAAAGGATGTCTGTGGGGTGGATAAAGCATGTCGCTGTGGAGAGAAACCAGAGAACAGAGAGCATGCTGCTTAATGTTTGACACACACCTGAAAGCCCCCGTGTTCTCCCTCTGTAGAAGTGCCTTTGGTGGTCTCCAACTGCCTGCTTGTTTTTGAGGAGTGCTCATTGCCTCATCCCTGCCTCCAGGCAAAACTCCATCCCTATTCCTACCCCGTTCTCGTACTCTCCTCCTCCCCTCACTCATGAACACCATATTGTGCTCAATCTACTCTCACTCTCTTTCTTCTTCTTTCTGTTTCTCCGGTTCTCCATCCCCTCAGGGCAGCAGGTTTGGGTAGAAGTTTATTGCAGCGATCAGAGCTGATAACCTGTCTTCTGGACAGGCGTGCCACATGGGGCCACACCTTGCCCGAGGATAGTTCCATCCATGCTGGGGGCACAGAAACTGGAGGCCTAAGGCCAGAGGCTAGTTCTAGAGTCAGGGCGGAGACTTTGAACTGCAAGAGGAGCAGAGGGACATGGCTAGATGCTGGCACAGCAGCTGCATGAGCTTGAAGACCAGGGCAGGTGGAAGAAGCTGCAAAGAGGGGTAAAGGCCAGAGATGTGGAGCCAGGGTTAGTGACAGGGGTCTGCACGGTCCAGCTGAGGCTCTACTGATCCATGGTTGAATGGGCCTGACAGGTGAGAGAACAGCACCATCCCTCATGGTGGCTGCCAAGGTAGGGGCTGAGGGAAATACTGGTGCTGGTTGGTGTAAGTTGTTGCACTGTGAGGTGAGTTTAATGGGGTGGTAGAGGGGTGAGTGATGAGGAGAGTAAGCAAGAGGTGGAGAGTGATGGAATCAACTGTTACAGCATGCTGTGTGTGAAGGATTGTTTATACTGATGTTTCAAATCAAATATCAAATGAAGGTCTTAGCCAAACTGTGTCTGCAATGCAGTTGTTGGGCTATAACTGCACTGAGTAAATATTATTTATCTCAAATTGAAATGTAAAAAAATGTATGAATGAAAAACATGAATTAGAGTTATAGTAAACAGTAAATGTTAAAAGTACAAGTCAACTAAAGTACATGTTTCACCATCCACTCAGTAATAATGCTTCACTTAGCTGATGTCAGAATGTATGATAACAGGCCATGTGTTCTGCCTCCATTACAGTTGTAACTATGACTTTGTGTCACTTTGGTAAAAAAAACACAAGTTGGTTGGTCAGAAGAACTATGGGAAGGTGCTGTGTGCATTCATATTTATGCATTTGTTCATATCTGTGTGTTTCTCTGAGTGCACAGGAGATGTTTGTTGCAGATGCAGGACTGTGCAACAACATTCCATCTGCTTAGTTGCCTGGGTTGCCCTGTCTGTGCCACCATGATTCCATCACCTTCTATGGGTTTGAGAGGTAGTGGGGGTTGATTGGGGGAAGGAGTAGTGGTGGTGGGAAGTGTACACAAAAAGTCACCCTGAATCGGCCAGCTGATTAATCAAGGGTGATTCGGTGGCAAGCGCAGCCTACCCGCTCCTTCCTGGCTAGTCCGTGTGTATTTATTTAGAGTAACCCATGGCCAGTCACGCCTGACCTCAAACCATCAGGAGCAGCCACAGTTGCGCCCAGGCATAAACAAAAAATGTGTAATGAAGGTAAGAGGACTGAGGACAGGGTGGTGGGGGGCTGGTATTGAGGGGGAGAAAGAGTGGGAGTGCTTTCTTTTCTCAGAGATAGGGATCTTAAGCTTCACAGCAGAGCTCATGGATCCAGACATTGAGCTGAAATAAGTGCCTGTGCCCTGGTGTTTACTTCTCAGCTGACATATGAAGGCAAATCACTGACCTCTGTAGGAGCAGCAGGGTCCATCCATCTTTTAGACTCAAGATATTTTTTGTTGGGTATCAAATAGCCAGCAGTGAGGGAAAAACCTTTTCCACAAAGAGTTAATTGGAATGCCAGGCTACACAACGGAACAGACAGTATTTATGATTTTTTGAGAAAGGATATGTCGTAGCTGTAGTTGTGAGGAGTTTATTTAGACAAAAACATAGGAACCGTAGTTAGCAGCGAAGTTCAGTTGAAGGAAAACAAGATTGTTTCATCTGCTCCCCTTCCTCAAATGCTGAAGTTCATAAAGGGGTTAAGCGCATCAAGCTTGATCAATCTCATCATCTTAGCTGTGATGTGAGTTGCATGGCAAACAGGAGAACGGAAACAAAGAAACTCCTAAGATGGAGTCTCTAAGAGACCTATTGATTGAACATGAAGGTTAGCCAGAAGTCTGAGAAGGTTGGCTCTCAGTGGTCCCGTGTGGCATTGAGAGGCCCAACTCTCTGTCTTTAAGAGCACAAACACTGGAAAGAACAAACACATCGGAGCAGAGAGAGGAAAGAAGGAACAAATAACAACTCCCAACATGGCTGAGGATGTATATATGTCTGTAGGATGAACCGCATGGAGAAAGGTTAGTCTAATCAAGGACAAAAAAAATGAAGAAACAATACGTTGCAAATTAAATAATTGTATTTTCTTCAAATACATAATCGCAAGTGTTCAAAGTTATTTTAAAGGCACAGAAGGAGCAAAAGTCACCTGTGACACAAGATTCTTGTTTTTTAAACTCCATGTCCTCCGCACGTGTCTGACTCTTTGCCTTGTGTTGGTAAGCATTCTGCGTGACATGTGGTGATTGTCCAGGAGAGGCAGAGTGGCATTTCAGGTGAGCAGGTGGAAACAGGCAACATACCACCTGGTGTGGAGAGTAAAAGGAGAAGAGAGAGAGAGAGAGAGAGAGAGCGCAGGCTCCCAGCACAGCTTGTTGGGTTCTGACCCACCCTAACTCTCTGTCTCTACAAACCCACCTGCACTCTTTTTTCTCTGCCATCACATTCAGATCAGCCTGTGTGGCTGAAGCAGGAGGGGGCCTGTCTCCTGTGGATGCAAACAGAGGATGGGAGGACGAAAGAAGCGCAGGAGATAAGGAACATAGCAGTAAACAACAGCACCTTTTGTCCTGCATCTGTCTGAGCCTGGCATCCTACGGCATGTGACAGTAGAGTTGCATGTGGTACATTCGGCAGTTCCTGACATAGATGCTGAGTCATCCCAGATGGCCATAACTTAACCTCTCTCTTTATCTCTCTTCCACTCTCTCTCTCTATTGCTCTTGCTTCCTCTGTCAACAAAGGACACTCTCTGGTGTGCCTTTGGGGAATGGGAACAAATGATCGGGTTGACTACAATGACCAACATGTCCTGTCAGCTAATTAGATACTTTGCCTTTTAATGTGAATTGAATCTGTGAAAATGTAAGCATACATAAACATACACACAAGATTGGGATGTGATGAAGTTGGATTAACAAAATATCCAATAAAGAAGAATGTATTCTGATGTATTGTAATGTTAAACTTTTAGATGTCTCTTTTGAAAGGAATTCAGTTTTTCTCTCAGTCCTTTAGTTACTGATGTACTAATTAATGTAGGAACACGATTTTGTGTTATTGCAATAAACATACTGCATTATTTTATTGTGTTGTATATGACTGAGAGGAATGATACTTAACTATCTGCACATTTTATGCCAGAGAGGACAAAGTATAATAATTAACCTTCTCTAATAAAACTTCTAATATAATTATGCACATGCCAACTGTAAAAAAGCGCTCCCTGTCAGTTAATACCCCTGACAGCTTCTCACTTCTTGTTGAAGAAAATGAAAAAAAAAAGATGCATAACCCTTTGACTTTTGACAGTTTGGATTTAGAAGCTGACTTGACAGATGCTATGCTGTTCCCCACATCTTGAGATGGGAAAAAATATCAAAATGCATTATTAATTTCACAATGTGGATAGCCAATATTCATAGAGTGCAAAGGAAGAAAGGCAGGCAAGCAGGCTGGCGGATGTGCCAGCCAACGAATGAACGAGCAACTCTAACCTTGAGCTTTCACCATTGCTGGCTGACATCTCTGAAAACATGTTCTTTTTTTTCCAAGTGTGGGTTGTCAGCAGTACTGTCACAGGCAGGGAGAGGCGACATTAAGTAAAGAAGGACACATGTGGCTCCGTAAGGAGGAGGGGGTAGGGGGGGTCTCTGTAAAGTCACTCACAGAGTTCCTGTCATGGTTAAGTAGACAGGTGCTTACTGTTAACACTCCACTAATATCTTTATGCATATTTATGAATCCCCCTCCCCTATAATACGTTGCTCGTTAATGTCACAGCTGCCAAATATTGACTATGACTTTCTTTTAAAAAGCGCATAAATAAAACAGCTTTTAGAGATTCTGACCTGCTTAAATACATCGCTTTTCCTGTCCCTTTGATCAGAAAGCTTTTCATTATTTAAGCCTCCATGCTTCTTTATATTCTGCCACCTCATCTGCTGAAAATGTGCAATATATCTTTATTTAGAGTAGCTACCTATCCCTTCATCTACCCTACCCACACTTAATCCTCACTTATTTTCTTGTGTGTAAGTGTGGTCAGAGACATCTAAGCACTCTCATTATGGGAAAAGTTTGCGAGTGGGGCAAAACTTGCTGCTGGGTCTCATCAGTGAGAAAGAGGGAAATGGCTTTATAGTCTCTGAGGATTTGTATGCTGATTGCTCCCTAATTCTTACTCCTGCTCTATAACTGTGTCTTTCTATTCCCATGAAAACTTGGACAAGAATTGCACAGTGCTGCTCATGAGAAGAATTTTAAAGAGATGTGTATGGAAGTTCCTGCTCTGCTGCAAAATCTCTTGGGCAAACATTTCCATCACACAGACCAGCTACAGATGGCCTCTATATGGTATACTGTATTAAGGGAGAAATCAAAAGCCTCTATGAAATAATCAACTGAACATAAACAAACATTGAGAAATGTAATAGCCTGAATTGAATATAGTTTAAACTGTGTTCTTACTGACTGCAAATACTGCTTAAAGTTGGATGTATCTATCTTAATGATAACATTTACAGCAGTTTGCTGCAAACAGGACAAAAGGTCATTAGAGATAAATGAAAAAACACTCAGCCTACAGACTGACAACTCTGACTTTGCTTTCTAAAATGGTGGGCTGTTAGATGTATAACATATTTTATATCATAATCTACATTTTAAAAAATTGTTTTTGCAGAGTCAAATATTGTTTTATTTGTAAATCTAGTTTTAAGACCACAATGAAATGACCTTATGACATAAAAGAAAGAAGACGAAACATCAAAGGACTGATATAAAACAAATAATCACTTCAACTATAATTTGATCAAAATACATTTTTCAGAGGTTTGTGAATATGGTGAGTTGCACAAATGGTGATCATAAAATCTCTATTTACATAACGTGTGGGTGTTTGTAAGCAGCCAGTTGAAGAAAAGTTGAGTCTGTATTTGTATCTACCACGAGTAGACAAAGAGATAAGACCAATGATCAGACCTAGTGAATACAAAGAAATGTATATTAACATGTCCATAGTGGCCATGTTCAGACCTTGAGGTTTTTGCATTATGCTTGGATTTTGGTCTGTCTTCTCTTGCCACTGAGAGTAAACAAATGAGCCCTGTAGAGTCATGGGTGAGGTCAGAGGTCAAGACTGACGCAGGATGGCATGGTGTGACAGGCTTAGGCCAACTGGACTTTTTGTCCAATGAACAGATGTTAGAGACGACAGTGTGATTATCACCACAGCGACCAAGGAACAGGAGCAACAGCCCTCGGATGGATGCTGGTAATTACCCAGGCTCCCCTGGGAAGGAGATGACACGTGCCCGCCACTCTTGGAGATCACAGGGGCGTAACTAAAGCCGCAGCAACCGTTGTTAATAGGGCAGCAAATAAAGGTAGCAGTGGATAAAGGCAAAGAAAAAACAAGGGGGGGAAAGGACTCAAGGGAGTCATAGTGGAGAATTTTTTCTCCATTGTCCTCTCTCTTGTTTGTTTTGCACACTATGACCTTCCTGTATGGCAATGAATTAAAACAAAGTGATTTTGAATGAAGTTGCGCAACTGACTTCACTTGTGCAAGAAGAAAGTGAACTCCACTAAAAATCTCAAACTACAAAATGTTACTGCTTATTTTTCAAAGGAAATAAAGTATGAAGTACAAATACTGGCTAAAGTACAAATACTTTTCAGACTAAAGAAGCTACTTGGATAAGTTGTGAAACATTTCAACCTAACAAGAAAGAAGTCCAGTTGCCATTACTCAACATCCAGATTACTTCACCTGGTTGACTAAGAATCTTCACCAACACATAAAGTACAAAAGATTAGTATTTTGAATAACATGTATTCACATAAAGAGACAATAAAGTTCAACTCCAGTCCAACTCAGTAAATCCACTCTTTCGTCAGAGGAACTATAATAACAAACTTCTCGACACAGAAAGAACTATAGCTTCAATGTCCAGGTGAAAACAAAAATGTCACAAAGTCACCTCAAGACCTCTGCTGGCATGAAATCAGCTAGGAATCGTTTTAAGTGGAGCAGTAGTGTTTGCTAGTGACAGGTATGTTTTTGTCTTGCTCGGCAGTGTGTGATGCAGAGTGCCCACGCAGAGCTCTTAAAAGCACCATACAAGACCCCAAGTGTCAGAGCACATCACCACAGCCTTTTAGAACCACAAAAACCTCTGACAGCACCAAAATGGCTTTTCTTGCTTTTTTTGTGCTCCAGTCGGCTTCTTATAAATGACCACATTGAACTGCTGTATGGCACTTGACAGGCCTATGAATTCTTTTTCCTGAAAGGCCTCATGCGAGAAAATACACATTGCGTTGAGAGTTGTGGGAGGGTGTTCTGTAAGTGTGTTTAGACTTTGTATGAACTTAAATGGTTTTCAGCTTGATGGTAAGTTCTCTTTTGGATGTCAAAGAGAGCTGAAAAAAGTTCAAGTGGAACTAGTGGTAGGCAAGTGAGAAACTGCCAAAACATTATGGCATAGTGCATGATTAATCCAATAGATGAAAAGTGGAATGAAGTTTCAGTGGTGATATTGTGTTAAGGTTTTTGAAGATCTGTTGTCTGGCCCTAGGCAATAATAATATTTATTGTAATGGTTTTCCTAATACCATGAAAACTATATTTGTAAAGTTGGGCCCTATTTTCCTGGAACCAGGCGCAGTCAAAACACAAGCCTACATTCTCTGGGTGAAGGCATTGTGGGCGTATCCAACAATCTTTTTGCAATTTTCGTGACCCCCAGCGTTGAAGTTACAGGGTGCAGCCAGGCGCAACCAGGCACAACCAGGTGCAGCCTGGCTCATTGTGGAGGACAGGCAGAAAACATTATTACTTGGAGGAATGCTTTATGAGCAGGTGGAGTTGGTGCGAGAGCCAGTTATGGACAATCCTGTCCCTTTCTCTCATCCCCTTTAAAAGTAGCAAGCAAGGGAGAGAGACTGAGGTCTTGGAGATAATGCACTATGAATGATGGGAAGTTCCAAAATGGACAAAAATATACATTACAATTGTTAATATATGTTGTCAAGGATAGAATTAACAGAAAGGTGATCTCTAATGGTGCAGCAGCTGCTGGAATATCAGTGGGCTGTTTTTACAGCGTGATCAGTTAGGTTACAGGAAAATTAATTTGTACTCATCTTCTCCTCTGCATATGTGAAAACATCCATTTATGCCTCTAAAATACAATAAACAGATGAGTGTAAGTGCAAAATATCTGTCTCTATTTACAGACTGAATATTAAAAATGGAATATAGTTGTCATACTGTATATTTAAGCTAACAGATGTGCTGTGTGTAAAGTCAGCAGGAAGTGAACTTTATCCACTAAAATTATGGATGTGTTTCTATCTTTGCACTCTCAGCGTGTTTTTATTTCTTTTTTTATGATTTATTATCTCAAGTCTCAAGCACACCTTGACAATATACTGTGCTCTGTGCTTTACCTCTAACTACCCAGTGTTCACGTGATACTTGGATTTTTGCGTTTCATAACAATATCCCTAAAGATCCGGAGCTACAGATTTCTTCATGGGATTTTAGTTGTAAAACTTGGAATCTGTGAGTAAAAACTTTCCTGAATCTGAGTTTATTGTCATTTAGGCCTAACCTGTTGTTTTTGGCACTTTCCATGGAGAGATCTCTCAAGTAGAAGAACCAAGAGTGTAGAAGAGAAGAGACAGTCCCAGAGAGAATTAGCCATACTGAGCTCGACACATAATACTCATCCAAATAAATGGCAAGATTCTGGCAGGACATATTTTTGCGATTAACTTGCTGACCCATAAAAGTGATGTCCACAAAATGAGACCACAAGGGACAGTGGAAGTAAAGCAGCCATTTCTTCAGCTGTTAGAGTCAGTGTTAGCCAGTGAACCTTCATCTTTCAATTACTGTCATTCAGTTCTCAAAGACTAAAGGACCACTAGGGATTATTTGTCCAGTGCAGAGCTGCCAATTCATACATATGGCAAGCCAAGGCAAAGGCATGGATAAATCATCTGTAGTCAAGTCAGACTAGTTATTGCATTAGCATATCTTGTTCATGAATCACTTCAAAGGAACAAAATGGGGTCTATTCTATGTCAGTGATCCTCAAGGCCTTAAATGGAATGACCACATCTACTTCTGGTTTCCTGTTTTCTGAATACCTTTTTCATTTGGAAAGACCACCACTGTTGTTATTGTGCAATCCCTTCCTACTCGCATCTCTTTCTCCTTTGCTCTTTGAGACTCACATTCACACATCACATATCGCAAATGTCCACATGTTCCCTACTTCTTTGAGTGTTGTGTTGTCAGTGTTTCATGACTTATTCACTTGTTTTATCCCACCCCAGGCATCAATATTTAATAAGGATGGAAACATGTTTTCCCGTGGCTTAATAAAGGATGTGGTGCACACACACACACACATACACAGTTTGTGAGTGCATATGTGAGTGTGTTGTCTAAAGTAATGTAACAGCTTGTATTGTCTGATGTCTTTTCATGTGGTGCATAACAAACTCAGTGTCAGTCAGTCATTAGAACCTGACCAGCAGATGAGACATCACAGGTAACATCTAATATAACTCATACACATTTTATACACTGTATACAATCTGAACATATGTCATTAGATGCAGCATTTTTACATTATCAAATGAACTATGATACCTCAGTGCAATCACTGCAAGTAGCCTAATCATATGGAGTAATAGCTTGGAGTTCCGTGTTTTGCTCAAGGAAAGCTTGGACAAGAGGAGTCGGGGCTTTAACTGACAACCAGATGCCAGAAACCGATTAAAATAAATATTTCACTGCACTGAGCACCTGCTTTTTCACCATCATCAAAACCCAGCGTTAACTTACAAATGACTCTCTTTGCATTTGATCAAAGGCAAGGACCAGCCAGGTAAATTGACTAGTATAACCCTGTGCCTTTAGGGCAAGCAGAACTACAATTACATACTGTGTGACTTGATTAGCTACTGATTGGAACAGTCCTACAGCTATATCAATTCCACAGTTAACACTCATCAAATCTAATTCTGGCTGGAAATCCCCATGCTGACTGTCATATCCCATTGGCAGGTTGCATCTAAACTGATTTGCCAACCTTTTGTCCTCTCTAATCTGGTCAGATCAATAGAAACATTCACCCTTGATCTGGCAATGTGGGACACAAATCAATGTAAATATTGATCAATAAGTGGTATTGGATGCATTGGGAGGTCAGTCAGTCTTGGCAGGGTTGAGGCTAATCAGTTTAAGTTGGCCACAGGCAGTAAAATGGGGGCTAAGCGAACTTTAAATAGTGACCTGGCCTGCAGCAATGGAGTCTTTGGCTCATTCTCTGTCATGAAAGCTCCCACAGAGAGGGAGAGATGAGGAATGAATAAAGGAAGTTTTATTTAATCTGTCTGATCATTTAATGGACTTATGCAACAGTCGCATCTGTCACATTGCTGTTTCATTTTCAGTCTCACCTGTACTAAAATAGATTTTTGTATATTGTCCCTGTCTTGTGAAACCATGTACAGTGTCTTTAAAACGTCAACGTTTTAGGCTCTATGAAAAACGCTTTTTAACATTCAACCCTCTATTAGGAAAGTACAGTACTTTGTTATGGTTAAGGAAGCTTCATTATCCTGGTTATAGTAAGTTAAAGTAAACAAGTGAATTTGAAACTAATCTTACTGTACACTCAGAAACACCATCAGGTGTCTGGTTTCAATCATTTAGGCTGTTTATTTCTTTTCTAAATTTATATGTAACGAAATGAGTATTTTCTCACTTGAACATAATGAACATACATGTAATGTTGCTGAAACAATTAATGCAGTCATTTTATCTTATGAAAAAAAATAATCTTTTTAGCACTTTTGGATATGGAAGAATGTGACACAAGTTTTACGTCTGTAACACACAGTGGCTACAGTTAAATCTGGCAGATTACATGTGGCGCTGACAGATAAAATATGCCTATAATATCAACACACACACAAGCCTTAAGAAGGATAATTAACACAGAGCCAGTATATCTAACCCTAAATCCTGTTCCTAATATATTTTAGCTAATTTAATCACTTTATTTTGTACTATATAATATTTTTTTATTTTACATGCTGTGTTTTTCTCTCGTGTCTTCTTTCATTCCAGGATGCATGTCCTGGCCTGACCAAGGTCAAGGATACACAGAGTCATTACAGCAGATGATACATATAAATAGGATGAAAAAACCTTCCAAGGGTCACATGACATCAATGATAATGCACCATATTCTTTGCAGTTAAACCACAAAGACCTTATAAAATAAGAACAAGAAAGAAAAAAGACAGAGGCACATGACACAGACAGAGAGGTACGGGAGAGGAGGAAAACGAGAACATGGTAAGTTGTGGCAGAGTCTGGGCCATAGATGACCTTTTCAGAGAAAGCCCCTTACGCAGTCTTGGGCCAAGGTACACTTTTATTTATAGAAGGTATTTATAGAAGCGATTTTCCTGAGGTTATCCTGAGCAAAATGCCAGTTCTCATTACCGGCCGGGTCCTGCCTGTGCCTCATTTTACGGCTGGATGAGCCCAGGCAGTGGGGGACCCAGCATGCAGCCCAGGGTCACCTATTAAATCCTCATGTCCAAGAGAGCACCGTCATGCACTTCTTGTTCTACATTGGGTGGGGCTGTGAACCAGTACTAACAGAGTGAGTAAAGGGTGGCCAGGTGTATGCGTATGCACGTGTGTGTGCTTGCTATTGTGTGAAGAGTGATTTATTAAGGGAGTATGGCATTAGTACTGGAGTTTGCCACTTCATGGTTCATAATGCAGAATATAAACTATTCTTTAGGATTTTTAAATTACTTCACTTCAGTGGTTGACAAAAATGTCAACATAAATGTTGCATTCTGGGTGAAAGTCAAAATGGAACCAAAATGTACATACAGTACATAAGCCTTACACACTTTTCTGAATTAGTGTTTGTGTCTGTGTGTATAAATATGTCTCTCATCAGAGCAGTTATAAGTCATCCTTGAAGCCTTCTGGAGAGGCCCCGGAGCATCACAACAGCCTGGCGACACACAGTGTATAATGTCAACTCAAAGACATTTACAGGTGCTATGGAATGAAAGTAAAGAAAAACCTTCTGTCCTCCACTAATGATAGCAAAGAAAGAAGGCTAAATTAGATGCACACCTTGCTAAACTAATAAGCTGTAATATTGTGGGTTGTTCTGCCCAAAAAAAATGCATGCTTCTTTTTTCCAGACTAAAACTATAAAAAAACACACCTGCACATTGTTCTACTCATCTAGCTCTGAACAGCACCAGAGAAGTGGGCTACCTGAGACAGCAAGTAGCTCAGTGGGTAGAGCAGTCGTCTACATGTTGAGGTGTCCTTGGACAAGACACCGAAGCCCCGTAGTAGCCCGAACATGTACTGTCTGGCAGCTGTCCCACAACAATTTCCCCAACAAGATCAATAAAGTATATCACTACAGACTGGACAGTTACAGTATGGTACAGGCAGAATGACAACCTATTCACATAGCGCAGCAATATTTGTTCCTCATCGGAAGAATCTTCTGCTGCTTTTTAGACTTGAGTGAGTTTAATACTATTGGCAGAACGGGACACACAAAGTAAATGGCTCCAAAATTCAGTCATCAAAATTACCTGCTTATGCTAATTGCCGTTGCACAGGAAATACTATAACTGCTGCACATGCAAGATATTTTTCTCTTTGTAACATGGAAATTGCACTGGCCTAACAGGTACTGAACACATCTCTATCTTTAAATAGCCATCAAATGTGAGACTTTGTCACATTGGGGGAGGTGGGTGGGGGGTTATATGGCCTATAGCTGACATAATTTCAAAGCTCCTCCCACAGAGAAGGAAATTTTCTCGAATTACATTTTTTCATAGAGGGAGATTCTACCACAGATTTGACATAATCTTCATATTACTTCTTGGCCTCATCAACAGGACCACATTGGTGGTTGTCTGAACTTGGCAGTTTCCCCATATCACTGTAACAACTTCCCAGTGTCTGATTGGCTTATAGGCTCTAGTACATATATGTAATTCTTTCCATCCT
The DNA here is from genome assembly GCA_032362345.1 of Sandelia bainsii. NCBI lineage: Eukaryota > Metazoa > Chordata > Actinopteri > Anabantiformes > Anabantidae > Sandelia > Sandelia bainsii. The sequence goes on from JAUMHL010000015.1 coordinate 9,055,780, forward strand.
ACAAGGCTCTGCAACACTTAGCACGAATGGTGTAGTTCCAGAGAAAAGATAGTTGATGTTAACTTGGCATTGCGGAGTTTTGCTCAAGCCAAGGACAAGCTAGAAGAAAGTAGAAGGCACAAATTGCCAACTGACAAATTTCATTTGAACCACCTACTGTAAATTCAAACATAGGCTAGTTATAAGTTTTTGGATATTTGAAGAGAACTAAATTTTAACAGACTGCACCACGCACCCTAATGGTGCTCAATACCTATAGGTTAACTACTGATACTATTAGCTTGCTAAAATGACTAGACTGAGGATTTTTAGAAGTTATTGAACGTTAAAAGTTAGTACTTGTTTACAGTAAGATGTTACTCAGTGTTCCTCACACTGTAAAACCTTATGCTGATAATTTCAGGCTAACTGGCTAAATATGTTGTGTGCATTAGCTTATTCTGATTATTCCTATTGAATAGACACTTCTCCATGAATGCATATATACTGTAAATAAACCCATATTTACAAAACATTTACTTCCCATATTTCCTATATTTACTATCCCTCTAAAATGGTCTTTTTGTTATGTTGCAACTTGTGATGTTACAGTGACTTCCTGTTTAGTAAATCACTGGTAAACTAGTAAAATATTTCCTAGGATTTTTCCACAGAAACCTGCCAATGGAGTTATGAATAGCTGGTTTGATCCAATTCTGAATTACTGACCATGTCTAAACAGGCTTCTACTCCACACATGACATTCATTACTAACTTTAACTATTCAGTTCATCTTTATTGCAAGATAAATGTAGCTCATTTTCCTTTCTTTCTTGGAGTGGTAAAAAAGACAAGGGGAAAATTAGATATACAGTTCAAATTTAATCACAGACACATGGTCTGTAAGTCTGGCTGCCATGCTCCCACAATGCACTGCACTGACAAAGCATAACATCTTCATTTCAATGATCTTCTTCTGTGAGTCTCCCTAAATTAGCTAAAATCTCATAAGCCATCAATATCACACACAGTTTTGACCACTGAGCACAGACTCTAAAGGTGGAGACCCCGCCTTTCTGCCAGAGTGCCCAGTTACCTTTCCAAAGCCACATAATTCCCAGTGTTTTGGTGTTTGGAAGTGAGGGAGCTAGGTCTGTCCCCCAGGGCTGTTTGCCTGTCTGTCTGACATCAGAGACAGAGCGGCATCTTCTGATCTGCCAGTACCGAGAGAGGATCTGACAGGCTTAATTTACAATGTCAGGCCTTTCAAAACCATTTCCCCCTCATGCTGACAGCAATCCTGCATTTATAAATTAGCAGAAACATTAACCTTTAGACTGATTATAACGTGTTCTGAGAGAGGCAAATTAACTTCCATTTGTTAATGTCAGATTTTGGGTTCAAATGGTAAGAAAGAAAATGAAGTAAGGAGATTCAGAAGATAATGTGATGTATCGTGTGTCCTAAACTGAAATGTTTTGTCAGGTTTTGATGATGAATATGATATTGTTTTGAGGTAATGTGAAGCATGTTGCACAGCAGGTGAAGCTTGGTAATTGCAGTCTTGCTCTCATTACATGCAGCACAAAGGTCTTATTGTTTTTAGAAAACATGATAATATGTACTGTCTTTTTCCATTTTACAAGATGTGACCTTAAAAAAAAAAGGAATACAGAAAATTACAAGTACACAGATTATGTTTAAAAATTTCAAGTAAAAGAAATATTGCAGATGTGAACAATGCCAAATGAGATAAATATGAGGTCTCCTAATTTTTTATAAAAATGCCACATTGCTGTTCAGTTACATCAGTGCAACTGTTAACTTCTGCCTATCAAACCCAGAAAAGTCTTTACACATTGGCATGTAACAGCTTGTCATGAGGAACTGTTGCAGTAATATTTGTGGCTATTACCCTAATTAGAGGAAAGAACGCAGATGGTGTTGTTTCACAAACTCACAGGCTGAGAATCAAAATGTCACCACTGCCAAAATTAGTGATGGTCTGAGAAAATAACCTACAAAAAAAAAACTGCACAACTCTTTCTCAAAGCCTAGTTTTCATTTTCAGAACTTCTTTCTTCTCTTCAAGTGAGACTGACATTAAATGGCCTTTCTTCCTTGATGAAAAAACAGGGTCTTTAGCGGTGAAACAATGGTACTTGGGTACCATATGCTGCATTTAAATGCTGGAAGACAGCTGTGAAGCCTGAGTGTTCCTGGATGTGGGCCAGCTCCCAGAAGAAGGCTTCCACTGGTTGGAAAATGTTTCCAGTAAGAGCAGGAAGAAGCCACTTTTCATGGAGCAACTTCCAGATGCAAGACACAGAGGATAAGATGAGTGCATCTGTGTGTTTGAGTGTGTGTTTGAGTGTGTGTATTTTTCCATGTGTATGCCATTACTTTACCACATATGTAGTCAAGCACAATCTATGTCAATGCCTCTAATGAATGAAATAAAAAGGTGAGGTTTTCTACAGGTGGACATGATTGGTTCCCTTTTACTTGTTGTCTTCTACCTTGAGCACTTCAGTGATTGTATTTCTCTTTGTTGCAAAAGGAAACTTTATAAAGAGTCAACTCTATTTTAATACTGCTCTACTTTTTCTGTGCTCATTTAACTTTTTTGTTTTTTTTATCAAAAAAGGTGCATTTTTATCTTACAAGCAAAACTGAAAAAGAATATCTTGTATTTGTATTCACACATAGCAGGTGAAAGGTGGATATGCAGCTGCTCTGTTTCTGACTCTGACTTTATTACTTACTCCCATAGAAACTGTCAGTCAATCAAATCATGCTCCTTCACAGACTAGCCCAAGGGTAGAGTGCTAGTGCACCTTCTCAACAATGTTACATTGTTCACTACATATAGCGTATCTACCACAGAGAGACAGCGGATTCAATAAGAAGACCATGAGGTAAGACGATCCCCTTTGTTGAAAAGAATGCTGCGGATTTTATATTGCTGAGCTGAGCTTTTATGTGATGCTTGAACATGGTTATGACGAGGTGAGAAGTTTCCAATAACTGTATTTTGCCTTGAGCAGAGATTAAACTGAGTCTATGCCCAATGCTAGAATCTCGGATTACAAATCTGGATCCTGCCAAAGGCAGGGGGTGGGGGTGAGGGTTACCTCATCTTTGTCATTCCAGAATATTTGCCCTGCATAATACCTGTTTTTTTGTGATTTTGTGTGTAAAATTTTTACCAAACACAGTACACTGAGTCTTGCTTATTGTTTTGGGATTTGTGAAAGAACTGCTCAGTTTGTGCTAGATCTAACAAGTGCAGATAATTTCCTTTATTCTGTCTGGAAGGAATTTGTTTAGGTTTATTAGACAACAAAGGAAAGTGTGAGGCACTGCTACCACCTATGAACAGAAGGCATGAGGTCTGATAGCTGCTGCAGGTAGACAGAAAATGAGAAAGAGACAGAGAAAGAAAGAGAGAAGAAAATGTGTGAAAGAAAGAGAATGAGACATTTTCAAGGGGAAGCAGGTTGGCATCAGATTTACTTCTCAGAGCTTTAATAAAATGTGCTCAGATAGCCCCTACTCATTACTATACTATGAGTATTGACTTTGGCCTAGAGTCATGACCAGATAAAATGGTGTAAGGTCTTGTCCTAAGTGATTACTTCGAATTACAAATCTGTCTGCATGTAACCCAATACAGCCTGTCTGCTGAGCACTTCAATTCACAAAGAACACTTCCAAACAGCTTCTGCACATACACACACAATCTAGACATGTTAGCTAGGGGTGGATATTTTAAAGCATGCATGATTATAAATGCCTTATATACAGTACATACAACACTAGTATGAATACATACTATACACAAGCATACACACAGGAGGCAAAGGAGAGATGGGGTCTAATGACTGCAAGAGCACATGAACACCTCCAACACATACACACACACACACACACACACACACAGCTCCCTAGCTCTCTCTCTCTGCTATCTCACAGTCACACTCAGTCACCCAGTGTTGGTATAGTGTCTGGTCCTGACAGCTGAGTTTTAATTGGCCAGGGTGGTGCAGCATGGGCTGCTGTCATGCGGCTGGCAGTTTGAGGGGTTGTGGGACAGGCCCCACCGTGGGGGCTGTCAAACGGCCCACGGTCGCCACGGGAACCCCCACCGTGGGTGTCCCGCCTCATTTAGGAGTACACAGACAAAGCGCCAATTAAGAAGGGGTTTAAACAATCAAACAGAGTTCCTCAGGGCCCACAGGCAATCCACAGGGCATAAAGAAAGACAGACAGATTTGCACACAGATATCCATGCCTACACATACACATAGACACGTTCACATGCACATAGACAGATAGAAAGGTAAAAATAGACTGATCATGACTTGATCTGAAGACATAATTAATGCTTGTTCACAGGACTGCATGGGTGAACTTGTGTGCAGGCATCCCTCTGAATTAAAGTGGAAATTAAATGTGACTGACAACAACACAACACTGAATCAATAAGAAAATGTTCAGAATATAAAACAGAAGTATAGTATTAGTTATTTTCTGCTGAAGGCCATCGGGAAAAGCCCATTCTTTTTATGACAGATTTTTCAATTTCCAAGTTCATTTCCTAGCTGTGTGGTCTTAACTGCAAACAATTACTGTAGCCACCACTTAAAAAGGAAACAAAAAAGAAACAAGCACAACCTCCTCTGCATCTGCCTGTGTTTGTCTGCCTCCAGTCCCACAGAAGGAAGCGCCACTGACTGATATTCCCCACTAAACTGATGAACCTTGCATTTTTAAGAGCAAAGCAGTGTCTTTAATGTATATCTCTGTCACTCCCCTCCTTTTGCCCCATCCTCTGCTATGAGCTTCCATATGCCACTTCCATATGGCCCTGCACCCTCTCCTGACAAGCCCATGGCTAAAGCCCATCCATCATTCTAGGGAGTGCACTCACTTGTTATCAGCTCAGGCTGGCACTGGGGAGTAGGAAACACAGACAAGAATAGGGGCTGGGAATAGAAGAATTCAGGCAAATTGCCTGAGTACCTCTTAGAACAATTTTGTCACAAAACAGAGAATCATTTGGCTGTTGGCTGTTTTATTTTGCATTTTTCCTCTGGTGATTTGAATGACAGATTTCTAAATCTCAGTATGGAGATGGCGATGTGTCTCTAAAACTGCTTCCATCTCCAGTTTCAATACTGAGGGTAAATGAGACCATAATGCAAGTTGTCCTGGAGGGGGAGATACAGGCATGCAATCGAGCTGGAGTACCAAGAAACACTACACTACACCATGTTGGAGAAAAAAGCCTGAGACATGATCTACAGCTCAGTAAAATTAAAACTATACATGTCTGTATACTCTTGCAAAAAGAAAAAAATATAACAATAATAAGGAAAACGAACATGAACATGCACAAATATTGCAATAGAACCAAAAGAATCTGGAGAAAATACATCTTCTCTCGTATACAGTAGAAAAATAAACACCATCCTTAAGACCAGATGCTGCTTGAATTCATGATGTTTATCAATGCCAGTATAAACATGGACCACAGACAGTTTACATTTCTATTAGAGAGCATGTTCTGAACCCTCTCTGTATTAGAAGAAAAATATATTTTCAAGTAGAAGTGCGTGGTAATAGAGGACTGTACTCATATTTTAAAAACATTTCTATAAAAGTCATAACATCTAAAAAGAGAATTTTTCTAAAAGTGTCAACACACAACATAATTCTATATCTTAACACATCAAGTAGGGCCATCAGTCTGCTGAATTCATTTGCTTGAACAGAGTGAAATTAATTCAGAAATTAACCAAAACACACCTCAAGACTGAAAGGTTTGGTGGTTGCAGGTGCAATGACATTCAAATACTGATAGAAATCAGCAAACTCTCAGGAGCAAAAATGACTCTGCATTCATGCAAACATTGGAAGCAAAAAAACAAAAACAAACTCAGTTTGGTATCCACTGGTGTAAAGCACCACCTTGAAACAAAAGGCAAGGTGTGGAAAGAACATCCACCTTGAAACTAAGTAAAAGGTGAGGAAGATGATGCATCTGGAGATAAGGAAGATGACGAAGTGGGGGCATTGTGGCCATTTTGTGGTATCACTGGTGCCAGACATTCTATCTGGAGGGACATGTAACCTCCATGCGCTTGTATGCCACAGTGGTCACACTAGTAGTCACCTAGGGAGCAGAGGATGGGTAATTTTAAACCCCATTAACAATCACCATATTTATTTATGAGGCTGAGCCTGACTTGGTATGTATTGTTGCCCACACTTCCTTACTTACAATGAGTCTAGTGGACAGACGATCCTTGTCTGAGGCTTCCTGGGAGGAAGAAAAGCTTCACTTTCTTGTAGACACTCTGATAGCATGAATTATTGAGAGGGTGTTAGGAATGGAAGCAACTTAAATGTAATATGTGGCCTTGTTATTGGCTCCCACCTTTTTCTTTTACCTTTCAACTTTAATTAACACTGTGGGATAAAGTGTGGGCTGGGGTTGGAGGATATAGGTTGTATGCAGATCTGTGGCAGTAGCAGTGTTAGTGTGCAAAAAGAGTGTGTGTGCCTGCATTCATTAGAAAATCAGTAAGCACATATTTACTCCATATTTCTTGCATTTTTCTGTCACTGCCTATTATCGCCAACAATCAATAGGCAACAAGATTGTGGATTAGCTCACATCTTTAAGGCAGGCTAAGGATGGTTCACTTTGACTATCTGAATTCAGATATCTCTTCAGATATTACACTTTACACTGGACCAATCACAAAACCACAGTGCAGCTGCATGCTCATCCTCCTCTGCCATTAAAGTCAAAAGCTCTGCCTGATCAAAAACTCTGTGTCTGATTCTGCCCATGTGTCTCAAAAACAAGCGCTGCCAATATGCCCGTCTCTCTTCACGCTCCCCAAGCGGGACACTGCATCACCACTGTGCCCGAATGACTTCAAACACCACAACACACACAACAGGCGAGGAGGCTTCCTGATGTAAATAAACACTCAGGCATTTTACCATCAAAGTGGCTGAACCATTGTTGTGGTCAGTGTTGTCTCACACGTGTCATGTTGGATGATGTGGCAGGGAGTGTGTTGGTTGTTTTGATGTACGGTGGTGCTTTTCATGACCTCTTAAAGAGTTGTGGGGAAGGGGGCATGTGTTCAACCACAGTGCTGAGCCTCTTTCGATCAAAGTCAAGTGTCAAAACAGACAATTGGGTGGAGAATGGAGATGGGACTACATACAGAGTGTTTGAAAATCTTATACAGATGCTGAACTAACATTTTCGACATATCTACAGTGCCTATGAAACAGGGAGTCTTTAACAGGATTAAAAACGATTAAAAACGCCATATAAAAGGAACTAAAAGTAAAAAATTCTCTTGGATCTTAACTATAGCAAAGAAACTATGAGACTACACACACACACAATCCATTGCTCTGCATTCAGACTCTAAAAACAAGGGTTATGTTTCTTTCTTTAGGTCTCCAGGCTGTCATTCAAAGGGTTTGTATTGTAAGCAATTTTTCTTTTGCCGTCCTCCACTTGTCTTTGTATGCCACTGGCGACCATCATATTAAAACACCTTTGTTCATGTTTTCTCTCCCAAAACTATCTCTTCTCACTTTTGCCCAGTTTCTTCAAAAGATGTGTCATCTTTTTACATGATAGGTCTGGACCTGCAGTAAAGCCCTTCCCTGTCCAGCTGTTTTGTTCTGAGGTTAAAGTCTGGGGAGAGTGATGGGGGGGGGGGAGTCGAGAGCAGAGGGAAAAAATGAGCAGAGGGCTTCTCATCCTTGGTCTGATCATGTTAGCCATAAAGATGTGTACATGCATGTATGGAAGTGTGACACAGAGAGTGAGAATCAGGGCATGAATATTTCCACCCAGTTTTCGCAGCAAAGGCATTTCCATAGCAGGTGGTCTGGCTCAGCCGCCATCTGGAGGCCTCGATGGCCAGATAACCTTCGCTATTTACAAACCCCAAACTTTGTTTAGACAGACCCTCTAAAAGCCATGTGATGGCCAGAAAAAACCTCAGGCTCACTTATGTTAACCATCGAGACTTGAAAAAAGGGAAAGTCACGCTGAATTTCCCCAAAACCACAAAGAGAATACTTCTGCTGGGAATATGTAAATAAATAGTGAATTCAAATAAGATTGTGCAGTTGCGTCTCAGACATTTTGCATACCAGAAATCAAAGTCCATAAAGTGGAAATTCATGGGGCTGCATATGAAGTAGTTTCCTATTATACCTCGCCCGAAAAGTAAAAATAATCATTTCATTTACATGCTAGGAATGTATAAGCAGTGCAGTTTTTTTAGTATGGGAAATTATTTGACAGGAAGGTGTAATGTCTAAGAGCAATTATGCATAGAAAAAAACAGTCAGTGTTATGTCATTTTCCAGATGGTTTTCTTAAATTTGAATTGGCTTGTGTTTTATTTGCATTTCTTTGTATTTCTGGGAGTATCTTGCATGAATACAGCTAATCTTAAATTAATGTTTACAAATTTGAAACTTGAAACTATGTATGTAATTTTGTTTTGCATAGGTTGCTGCAGGTGAAGAACTGCTTCAGGAGTTTTGTTGAAAACTAGGTCATCTACATTGGAGATATACCTGAATTCAACACTCTTTCAATTTTGTTTGAACATCCTTTTCCCCATGCAGCTTCTCAGCTTTGTGGTGATTGGGAGTGTAATACAGGTCGACTACATTAAAGCCATTTCCGCTAAGTGAAATATGTGTCCTGTCAATGCGGCTCATTCATTATTTATCCGTTTGCTCACATCTGAAACAAACCTGAAAAAAACAAAGCTGTTTATGGCCCTATGGATCGGAGGAGCACTCACTGATGTCATCCAGGGGATGTGCTGCACGCTGATTTATTCTGAATGTTATTAACCTTTCCCTCTGTGGAAGGTTCCACTCACCTCTGAGTGAGAGAGAAAAGTGTGGGGGTGTATGATTGGGAAAGAAGAATTGGATTGCTTCATGTTTGTTCGGGTCAATCTGGACAAACCCTGTTTCTTAAAGTTCAAAGCAGATAGCATGTGGTCTTTCATTGTCCTGTGAGTGATTATGAATGGTAAAATAAAGTCACTATGACATTGCCGTAACTGAGCAAGCTTGCTGTGGATGAGTTCCAGATGTCCCTTCCACACAAATGCATTTACTACATCAATAAAAATACTTTTGATTATATTTTCATTTCAAGAATATCTGGAGCTATCATTGTAACTGGAACAAAAGCTTGTGAAAAGGAAAAAGAAGATCAGAGGGAGATGACGAGAGACTGAGATTCCAGGAAAATGGCATTATTGATAGAATTTTACCATGGGCTGAGCAAAAGGGAAAGCTCAAGAGAAGAGACGGACTATGTCTCTCAGTACACAACCAGCACCTAATTTATCATCTCATTGCAGGAGCAAGCAAGGAAATTAAGTGATAAGAAAATCAATTGCGTACTCCTGGATCCATATAAATGTTGCTAATCTTTAAAAATCCCAGTAAATGTGCAGTGAATGCAGCATTGAGGGGAATGCAGGAGGTTGAAGTAAAGGGTTGCAAGAGAGGATGTGGGTGAGGAGGGGGGGTCGAGGGGCGTGGAAGAGAGGGTCATCAATCACGTCTGCGTGACACACAATGAAATCTGACCGCAGCCCAAGATGTTTTAATACAGCATCCATTAGAGCCCTCAAATAAATTGCCATTTGGAAAACAGAACATAATACCAGCCAAGTTTTCCTCATCCATCTTGCAGTGTGTCATGTAATGTAATTGCGTTGTTAATTTATCCAAGAATTTCCTTGCTACACCATTTCATCCGCATTGGTTAATTTCCCTGCAGAGTATATTTTCTCCCTTTCCCTCAGCTAGCCCTCCCCTCCTCAAGCTGTATAGCTAGCAGGGGCAGAGTAATGTTTCTGCTTAGCATGGCATTAGTCGAAGGGCTAATCAAAGCACTGAAGTCTGTGACACTTTATCAATGCCTGGCTGTGCTGGCCGTGTGCCGACCGACCTCACTGTAGTGCAGATCCAATCAGGCCTCCACTGCCTGTCATTATGTTCCTGCGACAGCAGGATCACTCAAAAATGCCTGTGGATTACATCAATATTATTGACAGAGTTTGGGGGCATTTAAAGTTGGGTAGTGGCACCAAATGCATAACACAGCGGACCGACATTTCCTGAGTGTGGACCAAGGCATTACAGCAAGCTTTGGAAAAGACAACAGCGAGAGAGATGTATGACCATGTCCAGGGTAAATACAAAAATCCATACACCTCCTAAAATAAAAACAAGAAATTAAAGAAAGAGATTGTTTTACTTTGAACAATAAAAATGTAACTTTGCAAACAGATTTTTTAATAGGCTGAGAACTTGTAAATGCAACAATAACACCCTAGAAATTGTCTTCATACCTAAAATGGCTATGTTTAGATAAGGGATTGGTATATTTTGAAATACTTCCACAGCTGCATGGTGTGATATCCACAGGTGCTGACCTGGTCCTTGGTCTGACACTGACACCACTGACAGTACATAGAGAGGGACTAACACAGGACCCTGTTGGAAAAGTCTTTCTTTGTATCTGAGGAAAACCCGAAGGTTTTCTCTGATCACCTGACTGAGGATCTTGAGGAGGGGGCTGGGATGTGAGGGTAGGATTGGCCCTATAGAGGGAAAAGGACAAGGTGAATAAGATACTTTTGTCTCCCTCCTGAAATAGTCTTCTCTTCCATCAGACACCATAAGGGTAGACAGCAAGTGAGGAAGTGAGCAAAAAGCCTGTGATGATCAAAGGATGACAGGAGAGCTAGAGGAGGAGATTCGACCAAAACAAAGGCTCATTCTAAAGTTCCCTTGTGCAGGGTTCCATACCGGCTGACAGAGAGGGAAAGACATGGTCTCCACCCCTCAGCCAGCACTCATTTCTGCCAGTGGACAAACACAGGCAACAAATAAGCTCCTGCTATTTCATCCATCTGTATTCAACACCAGGTCCAAAGTACGCATGACTAGAGGACTAGTTCTATGAAGTTAGTAAAAGCTAATCTGAGATTGTAGGTTAATCATCTTCTTAGACACATATATTTTACATACATTACATATTACATTACAAGTACTCAAATTCTTTCCCAAATAGAAGTACTAATATCACAGTGTAAAAAACTGTGTATTGACCACAAAACATACTTAAGGTATATTGTTTTATGCACACATAATGCAGAATAACCACTTTCAGACGATTGTATTATTATATAATATATCATACAACCCCAATTCCAAAATGTTGGGACGCTGTGTAAAATCTACACGAAAACAGAATGCAATGATTTGCAAATCTCATAAACCCATATTTTATTCAAAATAGAACCTAGTAAACATATCAAATGTTTAAATTGAGAAAATATACCATTTTAATGACAGTATTTGAGTGTTGGATGACTATAGTTACTGATTACCACTGGAAGACTACACAAATCAAATGCATTCAAATGGTTGTTATCTGAAGCTGATCTTGTGATACTGACGTCCATTCAGCTTAAAATTAGAACTCTGTTTCAGATCTCACCACATGGGACTGTAACAGTGTTTCCATGAGTCCAACTGAGCTGGCTTCTCTGTGTTCTACAAATCTATCATTAAAACTGCAGCGGTTTACAGAGAGGAAGTTTCACTACTTCCAGATAAATCAGTGAAATAAAGACACAAACTTTCATGCATGTCCAAAAAGCAGCAGCCCTACAACCTCACAAACCTCAAAGCCAAGGCTGCAGAAAGACATATTTATTTTCATGGTTTCGAGAGGTATAATCTGATGTGATTATGTGGATTTGGCTGAGCTGAATGTCTACATGTGAATGAAATGGTCATAGTTTTAAAATCAGCACTGAAAAAGACATATTGTATAAGTTTTACAAATTACTATATATCCGTGAGCATGTGTAAGTAATAATCACGTATTTCAGTTTCAGTTTCCATTGAACAAATTCGATACTGGATTAGATTTCACACCTTTCAGGAGACCACATGCTACATCCTCAAGAATCCGTTGAGCTGGAGGACTCAACTGGAGGACAAGATTCAGAACACTAACCATCATTTACTGATTTAGAAGGCTGTATGAAAATGGTGTTGAATACAGTTTTTGAGTTTAGTTTTCTGCTTGCTTGACTAGGACTGAAAATCTCTTTCTATCTTTCTTTCAATTAACGTGTGTGTTCATGATCTGACCTTAGAGCCCACATTGGCTCTCGGATCCACCTCCACCCACCACACTTTTTCTCCCCTTCTTCTTTGGAAGAGTAAATGATGTCTCAGGAGAAAGAAGACAAGGAAGAAATGTTTGCTTCCTTAATCTCACCACCTCACATGAAGAGCAGCTATACCATGAAGACATCGAGGGGGTCCTTGAAATGTGCACTCCGTCTGTTTCCTCTATGCAGCCTGTCATGGCCAATGCGGCTGAAGACAACAGAAAGGGCAAACAAGTACTTGTATGTCCGTCATTGTTCTGACAGTTGAAATAAAAGGTTGGCAGAACTGAAATCTAGCTTGGCCCCCTAGACGTGGCCTTCTCACTTCTTAGTCCAGACTAAGAAAAAGTGTGCAATAAATTAGTAATAGTGCTTTACCTGTCAACAATAGAGGCACTCCTGGCTATCGGCCCACTGGCATGTTCCGAGAACTCAAATATGTTCACCCACAGTCTAAAAAGCAAAAAAAAAAAAGCAATGCACTCAAAAAAAGATTCAAAAAGATGGAAGTTTGATCCCTATATGGACAGCTAAAGTTGGATGGGAAGTGAATCAATAGCATTTACTGCTCCTTCACGAGCCATCATTAGTGCCCTGGAGCACGAAGATCAGTGGTAGACTTAAATGTTTATACATTTTTAACTAGATTATTGCTCAGTGATAATGTCACTTTGACAAGAATAAAACAGTATACACAGTCTTCCATAAGCAGATTTTAAATCAGCAAACTGATTTTCAAAGTGTGCTAAAGTGAATGAAAACAACTATCTGGAAAATAGGAAATTGAAAAGGAAATACATACATAGCTGCACAGTGGGGCTATTCAGATGAACCTCTGCCATCTAAAATGAAAGCTTTTCATTTAAAGTCCTTATCCATAGGAAAATCTCTCAACTTCAGGTGTATCACATGTCAACCAGCTTCTGAAATTAGCAAAGGAATCTGCCTAATTGAATTTGCAATCAACTTAGACTTCAGCCCAGGAAGTCTACATCCATTTGTGTTCCTTGTAGCACCATTGAAAAAAAAAAATGTCCATGTTAATCTGAAAATAATACTTTATGGTCTTGGTATAACTTCAAGACTTTTCTACACAAAAGTCAAATATTTTCTCCAAACATAGGGTTTCAAAGCCATGAGCTATTGACACTTTCTTATTTATAGATAGATTTTCTGTAATGCAGCTTTGTTGTTATATTTCGTTGGCCTTTCACAAGATGCTGCATTTTTAACCTTCAGACTTTCATGACCCTTTAAATCTTTCTGTGGGATTCTACAGGCTGGTAAAATGGTTATGACCTCTTTATCTGTTTTATGGACTCCCTGGCCATTTCAGATGGGCAAAAATCAATGTCATTTTTGACTGAAATCAATTGAATTTACTGGTGGTAATTTGAACATGCAGCAGAATAAGGATGCAAGGGAATTGTGGGCTGGAAAACCACTGATGGAGAAGTCTGCCTTGTCAGTAAATGCTATGTTTGAACTTTAGATTGAATACAGTAAGAATTAAGTGGCAAGAATTTCAACATAAACAAATCCATCCATCCATTAGCTGCTTATCCTCAACCATAACCTTATCCATAACTGAAATATTACTTGTTTTAATTCCATGTCTTTTGCATTCTTCAATTTCATGTAAATGAATTTTAATGCATGGCTTCAAAGGAAAAGACATACATCATGTTTTATATGACAAGACAAAGACGTCATTGATCATTTTGTTGTGAAAGCCACATCTTGGTAATCCCTCTCTTCCCGCCATCGCTGCACTGTCTAATGATGCACAGATTGACACTGTAGCCCCTCCTCCCTTCCTTTCCTCTCCTCTGCCCATCTGTGTGAGAGATTCTAGCATACAATACCGCTTCTGCATGTTTCCTGAGATGTGCCTCCCAGCCTAGGAGAATACGGGATTAATGAGATAGATTTATCTTCTTTGGTAATATACCCGCCATTGTTTTCTCCATGCATGTCCTAAATGCATCCCAGAGCGCCTTGGGAGAGGGCTGCATCATTGAGTCCCATAGATCAGTGGTGCATCATTTTATTCTGCATTTCCACTTCCCTTTACAAAAAAATCATAATATGTGTGTGCATACACATATTATTCACACGACATTTCAGCACTTTAAGAAGTGTGTTATTCTGAGTATAAAAATCAATATTGCAGGTTTATGCTGAATCTGTATCTGTCATGATTTTCATTCATAGTTCACAGTTATAATATGTGCACACCACTGTATATTATAAATAAGTACAAATATTAAATAAAATATATTGTTTTATGATCATTTATTTAATCAAACTAATAAATGCATACTGTTAAGCTGCACTTAAGATGCACTTAGAATAGTCCCAATTAGTTGTGATAAACTATTTGTATGGTTATATGTGTGAAGCTGATGTTGTGTTACTTGTTAAATTGCTTATAAGACCTTACTGATTAAAATTTCTTAAGCAAGAAAAATCTGTTATTAAGAGCTTTCCTGATTAGTCTACAATCCATATCAACACAAATTATGATCGTACACTTTACTGAGACTACATACATGTACTCATTAAAGTGCAATCTGAAACAACCTGGAGCTACTCATATACATGGATAGACAATTACGGTGTCCTTAGGAGAGTAGTTAAAATAGGCTAAGAGTCAATAATGACTTACATGTTCTTATTTGGTTTTGTCAATGCTTTGCCCTCACTGGGAAATTGTTTTGCTGCACTGCCTCAAGGATGATGTAAATTAGCCAAGATTTTACATTACTGCCATGCAGATGAATATGTGAAAGTTCCATCATGGAGGACAATTACACCATTTACGTAGATTGTCAGCACAGGACTTATTTACACTTAGATTAATTGCGTATAACAAAATTTAAAATGACTAATGATTATCTTTACAATATTATTTCATAAAATTTAATTAAAATTTTACATGCAAAATGTATGCTTCCGTTAAAATGTATAGGATGTATAACACATCTGAACAAAAACACAAATCCCTGTCAGGGCATATTTTCATAGCATCTGTTTGAATAGTCAGCTGCTAAAAATGAGAGGACACACACTGTAATTATCAGGGCATGAATCACACACACTATCCTCCCATTGCTATGCATTCCTGCCTGGGTGGCAAACCAGAGAAAAACACACAGTGACCCTTGGAACTGGTGGGTGTTCTGCTAACAGGTGAAGACCCAGCTTTCAGCACGGCAGAGATCAGGTTTCTGAAGAAACCTTGTGAGAGTGCGAGAAGCTGAGAACTGATGATTGTTAATGTTCTTCGTTCAAATTATGAGTGTGTGTGTGTGTGTGTGTGTGTGCACTTCTAATGCAACAACCTAGAGCAAATCAGGCACACATCTACCCCCAAAGTCCCTGGCCTCCCAGTGTGAATGGCAAGTGTTTCGGAAATTTACAGTGGGAGTGATTAGCTCATATTTAAATGCAGCTTAACAGCTAACTTCCTGAAAATTGCACAGAGGTGAAGTAGTTGCTGGTATTTGGCCATCCCAGTGGTAGCAAATCTTCCCGAGTGAGTGGCTAAAGGTTTCTGTAATTACTGATTAAGAACTTAGAAATTTTTTCCGGCCTCTTTGTTATCACTTAGAGGTGAAAACTGTGAGATCATATGTAAATTTATGCACTGTATGCTTATTAAGCATGAGATTCAACTTCAGCTTCCAAATTTCAAAGTATACAAATTCTATAGACATGTACTTTTAATTAATTTTTCTCTCCTATCCGGAGCCAGAGTTGAGAGACAGTTATGTTCTTGCTGAAACCCTTTTCTTATGTTTCAAGGTGAGGAGAGAAGATGAAGCTAAACCTGCCGAACCGGCAGTTTCCAGAGAAACAAATGAGTGATCGCTCTGCTGGAAGACTTTAGCCCTAGTGTCACAGCAATGTGTGTGGCTGTCTTAACTTGAAATGGCGAAGCAACTGAAGATGGTTTCCTCCCCTGCTCGCTTCTCTCCACACATGCACAGCCATCAGCAGGTTAATTAACTGTGAAAGCTGCTCACTTGAAACCTTAAATCACTCATTCAGCGTTCTGTCACGAGCCGCCAGCTTAACCACGCTGACGAGGGTTCCGCCTTGTTTATCCAACGCAGGAGACAGCAACATGGAGGTGGGGAGAGTGGGGATTTAGGTGGCGTGGTGAGGTACTGTGCATGGGGCATCAAATTTGGACTGTGAGAAAGGAAGGAAAATTTCAGTAAGTGATCTAAAATCTCATGAAGAAATATACCCCTGGGTGTCACTATAAATATGTCGCTGCTTTCTCCTATCTCTGTGATTGCAGATTGCCATTCTTTGTGCTCTGTGAAATGTAATCTGTGGCTTCAGACTGTTTGAATAATAACAGGTGGATTGGATATGAAAGTCTTGGGTATTTTGGAGGTGAACCAATCCCACGCACTCTACCGACATTCCTCCCGAGCACATGTAAACCCAGACCACTCTTTCATTGTTGAACATAAATTCCATACGAATGTATATGTAAAGGCGGTATTTATTCCTTCTTATCTTCCAAAGCCTTTCTCTCTGCTGCAGGGTATGATGGCAAGGAATTCATAGCATTCCACAGTGAAGGTGGCATGGACTTCCTGAGTGACATCTTTCTGCCAGGCAGCCAGTCCTAAGCTCAACTTTCTTCACACCCTTCAGGGCTGGTATTAATCCTGCTTCTATAGGTCATCCATACTAGCCAAATATGTTTGCTTAGGGAGAACTGTGATGTTTGCCTGTTTTTCCTCATTAGTCAAAAGGCTGTGGAAGGATAGGCCTTTCCTTCTGAGCAAGGTCCAACAGAGAGGTTGTGTTCATGTCTGCTCATTTCTCTTTTTAACAGGTTGGACATGTCAGAGGCACTGGTTCATTTTGTTCTCACTGCAGGGGTATTGACCAGTAATGGCACCCTAGGGAGGACCGCACTAATATGTAAGAGCTTTCAACAGCAGCAAATATCTGGGACACAGATTTGGATTCACTTTTGTGTGAAAAAATCCATTCATTTAAAAAGGAGAAGATGAAAATAAAGTTGTGTTTTTCCCTTTGACTGCTGAAGTGCTGACAATATTGACCACAAACAAAATGACTGGCCCTGTAGTGAAAATGCGTTCCTTCTCTCCCCCGCCTGCATTTACAATCCTCTGTCCTTCCTTTGAAACATTACTGGTGAATATCACATCTATAAATCACCTCCCATCCAAACAATCTCATAAAGTTTTTTACAGTGTAATTCATGCTCACCAGCATTCTTTGTTTAACATTTATGTTTATTGATAAATGAAGATAGGTTTAAATAATTTAGACCAAACATTAGCTGTGAGCAGGGAGATTAATAATTGATGGGGTGTGTGAAGGGCTGGGCCACTCTGGGAATAGATAATATTAGCTTAATGCAGGGTTGTGTGAACAGGGGAAGTGTAATGGACCCGCTGCCTTTAACTGATGATGGTTATTGTGGCCTGAAAGTTGTTACAAAGGGGAAAAACAGGGTCTGAGTCGCACATAAGGGGGAGGGGTCCTAGTGTGGTCATAGATTTGGCTCATAGGAGCTGACAGTGCAAATTGTGGTTTTAATAGCAGGAGGTTTACACATTCTATAGTGAGGCCCTAATGGTCAGGTCTGTGCTTAGCATAAAGGGAGAAAAATGGCCCTGTGCTATTAAAATGAAACTTGAGAAGGTCTTTGCACTTAGTTTGGTGTTTTCTTTTTTTCCCAATCTCAGTCTCTGTCTCAGACTCGGTCTCTCCATCACTCATTTTGATCCCCTCCTGTCCATTTCCTGCTCAGGGTGTCACTTAAGTTTGCCCACACACCCTCAACACACCAGCTCACAAAGTGATCCAGTGCGCTGACCCTGTGTGTGGCAGACAGGCTCATTTTACACAGAAAACTGAGGACACAACAAGGTCACATCTGAGCCTGTGCAGCAGATAGTGTTCTGAGAATAATTCCAGCATTACATTAAATATGAATATATGAACAGATGGAAACCTGAAATGGAAACATTCTCTGACCATCTAAGGCCATACTGTTATTCCCCAGAGAAGTGCAAAATACTGTACATAAAACAAAGGCATATTATTGAGGCATCATTATTTTTTTTTATACAAAAGCAGAAGGCAGCAATGTTAGATATTACCCATATGCTTATGTTAACGGCTGCTTGGTGCCTGCAGGTCAGCCTGCAACAAAAGTGCCTCATTTAGTCTCTAAGGGATACTATTTTTGTTGTGCCAGGCTAGTAAAAAAGATACAGAGGGATAATGTGTATCAAAAGCTGACGAGGACCCCTTCATTCTATATTGCTATCACAGCAGCATATTAGCATCTAAACAAAGGAAACAGAATCCCCTGCAGCGCAGCTGTGTTTCAAGTGGTCACTCACAGCTTTTATTTATTTCTCAATCCAACACATTTTATGCTGAGTAGCTGAATTCCGTACACTACCCCCCCCCCCCCACCACCACCACCACCACACACACACACACACACACACACACAGAAAATTGTCTTGTGTCTTCAGTACAAAAGTGTTGAAGTTGCTTCTTCTTTTCTCTTTCTTCTCTTCACTCTTTCCCTCTCTTTTGTTTGACTTTATCACAGAGCTATGACAGCTGTCATCGCTCCACAGCAGGCCTCAGATCTGCATTTCAAGGTTTGTAGGTTCCTTGGTTCACCAGGTTCTGCTTGGGCAGACAACACAGGCATCTCATCTGAAACTCATCTTCTGATGAGTTGCTTTCATAAACAATGGGTCACACCTACATGCACAGCAACAGCCAAAGCAGGTTCAGAACACTATTATTAATATTATGATTATTATTATTATTATTTAGGGCAACATACTGTACTGAGCTATGGTTGGTTATATTATTTACAGTACACCATAATTAGAAAGTTCTTATGGCATTGTTATTTATCTTTATATTGTATCTATTATTAATATATTGGTACTTATTAAAATATTATAAGACAAAGTACAGAGTATAAATTGGAATTTGTGTCTCTTTAAAGATATGACTAAAGATATGGACTTAATGGACTTAGGTTAACATAAAGTGTGGAAAGAGAGGAGAAGCAAGGTAACAAAATGTGACAAAATCAACACCGATGCACTTCATTTTCTTTATACAAGGACAACAAACATCACTCAACAGTTCCGTAAATGTCCCAGTATTAGCTTGCCAGATCATTTTCAATTTCAGTACTCAGGATGTTCAGGACAGTAGGCCTGATGGACCTGTGATTGAGGTTCTAGTGTTTTTCTGCTTTTTCTCATTGAAATAACCACACTTATGTTGAAAACTTCAGTAACTCACTTTTGACATTGAAAGCTTGACATCCATTACAAACTAATGGGGGTCAATCATTGCCACAAAAAATTCACATAATTTTTTTTTCTGCTCAGGGATAAAATGTCTGTGTTGTTCAGGTAGCAATCAGAGGCAGACAAGAATCCTCACCCTTGTTAAAGTCCTGACAGACAGACTTGTTTGTTTCTTACCCAGACTGCTCTTCTCTAATGCTGCCACTGTCAGATTTGAAATGCCCTTTGAGACAAATGTTTGACTGGTCAGCTGGTGACCCGCTTCACAGTTCACAGCTCCTGGATAGATGGACAACATGCTAAGACCAAAACCTACAATTTGGCAGATTTGAGTTTGACAGCACATTGAAAAGGATCAATAATAACCTGTCAGGAAGAGGTAGCCAATCCTTTTCATTTAGGTATAAAGGTGAAGTTGGGTCTGTTGAGTTGCAAACAGATAGACGGGAGAACAAAAACCACATTTCCACCACATAGGTATGAAATAAAAACATAAAATAGACATAAATATATATACCTGAACAATACATCCTCTTTGGTTATGTTTCTGTGTTAATTCTGTTGTCCGAGCACAAGCACAGAATGTCTGAGTGATGTCACCGTTGACTTTAAGTTGATGTATGACCTCTAGGCATGGGGAGGCCTGTACATACGTATGTAAGCAGTCTAATTTACACAATGCTCTGAGCAAGCTTTACTCCATAATTCACAGGCTTGTGTTGTTTGAACCCTCTTTCTCCCCATCAGACAGCACTAGGTCTGTGGCTGCACACAATTTCAACTCCCCAGCTCATCTGAATAGCTGGAGGCCTAGTCGGAGAGAGATAATAGACCAAAGGTACAAAGCCACACATATCTCAGTGCATGTATGAGAGGAAAGTGCAGGGTCATTATAGTAGTCTGGGAAGGCCCCACTCCCCTCACTTTCTCTGATGTGTGTGTACAAGGGTGACATGTCATTGTCCTCATGCTCGGCCTAAAGCAAAGCTCCTTTATTATCGTCTCTGAATGCATAAACCCAGGACAGGGCAATTACAGACAAAACGCCAGGGCATCTTGAAGTCATTTTGAAACAATTTTCTGTTCATTTTTTCCAGTTCCTTTTTTAAAAGATGTCTCCAAATAAGTTTCATTCTCTTTATAGAACAAAAGCAATTGTAGATGATTTTGTGTATGAATCACTATTGACATAGAACACTTGTTTCAAAATTAAAACAAACTAGAATTTTAAAGTGACAGTTAAAGGTAATCTTGGTACAAAACAACCACCAGACTGAATGTTTATTTGCTCAGCTACAAATGGAAGAATAATACTGAGAAGCTCTTGACATGATTCTACAGACTAAAAGCAAAACTCAAATTTCAGATCATATGTTTCACTTTGGCGAGCCTTCAAAACAAACTTCACTGCCGCCAAATCTCAGAAATGTTACCACGGTTCCTCTGTTCCTCTGTGAGAGTATGATGATGAGCCGTTCTCCCAGTTCACAGCACTAATGGTGTCTGTGGAAGGCATGCAGCACAGAGTTCCAGGCTGGCAGGGACGTGCTTAGAGCGGTACACTTGTCACAGCCCATCATATGAGTGCTCCTCAGAACTATAGCCGTGAATAATTTCTTCAAGATCCAAAAGTCTTTCATTTTTTTCCTACACTATCTTTACAGAACCAACCACCAAGTCCTTGTAAGTATTTCAACACTTGCGATGGAGAAAGCAAAGAGATGGAATAAAGTAGTAGTCTCTCTTTGTTTAACTGAAGAAAGTTTGCAAAACTGGGTTCAGAACTTGACATTAAAAGAAGAGCTTATGTGAGCAGTCAGGCAAAAAGAAAGTCAGGGTAGCAGGCTCTGAAAGGGATTGTGGGTAGGAGTTAGCTTATCTAATTGTAAACGAGCACACAAGTGTGTGGACATCATCATGCACTTGTCATAACATGGCTGCCTGTGATTTTGCTCTGCTGTGGTTCTGCTGTTTGCTAAAGATTTTGTTTACATTCAGCCATGCCGTTTGTAATTCCAGTTTGAGAGCTCAATTGTAGCAGTTACTGTGAGATAGGTGCTCCACAGCTGGAGAAACAACAGAATGAAAAGATTTATCACAAGCATACATCACAATTATTGCCTCATTCTTGGGCTTTATTTTCAGTGTTTGTGCGTCAAAGATGTGCAGATATGCAATGCAAAAAAACTTATGAAAGCTGTTTTCATTTGTTTGCTCTGTTAGTTTGAGACTAATGGTGAAGATGAAGCAGACTGTTGAAAGTATCATAGTGTAATATGATGAAGAAAAATATATTTTTTACAGATGGTCAAAATAAAGGTCATATATTAATAATGCAATCATAAACACAAACCACAACACAATAGTGCTGACAGACTACACTACAGTATAATGTACATGCAGAATACACTGATCCAAATTCTACTTACACATAGGAACCGTGTCAGCTACTGTGTCAGATTTGAGGCATGAAGTGATTTCTTACAAGATCAGTGAATGGCATGTAATTTCACACCAAAGTCGGTCTTATGCTTGTGGCACACTAGCGCTTTGAGCTAAATGCTATTATTAGTAAGATAACCAATTCACAGTGGTGGTGCTAACAGGCTGGCGTTAAGATGGTATTATGTAGGTTTTCTCGCAATATTTCAATTTGCAAGTGGTGAACTGACTGACCTACAGACAGGAACTATAGCAATGACATGAGAAAGGAATATATCTAAACAGCAGTGTGAGAGAGCAGGCATGAGTACTTCACATCAAATTTACCTTGATTTCACATTGGAAAGGGGAAAGTGAGAAAAGCCTCCTGATGCTCATGTTCACAAGCGTCTGTCAGAAGAACATCAACATCTTTTCTTCACAAAAACTCTCTGTCCAAGCCTCAGAAAGACATTATAGAGCACATCTTGTGGTTTTCCAAATTTACAGTACATTAGAAATAGCCACATCCTCCTCTATTCACTGGAACGTCCTCGCTTACCAGGTGTCACTGGTTCCACAAAGGTCAAAGCTGAAGGAAGGAAGAGGCAAAAAAAATTTTCAGTGCAATCCCAAAACTGCTGATGGATGCACTTCCTAAGTCTTTGCATCCACACACATGCTGGAACAAATGGTATGATTGTATGCTAATGTTCTTGCTTGTGGCCATGCATTATCTGCTCAACAGAGCAAAAGATTAAAAACAACCACCGATCACTTGTGTTTTAAAGAAAAAAATATTTGTTCGACAGCATTTTGCACTTCTCATTTAATGCCACGAGGCATTAATGCCAAGTAATGAGTCAGACTAATCCCTCATTGGTTTCTGTGGCTTTGAGCATTAAAACTTGATGCGTCTCCTCACTTCGCTGTAAATGCCTGTGGACCTCTTAATGTGCAAGCCAAATGCCCTGCTGGGTTGGATTGACCGTAATGGATTTGGTCCAACGACAGATATCCAGCTCTCATAAATTGATTTGATCTCTGAGGACACAGAATGAAAGATGATTTTTACAATTGAGACATCAATGGAACATAGACCACAACAAAGGAGCTGGAGAAAGTCAATCCCTGCTAAACTGGCACAGGAAAAATCAAACATGTTACTCAAATGACTGATTATTAGCTTCTCTAAAGTGCTTTTATGTTATTTTTTGTAAGACTGCAGATTTGCTTAGTACAGTTAATAAATCCTAAACCAGATTAAAACCCAACACAATAATTGTATATATCATAATAATAATATAATAAATAATAATAATATTAAATAATAAATTGTTGTTGTTACTTTACCTTCTACTTAAAAATTATATTCTTATTTTTGTTAATATTGTTATGCAAATATTTTAAAGATATCTAATGTATCACAGGGGTCTATTTTTAAAATCAGTCTGATTGCTCATAAAAGAGGATCAAATAAAGTCATCAGATTACATTTAATGCATTTTTTTGTTTCCACAGGCCACTGACATAAATTAAAACCATCTGAAAGCGTCTGGAGTGCATTTCATTTTGCCTTGATTCATGTGCTGTAATATAAGCCCTCTCAAATTCCCTGCGTGGCACAGGACAGCAAGGCGAGTGAGCTGAGTGTGTCAGGAGATTAAAACCTAACCATGGGATTGGACTCAGGATGTAGGCATCAGATAATATAGTAGAAATATAATGAAAGTGTAAACAAAAACCTGGCACATGAGAGAAGCGCCTTCTCATAGAAAAGATTCCACAGGCCTGGCGCCCCGTGAGTTATTAACAGCTGACTGAATTACATCCTTCAAAACTTTAAGTGATTTGAGTTTTACCTTTGCTTATCTATTGTTACATAGCATATAAAGACATCCTTAAGTACACAAAGAGGACTCTGTATGGAAGGGATACAGTGAATTTGCTGTTGGGAATCCTTCCAAAGATCACGGTTTAATTATAAAACTGCCCCATTAATATAATGAAGATATCCAGATAAGCCAATTAAATCACTTTAGCACACAGAAATCTACAAGGACAGATTATGATGTGTAAGGCTCTTGCACTCTATCAGCACACTGCTGAGCCCTTCTCCTGTGCGAGCTGGGTTTACACCTTTGTGTCCTTGTGTGCCCGGCTGCTGTAGTGATAGATTGGTCGTCACTTTCATGTTGAGAGCAGCGCTGAAAGAGACGCCTGCTGGACAGCTGTGCTGGCACAGACTGCGATCCTTGCTGCCAAGTCACAGAGCCTTTCTACCCCTGCTGCTCCCTGAGCACTGCTCAGTGCTTAACCATCAGCCTCTTCCCTGTTGTACTTCAATGACAAAACACACGTCAGTCTTTAACAGCTCACTTTGCACTGGCTTGGCGGGCTCAGTCCGGCTTTTGTGTTGTTGGCAGGGTCACTGTCTGAGGTGTATGCTGGGCTGGGGGGGCATATAAGGTCATGTTTAGTCGCCAGTGTTTATCTTAACACATTAAATGAATGAAAAAGTTTTCATAAGCGCAGAAACACCGATTGCAATTTCCCTGGCTGGTGAGAGCTGTTACCATTTTATTTACAGTCTAAAAGAACTCACATTAAACACCCAGCTGGGAGAGGCATCACAGCAGACTTCTAAAAGACTACCATAGGGTTTCAAAGATCTTGAATTGAGACTTTTAGTTACAGTAATTGAAGAAGTTAACATGAAAAATGTAGAGAGGCATAATATATGATTAGCATTTTGCTGTGGCACCAGACTGCATTAATAAGAGATGATGAAAAATCAATAGCAGTCATTACACCACTATGCAGGATAAAATATTAACTAGTTTGGAAACTGACCTGAGGAGATTTCTTTTCCTCCACCAGTGAAGGCTTGATATGGTTATTGGTAATAAACACCTACAGTGGTGAAACTACTAGCTGGGGAAATATCAAATTTGCCAAAGAGATGGAAGAGGAGCTGTTAACCTTCAGTATAATTAGACCAACCTGCTTTCTGGTGTTTTCCAGTACAGGCAGATGAAGGTTTGAGCAGAGAGCATGTTAAGTAATCCAAACCCTGGGAAATGCTGCTCCTGTATTTGTAAGCTTGTATTGACCCTTCCCTTGAACACATATCAAAAGTATTATGGTTTGTTGGTGTCTTCCTGTACGATATCACATGAACAAACTTACTTTGAACACTCCAAGCTACTTAAAGTGTGAATGCAATATCTGTTTCTATGGCATATTATAATTGTCTGTATGAAAAGCATAGGTCTGAAAAGAGGACACAGATGATGTCATTAACCAGATTCTCCGTACATTGTTCCATTCTCATTGCAGTTATCCATCCAGCCAAGTACTCCTTCCTCTATCTTTTGTCAATGGATTCCCAGTGGAAGGATCGACATGGATTTCACAAACAATTTATCCTAAATTGCAGGAAAATTGGCTGCAGATCTTAGGGAGAGGCAAGGGAAAAAAATAGAATGAGGTTAAGATGATCCACAGGGTATTTATTCACTAAGGCTCTCATGGTCGTTCCACAGGGTTCTCCCCTTTCAAAATAACCCACAGCCCCCCTTTCAACCCCCACCAACAGCCCCCACTCCACCCCCCACCCCGTTTCATACGCCATTTCAAATGTATTAATGGGCCGGAACCTTCCTGGATGATCTTGGCCCTCTCCCTAATGAAAACGCTCTGTGGCTGGATCCCAGCGCAGTAATCAGGCTCTGGCCTCCAGAGCACTGGGGCATGCAACATGCAGAGGAGGAAGAGCCCCGGTGTGACCCCCACTCTATGTCCTTCAGTCACCCCATGTTGCCCTATGCCCTCTGTTGCCTGGGCCTCTTCTTCTCTAAAGCCCACAGCGCCAGAGGCCACAAGCCTGGACCTCTATAGAGTGTAGAGGAAAAGCAGGTTCAGGTTCAAGGTTATTATTATTGTTAGTATCACAGTTATGTGTTTTTGCAGATAATTACAGCTTGAGAAAATTCTAAAGATTCTGAGTATGTTTTGAAATACTATTACCCTGTTGTAGGCGATTAGTTTTTGCTCTATTTTAAAGCAATGTGTCAGACAACATTTACTTTGACATGTATTTAAATTAGTCTTATCTCAGGGAAGCAGCATAAGTTACATATGTCAAATAATTACATCATTTTTAGCTGTGAAAGCTGTATATACTGTGTGCTTGTCTCTGGGTATCTCAGACATCAGTACCCTTAACTACTGTGAACAGAAGCTCGCCACATATTGTAAACACTGAAATAAAAACCATCCACTTCCCTGTGAGGTGTCATTTTAAGGGGCTGGTGGGGACAAAACAGAAGCAGAGGGGTCTTCTTGGTGTTTAGCCTGTCAGTAGCCAGCAACTCTTTGTTTGGTCTGTTCTGACAGGTCTTCTTTACTCTCCAGTCTTTGTCCCCCCAGGCCCCAGACTTCAGCCTCAAGGTAAGCCTGGCCAGATGTGGCGACCCAGGGTTCTTTACAGCTGCATGTGTAGTAAGGCACTAAAACAATAGGGCAGACACGAGGACATGCATCATCTGTTTTAACTTGTCTGTCTTTTCTGTCAGATCTGCTGAGTGCTGTTTTCATTCCCCTTGGATAATATCTTTTACAGTTTCACGAAACTGTCAGTGAACCTTAAGTGCTGATCCCCACCTGCTGTATTGTTGCCCATCACCCCTAATGACAACCAGACACCCAGAAAGACAGGGCACTAAGATGCTAACTACCCCAGTAGTAGAGTTCTATCTAGCACACATTTGCTAGCTCACATTTTCCAACTGGGGAGTAGTGGTAAAATTTTCTTAGATCATTTTAGGCGGCTGAAACTGACACTGTATGATTAGTAAAACACTTTGTATTTTTTTCCTACAAGTAAACATATACCACCTTTTAAGTTGGGCTTTGAGAAAAAAAAGAAACGTTCAGAAAAAAAATCTTTCAGACCACTTTTCAAGTGCTGCACATCTTGGGTGTGTAATAATCTAATGGAGGGGTGATGTCACTCAAACTCAATGACATAAGATAAACTCTGACAACCATTTTCGCATATCATGAAAAACACCCTCTTACTTCAGTTTATGCAGGACACATTTATGAGTGAGCACTTCTTCAGGGAAATTTTATTTGAGAATAAAAGAAAAGCCAGACTTCACATGTGTTAGTGGAGCGTGTGACAAGTACACTATGGTCTGCATTTGTTTTTCTTGGGCTCTTCCATTCTCTCTCTCTGACCTTGGGGGGAACAAGGACTAGTGGGCAATTGTCTAGTGTCTCAAATAGTTAAGTCAGACATTACGCTGCTCTACAAAGAAGTGCAGCCCCCCTAACTACTGAAAAATTATGGAGAAAAGATAATGAAAGAAAATCTGTCAGATATGAAGAAGTCTCAGCTTTTTAGTGTCAGTGCTCAGCCAGGCATAAAATGCTCCATTTAGACTCCTTTCCAGAAACAAAGCTTTCTGGCACAGCTTCACAGGTTGTGATTGTCTGAGACTGTAAGAAAAGATTTCCATTTCTTCCCCCAGCTCCCTCCTTTCTCCTACACACCTAACCTTTTTTCTCTGCAGCCCTCCCTCTCTTTTCATATGAGACTGTAACGTTGAACAGCTCAGCCTGGAGTTGTGAAGCAAACTTGGTGAAAAGCAGCAGGAGATGAATCTCTTTAAGTCTCCTTGAACAGCATAAAACTGTCTGGGCTTCCATTATTCAGGGATCTGTGTTACTTGTTTACAGTGGTGTGGGGCCGTTGCACCTGCACTCTGGATGGCCTGACAGCTTGATGGGCCCTTTAATAGTGATTCACTGGCCAGATCTACTATATGTGGATAAAAATGGAATTCTGGGAGAGCAATCTAATAAGAAAATAAAGCGCTGAATGGTTGCTATGGTTGTTGGATGGGCTTGTTGGAGCCTGTTCACCCTGCCATGCTGGCTGGAAATCAAATCCAAACTTTGATCTTGGGACTTTATTACATACTATCACCTCAACCAATAGCCGATCCCTTAAAACAGAGTGTCACAGGGTCAAGTAGATGGTGCTTCAGTTTTACCTTTTAAAACCTGGGCTTTAACTTAGATGCTCTGTAAACAGAAATTCAATCTCAGTGTTGGAGATTATTTGGCTGTATCTGGCAGTATGCCACCACAGTGAACTATATGTTCTACAGAGAGCTGGAATAGACTCGGTAGGGATATATACTAGCAATATTTCTAAACGATTATTCCATTGCAAACACAGTACAATAGATAGACAGTGCTATATTGCACTGTACACACTGCACTGAATGTAGATTAGAGAGCCCAGAGAAAACCATTGGTGAAAACCATGCATGTCGAAGTTTGGCGACTTAGAGATGCTGAGAAAAGTTGAAGGATTAGTCTCCTTCTACGACTTGAGAACATAATAATAATAATTAAAATGAATTGACACTTTATTAATCTCATTGGGGAAGCTCTAGTGGACAGACTGCTCATTTGAGGTGCCATGGGTTTGGGGTTCAGTGTATTGTCCAGGGTCACTTCGACATGCGGTCTGCAATTGGGGGGAACCAGAAAGGGAACCATCACCTCTGGGGTTTGTACAGCATTTTCAATAAATACCTTATATACAATAAATACAATAATTTCAATAAATAATTTTCCATAAATACGTCATACCAATGAAAAAGACAGAAGATGAATCAGATGTGACCTATATGATAAACCAACCAACCGGTTCTCTATGTAACTAGTGGAATTAGCTGCTGTGACCTCCAGAGGCATCTCTCCCTGCTATTCCCAGGCTCTTTCCATGAGGTGTAATGTATCCAGAGGCAATCCAGTCTCTATGATGTTCAACAGCATGTACCCATTAAAGGCAGTGCATGGAATGGTGCACTCACACATACACACAAACACAAACACACACACACGCACAAACGCACACAAACACACACACACACACACACACACACACACACACACACACACACACACACAGATCCAGGGCTCTAACTTGCAGTTGCATTGATCTCCCCTGTCATATATCATTAATGAGGGTATTAAATCCATGTTTAGGAAGCAGAAGGCTCGCTTTAAGTGGGGTTTGCTGGAGGAGCCCATAATGCAAAAGAACCTTGCAGAAATCTCCCCCAAGGAAGGGCCACTCTCTGGCTGAGGAGCACATTAATGGAGTGATGTCATGGTGGCTCATATCACGACTACTGTCCAGGGACGGAGAGAAAATTCAGAAAAGTCTGTAAATTATAAACTGACTCTAAACCAGCTATGGACAGAAATCATCAAAAGGACATACAAATATTTTATGTATAAAAGTGCAAATACTAATGGCAGGGAATTAGTCTAAAACACGTAACTGTTTAGTTATCAAAAATATCAAAAGTCAGGATATTGCAAGCAGCAAAAGGAAGCTGCATCCTTATAAAAACCTTGTCATACTGTACACCAGCTGTATTGATCAGTGTAAAATTCTCCCCTATGCGCTTCACCCCAAGGTTATCATCGCATCATTACCATCCGGAGTTTGGGAAGGCGCTACAGTATGATATGGCAAATGGACTTGCTATTGATTTTGTCAGAGAGCGAGAGAGAGAATGGCAGATGGACAGGAAATCAAAAAGTAACATCTGGAAGGGGACGAGGAGAAAGGGTGTATGAAGGGCCTTGGGTGTTAGATGATACAGGAGGATGGCGCAACAAAAGCACACAATACTGTTAAAATCTATGACTGTGCCAGGAGAGACGTGAACATCATAGATGTCTTCAGAGGAAATATTTGAAATCTGTGCTAGAATGAAAATAAGAAGAATGTGTCTTTATGTTACTCATTGATCAGAAAACTCAGAATGTCCATTAATATTTTGTCTTAAGAAGAAAAGCAAAGGCTGAAGTGCTTTCCACTATATTAGAGAATAGCAACTTTGCTCTGACTAATCCCATTATGAGAGGGAGTCTTTGGTTTAGATTGGAGCTGAGGTGTTAATATCATGAGTAGCACGAGAGTTGGAAAAAAAATGGGGCAATCCTTCCTTTCGGGAAAGGGATATCCTGAGGCACAACTATATAGACCTTAAGTGCTGACAAAGAAGATATTGTATTTTTCCAGTAATCCTTTTTAACACCGCAGGGCAGAGGCACACAGTTCATTTCAGAGTAATGCTATTCAATTTTTGAAGAAATACTCCTATTGTGATCTTATCATTAATTTATTACAGGCCTGGTGGAATAAGGTGAATATTTATATGTTTAAAAGTCACAGTGCCTTTCTAAAGACAAAATTCTGAGAAAATAAAATTATCGCAGCAATTTCTACAGAATCAGGTCATCCAGAAGGCCATTATTATTTCTCCCTTCTGGCTTGGTTTGTTTTGTTCTGCTTGATTAACCAAGAATGCTGGAAACTGTATGTATTGTTTCCGCACCATGAACAGTGTCTAAAATATTTGCAGTGCATTAAATACTTTAGCAGACAATCACAATCCTTTCAGCACTCCCCATTACTGTGAATAGGCTTAAGGGGGAAAAATGTGCTGGGCATGCTGGTTTCAGAAAACATGTCAACAATTCATCGTCAGTGGAGTTTCTCTGTGTCAGGTGGAGCTTACTAGGGGCTATGATTAGTGCGGATTTGTGTGATGCACCATAACCTTGACACTGAACTGTGAAACAGCTTCACACAACATTCCAAAGCACCTGTCAGTCAACTCACACCTACAAGGATAAATACCCATCTGCTATGGCTGTACTTTGAAAAAAGTGGTACAATAGGTTCTGTGTGGCTGTTTTAGTTACATCAGGAATATATTTGAAATATATTATCATCTATTTTCTGTTCTTGCATCACAACTGACATTGTTGTTTAGTAAAAGTCAACACTACTGACAAATTGTCCCACACAGTTGTCTAAAGAGATTGAGTTTGAGGATAGTGGTTGATTTTCACCATTACTGAGAAGGAATAAAGTATTAAATGTCTGTTACTTTCTGCCCTCAGGGTTTCACTTTCTCACTGTGGACCTTGAGAAGCTCTAGCCAGATGCATCGGATGCTGGCAAGGCCATCTCCTCATCACAAAACTTTCTGACTAGACTGTCTCTTTATTACCACTAGTACAGGTGGATCCTTACTCGAGTATGCTCTGTTCTGTCCAGGCTTTGTTCGCTAAGAGAATGCCGTTAACAGCAGAGGTTATGTGAAATGTGAGGGAGGGAGGAAACACATTTTTCAATACATTAATTTTCGGGAAGCATCTTTCACAAATGTCTCCGTTATTAGCTGACCTGTGAGAAGGGGCTGAATGAGTTTCACCCAGTGTTCAAGGTAGTACAGCAGCATTTAGGAAGGGCGTAAGTCAGAGAGCATTTGCTTTCACAAAACTAGCTTTAAACACTGTACTAGAAATGTGTGTTTGTGTATGAATGCATGTATTTAAATCTACTCAATTCACAGCACAAAGAGAGACAATGACAACAGGCACATAGGGTGTAAAGTTAGACTAACTACAGTAGTCAAGAGGAAAGCAAAAAGGACATAAACCCATTAACAACTACATGGATGTCTGTTTAAATTTCTTGCAGCTTTTTTAAGTAGATTTTCTCCCTGCCAACAACTGCACGTACTGTATCTAATATCTAATTGCCGAGACATACAGGAAGTCTGGCTGCTTTGCCAGGGGAAACCGGAGGTGTCGTAAGGGCACCCCACCGAGAGGAAAGATGGGTTGAGGTGTGGTGGAGTGGTCGGAGCACCTCACAGGGGACCAAAAAGGATTTCACACCAGTTGTGGGAAATTGTTTAGGCTTATCGCAGGATTTATCCCTAGTTATTAACAACTCCTAACTGGCAGGAGTATAACCATAAGAGCTAAGTATTGTAGCTTACACTCAAATAAAAATATAATTGCTAGAATGCTTCTGCAAGAATACTCAAAAGATATTTTGTTGTGATGAGGATGAACACTCACGG
The DNA here is from genome assembly GCA_032362345.1 of Sandelia bainsii. NCBI lineage: Eukaryota > Metazoa > Chordata > Actinopteri > Anabantiformes > Anabantidae > Sandelia > Sandelia bainsii. The sequence goes on from JAUMHL010000015.1 coordinate 9,087,772, forward strand.
GATTAATACCCTGGTCACGCCTCCAGCTATTCATCCTGGAATAAGGCTTTGGTGGTGCGTCAGTCACTGACATGTCTGGACTCAGCATCCACTTATCATCACAGTTTATAAAAGTTCCTCACCTCTGACAGGTTAGGATGACTGATACCTCACAGAGGCAGGCCCCACTGCCTCAACATGCACTTTAGATCCTATCTGAAGCTTCCAAATCAAAACAGGATGAAATGGCCACACTGCTACAGCTGAGTGTTTGGGAATAATCTCCCCACTGGCAGATTAAAGGGTAATTTTTCTGATTTGGGCCTTGATGGAATTCACCATGTAGAGTTTGACAAAGGCTGGCAAACTCTTTGACGTCTCTTCATTTTGTGCTCTGTGCCACTGGGGCTCTGCAGGGTGGGAGATGAGTGGCATGGTGAGGTACACACTTGCCTGCTGGTGTGACGTAAGGGCAGTGTTTATGCACCATCATAAATATGCATGTTGCTTCTTGCTATACAGGGGCATTTATGACAGTAGAGTGACAGTATTTGCACTCTCAGAGGTCATTTACCTGTCATACACTGTGTGAGATGAACAAGGCAGTGGACAACTACACATCATGTCTACTGGACAAAATGATTTTAAAGGCTTTGAGTGGTTCGTGGTGTCTAATAAAATTAAAATTCATGAAAGCTAATTTTGAAGGTGATGTACGATGAATTCTTTTAGAAGTAACATCTTCATATTTGTTGGTACTGTAGGTTTGAAGTTCTTAAAACAGAAGCAACAATTAATAAAATGAAAAAAAAATCTATTTCTACAAGACAAATTATAATATTTTGACACCGAAAAACTGCCTTATGTGTGAGTTGTCCTGGCCAGGGAAAAGTCAAAAAATGTCCTGTAAACACATTGAAGCAGTAAACTGAGAGAGGTTAGAATGACAAAAAAGCTGACTCCTTAAAGTATTTATAGTTGTAACCACAGTGAAATCAGAGTGACTACTAATAAGATGTGTTTTTCTTCAGTCTCTCATTTCTATCTCCTAAAATGAGTAAGGTTAATGCGCTTGACAACAGCACAGTGCTGCACTCCTGTTCCACATAATGCTCCCTTTTATGGACAATGTGGTGCTACTTTGCCTAAAAATAATATTTCCCAGACCTACACAATGGCAACAGCATGTGGTATCTGTCTGATGGAAAAGCAGTAAGGCTGATATTGTTGGGCCTTGTGACCTGAAGCTTGTCTTTTGCATGTATGAAATCACTATGAAGATGTCTGGGATATAAAGCTGAGCCTGTTTCCCTTTTATGAACTGAAGCCGTAGCAAGAAAATTATGAATAAACAGTGGACACATCAAGTGCAACCGTGTTGTGACAGCTGCAGAATATAATCTGTATATTAATTGAAATTCTGGGGGGATATTTAGCATTTTATGGAATAATTCTTCAAGATGGATGAGCCTCGTCCTGGGTTGACACACGGTCAGTCAGAGGAGGTGCTGACTGGCTATAGGATGATCTCTGGACATCTATGTAACCTTGTTACACCCCCACCTACTCCTTATGCCACCTTAGAGAGACCATGTGGTGTGCAGAGCTATGTCCAAATGAACACAGGTGTTCTGATTCGTCCTGCATGTTCCAGCACAAATCCAGGCATCTGGGGAACTGTGCTGCCCCTCCCCAAAGACCAACTGCCCCAGGGAGACACTGATCCCATGGATGTAATGTCAACACTGAGGGGATGTTTGGGGGTAATTGTGGTATCTAAAGTACTGAGTTAAAGGTGTGGGCGTGTGTGCAAAAGACAGCAAGGTAGTGGCATACTAGGCTGGGAAAGGTTTTCTTTTCAGTCACTGAAAAGGTATTTCACCAATATTTTCCATGCAGTAAAAAAGTTTTCTGCCAAATGCTTCAGCTGAAAAATACACAGTGTATGCTATGGGTTATTGAAAGTTATGCAAACAGTACTCTGTGTAGTTCAGACTAAATTTCTCTCCAAAGATGGATGCATTGCATTTTTCTCGTAATTATATTCCATCATTACATTTTATCAATGGATAAAAAATGAATGTGTGTTATAATATATCGCGTTAAATAATGAAATAAGGTCATACAGGAAACCCCAATAATGTTTTAGGGAGATTACCAATCACATGTGTCAGTAAGTTGAGAAAATGATTTTAAAAAATCAAATCCTGCTGTGCTGAGATCTACAATAGTTCACTGTTTCCTTTCTTGAATACAAGTCTCAACACTCTTCTCTCACTGGGTCAAAGTGTTATATGGCACAAACCCAAACACAGGCCTACAGTAAATAGAGAGTGTTCCTGAGTGCTTAGAGCCCTGCTGTGGAGGGACAGTGTTTGGATAGGTCCTCCCAGTCTTATCCACATGGATCGAAATGTTGAATTAATGAGCTCATGTGCAGCATGTTAGATTTATCTCACAGCGTTGCTCTGTCTCCCGAGCCCACTTCTCTCCATCATGCTGTGGGTGTCTCACATAACTTACAGCCACGTGCTGATAACTTTGAAGATTTTTTATGCAAAAGCAAACAACTGCTGAGGCACTTGAACCTGACTCCATGACAAGCAGAAACATTTATACGATGTTGTCTTCTCTGTCAGTTTTTTCCTTGTTTACAGAGCTAGAAGGTAGGAAGTGGTAGCCTCAGGCTTTTGCTTGGAGTTTCCCGATTGTTAATGTGTTATGTGCTAACAGGATTAGCTGTGTGTGTGTGTGCGTGTGTGCATAACTGTATGTTGAGGGTAAATTGCTTTGGAATAAAGTCAAGTAGTGACAATGCCTACGGGAGAATGAAGTAATACTTATGTATAGTGAGTACATTTACTGTAAAGAAAAATTGGTCAGGGCGGATGTGAATGCTAAAAAACAATTTCCTCATTCCTCTCATTGCCTGGGGCTGGCGCTGCTCTGTCCCTGGCATGGGCCCCAGGCACTGAGTGCAGATAGACTCCCTAAAATCATCGGCCTGGAGAATAAATACTGGTCTATCATCATTCAGCTGAAAGACTCATTAGAGCTAGAAGGACAGAGGGAAGACGGAGGAGTCAGAGGATGGTGCAAGTTTGTTTGTGGATGAGTATGTGTTCAAGCAGAATGGGAGAGAGTATGATCAAAAGTGAGGGGGAGGCAGGAAATGATGCAAGGCTGTAAAAAGACAAACTGCTGGTGATGCTTATTTTCACTGCACTCATCACTAAAAATGGACTGAAGTCTGAAACCTTGAAAGGTTGTGGCTTAAGCCTTGGAAATGACCCAGGACTACAAATAGCTCCCTGCCCCTGTCCAAACGTCATTGTCTGAGTTCTGCCTGGAATATAGATAGTTCCTATGGGGTCAGGATCCCAGGAGATGGATATTTCCCTGATGTCCACATCTACAGAGGAAAGGGAATATTAAACAACTCTGCTACATATACAGTGTTTCCTGGCAGAAATCCTGCAGACCCAGGAAACACACCATAGATCCTAAAAATGCAGTCAGCTATACCCATCTTTAAAGACACAGAAATAGAAAGTTAGAAAAGAACGAGGGTAAGGGGCATAGAGAAAACATTAAACAAATCAAGACAGAGATAGCTACACTCTCAGACAGGAAGGTACAAGAGGAAGCTATCACATATTATATCTGTCAGTGTCAGTCTACATGCAGCATCTCCATAAACTGCTGGATGCAGACAGGCCCAGCATGTGGTCAGTCTACAGAGCACTCCACTATAGTGAACCCAAGGGAGTCCTGAGTTAGGTAAAGTATTATCCCAGCCACAGCTCTGTCTTCTGCAACTAGAATCCCAACTGTTAGAATTCGTCTAACAGAGGAGACAGAGCATTTCCACCACTGTCTCTCAGAGTCATTAACAACCTTCACTCACAAAGATTTATAACCTCATGATAAATGTGTGTGTGACTAAGTACAATAAAGACACTTCCAAGGATAACAGTTTATTTTTGTCCCAGTACTGGCTCACAGTGCTTTGCTCTCTGCAATACTCAACAAAAATCCCACTATTTTATAAAATGTCAGACAAAGCCAATATTTGTGAATATTTTTGCGTTTTCTAATACGTCCTCATATAGTTTATATTTAAAAGATGAGTTCACCAACATTACAAACCTGTAACATTGTTACTGAATAGTAACAATGTATTTCCAAAAAACATGCATGGTTTGCTTTCAGTAGAAGTAAGAAAGTTTAGTTTAGTTCAGGTGAACTGGCATATGAACTGCATCTCTAAACTAAAATATAGAGCTACTATAAGTAATTGAAACCCATAAAGTGCATGATGTGTAGCATCCATGTGCAGTTTTAAGTAATCTGATAATGACATCAATTGCAGCAAACCTGCAGCAAACATAAAATGTGCCCACAAACACACATAACACTGTCTGGCAAACACAGCAAGTCATCTGTAGCAATTCCAGGACTTTGCTGCTTAGATGGCTCCATGCCTTGAGGGTCTGCTAAACACTGCTCCCTTGGCCAAAGCCCTGGAGAGGAAGAATGAAGGAGAAATCAGTGGCTGAGCCCTTCCAGGCCTGCAGCACAGAGCTAACGTCAAAGCAAATGCTCACCTGCCCATGAAGATCTGTGTGTGCGTGTGTGTGCATGTGTGTTTGTGTACATGTAAATTGTATAGGAGGGGATCAGGAGCATGTGTGTGTTCACGTGCCTGTGTGCGCAAAAAAAGTCCTTGCCAAAAGTGCAGCTGCCTTCATTCTGACGCATGGTTACATTCCATCTAATCTATCTATCCAGAAAATGAACAATCCATTTTTAGTTTTTCCTTTCACCCCTCTCTCTCTTTCAATTTTCTCTCTTATTTTTTCTCCCTTTGGTCTTTTTCTCATAATTTCTTCCAGTCTTGCTATCTGACTCTTCCCTCTAGTCTCAAACTGTGCCAGGGACATAACCTGAAGCTGCAGTCTTCTTCTTGGAATGCCATTCATCCTGACATTCCCACCTCTGTCTAAAGTGAGATCATCAGACCGTTCAGTGGCTGTGGAGTTAAGAGACATAATCTGAAGAAAACATCCTGCTGCTTGTTCCTCCTTTCACCTTCCTCTTTATATTGCTGGTGTGTGAGATTTTTGGAATGGACAGAGTGCATGAGAGAAAGGTTGTGTAGTCTGCCTAAAATCACTGTTTATATTTTCCAAAACATCTGCAGAATATATCACTCTCATTACTAATAGAAAACTTGCAAGGACATGTGTGGTTTGGCACCGTGCATACATTTCTATTGATTTCCTCTGCATAGTGTGCAATTCGATAAAAAGTTGGCATAAAAGAGACAAAGAGTGCTGCTGTTGTATGGATGGCTCTGAATCCCTCTGGTTAAATTAATTGCCATGTTGTGGTGTGTTATGTTTGATTGACCATACTCATAGAGGGCATACGTCAACAAAATGTGCATGTTTTCACAGAGTCTATGTAAAACACAGTTTTGTATAGTCTGGTATAAAGATAGAACGTGATAGTTGGGAACCTTACTTCAGCTCCCACAGGTACACCAAGGGCAATAGAGAGGAGCACAAGTGTCTGATAGATGAGAGCATTTCTTATTGATGAGAGCATATGAAGAAGAGCGACTAATCAAAGAAGAGGTGAAAGGCTGCAGCACCATAACTGGGGTCCTGAGGTCCCCCTCTACTGTAAAATGGACTTCCAGATTTGGGGGAACAGATGTGACTGATTCTCTGGAGATGGCTGATTTTGCATGGAATTTGGTAGGCAAATGCATGCTCCACTATTGAAGTGGAGGATATATCTAGATTACATGTTAATGTGAGGCACAGTGTTTGCATTGAGATTGTAAATGTCATCAGCACAATTGTTTCTATTATATTTCTGAAGCCTGCTCTCACTTTGTCTTGCTTCCTATTTCTGCATCTACAGTCAATAACTAGCCTGTCATTTTTACTTCTTTTGTTATCATACCTAAAATAAATACTGCTTTCAGTATGCTTCATTAAACACATTAATTAAAACTAAACAGTGTTCATACTTTCTGACTGTCAGCTATCATGCAATCCGATCCAAACCAAATGAACAAATAAAAGCCTTTTACAGGACACCGTGACTCAATTAGGCCTTTTAACTGAACCACAGCAAATAAATCACTTTGTTGATCAATGTCTTCAATAATTAAATGCTGGGCAATAGCTTTTCTGTTTGGCTGCTGTCAATACCGCTGAAATTTATTTCTCTCCAGCTGTACAGGAAGTCAATTTTTACAACCCTTCGATTTTTGACTGTGAAAGCAAATAATTTGAATGCAGCAGCGAGAGAGGAATTAAACAAGTCTGTGGTGTAACTGCAGACCATGATGTCTTTGCAGGGGCTTTCGTTTTTGTGTTTTTTTCTGCAACATTAATCAATAGCTGAATGTAGATATACCCTGCAGACCCAAACCCCATGCACTATGCTCGAGGAATGTTGGTGCACAATGCCAGAGACTCTGCACCAGGATATGAATATGATATAACCATCCAGTAGTGCTGATCTCCACAGTAGTAATCTAACATGATGAAATACATCCTCAGAAAGCATTTCAGAAAGTTTTCTGCGAGGGTCTGATTGTGTCTCATGCTGTAGTCTCCCTCTGGACAGGACTGTATATCATTATTTTCTCCTAACCCCGGGCTATTTACTACACTTTATACTGACGAAATAACTTACTTTCAATCGGCAACCCTTGCCCTATTTGTTAGGTAATTTCCCTTGCTGAGAATGGAGCAACCAGAGGAGGAAGCGAAGGGACAAATTATCCTCAGTGTCAAGACGGGTACACGGGCAACAACAAAGGCTAACCTCTGTAGAAAACAGATCTGAAGAAAAGACAGGCGCTCAGTCAAGTCTCTAGGCTCCAACCCAAGGTTTACACAAAGTCTACGCAATATACAGTATCTGTAACTGCACTAAAGTAAATAATCATAGCAAACAGAAATAAATAATGAAGTTGTCAAGCAGTGGAAGGAAGAGTACATGGGGAACATAAATCACACATGTATCACAATGCAGCACCTCCTTTAACAAAGTTCCCTGGGGTAAGGGTCTGGACAGACTTAGATCCTGGTCTCTCTCACAGCTATGTAAATCATACCTACTCTACTAGACCCTCCATCAGACCCCAACAGCCCCCTCCAGACACTAGTCACCATTCCCCTGCTCAACTGTTAATTCAACCCAGAAATCACTACAGCCACAGAGCCTGTGGCTCCAACTTAAGTCTCAGAGGAAGCGCTCTAACCCCAGCCACAAAGCTCCAGACCTATAACCTCAGCTCCTATACTGCAGCCTCAAGCCCTTGGCTTGAGTCACAATTGTGATGCTGTAGCGGAGGGGTCTTAGTCTACCTCAAAATCCCACATTAATCATGAGTCCGAGATCCAGCCCTTTGGTCTCTGTTTCAGTCCCTTTCTCAAAATCATGGGCAGATCATGATAAAGTGACACTGTCATATAAATTTAGATTCTTAGGGTTTAAATGTTAAGAATAAATATACACAGTTGAAAAAATGGTGATTAGAGAGGGAAAGAAAGGTTTAGCTTCAGAGGGCAGATTCGATCCTTCCAGACACTTCATTGCGAGCTCAGTAAGAGGAAAAAAAAGAGCTGTTGATGGAGTGCAGCCATTTGGTTGACCCAGTGGCCATCTCAGGGAGGAAGGCCGGAGACAGGTAGATATATGACCAGTTTGTTATTGTGAATTCCAGATCCTGTGATTATCTTTGGCTCTCAACCTTCTGAAGTTTTTTAATCTGGGGATTCCCGATTCCTGAGACAGTCACTTGCAGTCGCTGACGTCGCTTCTTGCTCACCTTTCTCTGACCCCACCATGACTACACTAACACTGAGAAACACACACACACACACACACACATACACACACACACACACAAACACGCGCAAACTGCAGGATTCCCTGTTTAGGAAAAAAGAAACTACGGAGAAAAAACACATCCTTACAGATTCCAGGGCCAGGGTCAGGTTTCGTTTTAATGTCCGTTTGCATGTGGATGGGGGCTGTGGGAGCGGGTGGCTGGGGAAGAATTCGGGTTAGTGTGGAAGGGTGTGGGGTTAGCGGGAGTTCCCTGTGGCAGCCATCCATTCTGCACATACAAACCCACTGATGTCATACACTGCTACTTGCGAGCTGGATGACAAGAAGCAGCTTTTACTTACAGTGAAGTAGCTCTCCTCGCTGCTGATGGAGAATTTAAAATATCGTTAGCTGTAAAAGACGGTGATAGACAAGACAAACAGGAGACCCCTGATAGCAGAGACTTCTAGACAAAAGGAATCAAGTTTCTGTGCCTTGCTCCAAACGAGAGGCACTTGATTGAAACCAGATAAGGTTCAAATGGAACTGTTAGGTCCAGTAATGAGATTCCCCGAGTGTATGTTTGGATTAGGTGATTACAGACCTTGCCTTCCTCCTCACAGTCACTCACACATGCACACTGACACACACACACACACACATACAAGCATGCAAGCACACACACCAATGGTAAAGTGTTGAGCATTAGGCTATCACAAGGGTAAGAGTTCATGAAAATCGTAAAATACAACTCTGTCTTCCTGTCTCTGTACTTTTAACGGGAGGTGTAGGAGAACAAAAGGAAAATGGATTATGGAAATAGACACAGCTGGCAGAACCTAAACAATGGGCCAGCTGGTTCTTTTTGAAAGTAACGATCCTCATGGCTTCTCACAGACATGATATGATCCACAGAGTTACTAATAAAATTACAGCTAAGAAGACAAGTAAAACTCAACAACATACATGTCATATGGACACTTGTTCTTGAAAACGTTCATATCAGGTTCAGGGCAAAAACAGTGCAGGTTGGGGTTAAAGTAATAATGTTTTTATCCATGCCTGAAAACTAATTTTTGAATTAACATTTTCAATTTTGTTTTTGTATTATTTTCCTAAATTAAATCAGCACAAATCTTGCCTATAAATCTTTAATTTTACCAATGTGCCTGTGCACCCAGGAGCTTTCCGAACTATATTGACATATGTTGAAAGTTTGTAGGCTTAAGTATTCAGAGAAAAAATACGGCGTGCATAATTAGGTGATGTTTCCATTTTTTAACTGCTGGGACAACACTGTCAGAGAGGCTTGCAGCAGCTCACTTCAATAACGGTGTGTGTGTGCATTGTTCTTTTGAAAAGTTTGTCACAGTGACAGCATCACCGGGGTTTTTGACATTGCCTGTCATGCTGAAGATCTCTGCTGCTCTGTTGCTGTCACTCCTTATCAGCACTCATTTCTTAAGTTTATGCTTGCAAATATTCAAAAACCATATTACCATACCTACCGCTGCCAGGGGGGCAGAAATGAAAGGAGGCAATAATCTCTCTCTTTCTTTATCTGCAAGCTATCCTTCAGCAAAGTATTCAGAGCTAGGAATTTTCAGTGGGCTTATATGAGTGAGAAGGATATTAATGTTTTGATTGTCATCTTTTTTTCTAAAACGATCCAGCTTGTGTTCTCTATGGCAAACACTCTAAAGTTATTCTTTCAATACTCCTCTAAATTATTCTATTTTACCTCAGGTTAAATGGCAATGTCACAAAAGAGTGTATATAAAATTATTAAATACAGCACACAATAGTTTGGGGAGTGTGGGGGTGGCTTACATGCACATTTAATTGCATTACAAGACAAACACTTAGCACCATAATGCAGAATCACAGCAGTACAATTTCACAGTGCATCCGCACAAAAACAAGCTGCCTGGCATGCATTTTGGCATATGCATAGGCAATGCGCCTATCTGGAAGGTGCAGGGTAACCTGATTTAAGGGCAACTTATTGGATTTGTGGGAGGGACTGAGAGGGGTGGAAGGGAGAAAAGAAAAACAAAAGGCAAGGATTAATCAGGATGCAGCAGCATGACAGTGCCTACAAAGGCAGCCATGAAACAGTTGCTTGACGAGAGAATGATTGCAGGATCTGCAAGTAACCGTCTGCCACTGGCGATGTTCTTCCTCCAACTCAACTTGTCAGGTGTAATCATTTTGTTAAGCTTAATGTTTTATGCAAATGCACTTGGGGAGAGTTTTGTCAGGGGGGTGGTTGTTGTTTTTTGGTTCCTCTGTTGTGTGATGTACGTGTGGGTATGTATTGTGGTTAAATGTGTGGGTCTGTGTGTGTAAGGGTGAGAGGGGGTCTGTATTTGGTGGTGTACGTGTGTGTGGTATTGTTTTTAAGCGCTCTGAAAATATTTGCATTCCTCTGAACCCTGCCTGTGTTGCCCTGATTATTTCCTGTATGCATCAGGGTTTTCTCTCATGGAGATCACACGGCTCAAGTCACATCACACGCTGCCTGAAGAGGAGGGAGCTGGTGCTCACTAGAGCCTGCCTTCTCCAGTCTGCACTCTTTCAATAGAGAGGAGAAGATAAAAGAATCAATGAGGAGAGGAGAGGAGAGGAGAGGAGAGGAGAGGAGAGGAGAGGAGGTTGATTTTTCAAAGTGTATTGACTCTAAACTCAATGTATTGAAATGGTCTCATTATGATATATAGAAGCATATGACTATTTTGGACTTTGACTGAATCCAATGTAGACTTTTCAAAGTGACCAGGAAAACTCTTAACAACCATCTCATTTCTCCTTTCAATCAGTGTGTCAATATCAGCCGGTTTTCCAATTCTACCACCAGTAATATTACAGTAGACTTGTTTTCCAAGGCTATTTACAGTGACAATGATGTCAATTCTACTATATTATCCCAGTTTTTAAGAGATAACAGGTCGTAGATCTAGGGTAAAATGGCAAGCGCAAAATCTCTGTTTCAGTCTCATAGGACCCAGCAGACACAAATATCCAGCCACAGTAACTCCTTCAAATCAAAAAATGTTTCACCCATAAATATCCAAGGTAATCATCTCTAAAAGCCAGCAGAGGGAAAAGGAATGCATTGGCACGGACCAAACCTAACATGGCCCTCAGGTCCTCTTTATAAACTCGAGCCTTTTTGTACTTTTATTGAGCTATATCATTTTTTATGGTTCATCATCATCATCAGAGGATCTCATGTGAGAATCAAAGTCTAATGTCAGTGTTGAGGGAAGAAAGCAGTCAGGCTGAATGCAGTCTTAGCCCCGGGTTTCATTTTCAATTGTCCTTTTTTTTCCACATGTGCCTTAATTCGCTGCCAGATGCAATAAAAGGGATGTAGCCTGTGGAAAGCGGGGTGGCTGTCTTATCTAAAAGATGATATTCACTGCCTTGCCTTTTTTATCACCTTTAAAACTCCCTCATACTTTTACACAGTCGCCTGAATCGAACAGAGCAGGTTTACTCCTCTATACACTCCTATTTCAGTCAAAGACAGAGGAGACAGATTGAAATTCATCTACACTTTTACACACTTCAGTGCTTTGAATGAAGTTTGACAAATTGCTCATTTTAATTCCCCAAAGAGTATATGCCCTTAAGGTTTCACACTATAAGTTTAGGTTACATCTTGTTCATCACTGTCTTGAATTGAAACTGTTTGGAATGGGAAATCAAATGTTGATGATTCATGACTTTGAAAATTATTTTTGTGCCCAAAAAGGGAAAAAGCTGCACGACTTCTAACCTCTGGTGCGGTTGAGTATGTCCCATGTGCATAGAAGTCATGATGAAAATATTTGAGGATCCGGTTTAAACTGACATGACCTACAAAGAGTGAATAATAGTGCAGAGAGGAAGAGGGAGGGAGAAATCTGAAAGCCTGTTTTAGTTCATGTTTAACTATTTTCACTCCTTTTCTTCTCAGAGATCCACTTTTTCTATCAGAGAAATTATTATATGAAGTTTCCCAATGCTGAATGTAAAAATCAACCCATTAAGGTTCTTAAAATAAGCCAAATAAAGCTATTTTCTGTGATATACAACTGAGATGTCACCTAGTGATTCAGAGAGTGTGATTCATGTAACTTCTAACTTGTCACTGTAACTGTTGAACCAAAAGCTAGTGTAGGTCTGATCATAATGTATCTTGTGAGTGTAAAGCCATTGTGAAGTTTGTTATGGGGGAAAGGCCACCAAGCAACCGCAGATGGTCGCCACGTGCCGTCTGCATGTCCATTTGTCTTGTCAGCATGCTTCAGTAATACAGTTTTTCAGGGACTGGACTCAGGAAAACAGGATCAGATATACAGAATGGCTGCCTTTCTCTGTACTCCTTATATAATCAGCAATTTCTGCAAGGCTTGACGCTGTATTAGCTGCTAATAGCATAACACCCCCAAATCTCTGAGTACTGTTGGCAGACAAGTTGCATTGGGAGCAATGTAGGCAGCAAGTTTGAGCATGAAAAAAATGGACAGAATAATATCTCAATATCTCGTTCTGCTGCTTTCCATCATGAGCCTGGCAATGTTATGACAGTGCAATGCTAAATTGGTGGCAGGCTCTGTCGACATCATAAAATCATAAAGTATGCTGTGTACATAAAACTTGCGAGTAATGTTATGTAGAAACAAAATTCAGGAAAATACAATTAGAAATACATATTACAGAAAGACATATAGAAATACATATTATAACTCCAATGTACAAAAGTTCTTGTTATTCTAAGGAATAGAGATTCAGAGAAAAAATAGCCTCAGGCTCTTTTTGGACGCACACGTGCACTCAGGCAAACTCAAAATCAACATATGCACAAACAAACAAAAGCCAACACACATTGCACAAATGCACACAAACATTCATTCTCTCCTTGCTGTGCCGTGATGCAGTGTGCTGGGGTTAATATTCATTCTTTTTGCTAGGTGGTTCAGATGTCCCTCCACCCATAAGTAAGCAATGAATTAACTGTAGCTTTCAATAAACACTGGATTGTGTGGGAAGTGGATTTGAAATATGGTAATGAGAGTGTGTGTGTCTGCATGTGTATTTGGACATATTGAGCTTCAGTTGGACCACCAAACCAGACCAGAGAGGACAAGTGATGACAACAAAGGACTTCAATACTACTGCACAGGCAACAATAAAATTGCATCCATGGGTGCAATTACAGAATTACTAGAGTGGTGTAGTGGCTCTTTCTCGTTAGAATATTACCTCTGGCTCCCAACAGCAAGTTGAAAGCCATTAAGATGACCTTCACTGGTACAGCGCTCATTAAAGAACGCTGAAATGCTCTTTTCCATCTGTAGCTGTAATGAGGGGACCGGTGTACGTATCAATATGGAATTTTATCAAGAAGAGCTCAGGCTGCAATTATAAGGACCTTTTTGAAAAGTTCACTTCTATTATGCCCCTCTACCACTGGTAATAACATAGTGGCCATAATCGCTCCCCCAGTAAGTTAATATCAAATATGAAACTAGATATCAATGGCCCCAGAGACTGCATTTTGTGTGTGTGTGTACATGTGTCTGCATGTAAGCACTACCACAGTGTAAGCAGACGTGTCCTTCATTGCATTGTGGCTTTAATCTTTTGATATTACAAGCCATTCATCATTTCATCCTGACACCTTCATAAAATAAAACACACAGTAATTAATTTTGTTAGAGAGAGAGAAAGATCAGGAAAGATGAGATGAGTAGAGGACTATTGTAAGAACGCCTGGGAGTCTTAAATTAAGATTAAATTTAATGATACTTTATGTGTCAAATCTAATAATTTAGTTTCAAATTTCTGATTTCTCAAAAGAAGAGTTATGGAGCTAGTGGAGTTTAACATTAATATAATTCACTGATTGCATGCTTGATTCTTAAACTACATCTGACTTCTCATATATCAATATAGATAGTACAGATTATAACGCTATATGACTGCCAGACTACTGCCTACTTAATACCATTCAAACGATAAAGGTCAGAAAATAGATACTGTAATATCCATTAAATTACTGTATATTATGCATTACTACACATGGTTTCTATCTATTGTATTGTATCTATAGTGTATTATGTCACAGTAGCAAACAATTTGCAAAATATAATGTTGTGTACTATCCATTACAGAAATTAGACAAGTGTCGTTTTGGATTCAGATTCAAATGAAATTTTAACCAACACTGACTAATCAGAAACAATAGAAACCACACAATATAGACAAGAATGTATAAAATATACAGTGAGGGCTGCAAACTGTGTGTACAGTATGTTGCCTTTTTAAAAGAAATCATTACTCCATCACAATCACCTTCTCTCTGTCAGTTGCGGGCTACACATCAGTCTGTATCACACGGCATTGCTCCTCTAACACTGCTACAGACAGAGAAGATGGATGCTTACAATGTGGAAAGTATGAAATTAAAAGGAAGAATCTGATAAATTGAGAGCAGGCACCTCAGGATAGAGAGGCAGGAGATGGAAAGATAAACCTGACTTGTGGGGTGGCGCGCTGGGCCGCTGAGGAGACGCTGATGGATATACAGCAGGATAAAATGTTTGGCTAGGAAAATGTTGCTGTGTTGTGTGTTCTTTGTTTCTTTGGGATTTTACATGTTTATACTGAATGCACTTTTTCATAGCCTAGTTTTGTTTAAAAGACAACTCTGTGTCTCTGCATGCATTGCCTTAATACAGTTTACACCTTTTTTGTTATTCTACAGAAATGAATTATTATATGTATTATATATTATAATATTACATTATTATATGTAGAAATTTCCTGAAATCAGAGGTTCATCATCACAGGTTACAGTAATTCTGCCAAAAGAATTTTGCCTTTTCTATGTGGCATAGTTACATCTGGAAGGTGCTGCTACTGTACATAAAGACCAAAGTCCAAAAATAAGTCCTTTACACACATACATATACACAATTGTCACAGCAGAGCCAAATCTTCACTCAAACTGGAAAAGAATGCCTTTGTTTAAATTTCTAACATCAGAAAATTTCAGAGGGTAGATAATATCAGCAGAAAAATACCACTGGGAAATGTAGCTGAATATTGAAGTCATATTTCTGAACTCAGTTTTCCACTGTGTTTTCTCCAGCATATCTAAAGTTGTAATACTGATGGTTTCGCTAACGTATTTAAACATGCCTGTACACATACAGTCTTTCAGGTTGAGCCTCAGGCTTGCTGCCAGCATATGTGTGTTACAATTTAAGCGGCAACAACCAAGACATTACTGTAACTAATTATCTTAGAACTCCACTTCTCAGCAGCAAACGGCGAGGATGTAGTGGTCTTTCCGAATGGCTTTACACTTCCCTGTTGCATTCCCTTCCTCTTCTAACAGTGGTAACCCCCCACCTCCTCCAGCATGCCCGGCTGCTCACCCCAGCACAGGTGTTTCCCATTGCCAGTCACAGTTCCTTTCACCCCAACACCAACATTGTTTTAAGGCATAGGACTCTGGGCTCTTTCCACAGGCTTCTGACAAGCCATCGGGCCCATGTTTATCTGCAGGCATAAAACCGCATGCAATGCAGTGTCTACTCGCTCAGCCTCTAGGGACAACACATGGTTTTAACATTAGTTCATCCTCTGAATGGACTAAAAGAAAATCTGTGAGGCCTTTGTGGGAGAGCTGAGACGTAGAACAGAAGATAAAAAACTGCTAGGGAACATCACTGACAGCATAGCTACTTCACAATTCTATATAAAATTAGTGCGTTGTGATGAGGCTGTTACCATACCTGAGTTAATGGGAGCGGCATGCATGCAGTCATCTTGATAATTTAATTTGAATGTGCCCTGAGGTGGAGCAATCTTTATTTCATCAGCTCAAAGCAGTTTATTTCATTAAAATGTCTACTTGTCCATCAGTAAGAACCTGTTCCATTTGAGATAAGCTGTTGGAGTTCATCATAATTGCAAATGTTTGCCCATAATGTAAAGACCTTGTGGGGTCTAGTATTCTTTGAGATGAAAAAATGTTGTCATGCATACAAATCAGGACAAGTGACACTAATTCTCAGCAACATTTTTCGATTAGTGGCAATTCACAAAGAACTGTCAAAGTTGCTCTGACCTGCAGGGTATTACAATTTGGCCTCAAGAGTTCTTAATGTCTGCTTTTCTAAATATTCCAAACACATTTTTTTCAAAAAAATAATTAGTTTTATATTATTTTATATGTTTGCATTTTTGACTTCAGCTTCTTTTAAGTGAGACATATGTCAGCAATTTTACTGGATGTAAGGCTGAGAGTCGTGTTCTGACTGCTACTGTCTCCCACACACTTACAGTATGCACATTAATGTACACTGAGGACCACACATGTATGCACACACATAGACACACAGACATCTACACCCTACTCCCACACACATTTCATGCTGTTGAGGCTGAGAAGGGACTAACTGACAGAGATTGCCGGGTAATTCAAGCCAACATGATTGACTTTATGATCACTTTAAAGCCCCAACTAGTCTTTATGTTTTCAAGAAATGCCAAAAGTTTCCAGCACAAAAGTGTCAGGGAATCACGCATGAAGGGAACAAGAGGTAGAAAAACCCTACTTCACTTCAGAGCCCACCTCCCTCCTTTCCTTCTTCCCTCACTCCTTCCCCCTTGGCACTTTTAATGGCATAAAATTATGGGCCTGCAAGAGCAACAACAACTGTCTAGGTTTAAAACATAATACGTTGACAGGAGTGACACGGCCATTTTCTCCTCCTCCATTAGCGTTGAGACGCGGCCACCTCCTTTTTGCTCTTAAAGAACCAACCGCAGTGGCAGGCCATAGCTGTCAGACGTCACTTCCTCTGTCATTACCCGCTGACACACTGACTGCTGCTGCTTTCATACTGACACACACAGAAATACTCAAAAAATATCAAGCAATCTAAAAGTATTTCAAGAGTGGTCTTTCCTTATTGTTACATTAATGCACACTAGTCGCTAGGTGGACACATCACAGACTCTCCAAACAGTTGGTTTGTCTGGTGGTCAAGGGCTACCCTATATATGCTGTAGCACAACTTGTTGTCTTGTCTACTTCATACCTCATCCAGGTACTTCTCCCTATAAAGGTCTGTAGCCTCTGCTCATTTGTTTAAAAGAGTAAGGTAAGAGCCTCCAACACAGATAGCACTGGAACAGGGTTAATTAGTTGATCGAATGGACAATTTCCATAACCAATTAACAATTTAAACCTTGTATCATCAAACACGGCAAACATTTGCTGGTTCTTGCTTCTCAAACTTGACAATTTTTAGATTTTCTTTCATGTAATGTATGCGACTAGAAATTGAATCACTTACTTTTTTATAACTTTTTAAGACCTAGTGCTCAGGAAATTTGAAACTTTACTGTTCTCTGGTATTGTATACACTCACTGATTAAGGGTTTATTAATGTAGAAATTAATATAAATCAAAATGTATTCATCCAACCATCCATTATCCTAAACACTTGTCCTTTTAAGAAGAGGGAGTGCTGGAGCCTATCCCAGCTGTCATTGGGCGAGAGGCAGGGTACACCCTGGACAGTTTGCCAGTTTATCACAGGGCTGACATACAGAGACAGACAACCATTCACATTCACATTCACACCTATGGGCAATTTAAAGTCACCAATTAACTTAACACCCATGTCTTTGGACGGTGGGGGGAACAAAATGTATTAATAGTTAATGAAAATAACCTTATTTGCAAACATGATAATTAGGAACCTGCCTTTCAGATTGATGTTCATGGGAATTGTTGGTGACTATAGTTTTATGTAAGGATTATAAACTTCCTTTCACCCAGGTTAGGACCTGATAGAGACATACTGTTTCTAACCTCTGCTACTGTAAGTCCCTGAAATATGTAATCTGTACTCCCAGTCATACCTTAAATGTTGTGCTTCGAAATCTCAGGATCCCAGACCCATTCCAAAATCTTTTCTCAGTCCCGGTGTGGCGACAATCAAAACCATGAAATCTGTCCTACAGCGCATGGGTCTCAACTTCTGAAACTGTAGATCTATCTGTCAGCTAAACTTGTTGACAAAATTCTGCGCTGTTTGATTCTGAAACCTAAGAGAGTAAATGAAAGCAAAGGGGAGAAAAACTTTAATTCAAATAAAGAAAGAGAAGGATCTCTTTGTTTTTGTCTCAGCTTGTCCTAACTTAATAACTGCTACTGTTGTTTTAACTGCGATCTGTCTTAAAAGCTGTGTTGTCCCAGTGGCACTGTAGCAAAGCCAAGGCCTTTGTTTGGCTAATGTCCTGTGGTGGCTTCTGATTGGTCTAAATGACCAGTGACACCTCATTAGCTCTTCTAGACGGCCTCTCTGTATCATATTATTAATGACGACATTGAAAACAGTAGCCATATTAACCACCTCATACTTAATAGTGTTGGTTTTGATTAACGTCACCAACACTAAAATGACAGTGAGGTTAATGGGAACTTTGAACAGGACCTTTTATACACACACATAAAGATGCTTTAAGTATGCTGGCTTTCACGCAAAGACACACACACATACACACACGTACACATCTTATCTTGGCTGATATCATCTTACTGGGGATTTGGGTGGTTATCATAGTGAGCATGAAAAATAAGACTGAACGGCCCAGTAAGCCTCAACTGACTTGTCTATATGGAGCCTCATTAGGGATGTTGATGGATGGGCTATTGCCACCACTGGGTTCGCCAAGAAAAGCTCTGGGTATTATTAGTGTTTGTGTGTTTATAAACTGACACTTAATTACAGGTGCAGAATCATACCACATACATTAATGAGTTACAGCCCATTGAGTATAATGTTTAAGAGAAATAAGAACTGGAATTACCACACTGTAAACTGCTGAATGCTTCGTGGTTTAATACACAAATGACAGAAGAAGAGACATAAATTATGTGTTTGGAGATTTATAAAATCTTTTGTGTTTTGTAATTTTGAGCCAACCAAATGTAGAAGTGTTTCCTACTAGAAAAATAAGTAAACTGAAACCATCTGAAAGTTGGAATACAGGACATAGCAGGGTATTGAATTTACTCTTTTTATTTCCAGTATTTTTGTGTATTCTTGCAACTTCTTAAATAACTTTAGAGAGGGGTGAGGTGAACACTGTTTAAAAAATTAAATGTATACTCACAATTCTCCATTCCTCCATTCTCCCTTGTTACAAAGTTTTTCAGCTTGCTTCTAGATGCAAACCCTAGCACTGCCTGTTCAAATTCAGCCCAGCAATTTTGAAAGCGAAAACTACATCAGTGCAAGCATATCAGAAACAGATAAAAATTTTACACCCTGAAAAACATAGTTTAATATATTTCAAAATATCAATAAACATATTTTGGAACGTCATTTTAAAATGCAATGCATAAAAAAGGCAGATTTTTATTTCCCTAGTGAACTTTACACCATAGAGAACTCACTTCCCTTTCTCTTCACAGACACTACTGTAGTTGTCGGATTTACAGCCGATAGTTTACTTTTATACCAGAGGAGGTCATATGATATGATATTTTCTGTTCCCAAAATGGCTTCAGCCAAGGGCCCAGACATACAGTATAAAACATACTCCTGACAGCGATACATTTCACGTGATGACACTACTCTGAAACAATCTCGATATTGCCTTCCCCTGTCGTAAACAAAACCTGACCACAGTTTTGTTCGCCAGTGTGTGTGTGTTGCTGTCGATTTGTCTATCTAGCATGTGTGTGAAGAGGGAGGTATAGTAGAGGGACATAGAGACGAAAACTCTCTTATTCTCAGCAGTACACAGAGTAAGTAGATAGGTTCACTCTAGGGAGAGCAGTAGGAATGGTTGAAAAATGCACAGCTCCATGGTAACTGAACGAGATGTGGCTCTGCTGAGGAAAGAAACAAAGCGAGAGAAAGGGAGACAGGATGGAGTGAGGAAGGAGAGGAGGCTAAGAAAGACAAAAGGAAGGAAGAGTAAAATAAGAAAGAAAGCGAGAAAAAGGGAGGTGAGCAGACAGACAGAAAGGGACGGAACAGACATGGGGGAACTCTGGCAGGTGCTTCATCATCTGCTAAGGCATTGTCGGCCCGCCCGTAAACAGTCACTGGGCTTCTCGGGGGAGCAACCTTCTCCATAACTAGCACAGGTATAAATCTGCCTCTTAGCCACTAAATTAGACACATTCTTGAGAGAGTCTCACTCTGCAAGTGCAGTACAAACCTGAGGGAAAAAAGAAGATAGAAAATTAAGCTAATCCACCGAGAGTAGTAAAGGAGGTGCATAAATAAGGTACGGCCTATGTGAATTTAACCAGATGGCCACTTTGATCCATATGAAAAACTGTTAATGTTTTCTCAGGCAAAGCTGTTATGAATAGTTTCTTTACACTGAGCAAGAATTAATTTCCTCACCATCTCAAAGAGCTGTCATTGCATCATTTCTAAGAGCCTGCTCTGGCTCAAAGCTGAGGGCCAAGTCTAAGGCCTGCGCTCTGTCACCTCGTCTCAATGTTTACCCTTCATCATGACTCTGAAAACAGCGACACACCCATGATTTTTTTTGTTGAGTTTTTTTTTTTTTTGTCAGTGAAAATGTTGTTGTACTCGTGAAGTGGTGACAACAATGTGCAACAACATGACATGTGGATATTGTTTTAACATTTACAGTGGTTGGTGAATGATGGAAAGTTTGAGACAAAAATATACCAAGAGGAGCGATATTGTGTTCTGACCACATAAACTTTTTACTGCAGTGTGTGCATGTAGAGTGATACTGTACGATTCAAGCCTCGGAACAACATAAAAACACGACACTGTAAAAAAGCAAGGAAATACGTAGACACACGCATATATATATATATATATATATGTACATGCATGTGTGTAACACAATAAAATGTAACACAATGTAACACAATAAAAATGTCCCAGATAATATAAAACAAATCAAAAAGTGTACTGAAATGTTCTTTGATAATGGAAAAAATTGTTTACATGGTGTATATTTGCTTGTCATATCTGCCCCACTGAATGCTATCTGCTGCTTTAAACAACTTTTCTAAAGTCAGAGGTCAAATTTGTCGATGAAAAGCCCTGCAAACATAAAACTGAAGAGTGCTGCTATGTGTTGTAATGGATGCTAATCTACCAAACACTCCATCTGTATTTGCTAAAACATTGCCTCACTCGCAGCCTGTTTGCTTGAACACCACTTTACACTGCTGTGTTTTCAAAGGGTATCCTGTGGGTCAAAGTAAGAAAAAAACAGGTTGATGTGGAAGCATTTCAGTGATAGCTAATAATACATTTCTCCTAATGATTTGTGTTATATTAAATTTTTTTTGCAAAAGTAGACAATTTATTATTCACACTGATTTTTTAGTAATATAAGTATAAAAAGTAGATATGACAGATGAAATAAAGTTTATATATATATACAAGCTTATATATATATTTATATATAAGTGTGCATATAAAATGTATCTTATTTTTTTTTATGTGAAATACTATTATTTACTATTATTAATTATATATAAAGTAATTAACATTTAAAGTCTATGGTGGAATTTGCACACTGGAAACAATGAACTGTATTAGTTCATACAGAGGTCTCAGACTAAGCTTTGTCAGTCCTCCAGTTTAGCACGACTATTTTATGGTTCCCTTCTCACAGAGTTTCCCTAAAAAATCCCCACAGGACTTTTTAACATTCTAATAAAAAGATTTTACAGAGTGGTGTGAGTGTGAATTTTTGGGAATGGTGCCATGGAAAAGAGAAAAAGGGGTGAGCACAAGATTGTTAGAAAGGGACAGGAAGAATAAAGCAAAGGTGGTGAGCATATTTTACTCATAAATGAAGAAGACATCGTGTCATATCATATAATAAATTGAGAAAATAAAATCAATACCTTTTTAATGACTTAATGTTGTTGTAATACTATAATATAAACAAGACATTATTAAAATAAGTAATCATGCTGATATAAATGGTTTTAAAGTTTTTGATACACAGAACAACTAGATTACAATTTTGTTTTTTTTAATTTATTTTGTACTTAAATTCCTTTTTTTGATTAATCACACAGAAAATAGTGCATACTAAACCAACCAAGCCATAATCAACCTTTGATACAATCAGTCTAGTGCTGACAGATATAATCCAGTGGCCACCTTAATAAATAATTGATGCCCATCTTAACAGGCTAATGAATGAATGTGGTTTGGGTTTGAGTGATAGCCGCTCGTTGGAGAGCTATCCCAGGAGGGACGGGGCACTGGAGACAGAGGTGCCATCCTCTATAACCTGCATAATTGGTCATTTGACATGAGTGACTTGACTGTCTGTGTCCGTGCATCTGCCAGTGAAGGCTGACCCTTTTGCCCTATTGTTTATTAGCACTGTTCCAGGTTATCACACCAATTAGGACTGAAATAACAGTGATCAGGAAAGGAAAACAAAAGTATAAAGATGCATACAATTAGCTGAGGTAACAGAGGAAAAGCTCAGTGAAGGCAACCATAAGAGAGGTCAAAAGACAGTGCTCAAAAGAGAGTACTCTTTTCACCTTGCTAAAAATATTTAAGTAATTATGGCATGGGATGAAATACTGTGAAAGTTGCAAATAGTTTTTTGCTTTTTAATAATTCATGTTGTGTATCTCCAGCTCTAGCTCTAGCTAAAAAAAACAGTGTAGAGAGGTGACAAGGCTCCAAAGCTGCTCCCTGTGTGCATTTGTTTTGGGCTTGTCCAAACAATCATACTTACATTTTAGCACTATTATGCTCACACCCTATTTCCACAGGTCTGATAACATTCTAACTGCAGTTTCGGTGTGGCACTTTGACCTAACAATACCTTATTGACATGAGCTGTGGCCTCACAATAGCCACGAAACATCAGGGTTCCTGTTTTTGTTGACACTGTTTGAGCCCTCCATTGAAGGCAAAGCCACTGTGGACACAGCAATGCATAATTGGAGCTCTCTGTCATACAATACCACAAATCAACCCTTTAAATGTTTGAGCATGATAAGGCAGAGAGAAGGCACACAGAAGGGGAGCAGGACAAAGACAGGGAGAAGTCAGGTGAATGAAAGTGTGGAAAGTTGATGGAAATGGAGAGTTAAGAATATCAAGCCAAGCACCACTAGGGGACAGTAGTAAGTCATGGACTGCAGCAGCACGCATTTAGGAGTGTGTGTGTGTATGCATGTGAGTGTGTGTGCGGCAAACAGTGAACAAAAGACTTTCTTTGTTGCACTCTCAGATAATAAAAGAATTCAGAAATAGCTACTTGACTGCTTTAGAAAAGATCTTGACAATGCGTTGGCCCATAATGCACAGGAACAGCTCCAGATTTACATAATCATATGTAATGTAAACCACTACAAGGTTCCACAGCCAACAAACAAACTGACTGCAGAGTAGAGGGATCCACTTTCCCCTATGGACTTAATATACTTACTAAAAGTATTTTTTACTTCATCTGCTCACAACCATAGGACAGTGTTTGCAAATGCTGTGGACATGTGTGTTGATGATTCAACAGAATCAGAACAGATAGTTAAGGCACAGAATTAGGCATAAACTCTATTTTTTTTATCTACTTAAAATGATTTATAGCTTTAATTACTGCATCTTCGCAAAGAAAGAAGCGCATAATATAATGCAGCTTCCAAAGTGACAACAGTTAAAATAGCAGGGATTATACGTAATATAAAAAAAGAAGTCTGTGTGTTAATGAGACAAAAAAATACAGGCACCTTTTCTTTGACCACTGATCAAGATGAATGGCCAGAGGATTTCACGCTGTTACTTCAGGCATTACCACTTATATCTGTTCTCTTTTTGTTGTATGTTAAAAAGGGTCATTTGTTTGGTAACTGTTTAAATCCGAGAAGTTAACACCTCCACGTAGCTCTGACGTTAGATATACTGTCAAGAGGGACGCACTGTTTCTTTTTTGCTATGGTAACCGAGGATGTATATTCAAAACATGCTGCCTCCTCCTCCTCCTCATCTACCACCGCCTCCTTCTCCTACTCCAGCAATTAAAAGCAGAACAATAACAATATTCACCAATGACAGCAGCGTCTGTACAGTAGTTATGCCCTTCGTTAGGTTCACAATGTTCCTCATGAATTAGTTAGGTCTGTTAATTGCACATTTATTACACTCAAGGCCACAGAGAGATACACTAAATGGATCTAGAATAAAATAACACTTGAACATGTATGGAATCATGAAAAATAAATAAAGCTTTTAGATTGCAGCTTAACCTTAGGTGGCAAAAAAACTCCTACAAATTTTAGTTTCCTTCTATTTTATGTGAGGAAAGGAAGAACATTTTAACCATTTTTTGTTTTGTTTTTTTGGAAAATATACATAGATTTATCATTCTACTTTAATTATTAACAAATTGTGTGCCTGAAGAACAGGACTGAATACAAATGATTTGTTAATAATAATAAATTTTAGACACTTAATTTTCAGAATAAAAAATGTACAACCAACAGCCTCAATGATACCAATATTTACATTGTCTCGAGTGTTTCCAAAACAACATGGTAATGATGATGTTTATTTAGAGACAAGAAAATAAAGCAAATATAAAAATCATCCAGCAGTATAATCTCTTTGTGTTTACATTTTATCAGCGCCTTTTCTGATCTCCAGCATGTTTCATTATGGAGTGACGTTTGAGTGACACTGCGCCGGCTGTCACAGCCATGTGCTGAGGTTCCCTCTCATTTCCAGCACCAACAATAATAATGACTATTCTAGTGCTAGCCCCACTATTTGTGTTATTGTTGTGGGGTGTCAGACACAGAACCTGACGTTTGCTATGCTATCAGCAGGAGTGTACAAATACAAACACATTTGCCTGAGTTATTGACCTTTATCTCCCCACTTTCTTGACAGCCTTCTACAGTTATTGACAATACAAACACATGGGAAGATGCATAACCTTTCATTTACAGAGCACTCTCTCTATCTCTCTTTCGCTTTTTGTCTCTCTCCCTCTCCCTTGCTCGTTCTTTCCCTTAGTCTGTGTCTCTCTGTTCTTGCAATTTGTTTAAATAAAATGGGGCAGACAATGGTACTGCTCATTTCTGCCATTTTTCTTTCACTCCAAATTTCAGAAGATAATATCATTAGACCGACACAATGGCTGCTATTCAGCCTTAGATACACAGATATTTCAAGTATTCAATATAGTTTTGACATGCTGACATTAGGGGAGAGTGTTGTTTCCCTATTTGTTTGCTTACAATGTCGATTCCGTCATAAATCCTGGATTCCTAAGGCAAGTTGTTTGTCTTTATAATGCTCAAATTACCACAGAAATATAAACATGGTCAGTGCAGTCAAAGCACAAGTAATATGCAAAAATGTACTAATAAAATAGTTCTGTAAAAAAAATGTAAAGATTGGCACGGCTGAGAAATAAATATTTACAGTGTGTATATGTAGTATTTACATTTATGTTTAAAAACATAGAAAAGTATATAGAGAGCAGTTTTATTTATGCAGAATGAGGAACAACATAATTATACTGAAAATGGGACTGAATCCATAAACCAATAACAAACAGAATAATTTACTGCATCTCAATACAGCATTGAATAGCAATGGTCATAAAAACCACTAGTATTGCACTAATGATTCTCCTCCAGGATTTATTATGTTTTTCAATGTGTGTCCTCTTGCATTTCAGCGTGAAAAATAGCATACATAAAATACGGGTGTCCCCACCAGTCAGCCCCTCTGCAGGTACTTCAGAGCCCCAGAATTAAATTTTAAACAATCCAGACCAGTGTTTGGTGACCATGGTTAATCATCAAGAAACAAAGACATCAAACAATATTTGATAATGAGAAAAATGCCTCCAGGATATTAGAGGATGGGGGGAGAACACAGCGTGAGCCACGGCAGCAGAGCTAGGTAGAGAGGCCAGACCAGACACAAGCCACATTCACGTCTGTGTGTGGTGATGGTGGGTGTCTGTGTGTGTCTGAAACACACAAATCACACACACACACATAAGCAAAAACCCACACAAGTATTAACTGCAGTATTTCATGCACATGAACACACACACGCACACACACACGCACACCTCTCATGGAGTTAAAAAGCCATTAAAACATTGCCTCTTTTTTAAAGTTCATGATGAGTTAATTAGAATTCAGTGTATGGAGCCAGTGGTGAGATTACAGCTTTGTGAAATTGTGCTTCATTTTGAACTTCACTGCATCACGCCTCAAGCCAATTATCTGCAGTTAAAATGGCTTAGTGAGGCTCCAAACTGTGACTGACAAAAATAAAGACAAACACAAAAGTTTCCTTTATACATAAAAGTGATTAATTTCCTCAAATTTTCTAAAAAAGGCTAAAAGGCTAGATTTCTATTTTGTGTATAATTCAAACTAAATACTGTATTATTACACTTGGGTGACATTAATATACACAAAAAGTGCATTCTTATACTGAAAAATATTTGAAAAAGCATTGAAAAAAACCCACCATTCTTAGAAAATTATAAATTTATACTTCAGTAATAAATGCCATCGACTGGTTCCATTTTTCATTAGGCCCATGTAATTAGTGCTGACTAAAATAAGAAGTTTGGCAGACAGGGGAAGAGAAGGAGGGCAAGGAGTGTTGGGTAATGAGGTAAAAATGTTTTTTTCCATCTTTCTCTCTGTCATACCGTTATTGGGTTATTCTTGATTGACACAGCATTAACAGTCCGGTCAAATCGAGGCAGATCCAGCAACCTAGGCCGAATGGCAGCATGTGCAGCCACCCCGGTCATGCAAATTACACCCGGGCAAATCCATTGACAATGATTAATGAGCCTGGGCCGCAGCCTTTGTTTCTGCGTGCAGCCGTTTAGAATGAAATACAGTCCCAAAATATTATCAATCCCCTATTAATTCAGTAAATTTGTTGACATCACCCATGTTTCTTTGAGCAATTTGCAGCCAAATGTGTGCATGTCTGTTTGCATGTGCATGTGTGTGTATATTATGGGTGTGGGCAGGATTGCATTTAATTACATGTCATCTAATTAAATTCATTAAGGGACAATAAAATAAATGGAAGAAACAGCTTTGAAAGCTAGGGTGAAACACATGTGTCTTGTCTCCCGTGATGTAAAATATGGATGTGAGATTTTCAGGGGCAGTCATGCTGTTCGGGAGCAATGCATGAATCCGATACCTTGCTAATACTACAGGCATTTCCTGGTTATGGCTTGCCTCATGCTTAAACTGTGATTTTTAGAGCTGAGATCCCAGGCTCCCTGAAGATTGGAGAGCAATTCTGTGGTGCAGAGAAGTGAAGTCACTGACTTCACAAATGGAAAAAAAGAAACATTATGACAGTAATGCTGACAGTCTGGTGTAAAAAAATGCTCTCTTTGTATGGTGAGTAATATCACTGGATATGGTAAGGAGGGACTCATGCACAAGACATGGGAGGGCTTGCAATTTCCTTAAACTGTGTGATAAGTAGAGGAAATTACATAACCTAACAAATCAAGATTTGACTGAAGATCTTGCCAATATAAAAAAATGTCTCACATGTACACACATTTCCACCCCTCCACAGACATGCACATTCCCTATACAGTATGCTGCAAGCAAAATGTAAATGTTTTCCAGGCATTAAGGTATATAAGTGCCATTAGTGGCACAGTGCTTAACACTACAATAGTGTGCCGAGAGCAGTGGAGCAGAGATCAGTGCGGCGTCTCCTGGATATCAGAGGGAGACATCCTTTGTAAATTCATCTCCCACTGTGAGCAGGCTTCACAGCTGGTTAACGGCACGGTGTGTACCACTGCCCTGTTTACATGCAGCACCAAAGCATTCATCTCTCTCCTGCACCCTTTCCTTGTATCCCCTACATCTCCTTGCTCTCGCCTTTAGTGTTCATCACAGCTGACTGTGGCTCTTACAGCCATCAAAGATGCACACAGACATAAACTGATTAAGTGTAAGGGTGTGCGCACACACAGGGGTGCATAAAGCACACACACATAAGGTAGCATGCACCTACACACAGCAAAATCTCTGATCTCCTAGCTTTTGGAGCCATTACAGTACATAGCCTTCCAACCCTTTCTCTGATTTTTATCTTTTTATACCGTCGCATTACACTGATCCTTTTATACCTATTACACAAGCGGCTCCCCACCAAACTCCGATCCTCTGATACCTCGATGAGTAAACTGCTCCTCCTGCCCCTGACCTCAGCCCTTTGTAGCAATCAGACCAGACTTCCTCAGAGGCCCTGATCTTATCTGGCCATACCAATCCCTCTACACAGCTCCCTTTTGTAGCCACCACAGAGTGCTGAGCCCTTTCAGACCCAGGGACTGTACCGGTGAACACACAGCCTGAGACCTCAGCTCATCACAGACATCATACTACACTGCCCAACAACAAAGAGCTCTATTTTCTGATGCACCACAGGTCAGATAGAGTCTTTCGGCTCACTAATGCATTGTTCAATCACAAAGAAGGAAACCGGCAATGTTGTTGTCAAAAGAATGCTTGACTCCATAGAATTACTTGAAGTCATCATCCTGGCTGGAGACAATAATGCCAATTTGATCTGAGATTTCTGCATATTTTATGGCTAAATAACTTTTAAAATAATAAAACAATATCACCTATGCTTTTAAGTTCATTAAAAAATATGTAGGATTAAAATGAAGGATCATTGAGGATCATTGAGGATTAAAATGTACCCTGCATAAGAAAAATAAAATCAAAATAAAATCTGAAACTCACCATAAAATGGCTCTGAGACTTCTGTGCATCTGTATGCAATGAGAGAAGATAAAGAGAAAATCTATTAGGGTAGACTGAGGTTTAGCACTGTTCAGAGACTAATTACACAGTAATGCCATTGTAAAATTATACTGATCTCAAGGGACATATTTGACAAATTAGGTCTTAAAGATTCCTCCAGATAGAGACAATCATGTAGTTCAGAAGTAAAAACAAAACAAAACAATCAATAAAATTAATCATTACTCAACTGTTGAACATCCCTTTGCATGTGGAACTATAATATTAGGTAGATATTTTTATTTCTGTTTTTCAAAATCCAAGCAGTTTGGGGTTCAAAATGCAAAATGTTCTACAAATTTTTTTCTTCTATGGTACTCTACAGTAGGCTATAGGCTATCATCATCCTGGGTACCGTTTACATATTTATTTAAATAAACCACCACCTTCACCAGGGAGGGAAAGGTGTTGATGATTCTGGGGCCCCATTGCTGGATGGTCCAAAAAAAAAAAAAATCCTGCAGGTTGTTACAAATAATTAAGGAAGGCCATGACCATTGTCCCAGGTGGTATTCCAACATATAGGCCTGATTCAACCACCATATATGCGAAAGAATACACTATACAGCATTGTAGAGGGCATTACAGTCATATACTGTTGGCTACAGTACATACATGTTAAAGAGCATGAGAGTGAAGCACAGGCTATAGGACCCTACAGTATTTGCTGTATAATGTCTCTGCTGTCATCCCAAATAAATACAATACCATTAAAATCTAAAAAAACAATGACACATCTAGCCGTAGTGAGCGGCTCCACTTAGAGCCTACTGTACTGCATACACATCCTGAAAGACGCTCCCTCCTCTCTCTCTCTCTCTCTCTCTCTCTCTCTCTAACTGTGCCTTTTTTCCAACTCTGTCGCACTCCTGTCTCAAAAATTGTAACGCGCAGTTTATGCTGTTCAGGGGATTTTTATCCTGTTGAACTGGAAAATACGTGACAAGTTTAACAGGAGAACTTTCGTCTACTAATCTCTAGTACCTGCCTTTCTACGTCTCGCTTGCAGCTGATGAGAATGTACAGATCTTTCGGAGATGCAGTGAGCAGCTGATTCTAGCCGGACACCGCCCCCTGGATGCCAAACAACCAATCAACTACTACTATACTCAGCGCTTTGGGTGAATCAGCCAATCAGGACGCTGCTCACACAAAGGTCACCACTTCAACTTCCTAGCGGGAAGCAGCTATCGGAGAATTGTCCAGAAGCAACAGGAATGCATGGTAAACAACCGTGTTACATGTTATTTATCTTTCTGAAACGTACTGTGTGGTAATAGGATACATACATAGGCATACAGTAATCCTTCAGAGATTAGACAACATGTTTTATGTCATCATGTGCTTCAGTGAGTCGCGTTAGCCATAACATAAAGCTAGGTTTGTTTAGCAGTGGGGGCGCAGCTGTTTCTGACAGCTGTCAGACAGACAATCTCAAAAATCAGATTGTTAGAGTAGCATGTGTTCATCAGACACTCTGTTTGCAACCTGTTTGTACAGATACATACGGCAGCTAATCGAAGGAAGATGAAACTGTCCCGAGCTGAATATAAAGAGATTGTGAGATGGACTGAACAATTGAGACCTACCCGCCAGTGCATGAAGATGTTGAAGGAACGGTTTTCAAAGTAAGTGACTGTGCACTGGACTTTATTTATGCTGCGTGCTTCTGTTAAATGTGCTACTTTTTTTCTGTAAGGTTATGGCTAATGTAAGTATGTGTATGTCCACCAACCTGCTGCACATGAACATCTCTTATTTTGGTCCATTATAAATTGATGAATATTGTTCTGAATATGCAAAACAACACACGTTTAGATAATAGCAAACTAATTCATACACATGAGAGCAATACTTATGTGTCTGTTTATCCTTTGTTATTAAATATTTATATTTCCATTTAATTCCCTTGTTATGATCACTAATTAATTACACACAGTTTTCTGTATAGGCTTTCACCACAGCATTGGCCAGTGTTTTGCCATGCACTGGCTGCACATCCAGAAATCGAAGAGAGAGGTTAATGGTTGTGTTTGCCTTTCTCCTTGACACTGAGGGCCCTCACTTTATTGAACGTAACATGTGTAATCCCCCAAGGCCACCGGGACACCATGGCTGATCCCGTCGAGGTCACTTACAAAGTCGGCTGTATTTGGAGCTTCCTACTTCCATTTTCCCTAATCACGAATCTAGAAGAAGGTATCTAGTCCCCAAAGGACACAGCAGAGCTTGAGCTTGCCTTTGTTCTCACTGTCAGCATTTTACAGAATATGTCATGTGTATAAAGTACATCCAATACCGTGTATGTTTAAGCACAACACCAGGAGGGCCTTTCCATGTTTATTTTGAATTTTCTTTCTCCTTTTGGTTTCTTAATCCAAACTGTCTTTGTAATAATTAAAGAAAAACATAGAACCATTTTCATTCTAATAATTCTGCACGATCGCTCTCCTGAAGGTGCTGGCTCTTCTGTTTAGTCTTGCTGGTTATTGTTATTATTTCATTCACCATGACCAATCTCGGGGAGGCCCTTGCTCTTTAAAATCCCTGAGTCTCGTCACTGGGCCTGACAGACAGGCACGGCAGCAGTGTTTTCACAGCCTGCGAAATTATTCTGGTTGTCCAATCAGCTGAGCTGGGCTCTGGAAGGTTAGTGATTGGACTGGCAGGAAATCAGGCTCTTAAGACATAACATATCGACTAGGCCATCCATCATCTCTTAGCATGCGCTCAGGCACGGCAGTCAGCCACCCCCGCCCCTCACCCCTCCTGTCCCCTCGGACTGTGTGGGAGCCCTGCCACTGCGTAAATATTGGCCAGGCTGAGGCTGGGGCTGGGGGGGGCTGGAAAGAGAAGGGGTTTGTTGTGGACAGCCCGTACTGAAGTGGTGGGCAAAAGACTGGTTGGGCTATAATAGTCAGAGAGATAGAAAAGATAGGTATCTGGATATAAAAAATAAAAAATTTCACATCACAATGGGTGATTTCCAAATGATGCAAACATTGTCAAGTGAACTGTAGGTGCTTACGCTTTTTACTAGTGTCATGCTGGAGGGTATGATAGTAGGCATGTGCCATATTTTGGAGCAGGGGACATTCCTCTTATTATATTAATTGATAATATTACAACACTCACAATTTTCTTATATTTTTACAACTTTCTATACTAACATCTGTCTAATATATGGAAATAATGCACAGAAATGTATATTGATAGTACTTACTTGGCGTCAGAGCTAATTAAGGCTAGATCATAATTCTTTATAAAGTAATATATATAAAATAATATATAAAATATTAAAAGAGTAACAAAGACGAGTCTGGTGGAAACACAACTTTATGCATTATAATATTATATTGAACATCAATTTGATTATTTCTTGTCATTTTCAATATATATTGATGAATCAGAAATATCCTGATATGGATTTTAATTACAGGTTTTTATTGAAAAAAACAAACATTTAAATTAAAACTAAAGTTTGAGTTGTAGTGATGTAGATCAACAGGATTAGCTATTATCTTCTGTCTCCAGATGCTGTATTGAGTACAAATGCATTATAATCATTGCCTTTGATTTGCCACACAAAGGGAGGAAAATTTAAGTTTTGAACAATATGATTATTATAGACCATTGCAAGGTAATTTCCACGGAAGGTCTGTCAGTCTTTCTGTGGTACTATGAGTATGGCTAGTGGGAGGAGAGAGGGAGGGTTCTATAGACAGATAGAGAGAGATTGTGATGTGGAGTCTCTCATCTGTAACGGCTGCATAACACAGATGTTGGGAGTCATCTGTCACCCTGGCCTCTCTTACCGGGTCCGAGCTGCTCTGGGGGAAAAAGAATTGGACACGGTGCTGTCACTTTTTACCCCCATTCACAATAGAGGGACATGCAAATATCAACCCCCATTCTTGCCCTCTCTTCCCTGCCCTCCTCTTGGTGTCCTGTCTACTATCTGGACTGTGGCTAGGGAGCAAAGAGAGGTGGGAGGGCTCATCGCAGGCCGGTATGGGGAAAAATGTGACATTGGTCCCATCAGGTCCTTCTCTTGCCACATATTAGAATTGGAAATGATGGGCTGCTCTCTGAGGCCTTGCTTGACTTCCCTTGGGTCTACAAGGGACTCCAGTCCTTCCACCCTTTGTCCCCAGAGAGAGTCTGTGTTAGGAGGGCGAGAAAAAGAGGGAGGGAACGTGAGAGTCCTCTGTGCCCTTCTGGGCTATATTATGAATGAATTTGGATGTAATGATTACCTCCCCCTCTTTAAAAAGCCATTCAGCTCACTCCTCATATGGTTTTCACAGTCATGAAATTAGGAGTGTGTGCAGAAAGAGGCAGATGCCTCTGTTTTGCAAAATACTTCAAAAGTAAAGTGTGAAGCATCCCTCCCTTATAAACACAACCAGTGACTCTCTCTCTCTTTTACTCTCACACAGTTACACACACACATACACACAGTTCCCTGGTGAGGAGTCCCTGAACGTTTTTCAAATCGGGCCCTAATGTGCCGTTTTCATCAGCACTGAGGCGGGCTGCAATATGGTGCTGGGGCTCGCGCTGGGAATATGAATGTTGATTAAGCATGCGTTCAGCCTTTTGAAATTCTGAAGAAGTGTCAGAATAATGGATGTTGAGCAAATGTCAAGCATTTGTTAATTTCTCTGTTATTTGGGGTTTATCTAGCATGATCTTTGGAAGGAAAGCGAGGGGCAGAGTTGTTGTGGCATGTGCCATTGATATGGTGATTTCTTGGCTACAGACACTTTGTTTTTGATGGTAATATCTCAGCTCAGGACGGAGCTTAGGGACTTGCTCATTGATTATTTATTGTGCCTCTAGTGTTCTCTCTTTTTTAACATGTTGGTTAAACCTAAGGATTTGGTAACAGGCACAATGCATTAAAGGGGTAAGCTCTTTATACAATTAGTTTAACTTTATAGCTCAGGAACTCAACATAAGACATGTTAAAATTGTTATTTATTGTAAATAAAAGTACTTTTTTATTATTTACAGTGTAGGATATGGTAAAAGATTTTAAGAATGAATTTACATTTGTCTTTTTTCTTTGCACTTTTTTTTTTTTTTTGGCATTTTTTTCTCTGTAATACTGTTACAGTTCTGCATGCCACAATCAGAAGTAACAAGAGTTTTGATATAGTTTAATTACTGAGGGTAGTCAAATTATATTTTTATTTTAATATTTTGCAGATCAGAAAGTTATCTAATGTTGTTGACTGTTATGTTGGCCCACTTTGTCAGTTGAAAATTCACACTTTTATGTTCTGTTTAAAAATCTTTACCAAAGCTCAGCAGTGTCAATTGTTTTGAAAAGGTAAATATGCCTTTTATAAGTTGAGGGGGGATCAAAGTGCCACTGGGGTTGTTTCTAGATTTAACTCTTATTTCCACTGATGTCTCTGTGGAATTAGAGTTGCGCTGTTGCGGCTCTTGTGAATGTAGAATTCGGCTGCTATTTTGTAGCCTGAAAGTGGCAATGACATTACCCAGAGACTGATCTGGTGCAGAGCCTGTGGGGGCAGCCCCAACAGCCTCCAGTGCACAGCCTCACTTCTGGCTGCTCATATTGAACAAAACACAAACTGGCAGCTAGGGCTTAGGGGTACAACACTTGAAGGCTGAGAGGCTGGCAAACTAATTCCACAGCTTTATGTGGCTAGATGAGCATTGGGTGAAAGGATGAATGAAGTGTAAGCAGAGATGAGAGGTGTAGAAAGAAGAGAGGTTGTGCTGAGTTTACAACTTCATGTCAGGCTAAAGAGTTCATGAATAATAGATGCAATCAATTACTTGATTAGGAAGCACAGGAATAACTACTTCCTCTTCATATCGCAGGGACGTTGTCAAAGCACAGTGTATAGATTGTAAAGCATTTTTCGGCTCGATGAACCAAAAACACTGAGGTAAGCAGCCCATTGTTCAAATAAGTAGTGGCTTATAGTGATTATAAGGGACACTATCGCGAAGGTTAAAAACAGTGGGTATTGGATTGCTAGACAGAATTAGATGTTATTATTAGTAGACACCTTTAGGGTTCACACTGTCATGAAAAACTTTTCCAGGTTTTTCATGACAGATTTCAAGGAAATCTAAAAAGCAGTATTCAGGCAATGGAAAAGTCATGGATTTATATTTTTTGTTTAAAGTTTTTGAGAAGTTATGGCATTCTAGATAAATCTGCATTACATATATCCACTAAATAACTCGTGTAGGAAATTTAAAAAGTACACAAGACTGTCCATCGTGGTATTTCAGTTGTGTATCGAAGCAAATTCAGCAAGTGATTGCAGGCGC
Source organism: Sandelia bainsii (assembly GCA_032362345.1). Taxonomy (NCBI): domain Eukaryota; kingdom Metazoa; phylum Chordata; class Actinopteri; order Anabantiformes; family Anabantidae; genus Sandelia; species Sandelia bainsii. The sequence goes on from JAUMHL010000015.1 coordinate 9,122,807, forward strand.
CCACCCAACTGCCTTCATGTGTGCTCGTTCATGCGAACGGGCGTCTGTGAGGGAGTTGGTATGCTAACGCTTGTAGCAGCTTTCAAACCTGCTTTGCCATGCCAGGGAAGTGCACCTTCTGGCTTTTTAAATACCAGTTATGGCTGGCAAATGACCCTGATCCAAGACGTGCTAAGTGTAAGTTGTGCTGTAAATCATTGGACATTTCAAATATGGGCAAGGCTGTGCTTTTTGCAGAATGCAAACAAAACAGCAGCAGCTGCTGCTAGCACCGGAGTTACCATTGACTTTACAGACGCTGATGTGTCAAATGCATCCAACACACCTGCTACAGCTTTGAAACAGACAACGCGACACGCGAAGTGAGCTAAAGGAAATGCACAGCAATTATTTTTGTTATTTACCGGTATACAGCAAACATTCTTTTCGTGAGGTGCTTAAAATACAAAATAAAATAAGTAAGTTATTTTTTGGTCATGTAACTTCGGTGAAAGCTAATGGAGAGATCATTGAATATCAAAGGTAAAAAAGTGCATGAACCCTGCACGTTAATGTCATGTATCATTGTATCATTGACACAGAAACATGCACTATTGTAAGTTGTAGTTAATGTGGCATCAGTGTTGTTGCTCGGTCCCCAAAGCCATATGTTCACACACAGAGGGAAACCTACAGCGTAGAGTACCACAGTTCAGCAGGGCAGCTATGGTAGAGTCTGTGGCCCCAGGTTGTCTTTGCATACTAGGATCAATTGCAACAGAAGAATGAAACAAATTGCCCAGAATGGTACAAGTTTCCCAGGCACGCTTGGGGGACTAGGCAATTGGTCAGTGTAATGTGTTTCTTTGCCAGACCAGTGGACACTCACCACTTGACGGATAACATGGACCTCATTTTCAATTTTCCACGAGAGTTTGCAGAAACAGCAATGACACTAATTACACAACAATGGAAATGCACCGTAACAGTAAGAGCATGAAGATTCCAAGCTTTCAGGAGGAATCACAATTAGTGTGATGATTGTAGGATCCTTCCCACTCTTTTTGCAACCATTAAAACTGTTCTGACATCTCAGGGAAGATCAACAGACAGAAATTTTAAAGATTGTAATAAAGTGAAGGGGCCTTGGTAAGTGTCGGATTTCTTATCTATTAGGACAATAGTAGGCAGTGAAATTCTCTGTTATGCCTCTGCTGGAGCCATTTCTAGCCACAGTCCCCTGCAGGTTCTTCTGGAGAGAAGACAGTGGGATGGGGGTGTACTCTTAGTCAGGCTTTTTGTAATCTTTACCCAGTAATGCAATAATGGCTATAATAAAGGCTGTACTAAAAACAATTTTAATAATAACATACAATAATAATGATAATGATACATTTCTACAACTTAAATAGATGCATGATTGTTATATTGATTTAAATATAAGGCAGGTTTTGAATAGTTTTGCAGGAAAGTAGTCAAATTAATTTGAACTGTAAACATGTGCGTTCATTGTGCAAGTATTTGTTTGACGCTGCATGACACACTGGGATTTGTGTTTGTTTCTATCTCCTGTCAAAATATATCACATTTATACATTAAACGCTTAAAGATTTTTTTTCTACACATTTGTTTTGCTGTTGATGGTGGTGGGCTTAGCTGGGAAACAGATGTTAGCATTTTGCTTATCAGCATGCGTAATTAGCAGCATTTGCATATCCAGAGTGTTAAACCCACATTCAGCATTCATTTTTTACTTTATAAAATATTGATCTATAGGAAAGTGAATGCTTAATATATTATTGTCAGCACTCTGTCAGCTTAAATGAAGTTCTTAGATGAGATATAAGTTCTAACTATGCTAGGAAAGCATTAGCTAATAGTTATAGTAATAGGGGTGTTGATAACAATATAATACGTTATTAAAATTAAGATTTTTTTTTTCACTTGGTAAGAGTGAATAATTTCTAAATAGCTCAAAATAGCTTTAACACCATTAGTAAAAATATGTGCTATGCCTCAATTAGCCAGTTCCATGCCCTGAAGAGTCACACCATGCAACACTCTCTGCATGCAGATCCACCAAATGGTAAGTACTGTCGCAGCATATGATACCAATGCCATTAGCCAGGTGGCTTTCATTACCTAAATTACAGCTATTGTTTATTATTAATTATTTGTAAATAGGAAGTTCCTACACATAATTGATAGCTTAAATTTTCCAGATCTCCTATTGATTAGGTTGATTTGATTGAATTTCTAGGCTTTTTGCTGCACTGTTTCTCTCTATGCTTATGATATTAATACACTGTGAGTTCATGAGCAAATAAGGCAATTCAGCACTCAAACTTGAGTTTGTCAGATTCATAACCAGTGGATAGCCTAGCTGAATAGAGCCTAAAGCGCTGTCCAGACAGGCATACCAGCTCAGTGACAAAGTGAAAGTCCTTAATTGTTTTTAATTTAATCTGCTGCTTCACTATTTTGGGTGCCAGTGCATATTAAAGCTCTGTCTTATTTTGTAAGGAAGGGTAATTAGGTTCAGAGTGAATGATTCCCTATTCACTCTTCTGTCTCCCAACCTTCTGTTTCCCCATGTTCTAAATTATATCCAAGAGGAGGCGATTTTTATCTTTTTTTCTCACATAAATCTCAATGTAAAGATGCACTGTAATGTTGCAGACTTTCTTTGAAATTAATTATCAAAGGTGATCTTTCTTTGCTGTAATAAATAAACCAAACCACACTCTAATTCATAAAATACAATCAGATAATTTAGGTAAGTAGGCTAGTGACTGATCTCAGTGTTTGTCCCAGCATCTCATTAAGTCATTAGAGAATTCAATTTTTAAGAATTTCCCCAAGGAGATTAATAAAGTATGAATTATTATTATTATTTTAAAAAAACAACATTTGTTCATGTACAGATGCAGTTGTCATAGGCAAGGAATTGTTTTAAGATTTACTCTAGGAAAACATTGTCTGATGTAGTTTACATTTTTTAATTCTAATAACTTTACATTCAAATAATTTTCTCTTTCTAAGTCATTTTTGATTGATTGATTTATTTGAATCTCTTACTTTATTGTACCATATTTTTTCTACTTTCAACTTTATTGTGTGAAAACATAATATAAATAATAAATAATATATCATTAAATAATCATTAGCTTTGATTAAGGCTAAAAAGAAACAGACCAATCAGTCTGGGTTTACAATAGCTGCAGCATCGTTTTTTGTATCCGTTTTTTATAACCACTGAGCTAGGACTGAGTCCCTCATGTGTTGGTATTACAAGGTATGAAGTTGGATGTATTACACTGAAATTGTAATGCTACTGTTCAGCAGGCAGATCAGATCCCGATTGTAAGATTACGCTTGGCTCAATATTTTAGCATGAGGTGAGCATACTGGGCCCAGGAGAGCACAGGTTGGATATACATTAATGTAAAGCCTGCAGTAACTTACTTTTAATATCTGTTAAATTGGAAAAAAAAGGGGCAGTATACAATATGAGCCCAGTGTAAAATTTGTCAGACTCTATTAAATGCTCTCATCTTTTTATGTTGCCCTCATTTTTATTTTCTTAAAATGTCACAATATTTGGACTTGGTTATTTTCAGCAGTTGTGGAGCTTTTGTCCAGTTTTAATGTCAGCAAAAGCTGATTGAGGTAGGAAAGAAAAACAAAAGTCCCAGAAGTTCTTAGCATTTTTGAAACAGATATGTTTTCTCAGATATTAAGAGCCGCTTATGCGCCTTTAAAGTTAACAGGGTATAGATTTAGCAATTAGGCAGTAATCATGCTCATTATAGAGAGTAATCAATTTAAAATGTAACAGATGTCTGTTGCAGCAGGGAGATCGTGATGGTCCCATGCCAACAATAAGGCTGTAATGTTGTTGAAATGCTCAGGTGCAAGGTTGAAGTGTGGAAGACATTTTTTTTCCTCCCTTAAGTTCCCACATGTTGACAGTTGACCATTTAATGGCCCACTTAATTGCAGAGGCCCCTTCGTCCCCAAACATCATTGTAAATTAATACTGAGACAACAGTGTTTTTTCTGAGCGTTTCACTCTTCTTCTTTTTTTCATCCTCTCTTTCCAACATTTGGTCCCTCTCTTTGATAACTGTAACTTTGTGTTTGATCATCTATATTATTGGTTGAGAGCCCCAAAGAGTTTGGATATTTAAGAATTAGCTGTTCTCTAGTCAGAGCAGTAAAACTGTTTAAAATCTGGCATCTAGAGAACCCAAGATCATGTCTTTCGTGGGAGAAACTGCTAAACTATTGCAGTGGTTGAAATCCTTTTATTAAGACATGGTGACAGGCGAAGACTCTGCACAGAAATCTGTGTTCCATTGATTCCATTGGCTTTGTTTACATGTGACATGGTTATTTTATGGTTTATAATAAGTGCTATTGAAGACCTGTGTGGACTCAATATTTCAATGCATATTGGAAGCTTCAGCTTCTCATCAAAATTTACATACCTGTCTCAGGTGACTTGTAAGAAAAAGTCCATTAAATTTAACAATCAAGTGTACTGAGAGCGGTATATGGAGACAGAACCACTAGAGACCATCACAGAGCAGCTTCTATATGCGTGCATGCTTGTACTGTGTTCATATGTTTTTTGTTGATAAGCAGAGTGGAGGTATGTACCATCCAATTAGAATAATATATGTCATTGCTTTTAATATCTTTAATTTCAAGGAAGCAGTGGGGGTTGGGGAGGGACATTGAAGGGGCTGTGAATCCCCAGTCGAAACTGCCTGTTTTCCAGGTTTGCCTCACTGCCAGGTGTTTGACATTGACTGGAGCTGGAGATGAATGTAGCTTATGGCAACCCGTGGAATTGACCGACTCCTGGGAGTCCCAGCTTCCTGCAGTGAAAGTTTCCATTTTCAAAGCCCATCAGTTGCAGTGGGAGGACTCCAGAACAGTCCATATGCCAGCACTGACAGTGAAGCAGGAAAAGTTTCTCCTATCCATGTACTGTATTGCAACAGCACCCACACAAACACAAACATTTGCAGTGGTCACCCCATTGCAAAATCACATCTGCAGAACTAGGGAGTGTAATTGACAGTGAATGCCATGTTTGGACTTGACTCCTACCAATTATTTTCATGAAACTCATCAATTTCTGACTGAATTTATCAGTTGAGTGCTGTGGCCTTTGTGTAGTTTTATAACAGGAGACACCTGTACTTTAATTAACAATTTAGATTTCAAAATTCCTACTCGAAAGGTAGGCACGGAAGAAGATATGTATGAATGAGGAAATGGCCAAAAAAACAGGCTTTTCTCATACCACACACAACTTTCCCCTTTCTCACACCCCCACACTATAATGGCAGGAATCCTTTGTCAGAGGTGCTCATCTGGAACAACTTTGCCACACTTGTTTTCATGTTCTTTTAGATTACAGGGCAGCTGGCCCCGCTTTGAAGCTCCCCCTCTCCCTTTGTCTCTGTGCAATGCACTCCGGTAATTAACTTTGTCCTTCTTTTATTTGTTGCAGTCACTCGCAGTCCACTCTTCTGAGCATCTTCTCCCTGGAGTACCAGGTTAGAAGTTTTCTTCCTTTGTGAGCCCTGACAGGTGCCTAATTGAATGATGAATGTCCCTTTATTTCTTTGTAATTGAACTGCCAGCTCTCTGATTGGTTTGGAGGATGCCCCCCACCATACTCCTGTTTATTTCAATCCCTCCAACCCCTCCTCCTCCTCATGTTCACGTTGAGGGCCCTTCCCTGCCTGAGCCTCAGTGGATGTCTGCCAAGCCTTCCCATCCATCTGTCTAATAACATCTAGCCCCTGCTTATTTGGTGGACCTGTAATAAATTATGCTAAACCATTATTATTCTGACAATAATAATTTCCCCGTGTAGTGCGGCTGCGTGTGCTAAATGTTTGCTGACTCGCACTGTCACTGCTGCTTTCCACGGCTGACAGCGGATGATGATAAATGGCCACTGCCGCCAGTGGCAGAAGGCAGCACAGGCAGAAAATGGAGTCATTTATCATCCCTCTGACAGGTGTCAGTCACACTGCCTGTCTCTGTGGAATTACATTTTTTTTTGTGTAGTATTTTTTAAATAAGTTGTTCTTTAACCAATGCTCTTCCTCTTTTATCCCCTGCCCCCCTCCTTCTCCGCAAAGATGGCAATTCAATTGCATGGAAATGTCAGGGTGTAGAATGTGGAATACGGTCATTGTTTGATCGAAAAAGGGGGAATGAATACAAGATTTGAGTGAAGGGGGTACAGGGGGATGGGGAGGTTGAACAAGGTTCCCTTGACACACTTTGACCACTAGGAAACTTATTAAAATGAAATTACTGTGACCCAAGATCTCTTACACTTGTTCACATACAACAGGGCATAAAAGAAGAGCCAAAGCTGAAAATATCAGCATTTTATACGTATGAACTAAATAAGTAAATAAATGTTATAGAGAATCATTCATTGTTATTATTGGTATTATTATAAAACATGTGGTTTCTCTTTTTGACAGAAACGAACCAAAAGAACATTCTCAAGACACCATGCACCTGAAGTTATTGAAAGCCGCTACCAAAGGTGCTACAGTGCATTACTCTGTGTTGCTTTGCTCTTTTTTATCTGTCTTTTGGTTTTCTATGTTTTCCCTATTTCACCATTACAGATAGAATCTCCCCCAAACAAATAATAACTCTCAGGATTAATTCCAGACCTCTCCTTGCACCTGCTGAGTCAAAGCTCAATGTCAAATTGAAAGCAGAAAAACATGTACATATAACCAACCATTGGACATTTGCCTTACACAGGCTTATGAGTGGATGATTATCTATAATTCAATGAACACACATAAATTGAAAAAGGCAAAACAGACTGTGGGGGGGAAGTCTCTTTGCATATTGCAATTAGCCTCTATCTAACTTATTAGGGTATTGTTCTGGGGAAAACATGGCTGGATAATGCACATCTAATCCACTTACAACAAGAAACCTCAGAGATGATCTGGGTAAGATCTGAGGGGAGCTTCACTTTAGCTGGCGAGGGAAAAAAGGCTTTTTGGGCGGTATGGGGTTAACTAACTATCACATGCTGTCTGACTTCAAGGAAATTTGAAGCCCTTCAAGCAGTGCTGTTTTAACCGCACCAAGCCTGCCATATGCCACCTAGGGCAAAGTCATCAGGGACATTAGCATGTCTTGGCTAGCCTGGTCCACTCCCCTCTACCCTTCTGTCTGCGTTTGTGGCCTTATTTTTTTTCTTCACTGCTGTTGTTCTTTGTTATATTGAAGGTATCTGAGTGAAGCCAAGGCACATCCCACTGCTCCCGTTCTATTGGTGTTGGCCAATGAGGTAATGGCATAACCTTTAGGTTTTTTCTCTTTCTTTTTTTTTTCCTCAATTGATGTTTCTATAAATGGATACATAGACATTGGCTGCAGTTTTTGATTTTCTCCCTTGTCTGTTAGTGATTATGAAGATTGGTAAAATGGTCTGCTCTATTATCAATTATTTAATGTAATTAGCTCTCACCTCCATTAAGCAGATGTGAAAATACTTTTTTTGTGTGTTTTATTATGTAATTTTCCAATTACATAATTTTGCTGTTCAAGGAGTGTTGTGGCAAACTGCGGACAGGTGAGGGCAGGGTCATTGGTTCGCTTCTTCACTTCATCAGTTGTTTACTTTAGGAGGTCAGTGTAGGATTTATACTCTGGTTGATCTACTGGTAAATGTATTTATACATATAATTATATGTTAACTTAAATCCAAGTTGTTTAGTGGTGACCAACTAAAATATTCATATGACATGATATTTTTACATTTCACATTAGCGAAAATCAATGTGATGAATGACCACTAGTGTATCTTATATTTTGCACCAAGCCTGTAAGTCATTTTCATTAGGGTAGAGAAAAAAAAAAATCAATGAACAGTTCCTTTACAGTTTAAAATGCAGAAAATGTGGCCAGTCTGGCTGTATAGCTATAGAATTCATACAGTATGTTTTACATTAATGCACAATTCTATGGTTTTTGTGGTATGGTTTGTGAAACCAGAAGACTTAAAGTCTTGTATTTATGAATCATTTAATTTAATTGACATTTCACTACATTGTTAGTCTTGTGGTTTCCTCATATTTTGTTTGCTAGAATGGGCGGTGTAACCTTTTAGAACATTAAAATACACATTTAAATTTTTATTAGTGCTTACACCGGGTGATGAGATTTCACTGTTTCTTCATCTAAAATCAGAGTAGCATCAGTGGCACGTCAAAGCTACCATTATTCATTCTCCATTTAATTGACACATCTTTTTTCTACTCCAAAGGATTAAATTCAGCTCAGAGATAACTGTCTATGAACCATTTGACTGTCATTTTAATATGCTACTTAACATTTAAACCAAGCAGTCATGGTTTCCCTGACTGCTAATTGATATAGTTTCATCCCTTTATGAGACAATATATCTCCAACAGAGGGAAATGATTAACAATGATGACACATATTCATGGGTCTATTTTTTGAATGAACAAGGGTTCTAAATTTGACATTTGCTGTTTTATGGATGCTTTATGTTTAGCTTTCTGTAAAGATTACTTAAACATTCGGGCTTAAGAACAGGTGCAGTTATGCTCTACAGTATGTGACACCCATTAGCTTTTGGAGCTTATAAAATCTGAGTTTTACTGAACAATAATTATTTTCACCATGAATTCAAGGCTACGTGAATCTTAGTCACATGTTAAACTCATGAAGTGCTCTGACTTGAGACTAGAGAGCGAGACTCATGATTAATATGAAAATTAGGCAGACGCAAGTACCTGAACTAATCAGGTGATCCTTATTCAGTCTGGGCCAGCGTCGGTAATGTTGCCATTTTTCATGTGTCAGCCCCAATGCAGGTTACCAGGAATCTGATCTCTAGTTATCCAAATGTGTGAATGCAGAGCAGGCCAATGAGCACAAAGAGAAAAGGATTGAGCGGGGAGAAGAAAGAGAGAAAATGAGGAGGTTTAGAGAGAGGGAGGAGAACTAGCTGCAGGCTGCAAATGCTAAGTCTGACTCGCTATCAGATGTCTTGATGAAGATATAAACTCTGTGCTTAACCTTTAATTATTATAGACGTGTTTGGCCTTTTTTACAGGCTGCCTTCTAAGGACAGTATTACGGATGTTAACAAATGCTACTTTTACACAGAGGCCTCTCTGCTCCCAGTGTTACCACAAAGCATCAGAGAAAAGATGAAACACAACATTCTCACTACAGGCTCGGGGCAAATTCACGTTTGGTCTCCAATTATGCTAACAAGAGAAAAAAATGATCTTTGGCTGCAAGTATGTTGTGTTTCATAATGAGCTGGCTAGGAAGGACTGGCAAAGTCTTCAAGCAATGTTTTAATTCTGTCCATACTGAAGAGATTCAGTTGAAAATGACTTAACATGTCTTCTCATTTAAAGCGTATATATTGTCACAAAGGTGAAATGCTGTGCTTGAGAAAATAATTTTGGTTCATGCACGTGTTTTTTTCTTAAAGCATATTCACGCATCTGTACATTTCATGATGGCTCTTAATTTAACTAAATAATTGTCACCATGTTCTGGCCTTGAAAATAGCTATGGGTTTTTTGATGCATAGTATTATAACACTTTAATGAATGCACTGTTTATAATGACTGTCAAGGTTCTTCCCTGCACTCGAATGAAAGCACAGCACACCTCTCATGGTGTCTCTGCGTTCAAAGAGTGCTTCAGCCATAGGTTCTATCCTTCCTATTAGGCACTGCATTTCAATAGTCCCTCTGCTGTGTCCTGTTGGTTTTTTCAGTTTTGCCTTGGTGATCATTCTATGATTAAAGCTCTCCGTTGTCTCTAGCCTGGGTATAGTGTGTGCTGGTTTTTCATACAAGATGAGAGACAATGGTTGTCCGTTTGACACAGGTGAAGGCAATTCACTTGGGGAGCTTGGCTGCGTAATAGAGAATTTCTTGTTCCTGTGGCAAAGGTTATTGCAAAGCCATGCTTTCAAAGAACAATTTGCACATGGATTGTCGAAAGTTAGGTCAAGGTTTAGAAATGCAATAATATCATTTAGAGCCACAATCATCTTTATTATTTATGTGACATCAGCTGAAAGTAGACTGCCTGTAATTTTAGTCTCATAATTCTTAGGGTTTTTGAAATATAATCATATTTCCAACTGGATATGGGGAACGTATTCTGAAGGTTTTGCAAATGGAGCAATTCTCCAGAGAAGAATAACAATTCCAATATACCAGTTTTTGAAGCTGTATTAACTCCCCACTGACACCACAGTCTGTTTTTTATTAGAACTAATTCTCTTTTTTGTTCAATCTTTGTAAAGGTGGATCTGTCTCCTGCACTGATGGCTCGTATCATCCTGGACAGGTTTCTTCAGGACCTGGAGGGTGGAATGCGTGAGTAACACTTTTCCATTTCCCACTCTGTCCTTTCTATCATTCCTCCCATCAGTCTTAATTGTAGCACTTTGTCTTTTGAATCTCCTTCTGTTTGAGTCCTAATTCCAGCTCTAGCTGCTGTATTTTCAGCCTGTCCAAGCCTAATGAGAAGCAGACCACATTCAGTAGAAGCTGCATCCCAGGGCACATGACTAGCAATTAAGCACTGGGAGGAACACCCACCTCTCAACTGCAGTGTGGATCAATGCTAGCTCACCTCATCAGTGTTATTTATAACACCCCTGATTTCCTCCTTTACCTTCCTTCATCCCCCAATGCATCTATCCACTCCCTGCCTTCTCTGCCTTTCTCATCCCCTTCTTTCTTCCTTTTCTACTGGGTTCCGCTAGGAAATTGAGTTGAGGAAAAGTATGGCAGTAAAAGCAAACCATTCAACCAGGTAGAATGGATGGACACACTGTGGGAGAACAGAATTCCAGATGCAAATATTTTTATTAAACATGTCAAGGAGATTGTCCAGAAATTGTGTACATTCTGGTTAATGTCAAGTGTTCTTCTGTCAAGGCTAGAAATTTCTTGCATCATCTTCTGCAAATCTGTTGTGCACAGATTCTGGCACATTTTCTAGATACACTTTTTGTATGTGATATTTGTATATGCTTTTTTGGGGGTTTTTTTCCTAATCTGGGACTCCCAATATCACATGCACAAATGGTTCTGTATAATTTCAGTAGGCCTATCCTGAGGATTGGGTGTGTGTGTCTGTGCAGTAGGCAGTGCATTGAGAGTGAATCACATGATGTCAAAAAGACGTGCTTCCAATTTAATCAAGAAGGAGATTAAAGTGGATGTCTGTTATTTTCAACTTCGCCACAGCACGGTCATTTGTCAAAGTCAAAGATTTGATTGCTTTGGACCCACCGTTATCCACTGCCTGTCAAAATACTAGTCTGAGCAGCTTGTAGAACACAGCATTCATCCAGGAGAAGTACTCAGTCTCAGATGATAGCACACTGCAGCCCTCCATCTCCATACAGTGAAGACTTGCTTTATTATTGCCCAGAATAGATTTGGAGCAGATGAAACATCTTGGATGATCACTGTTTAATTTCAAAACATTTTTGTAACCATGCAGCACTTTAGTTCTTGCAGGCTAGCCAATAGGGTTAATATCTACTATTCTGACTGTTAAAAATAAATATGACATATTTTCAAATGATGATGTGATTATACTTTACCTTACCACTGTTTCCAGCTGTAAAGTCAGTGGTTATGATGGTGACTCCTGTATTGACAAAGCTTCTTTGCAGTCTCATCATGACCTGACCTTTACAAATGAATTGCTGCCGATGGGCAGCATGGTAAAATTGTCCAATTTCTCTGTGTGTATATTAGACTTAAGTAATGTGTTTCCATTATGAAACAATGCAAGGATAATTGTCTTTGCTGGCTGTTAGCTAACAGGTTGGTTCAGTGCTATTGGCAGGCATATCCGTCATGGGGGGGGGGGGGGGGGGGGGGGGGGGGGGGGGGCGGGGGGGGGGGGGGGGGGGGGGGGG
>JAUMHL010000015.1:9134793-9300788 GCA_032362345.1 Sandelia bainsii
CCCCCCCCCCCCCCCCCCCCCCATCAGCCCTCGACTCTGCTCCAGTGTGCATGTGTGTGTATTTGTGGACTCCAGAGGGAGGGCAGGCAGGCACACTGCAAAGATCAATAGACTTCTATATAAGGGACATTACCCCCAACTGGGTGAGTGGCTTGCCTTTGCCTAGCACCATTGTTTTTTTATTCCCCTTCTCTTTCCCTTTGCATTTAAGAGACACAGGAATGGGGCCTTTGGGAGTGTGGAATATATGTACAATCACTAGTGCTGGATCAATACAGAGTTTTAAATTGTTTTCTGTCCCTTCCTTGTTTTGTTTTGTTCGCTCGTTGTTGTTACCCCCCCCTTCTCTCACATCCCTCCTTCCCACTAGCTACACGCACCATCACCGTACATGACGACACCACCAACAAGCTGCCTCCCCCTCTCCTTGCAGCAAAGGTATTGGAGAGAGCATAAGTCAAGCATGGTGAAAGAGTATCTGGTGGCGCTTGTAAATAAATCAATACATTCAAAGCAGTTTTATCACGTATTGAATATGATATCAACATCCATAATGCTCCTTTTCTCATGAAAACAAAATTGGCATTAGGGGAGGAAAGGTCACATGCGCTTTTAAACTGTTTATATCCACTATTTGCAGGTCACTTGAAGCTGCACTATACAGGTACAGGAGATGATTTTTAGGAAATACACAGCAATCTGAAGACAGCTTCAGTGTAAATGACATAATTCCTTTCACAGTTGTTTATTTTTATTGAGTAATATCCAAAATTACATATTCTGTATGAAAGTATATAGAGTGGCAAATAAATTCATAATTGAAATTGTGTTTTCCTGATGGTCAAAAAATGGAAGCGATTCACTATATTTATTTTATATGAAACCTTCTTATTTGAAAGGCTGACAGCAGCAAATGAGTTGTATTTTCACTGAATATCAAAAATGACTTTGAATTGAAAATTAAAATTAAAGCAGTATTGCTGAAATACAATGAAGACGACTAATGTTTGACCTCGGACAGACATTATAAACTTGATGAAACTTCATCACAACCCCCTCGTGTTTTCTGTAAATGATCAAATTAGACTGTAAATTGCCGTATTGTCATTCCAGCTCTTTGTCAGTAGATACCTTTGAAGTAACCAGCAGGCACATTGGGGGAGCTCCTGCTCTTTCTTTCCCCCTTCCTGCTATCTCTTCATCTTTCTCTATATTCCTCCTTTAGACAGGAGTTGATATGTCTCTAGATTTAGACATACTTTTTTGAGGAGGCAATTTTGCTAGCTATTTGACCTTTTCCATTTTCCCAAGGCCCAGCTCCAGATTAGATTGCTACTCCATGTTTTGTAACTATGTGATTCGACAGCCTTTAAGATTTATTGTCACATTCTTTTACAGAAGCCTTGTACGCAAGATTATAAATGTCCTATGTTTGATGTTAACACTGTGAGAATGTTAGCATCTACTATGATCTTTTAGTTCCTTGACAGAATTCATAATAGCTTCAGTGTTTTGCAGATCAGACATGTTGATAACTGATATTGTATTATGTTCTATCCTGTAAAATCTCAACTCAGTATCCACTATGATTGTTATGGTTCCTCCTCTCTTGTGTTCAAGTGCTCCTCTCTTCTCCCTCTCACCTCTCTACTGTGGCAGAGCTGGTGTGAATATGCAGCCTCTTTTTTTCAAATAATGAGAGCAAGGCCACTTCATTAGCAACAAGGGAGGGAGTAAGAAGGCAAAGGCAGTGTGAGTGTTTTTCTTCGTGTGTGTGTATGCATGCAAGGGGTGGGTACAAGGGAGGTAAGCAGCAGCGTGGTACTTCACTTGACAAGTATACTAATTACTCCTTTTCAGCAGAGAAGCTCCAGTCAGCCTCTGCCCTAGTCTAATGGCCTGACCTAGGAAGCCTCTATCCATAGCAGAGCATCCCTAGATCTACTATTACAACTGCTACACACAGAGACACACACACAAACACACACACACACACACACAAATGTAGAGTCTCATCTCACTGCTATCAGGGAGAATCAGGTGGAAGCAGATCAGTTCTGCCCCAGTAACCTCTTCAGGGACTGGGCTCCTCCTGCACAGGAGATACCACCTCATATCATCAACTAGCACCTACACACCACCACAGATGGCTTTAAAAAAAGAAACAGATTTTTATTCTCATTCCTCTTGTCTCTCTCTCTCTCCCCCTCTCTTTCCCATCTTCTGTTTTTTTCAATAGTGGAGGATAAATTTAAAAGGAGTAAATTGGAAAATCAAATGAGGGCTTTAGGCAGCTGCAGAGATTTGCAGAGCTGTCGGCCAGCGTCGAAGAGCCTCATCCATCATGTCCCACAAGTAGTCAATTCCTCTAGTATCTGTAAATGTTTTCAGATATTAGCCAATTTATATGCTCCGAGATTCATCATGGAAAATCAGCTTTAGCGGCACACATTATCAGGACCTGTCTCTCCCTTGCTCCATGAAGTTTGATGAACGAGTACCCCTACACAGCTCAATGGCTTGCGCATGGGGAGTGTGGGTGGAAGGGGGTAGGGGGGGCATGTAGAGGAAATGTGTAGGCGCCCCCCCACTTGTAGAAAAAAGTGTGTGTGTGTTTTTTTAAATTAATAAACAAACTTGCAGAGGAGCTCATCAGTGTCAGGGGCAATAAGAATTGTCATCCGTTATTGTTTATTACAGTCCTCCCTCAACAAATGTTGCTACCTAATGAGGTTTTTCAACATTTTTTTGTGTTTGAGATAATGACTTTTTCACCCTAGTGGAGAAAGGAAGAGTAGTTACAAATGATACAAGTAAGCAATGAGAAATCAAGCTGAGGTTATGTTGCTGTTACCTTGCTCTACAGTATATAGTTTATCTTGTTTTGGAATTGCGTATGAAAACAGGCTTGTGATTTGTTTACACCAGTTGTTTTCTTTAGCAAATCCCAATGGAGGCGTAGCATTTCACATCTATTATTCTCCTCTTCTCTATTCTTTTTGTTCAGATGTTGACGGTGTGATATGTTGCCTTAGTCAGAATTTATACCAACATGGGACAATTACAGTAAATTTGGTGAATGTTTACAGTGTGCAAAGTCGTGCTGCAGGGCTTTGTTCTCTGTTTCTGGTGTACCTTAGATTATTCTTTTTTATTTTCCTGCATGTGTTTGTCTGTGAGAGCCTTAGTGTGTGTATGTAAAGAATGTGGCATGCGTGGCAGAGGGGAGCTCAGGATGTCATAGAGGAGTGCTGCCGTGCAAGGCGGGGGCGTCTTTAATAAATGTATGCTGATGTTGGAGGCTGCAACGATGCGAGGGATGCAAGGGCCCTGTTGTTATTTACTGCTGTGTTTGTGCACAGCAGCGAATCCTGGTCCTGCAAATGGCATTACAGCTCATGATGAATGAGCATTAGGGTAAACTCATTTTAAAAGCATCCTGATTTATTAGTGGCCTGGCCTTCCATTTTCATCAGGTCAGTGCTTAGCTGAAATTCCACAATGTCAGCGCCAAGGTCACCTCTTTATGGCTATTTTTAACCCCATTGCTCAATCAGGGAAGGAGAAATGGATCCTATCACTCATTATGAACATCTACCAAAATATCAAAGGAGTGGAGAGATGAGGGAGAAAGATAGGACAAGTCCTGAAAGTGTGTTTTTGTGTGTGTTATGTGAGAGACCAAAATGTGGTGGTGGTCAACCTCCAATTATGAACCCTAGTAAGACAAGAGCTTTAATGGCTACTGTTTGCCTTCGGGGAGCTTTATTACACACTACTGTTTTGCAGAAGCAGCGTCAAATCTATAAAACGACCATTAGGAAGAGGAAAAAAATCAATCAAAATGCCATTAAAGTGGAATAAGTTGCCAATATTGCTGATGTGGTTGCGGGTCCTTTGATTTTCCTTCAGATTATTAGGCACAGTCGAGTAGTGACTTTGTTAAGGGAAACCAGTGTTGTTGGGGAGTAATATGTCTCCTGGCTTCATAAAGTTTGCTGCCTCATATTTCCTGCTTTATTGATTATCCATTATCATTTGTCATGACGTGTCCTAACTCAAGGGGAAAATATAACCCTCTTTCTTCACCACCGCCCGCACTGCACAGGAGCATGGTATGGATCTGCGTGTGAAGGTACCAATCTCTGAGAAAAATGAGCAAAAAAATAAAGCACATCACTGTGCCTTGCAGCTCTAAAAGGCAGTGTGGGGTTATGGGGTGGGCTGGGGGACTACTGTGGCTGGAAGAGACTGGGAAAGAGAAGAGGTATGAAAAAAAGAAGTGGAGGCAAAGAAGAAGAAACAGAAAGAGAGGAGGGAGTGCTGAATGGGCTTTGTTCTTCATCTACCCTCCCTCTTTATTTCATCATAAGGTAGATGAGGGATCACATCACAATTTGTTCTCCCTCTGATAGTTTTCTCAAAGGCTATGGCATGTGAAAGAAATGCAGCATGGAAAAGAAGGGTCTTAAGGGTCTTGGATGTTTCTCTAATTGCCTTTCTATTAATGAAATTCATTTAATAACAGTCATATACTGTGCAACGTTTTCTAGATGAGCTTGGATGTGCATTGTTGGTACAGGCACCATCTATGCCTGAAATGTGTAAAGAATCATTCCTTGTATAGTCTCTAATGCTGCAAGTCTGTCAGGAACGTGTGTTTGTGTGCATGCGTGTGTGTGTGTGTATATCACAAAAATGGCGTGCCTCAACCATTTTGTCACACAATGATACAATCCATTTAATCCAAATCTTTTAGGAATGATTTAAGGAATTTTTTTGCTGTTGCTGTACCAGCAAATCAATCCAGCAGGCTTTCCTTTCTGATTTATAATGTTAGTAGAGCAAGAATGGGGATGAGAAATGTAGAATAGTCAGTGTTCATAACATAGATAAACTACATATGCTCCTGTGCTCTGGACTGAAACATTTATCTGTGGAAAATCTGTGTAGACACCAAGCAGTCATCTGATTGACTAATGTAGAAATACCGCACTGACAGTGGCATGGTGAATTACAGTACGTCAAGCCTGTATTTTCTCTCTATATTTTCATTGTTTGCTTTTTCAGCAATACGATTTTTGTATACATTTGCAAGACATTAGACAAACTATGATGTTTGATGTAATTTGCATAATAATATGTGATTTTTTCATTTCCATTTTGTATCTGTTTCTCTTATCCTTAGCCTCAAAAACAGTCCTCAACAGCATGCTTAAGGAGCCATCATTAATTCCAGACCAAATTTTGGCCAACAACATATACCAAGTAAGTGGTTTAACCTTTAAAATTAAAATGAAATATCACATAAAATGCAATTGAATCATATGTATGATTTAATTATTTAAATCAGATTATTTTTATAATTTTATAAAGTTTGTTCCTTTGTATATAGCAGATCTACTACTTATGTACTTACTACAGTAAGTTTTTAAATGTAGCATGAGACTGACAGTATCATTAGCCACTCATACTTGGTGATTAGGTCACATGAGAAGTGGCACTCATGCCTACTAATCTGCCAGCATCTCCTGTGTTTTCTCATTTCCCAGAACTGTATGGGCTTCCTTCCCTCACCTTCTTTTCACCCACCCACCCTTTTCTCTCACCATAATATTTTTTTCCCTCTTTTTTTCAGTGCACAATAAATGACTGCTGTTATGGACCGCTGGTAGACTGCATCAAACAGTATCCTATCCCATAAAATTTTAAGTCTGAAATTGACGAGGAGCTATTGAAAGGGATGAGATGTGTCTGGCCTCACCTGACATAAAAGTTCTGCATCACAGAGGAAGTGTTTCATCCTGCCTGCCATCCCACTATCACGATACAGAGGCTGGAAGGCGATGGAGGGAAGAGGATTAGGAGGAGGAGGAGAGGATTGGTTGATCTAAATGCATCTCCATGTGCATGCAGTGAATCAGATCCAATATTACATGATACAAAAAAATAGCATTCATAAATCTCAAAGTAGTTGATATGTTCTTTTGTTTGGTATTTTATTTCATCTAGATAATTTTTTATTTGATGTTAATAACAAAAATGCCAATAATATTAACATGCTGTGTTTTTAAGCGGACTGTATGTAGTTCTGATAATTTCTACTTTGTTTAGCAGCGTTTAACATTCTGGGCACCTAAGTCTATCTTGAACTGTTCATTTTGATTGGACATTTGTTATATTTTATTTATTTGTAACTTGGTCATACATGTTTTCAGTGTTTCACTTCTGTTTCTTTGCTCAGCTACAAATTCTCCCAACTTGTCTAGTAGGGGCTTGGCCTTTATTATAGCACACAATTGAAGTGCAGGCTAAATTGGGGAGCATGCAGCTGGGTAGCAGACTACTATTTCCTGGGGGAGGTGACTTATTTGAATGAGTGTACACATGTAGGTCTGTATGTTATTGTGTCTTGTCAGGCTTTCATGTGTGTGGTGGGGTGAGTTGTTCTGTTCATATCCATTCAACCTTGTCCCATCCTGCCCTCCTTCCACATCTCCCTTTTACCTTTCTTTGGCAGTCATCACGCCACTGTCAACTTAAACTGAGTTGCTCTTTCACAAGGAGTTAATGATAACCGCCCCACTACTGTGTGTTTTCAAAGAACTCCATCCACATGTGAGGAGAAGAATAGCTGTTAATGCATGTATTAATTAGAAGCCATTTTGAGTGGTTAGTGTTTGTTGAGACTTGTACAATAACCTAAGAACTGTCCTATCTGGCTACTAGAGTAAGTTATACACGTAATACCTAGGCTTTCTGTTGCATCAGACATCCTAATGCAAAATGGCATTTATTCTAAAAGCATTTTTCTACAAAGATTTTAGAGGAATTAGTGAACAACAAGTCCATGTGCTCTATGCATTTTGCCATATTGGCATTTGTTTTGTCTTCCTCATTTAGGTAATGCACTTTGGAGATTTGCTGTGAAAGCTGATTAAGGTTGACTTAAAAACTTTTATTGTGCTCACGCTACAAGTCAGCATGAGGACAAGTGGCTTTCACTTTACATAGTAAGCCAATAGAGGAGAAAAGCAGATTCTTAACTTTAACTGATGTCAAACACATGCACAGTTGAGCTTGCATCATCTAATGTTTGTGCATCATTCAGTAGTGTAAAGTTCACATTCTACCTACATGTGTTAGGTGTTTCTGCAGACATATCACACACTGCTGTTGCTGTACTATCTGTTGGAATCCTTCACTCTCTATTCTCAGTGCTATTGGACAAGAGCATGAGGTGCTGCTCCGTGACAAGCTGAAGGAGAAGAACCTATCCTTTCTAGGTAAGCCATCCCTTGGTCTTCTAAACACATTTTTAAAGTCACTTTGGACATGACAGTGTAGCGAGCAAGACTGATGCTGTGCATGTTATCTCCCATTGATCTAGGAGCTGTTATCAGATATCCTTGGATGTTTATACAGCAACCTACAATGAATATATAAAGAATAGAAGCTTCAAAAGTACCTCTAAAAATATAATTAGTTGTAATGTTCACTGTCCTGAGTTGCTGTTAAGTATTTTCTTTTTCAAAAATGGAAAGCATTGTAAGTATTAAGGAGATTGCTGCATATTTGTATATAATTGCCTTTCTTAACACCATTATCTTGTCCCATCATTAATAAATTAAATTAGTGTTCAGGGGTGAAATTGTGAAACTGAAATTTTTAACCCCCCGCCCCCATAGCCTTTCCTCCCATCATTCCCATCCCCTAGGTCAGATGAGTGATGAAGGATAGAAGTCATTCCCTTTGTCATTAAGACCATATCATTTATATCGACCTGGAGTGCTGACCTTTTTTTTAGGACTGTACAGAGTACTGTTCTAAAACTGTCAGTGTTTGGGGGGCACTAGGGCCACTGGGGCAGCCTCACCCCATCTGATAAATGGATTGGAAATAAGCTACCGAACAGCAGGGATGGCCCATTAATTTTAATCAAAGGTGATGTAAAAAGACGATCAGAGCCACATGACAATGTCAACAGCCCAGTAGAAGTGAATAGAGGGTCTTCCTACCATGCGCACATTTACACCTACATTACCCCTACCAGAATGTCCCTCTGCAGGACTCTGGCAGCCTCGCTGACCTCGCTCAGCTCTCTTTCTCCATCCTTCTCTGATGCTACCTCCTCACCACCACTGACACCTCCACCCTCCATCTCTCCTCAATTCCCTTTCATGCCTCATTAGTTTAGCTTGGCTGGAGACAAAGAGGCTGGTCCTTGGAACTGAATGACCTGGTCAGCCTGAGATTTAATGGAGAAATCAGGTGTTGTAGGGATAATGGCCAAAGCGCACCAGAAGTCAAGGACAATGGCTGTAGCCTCTGCAGGCAGGGGTCAGGCTCACAGAGACTATAATGCCAACCTTGTGCTCTTGCTGTATATTTTATAAAGCACTGCCAAACTGCAAACTGGAGAGCAGCTCTCCAACTGGACTTTACAGGTTTTGTACAATGACAGCATATACGTGTCAGTGAATAAATGGTTCTGTTATTTCTTCTCCTTTGCTAACATTGAGGGGTTTTATTACCAGTACCTTGGTGAATGCAGTTTGGTCAGTAGCCTGTGACTGATACATACAGTTGGTTGATTACCTAACAGAACTTATTATAAAACACATTGTAGTGTAATAGTCACATGTTAAAATTCTGCACTTGATCTCCTATAGATGAAAACCAACTCAGAGCTATGGGCTATGACAAAACACCCGATATCATCCTGGAGGTTCCAGTTGGTTAGTATTTACATTATAAATGTCAATACTTATCTGAATTAACTGACTGCTAAAATTAGGCATTATGTAGTAAACAAAAGGCACTTTATAGTAAATAATATAACTGTCATTTTAATGCCAAATCATATTTGATTCTTACAAATGATGGGGAAACAAGAAAATGTCACTTGTCCATTTGTCTTGCTTTGGTTACTGTCTTGTCACCAGTTTTTTGAGTGTTGCTGTCTGTTTCTGTTCATGAAAAGCCGTGGAGGGACACATTGTACACTGGATTGAGAGCAAAGCCTCATTTGGAGATGATCACAGCCATCGTACCTATCTCAATGAACAGTTCTGGAGTTACTGGAACAGGCAAGTCTTATCTTTGTATTCTCGCCTATTGCTTCATTTGCTTTATCTGAATGAACCATATAATGTTGCAGCTACCATTTTCTCAGTCTGTGTATTGTTTGTAACTTCTCCTTTCTGACCACAAACCACAATCAGTTTTTCTCAGTATTATCTGGGCAACTCATGTCTCTGTGTAACAACGCTAACCACTTCCTCCCTGGCACAGGCCACACTAATTCACACTTACATATGGTACATCTGTACATCACACTACTTCCACTCCTGTCACTGGAGCCTTTTACCACCTGAAAGGCCTGCCTGTAAACCTGATTATTTTCCAGAGTTACACATATTGTTTTTGAAGCAAAGTGGGAATTAGTGCAATACTCAGTATTATATAGGTTTAAATTCAAACTGAAATAATGTGTTGGGGCACACACAGACAGAACAGTTGGTGTCGGTCACACATGATCTTCGCATCCCTGCCTCCCCCAGCACAAGGATGCAGGCACCAAGTTGAAAAGTTGCCCACACTGCCTTCATTTGCCTCACGGTTGCCCAGTTCTGTCTCAGCCGTGACGGCCAGCTGACAGACCCAGACCTCATGCACAGCCGGACTCCCTCCATCTCTGTCTGGTATGGTTCTTAATGTTTCCCAAACTAAAACAAAACTTCTGTTGTTTTTCCATCAGAGACTTACATACTCCTTTCACTCAGAAACTGCCAGCAAAATGTTTTACATTTTTCAGAAAAGATGACTCATCCAAAATCATTGAGCAGTTAAAATGCAAAAGATGAGGTCAAGGTCACAATCAAACATGTATTTTATTTTTTCATAGTAACATAGTTTTCTTTGGTAATGGCCTGCTTCTAGAAGGAAAAGTTTTTTTTACATCAGGAACTTAACATTTCTAAGGTGTAAATTTAATAAATCTTCTTTGACTACCATCATTATTAAGCCTCATTAAATGTCTATAAGAAAGTTGGTGAAATTAAAATGCTTTGTTTTAGCTTTGTTAGTGAAAAAGGATTTGAATGAGTGCTGTCTCAGTCAGTAAAGTTTTCTAAAATAGTTTTTTAAAATAATGTGAAAAGTGCTCTTTTAATTATTATTACACTGTTCTTTCTTTGTTTAGATTGAAGAAACTCACATTAATCTGTTTTTGGTCTTCCTCTGGAATCTGTGGTATTAGATTATAGTAGGCCAAAATATCAGAATACTAACGGCTTCATTAAGGTTAGTCTGAGCCTTACATATCTGCCTACGGGTGTCTTTCATTCATATTCACTGAGACGGTCTTGTCCCAGTTTATTAAGGAACTGACAAAGTAGATCCCATCATGTCAACCGGGAGCCCGGTCAGATAAAATTTGTTGTGTCAAAAAAGAAAAATTGTCCCTGCCCTACCTTTTCCAGCACCCTGTAATTTTTAATTGACATTTCCTGCTGACATTTTCAAATGTGCCTCATCGTTCTCTTAATGTTAGACCTTATGTGTTAATGTCTGAAGTTCAAGTGTGTGTGCACACATGCCTGGTTGTGGATTTGTAAAGAGATGACAGTGAATTTGGGGTCAATGCTTTGTTGTCACAAAAACATAAACCAGTGAAGAAACAGGGTACAAGAGTGATGGGGTGGCATTATCCTGCTTTCACTTTTTATTAGTTGATTTCACTTTATGACATGCACCCTGAAGGGCTGATGTTTAGAATGTTTGTCCATTCCTCAAACTCAGATTTCAGTGCTTGACACTAAAGCTTTCAAGGGTTTTTTTTTTTGACCGCCCTTGGAATCATACAGCAGTGATTGTAATTACTTCATTGCCCCTGACTGACATTTCCAGTGATTTGCTTATTTTTCATGAATTCCCTCTTTGCTTTAACTGAGCTGCTTCACCCATTGCTTGTGTTAATTGTTCCTGCTTTGCCCCCAAGCATTGCAGACTGAGCAATGGGAACATGTTTTTGTAGAAGGAAAAAAACATAACTAATTTTCCTTCCAATGCCCTCACCAACTGCATTTATCATCTAAACAATAGTCTTGCAAACACACTAACCTCATAATGAACCTCTCTTCAGTGGAGTGAGGGGTAATGACGCTTCACCTACAATGCTCCAAAGAAAAAGAAAAAAAGGGGGGGGGAAAGAGAAAAACGGTCTTCTACAGAATCATGCGTCGCGTTCAGGCCCAGTGCCTGGATGAGATGGCGAAGCAGCAGCTATTGGTGTCTTCCAGCCATCAATCTTAGCTGGTGGCGTTCCAGAGCCAGAGAGCCCTCTGCTCTGACGGATGTTCAGATAATTGAGTTATCCATCTCGCCCAACTATCAGAGTTGCATAAAAATTATTCACCTGCTAGTGAATATTAAACACATAATGAGCCTCTTGTGTGTTTTAGGAGAAGTGGGTAAGGTTAAACACAGCATGTAATGAAATATGGACCCTTGTGTGGTACCACCTTAACTGCCCCATCCTGATTATGGTGTACTTAAATCAATTATGGTTGGCAAAGTTCCTCCAATAACTCACCAGGCAGCAACTAAAGTTCTTGTCTTGTATTTTTCTAAATACTTTAGCAAATCACATACTTTATAAAGAATGTATTTAGATAATGGCATGTATGTGCTGAATTCATTAATCTTTGTGCACTTGAATTATTGTGAGTTAGCCAAAATTCAGAACTATATTAGATTTGGGATTTTGTCAGTCTTTATTGCAAAGTTGGACTCTAGTGGCTACTTAATATGTTGTTGATTGTGGTGTTTGTAAATGCTTTCCATCTGAGGACAAAAGACATCAGAGAAGTTTTAATAATTGATTTGTGGATAAATAGTTGACTCTATTGATCACTGATTGGTCCTCATTGCCAAGAGAGTGTGTATCACAGCTTGTAAAAATACTGTAAATATCAGTCAAAACATTAATACTACAGCGTTTCACAGCAAAGCACATTCACAAAGCAAAACTTAGCCAAAATGGCAACAAGGGTTCCTCTTGAACTGATACAATGCTTGTCTTTTGTATCCTGGATGTCTAATCTTTGCCTTTTTCTGACAGCATCTCAGCTCTGAGAAAGTCTGGTCATTATTAATTTTTCAGATATTGAGGGATCTGTGTGCCTGTGTGTTAAATGTCCTCTGTGCAGCAGTTCTTAATTTAAGAATGAATAGAGTAAAGACTATACTGTTTACCTCAAAATAACTTTTCAGTAACACAACTATGCAATAATAAATTAGTGAGTTAATGTACAGAGAATACAGTAAGTAGATTCAGTCTGTTTTCTTCAGTGTTACTCATTTTCCTTCCCCCATTCCGCCCAACACAACACAATGAACAGCCTGTGTGGAAATGAGCATGAACACCAGTGCACCCCCACCCAGAGTAAATCAGCTGTGAGATTCGTAAACTGCAAATGTGTCAGAGTTGAAAATGTTAGCACTCTTAATGGAGGCTTGAAAAGGTTAGATCTGATAAAAAGCTGTCAGCCATCCACCAAAATGATTTATAGCAATATAATGGGACAGTATGCCTCATTTCTCCTCATATGAAATGGGGGTTAAGACTTTTGGATTTGCCATTATACATCATATGGCTTGACCACTTTGAAATTTGTTGAGATCTGAATGCACAAACATGCATTGTGTTTCATCTGGCTCTTTTGTTTTTATTGATGAAACAAAAGTCATGGCCAGTTGTAATGCAGATAATTTATGACCTCCCATAATTACCAGCAGAAGATTCTCATGCTCCGAAAGTGCATATTGATCTTCATTCACATTGTTTGCACAAATGAGATTAGTGCTTGTCCTTTGTTGTAACACTTTTTTGACGCACATAATGGAAGCAAAACTACAATTAATGAGGAAGTCATAATTCTGAAGACTCTCACTCAGACTGTTCGTACAACATCACTAATCTGCTAGCTGACACATGGGCTAATGAATAGACGGAAATCTGATTTATGTGATGTTTTATATTAGTTGACACAGCTGCAATTAGACATGTTGAGTTCTTTGTGAACTTTTTCCAATTATATCTGGAACTGTATGCTGTAGATTTCACAGCTGAAATTGCACTTGCAATTCTGTTATAGTCTCAGAACGTCAATCCATTTGCAACATCAAATTAATTTTTTGATTCAAGATATTGTACATTGCCATCCTGTTTTAATAGACATGTCTATCATTTTTTTTGTTGAACTTTCCAAAGAAGTGACGACAGGAATGCTTAATTAGTAGCGTGTAATGACACGATGTGTTGTAGACAACCCTTATTGAATTCATCTCATTATGCCTAGATATGCAGATAGTTTGTGTATGAGTGCTTCATATAAATGAAGGTATTTGCTCTGATGAAAAAATATATATATACTTGGATGCGTATATAGACTACACCTAAATGTGTTTGCTTGGAAATAGGCAGGTGTGTGTGCCTATTTGATGCAGTTATAGTATATGAGGAATGTAAGCCTCAGCGGAAGTAGCAGGGCCATCATAGAGTCAGAGCAGATAGGGGATGTCACCTGGGAGAGGGTGGCCACAGGCCGTGGCTGCTGCTGATCCAATGAGGCTGGACATTACAGGGCCGTCCCCCAGGACAAGTACTGCTGCTTCTGGGGTGACAATGTGACACATCCAAGACCTGTGCTCTGCCATGTTTTAGTTCAGCTTCCTGTCTGAGATGTCCACAACAAAGGGTAAAAAATAAAGTAAATGAGGCAGTGGCCTTTAATTTATTTGCTATTATCATAGAGATGCAACATATTATGTGATATGTGAAGTATCTGAATAGACACTTCTCTGCATAGAGCAGTTCTAGCTTATATATAAGTTCTTTGGTTGTGATGTTAATGAGGTATGTCTTCAGGATTACAAGGTTTTAAAGTTGTGGAATAATACTTAATATACATGGAAAATTTAACGGAAATCTACATTTTCTGTTTGTTTGTGTTTTTTTTTTAAAGCACAAATATCAGTTTTCCTGGTAAAGCATAAGCGCTTCTGGCATTGCTTTCCTCCTATTTATAGCTATAGATGCACTGCAGGAACGTGGCCTTTTTATTGTTTCCTTTGTTATCACACCCTCTCGTAGAATATTCCATGGCTAGAAAAATAGCTATCCACAATAGTGGTTCCTTTAGGGCTTTGAAAGTATTTGTTTTAGGGCACATCATAACGCAGTGCAATGCTGCACAAGAAACTTGGAATATTAATGGCAAATGACAAGTCGGCTATGATGCTTCAAGGATTTCATGCTTTTAAGGATGCACATTTGGGGGCATTGTTTAAGGTGTCTGGGGTGTAATCCGCTCTCTCAGGTCTCCAGCAGCCTCAGGATTTAGCTCTGGTTAAGCCTCCATATCTCCTATTTATTTTTGTAAGGTTGTATGTGTGCATTATCTAAATTTGTCATTTAGCATTGAGTGTGCGAGCAGCTTTGACACGGCCGCTGTGCATGCGTAAACGAGGAGCAGGACAGAAAGCAGCACCCCAGCGATATATTTCCCTCCTCCTGTCTTTCTGTTTGCTTGTGACACTCTGAGATGGAGAAGAAAGCCTCAAGTAAAATGGGGTGCAAACATGTCGACTCCATGAATTCCTGTTTTGCTATGCAATTTTTTAAAGATGAATGTACATTTTTTGTCAGCTTTCACGATGTATGTCATCAGACTTGCAGACACACTTTTCCTCCCCTCATTTTCTCAGTCACGCTGCCTTTTTCCCCTTTTATTTTCCTCTACAGTGACCCTCTGGGTTTCATTCAAGGAAGACGTCAGCAGCATTTGTCAAGATCACACAGTGTAGTGGGCAATAATTAGAAAAGATTTTTGTAAAACTCAGTCTTACAGGAGAATTTTTACTTTCCTGAGTGCTAAAACACATTCAGGTACCTCTCTCAGTGTAATATTGAACTTGCAGTAACAGTTTCCTGACACAGAGATACTCTACACAAATACATTTTATGCATATTACATGATGGATGGTGTAAATCACACAGATGTCTGTGCACATTTATTGCTGCTGGAAATCTTAACATTGAGATAAATGGAAATAAGATGATAATTATACTGGTATCAGTTGTCATACAAAGGTTTTGCTTTTGTGTTCAATCGGTCATAGAGGTTAAAGGTAATTAACTTTTCATTTTGAGGATTTTAATCAAAATATCCACTCCACATATACAAATACATTTAAGCTCAGTAGATGTTAGACGCTACAACAGAAGTATTAAATCCCAACAGGGACCTTTAGGACCTTTGGTTAATGAGACTGTTTAAGTATTTCATTTCATGCGCCTCCACAACTGTCTCAAAAGCATTTTAATGCTGCCCAACTAAAGGGTTTAATAGTGACTTAACCTCTCTGTTGAGGGGGATGAAGGAGGCCAGGAGTCATGAGATGATTCCTCCAGGTTCCTCCCAAGGCCTAAGGAGAGCACTGGACCATGAGTCCTGTGGCATGTCAGAGGAAGTAAATGAAAACAAGAATAGCTGAAAAAATAACAGAAACAATGTGGTCTTTTGTTTTTCCATCATTCAATGTGGCCCTGCCATTGTTTTGAAAAGAATTAAGTACAGAGAATGAGGGCTTTTATTTCTCCATGGTTCACAAGGATAGACGAGAAATGCATATTTTCGTTCAGGACGTGTGATTTCATGAGATGGCAAGTGTTTAAGAATTTTTTGGGTATAATTATAATTTCTTTAGTGTGTGTTGTTTTTTTTTCCTCTGAGATTTTTTATCGATTTTGTTAGGTTAAGTAGCTTAATTAAACCTTTTAAGAGTTATTTTGCTACCTAAATCTGTGGTCTTCTACATGCTACAAATTCATGGTTTCTGGAAGCCACTTTATCTTAGCTTTAATTTATATGTTGGTGCTGCATTGCCTTGTGTATTTCTGGCCACAAAAGAAATAAACACTCTTTAAATTTATGACCAAAAATAAATAGAATATTTTTACCAAATGACAACCAAGGAAACAATGCTTCATATTTCTGTCTTTGTGTATAAAAAGAGCAGCTCTGTGTGTACCTGATAGTGTACTGGTACTCATGGTCTGTGGAAGCCCATCAGTCTCTGTGTAGAGCTGGTTGCTTGTGATAAGTGGTTCCTCATAGATAACCTAGACAGTAGAGTTCTTTTTATAGGCCCACTGTCCCTCACATAACCTTTTTTAAACCACACATGCTTGTTTTCCTTCTTGATTTTAGCTTTTAGACCTCTTTCTGAAACATATTTTCCTAGTCGTGTAATTCCTAACAAGTAATGAATGGCCATCAGTGAAACGGTGGTAATCAGGAGGAAATATATGATAAGCAGAGGTGTAATCCCAAACAAAAGATAGACACACAGAGTACGTGTGTTGCTTAAATTGACCTTTGCAGCCCTTACTGCAGAAAGACCCTGGTGAGTTACACTAATGACAAAACAATTCTATAAATAACAGCGGCGATTTTATGTAATTGTGATGAAGAAAATGTTAGAAACATGCAACACCAAAGCACCAATCAATTTTAGTGTCTGTTCCACAATAAATTACATCAAAAGCACCTATGCTGTTTTGAATCTGCAACTGTCAATTGAAAGTATAGTTAAAAAGTCATTTGTAATTTTTTATTCACCATATGACCTCACCCTACATATTGCTGATACGTGGTACTACAAGTGACTGAATTTAAATACCAGGTGAAGAGTTATTTGTTTTATGAGCTCTGCTTTATTTTTCAGTATTGATTTACTTCATTATGTTATGCCAGAAGCAATGAAAAAGATACAAGCACATCTGAGTCATTGCTCGATGGCCTGGCATTTGTTAAAGAGGTTCAGGACTCTCTTCCCCCATCTTTGTTGCTAGGCCGCCCTCTGCCTCTCCTGTCTCTGGTTTGAGTTTCACGTCTCTCTGCAGCATGATTGCCTGATAGCTTAAACATCTCTGCCTGCCTATCCCTTAGTGGAGTGTGTAATCAAAGACACATGAGGAGCCTGTGTCCAAATCCTGACCTTTTGATTTTGCTCAACAAATTTGGAGGTTAGTGTTCAAGATCTCCCAGGTCAACAGATATGTCTCCACGACCTCTGTCAGGTCTATAACTGAAATGAAAAAATGCATTTGGCTGCTGAACCCTATTAAAACCTCTTAGTAATAAATGTGTGCTCAATATGACTGCTAATACATGTCAATTGTCGTAATGATGCTAATATGTTTTTGCTTTATACATTTTAAATAACCATAAACCAAACCTTTCTGACAAAGGTTTAAGGAGTTAATAGGGTAATGATATGATCCAAATTCCAACTCTGTCTGCTGTCGATGTAACGTTTCATCATAGGTGGGAAGTTGAAACAAATGATACCCAATCCTTTCCCTTTGGACTTATGCAAGATAATAGAGCAATGCTTTTCTGAACAAGTGAAATATAAACTCTGTGCACAGTTTGGGGCTTTGAGCTGCCCCCTTTGAACAGCCTCCACAGAAATGTCTGAGAAATGTATTTCTCATTTTGAGTGATAGTATCTCTATCAGCTGGCACAATTGCACTATGCATTTTCCCCCACGGTAAATCCAGAGGCTGTCTCTTCAGTGGTGGCTGTGTGTTTTAAATGACCACTCTTATTTTTTGTAAGGGGTATCTGTGTGTCATGAATGTTACAAGTGAAAGGGCAGAATAGAGCTGTCTGTTGAAAGGCCTCTGATAGAAAGTGCCACTTCAATTTGAGCACAGCTGCAGCTAAGCCTGGGCTGGCTTACTGTCCGGCCCAACACGTCACATTCTCTTCTCCTGCGACTAGAATGGATGTGAAAACTATTAACTTTATACAGAGTTTTGGCCTGACCATTTCTGATCCCTTCCTTTATACATTGCTTATCTTCAGCTTGTTTTGTCAGCACTGCACACTGAGAAAGACTTACCCAGATGCCATTTACTTATTTTATTTATTTATTTATTTTAAGTTTGCTAACATTTTGTCCCACTATTTTTTTTTCACTTGGGCTCAACACTGATTCCAAAACTGCGATGTGACAGTAATATACTCTTCCAAAAAATCATGCACCATGAAATTACATCTTACTTTACTTTTTACATTACACTGGACAGACCATTGAACTACAGACTGCACCTCAGCTAATTTGATGATGAGGGGGTTTAACAGTTTGAGGAACTCTATCCACTGAGCTGCTGACAGTCTTCAGGCCCCTGAGTCACTGCTAAGGATGGAACTCGTGGTTAGAAAAAAAGACTACTGGCTCGGGTTTAAATATTCGTTGTGGTTTGAATTAGAAAGGGGATAAATTCTCTGAATAATGATCGCAAAACATTTAGCTTCAGCTGCCTGGGTGAAACAAAACACTCTTGAGTAAAACTTTGAACCACTTTCCTTTTTTTCTCTCCCAGACGTTTTGTTTTCAGATTATACAGCTGAGTTCATGGGAAACTCACTCCGAGGTTACCTGCGCCCCTGCAAAGTGATGGAAAAAAGGGATTACGCCACAAGAATGTTTTTGCAGTTAGTTGAAATATTACTAACCTTGTCAAATGTCATTTTGAATGAGAAAGCAAACATATTTTAATCATGGTTTTAAAGGCAGGGCTTTTCAAACTGAGGAGAAGAGAAAGGGGTCAGCTAATTGCAACATTTGATGTCATGTTTGGTCTCTCTCTCCATTTTGACGAGTGCCTGGAAGCATGCTCACTCTCTTGCTGTGCTCTCTGTCTCTTTCTATGTCACACACACAATCAAATGAAAAACTACTGAAAGGTCTTAAAGTACTCAGTGCTGTAATCTTCATAAAGGATTTTCTTCAACTTCCTTTCAGCCCTTCTCTCAACTTCAACCTCCAACCTTTCCTTGTATGTGTCACTGAAAGTTTGGTAACTCTGCATAGAGTAGTGTAGTGCTGAAATTTAAGCATTTATTCATCATTTTTTGAATGAATGTGTTTGTTACCTAAAAGAATCAGTAGTAGTATATGTCAGTCCTCAGTCTCCTTATTAATATGTGAACAACATTTGGACCAAAGAGATTTTCAAACTCTCCCACTAACCTATAACAGGTTAATCTACCAAACACATTCCCAAATATCTTTGGTTCTCACAATTACTGATTTAACAGCAGCAGAGGGGGGGGTCAGAGGGATATACATCGTAAATTATGTTTGACAAGGTAGGTTTTGTGGTTTTGTTGTGGCTTGTCTTTAGTTATTACTCATACTTCCTCCTGCCATAGATAAGGCCTGCTGGTGAACATACCAAAGTGAGCGCTGGCACAGGGCCCTTATCACCAGCATTGATTTAGGGCAAGAACCCAGTGACAGAGGTCATTGTGTAGTAAAGCTATCCATCATTCAGGTTTGATTTCTGCTCATACCTGTCTCCAAGCTGTCTACACGTAAGTAGGCGGCTCACAATGATTAGAGGCCACAGTAGGATTGGACTGTGATGTGGACTAGTGTATTGAGAAGCTCTGGGTAATGCTAACTGTTTAGGAAATTACAAGAACTGAGCATTTGGTTGACTCATATAGAATAATGTTTAGATGTAATTTTAAATTAAGATAACAGTGGAAACTTTATTTTATCCTGTTGGTATGTAATCCACAAATAATTGTCTTACATTTAAAGTTGACCTGCTTATACAATGTGGCCTTGATTTTTTTTTTTTCCCCAACAGTAGTTGATTGCTTGTCTTTCCACACTTAATCTTACTTTTTTTACAGTAATTCTCCATGTGTCCCAGACATGTATTTGAGATGCTCACTTTTTCCCCAATTTAAAATTCAAGTCAGTTCTGAGTCTGTAGCAAATACATTTACAATCATAAACACAGGCGATGAGTGTTTTTCCTCCTTTGCAGGGGCCTTTTTTTTTTAATGTTTGAAGATGAGTATTTATTGCTGTTAATGTTGTTCATGGCCTTCGTGGCTAGACTTGTAACTTTTGGCTTAAATGTTCTGTTTGAACTGGCATCAAACTGGGGAGTGCATACTTTCAAATATGCTTTGAGTCATTATATTGATTTGTCATGAAGATTATTTATTGCATGGTTTTTTCACTAAGTCCTGGAAAAGTTGGAAACTCTTAGATATTCTCCTGGAGTGATTGCATGTAAATGGATGTAAACAGACTGTGCTGAATCTGGAGGGGAAAGGTACTTCTGTAGAGTTTAAAGGTCTCTTTAGTAATGCTGAAATAGCTTGCAAGGATGGTGGTGCTGCTCACTCTAACCTTCCAGAAGATAACTTAAGTAGCTAATTACACTTCAGTCTGTAATCAAACCCATGTCAGGTTGTCTGAGAACCTGGATTTGTGTGGTGGATTTCAGCTAAATACAGGGGCAGCTTAAACATTTTATGGTTCTCTCCTCAAATTAAAGTTTTTTTCTTCCTGCAATCCCCTTTAAAATGTGTCATATCCCATTACACAAATTTGGATATGGTAAATTAGTGAGGAGAGTACTTACGCTATGAATATGTTGACTTTTTTGTGCAGTGTGCAGAGGGTTAGCTTGCTGGGGGTTTGGGGTGTCTTTAACTCTAGAAAGTTGTCTTGAATTTTTTCCCCTCTGAAGATGATGCGTTTTTGCAATTCAAATATTTGCTCATTCTCTTCTCCATTGCAAAGCTCCCTTTGAAGCAGAAGAGTTCTATCAGGACCAATGACAGTGTGAGTGTGTAGCGTGACAGCGCAAGAGGCAGCGCTGGACTATTTCTAACTGCATATTTAAATAGCAAGGAAATCCAAAATCAAAAATGTATGCAAATGACGGCATGTTTTGCATGCTGATATTTTTATGATTTGGGGCTTGCATATTCAGGTGCTGTTCAGTACGTGTCTAGCTTTAGCAACATTAATCAGAATTACTTCATCCACACACACCACATCCTTGATCTCCTTCTAAACAAGCATTTCTGGGGGTGGAAGGCCTGCAATTTGGCAGATCTACTTTTAATGAAAGCTTTGCTTAATGTTTTTATGGACTGTTTTAAGTGGAAAGACATACTTAAGGCCTTAGGCTTCACAGGAAAGTGTGTAACCCAGAAACTCTGAATGCATGCTTCTTAAGACGATTTCTCTCTATTTCAAATAATGGAAAACCTAACCACCTGATATCCTGTACATTCACCACAGCTATATATATTCCTTCTTAATGTTATGTGGGGAAGATTCTTTATTTTAGATGTATTCATTATATTGAGTGTGTGCACCATGATACTGTGTGGGTGCTTTGGGAAATGTAGCTGTTTGTGCAGTGAGAAACATACAAGACAAAGCCCTAAAAAAGCCTGTGGCATGTCTGCACTCCTTAAGGTATAGAAAATACAGTATAAAATAATTAATTGAATTGTCATCCGTATGAGCAGCTCTTGCTCTCTGCACCCTATAATTCCAACCTCTTTCTCCCCCTTCCCCTCACCACATTTTTTCCCTTCTTTTTTTCTAAACAGCAATTAATCTCATTTTTAGTCCAATTTCCAGCCCCTTGCTGGAGTCAGAGCAAGTCCCCTGTTTTGTTCCTATTTGGCTTGGTTCCTCTGCATAGTCATTAAGGGCCCAATTAATGTCACCCTTTAGCTGAAGAGTGCTCATTTTTATTGGGGAGCTGACAGTCACCACCATGAGTGCCGCAGTGTAATATGCATTAATTGCCCTGTAACACTGGTAATTACCAGTTCTTCAAGCCTCTCAGTAAACTGTCATGCCCAGACACGACTGCTTTGAAATAGATTACTCATTAGGGGGACCTGCCCTGTTTTCCAATGGGGGCTCGCTGGGTTGGCATAAAGACGAAAAAAAATCTGGTGCTTGAACAAATAGTTGCCAAGAGCAATTTCCTATTACAACTTTCCTGGTGACGGCTTTTCTCTTTCTTTCTTTCCTTCTGTTTTTTTCCTCAGATGGCATTCCAGCTGTCACTTGAGGTAAAGATCAGAAGTAGAGTTGCAGGTCCATCGCAGATCTTGCTGATAGCAGCTGGTTTGTCTTCCCGTACCACTTTGACTCCTCGAATTAAAATGTGCCTTGGGATTTCACTATTCAGCACATTGCCTTGGATTTTTACTGAATTCTTCTGTGTTGATTGTATTTTGTTCTTTTTTTTTTTTTTCAGTTTTTTTTCTCTGTTTTTTTGCCTTTGTACAACATTGCCCTGAATGCCCAGAGACTACTGTATAAGCGCTACATTGAAACTGTCAGCGTTTTTGCTTGATGTGGGGCATTTCAAGGCCTCAGTACATAAGATCAAGGCAGTCTTGATGTGAAGTTCTTGTTCAAATATTGATGCAAACTTTTTTCGCCTCTTGTGTTTGCAAACTGTGGAATCTCTGTTTTAAACATTAGCTTGTGCTTCACGGTTCCTGAAACGTGTCCTGTGTAACTGGAGAAAAAGAACGTGATAGTGAGTGCAAACAGATGAATTTGAAGAAACGGTTAGATGACAAAAGCTGAGGATGTAGTGTGGGTGTCACCATTGCTTCGTGATAAGATATTGTAAAGGAGAGACCAAATCAAACAATGTTAGTTACCGCACATTTTCTGCAGAGAAAGGTGTTGGCCTATTTAGTCACACTAGAAACAATATTTAGATTTCACAATAGCTTTGTAAATTCTCCAAGTGTGCATTGGACCGATACATTTCTGGTGTGTGTGTGTGTGTGTGTGTTTTTGTTTTTTTTTTCCTTTTCCAGAAGCTTTTTATGTCATTTTATGTCATTACCCATTTACCATAGCAAGGAAAAGAATACAGTGTGAAGACCGGGGAAAAAACTGCCACAGACACGCACACAGATAGAAAATACACACATTCACATACACACAAAGGTGCTGCTTTTGTTTTATCTTCGTTATAACACCTGCTTCAGGCAATCTGCTCCCACTCCGTCTCAAATGAATTTTGTCACGGCCTTTCAGATTCTCAGCCAGCAATGCGCTAATGAAAGGAGATGGTACAATTTGAACTGACCAGGTAGCAGCCAGCAGTGCACAGCTGAGAGCCAGGAATGGGGACACACCCCTCCTTGAAACAAAAGACAAGTCAACCGTCTGCTGATATACCCATTACCCTTCTCATTAATACCCCACAGACCTTGCTGTGTGAGTGTGCATGCCTGTGTGCGCTTGTGCATGCGTTTATCTGTTTGTGTTGGTCGAGCACTTATCGAATTGTTTATGACAGGCCTAATTGGGCTAATTGAGGACATTAAGATTACCTGTCAGCTGTGTGTATCCAGACTCCCTATCTGTCTGACAACTTCTGACAAGTGAGGGACCCCGTAGCATCCGTCATGATGGAGCATTCCCAGGCTGTAATAGGGACAATAGGGGCCACTCTAATTTGATCTGGACAGCCATAGCTGCACATCTCAGCCTCCCTCTGCGTGTGTGTGAGTGTGTTAAGTGTAAGTGAGTGTTGGGGGGCTATGTGCATAGCCAGGCTAATGGAGTCCCCTTTGGCAACGTGACAAAGTGATGAGGCAGTCTGAGGGAAAAAGTGAAAGGGCCTTCAAGTCTTTAAGGACATGAGAGGGAAGTTGCTCGGGGTGACGGCCTTCACAGATGGAGTGGCAAGAGAGGAGCACTGACATCTGTGTGTTTGTAACTGTGTGGATTGTACGGTCACCCGTACTGCTTTATCAGGTCCACTCAAACCTTTTTTTACCAGACCTACTGTATGCTATGAGCCCACTTTCAGTGACCCTCATTTGCATATGTGACAGTTATAGAACAGTATTAATAAGTGAAAACATGCATATTCTCTTTAAAATGTTGATCTTTGTTTGTTTTTAAGTGTAACTGTTTAATTGGAAATGTAGTCTAGTTATTGAATTTTTCCGAGATGTTCATAGATCAGGGTTGCCAGACCTTAAACAGAGCACAGTCCTATCTTCTTAGGCTTAAGGAATGTGCCTCTGCATATCTGTT
Source organism: Sandelia bainsii (assembly GCA_032362345.1). Lineage (NCBI taxonomy): Eukaryota > Metazoa > Chordata > Actinopteri > Anabantiformes > Anabantidae > Sandelia > Sandelia bainsii. The sequence goes on from JAUMHL010000015.1 coordinate 9,158,777, forward strand.
TCAACCCACCCTACCTCCCTTTCCTCTTCACTCTGCTCTCTTGTGTGGGCATTGTGTGGGGCTTTGCAGTGTCATCGCTATGACAGATAAATGCTGTCAGCCCAGGAGATACCTCTGTTTGTTTGTTCTTCTCCAAAAGGAGTTGAACTGTCAAGTTGACAACTCATAAGACCCTTAGACTTTGCCCTGCTGCCTATTCCCGTCTCTCTGTCTTTCTCTATGGCTGCCCCCCCCCCAATCCCCAAATGAGTGAAAATCAATACCAGATTGCCTGAGGACCACTGTTTGGTGTGGGCCTGACCCCTAGATGTCCCCCCACTCTGCTTCTTTCATTACACGTAGCTCAGTATTTAACTTCTATCCTGATCCCTCGCCTAATTAGTTTCGATAAGCTCTGAGTCTCTCTCTACCTCCCTCTCTCTCCTTTTCTGTTTTCTTCACTCTTACACAGTCACTCACACACTCACACTGCAAACACACATGGATATTTTGCTTTCTTGCCCTTTGAAGGGACACTCTGGTCTGGGAGTAATAAAAAGGCAAATCCCAACACGCGAACAGAAGCCCTCAGCGATTCTTGAGCTAGGATTATTGCTTTGTTTGCACTGCAAATTTTTAAAAACTACAATGAAATTAGATTTGCACCCCAGATCATCAATGAAAACACTGGGGATATCCTATGTTGTCGAAAGCTAATGGTGCTCTGTGGTTGGCCCGTTAGTGAGACTACACCCACACTTACATAGTTTTCCATGAGATGTTCTCATCAGTTTGTGTCTCTGTTAAGTTGTCCAGTCCAGCTACAAAGTAGCCATTGATATTATGTGAAAGATAGTAAAAGATGATGTAAAAGAGTGGTGCAAACACAGGTAACAGTTCCAGTGGTCTGGCTGCTGGAGATCGCTTCTCTGTGTGTAAGTGTGTGTTTTTACGTACCACCCACACGTCCGGGTGCCGCCACTTCGCCGGCTGGCCCGTCGACCACTGACAAGCCCCAACGACATGTCGGCCCCTCTGCTCTGCTCCCCCCGAGGGGCTAAAATTACCCTCAGGAATGTAAACAGACTGCAGAGTAAGCACACGGCTTTCTTTGGGCCTTCGCCTGAGTCCGTCTCCAACTCGCCCCCCCAAACTGCAACAGTTCCATTTTGGACTGTGAGGCCAAGGTTGATGGCCAGGATACCTTAAAACCTGGCACTGACCGTTTGTTAAAGCAGCTCTCTGTTTTAGTAACAGCACTAATAATAGTGTTTCTGGGTCTGATGAGGGTAATCATATTGGTGAACTGCAAATGTTGAATACAACATCTGAAAATTTTTATTTTACTTTTCCTCCTCATGTCTCCTTTCTCCTTTTCATTTTAGCAGACAGATGGGCATTCACACCAATTCATTAGGTGTGTGGGGTAGCTGTAAGCAGTGGAGTCTGGCTGAAGAAGTTCACTGGGCCAGGTGCTGACATGTTGATTTAGTGCTGGTAACACGACTGCACTTCCAAAGGTGCTGACTTGGACAAAAGCCAGGCTTCTTTTTCTCCCAGAGAGACATTAGAGGTCACACTCTAATTTTGGGGCAGGGTGTACACATGGATGTAAAGGCCAGGAGGCCCATGCACAACAACACCTGCTTTTCCATGCTTAACATTTGCTTCAGCTCTCACTGAAGTGGCAGCAGAATTTAAGATATTAGACTTATTCCTCTGTGACAGACAGAAAGGGCCAGTGAATCGTATGCCTTTGTTAGAATGGAAAGTTCCTTTGCAAAATCAAGAGCAATTAAGAGTGACATATGTGCAATTGCAACTTTGTAAAATGTCTGGTAAAATAAACACAGCCTAACAACTTTATCTACCACATATTATATATGTGATTTTTTTTTTGTGAGTTTTAGTGCTTTTCCTGCCTTCAGTAATGTCAGATGTTACAAAAGTATGTTTAAAAACAGAACAGACCTTTATTGTCTTTATATACATTAATATAGCAAGTCATAAAGTGACATGTGGCATCATGTGCAACTTGATTATGTGAGAATGGTCCTCTTTGTTGATTGCATGTGTCGGATGTTTATTTTTATATTTCAATAGCATGTGTGGAAGACAAACAGCCACATATCAGGCACACATCCTATGACCTCATATATAAACATGGTATCATCCATACACACGTAACACTGTTCTTTTGCTGGACACATCAGGTTTGCAGGCGCCCGGTCAAGCTGACGCTGCCCTAGCCAGGGCAGATAGGGTTACAGTACAAACTGTTGTTGATTAGGGCCGTGCCTGTAGTGGGGGATCATCCTAAATTGAAAACACATTAGCCACCAGGGTTAAGGGTAGGATTAAGACTGGGGTTGCACAGGGCGAGGAGCAGTAACAGAAGCAAACTGGCCGTCCCTCTGCCTGCCTTGACTGCGTTTCCCCAGAGATAGGTGGCAATTATCGGCCACGGCTGCTGGGAGTTCACAATAGCAGGTTAAAGGAGCATGTATCCCCCTGACGCTGTGGTCCTCTCTGTCTGTACAGGTTCAACCAGCCTTCTCCCCTGCCACCATGGTGAGCTTTCCTGTCTCCAACCATAACTTATAGAAGTGGAGACTCATCAAAGGCCAGAGGGACTCCCTGGACAGATCTCCAAATTAGCACTGTGGCCAGGCTTTGTCTTTTGGGGACTAATCAGCCTCAGAGACATTTTTTCTTGTGTTATTTTTAATTTTATACTAACTAACTAAATATAATTTTAGTTACACTGTGCAGTATGTGTATATAAAATGTATTTATATACATTCAGACTCACAGATACAATTATTGCCATCTTATGACTTCAGTACAGTAGTTGCACTGAAGACATCATTTGCCATAATAGAATTTAATAATATGAGCATCAAGTGTTAATGAATACCCACTTAGTGTCCTATAACTGAAGCAATCAAGCTATTTTCATGATATATAGGGTCATTATAGAGGATGGGGCATCAATATCTGAGAAAAGATCAGGTGAGCTCTATTTGAATGTTAACCCTTATACAGCCAGAGAAAAAACGCGGAGACGGATCATTCCTGTTATATAGCAAAAGCTGATGTAAGAGGAATGATGTAAATATGAATTGTTCCAGGACCCCAGTCTAACTTAATGTGATTGTTCTGGTGTCATCACAGAGCTGTCGTCAGTAGATTGTTTTGTCGTATGCAGTGTCCTTGGTGTTGTTTGGACCAACATTTTAACACTAAACAGACAAAGCCAAAGCCAAAGCCAGACCACACCTCGTTTGGTTTCCCTCCGCATCTAAAGCAGACCAGAGTGTGTCCAAGCACGTTGGACCGTGACGCCATAGATCTGAGAGGGGGACCAGGACACATTACACACACAATGCACACTTGTCCCTCAGATATATGTTACTGATGTGGTAGGCGACATGCTCAGTTAAGGGACGTAACAAGTTCCAAACATTGATCAAGACTCCTCCCTTTGGCTGCAGAATGTTTTGGGAAGCTTGATATGTTACAAACGGATCCTAACCAGGACCAAATGGTGTGTGGGGCAGTGTTTTCTGTGTCTTGTTACTATACCACCAAAATAAAAAGCTTGATGCTTATTAACATATTCATATAATCATGTGTTAGCCAAGTTATCAATCAGTTGAGTGATATGGAGTCTGTCGGGTTCTGTGTGTTTAAGATGATAAGATTTAGGTTAATGTGAGAAGGTGACAGAGGTGATAGGAGGCCAGAGCAAGTGATAATTTGTTAGTGAGAGATAAAGACTGCAGAGACCTGTAGTGCAGTGATGTTCTGAGAGAGTGCTAGGAATAGAGGTTAAAAATAAAATTCTTAAAATAAATTACTAGTTTGTTTATTTTGTTATTGAGAAAAGGGTCAGAAAACTTTTGTTTGTAAAGTGACTTGCAGAACCATTGTCACAATTTTGGGAAATTTATATTTATAAATTATTCTTATACTGTTTAAACAGTGGATCACAGTGGTTAACAGTCATCATAGTTCCTTTTTTGTTGCTCATAAAAAAGCTGTCCAAATGCAATAAGTTGACACATCTTAAACACCACTGTAATGACAATTGCATGGTATGTATATAGAGCTGGGTAAAGCAAGTATTGTATGATTTGAAACAAGATATTGCTATTGAATTTAAATTGCTAAATGATTTGTGTGTAAATTTGTAAGTATAGGTAGTGTTACCGTGTTTCAGCCAGCACAGCTTCCACGTCCTCTTGCAAAGATAAAGATGTTATATCTTAAAGTGTATCGTAGGGTTCTTGAGCTAAAGGCGGATCAGGTTGACTACTTGTGTGGTCGGGAAGCTGTGGGCATGTCCAGTCAGGTTACAGTGGTTGCTATAGTTACCAGATAAAGCACTGGAATCCTCTAGTCTCTCTTGTGGTATTACTATCTTGCATCAGTGAGTGTAAATTAGCCACTAGTGCATCACACAACACACTGACTCAACCTGACCTCCCACACCTGCCACACTTACATATTACTCGTCCACATCTCTATGTTAAAGCTAACACGACAGCTACACAAACATTCATACTTAGTACACACAACTAAAACGCTCTCTCTGCCTTCAGTAGAGACAAAGATGAACCACATCTGCATCACGTTTGATTTCCATACCCCACTGACAGAAAACATAAAACCGTCTGGGAGAATTACACCTGGTGGAAGATGTTTTATTTTTATTGCCCTCTGTTCCATCTAATTATAATGCCTGTGTACGTTTGTGTGACTCATTTAGCAGCTCCCTGTATTTGTGTTTTACATATCTGAGTAGAATAGAATTTCCCCTTGCCCATAAACACAAACAAGGAGATAGAAAGAAAAATAAATGTTCTATTCTTAACTCTAGTCGTGTTAATGACTTGTCTGTTGAAGGTTAACTCATCTGTTCAACTCTTGTGATTTATGAACAGTAGGATGTATGTTTGTAGCAAGGATTATTTACCTCTGTGTTCAAGGACAGCCCTCCAGTCAGAGTCAGCTTTTAAATATCCTATTCGAGGGCAGAGACACTTGTCTTATTAGGACTGTCTTCATCATTAGACTGCCTGACTTTCTAGAAACGGCTACTGCAACACCTTAAAAATACACAAACTGGATGTACAGTGATCCACTTCAGTGCTATATCACCTGGCAGGTCCTTAGTCATTGTCGTCCTCTAAAACACCACACATCCAAACACATCAGATAACCATTATCTGAGCTGTAAATAAACACTTAAAGCAAGCTGCTTATAGCAGAGACTGACCTCAAAAGAACAAGCCTTTCGTCAATAATACGCACATTTTCTGTCTTTTGCTATTTACACATTTCATTTGTCTCCTACACAGAGACATTTATTCTTCTAAACCTCTCACCCCGATCCCTCTCAGTGCTCTCTGTCTTAAAAGAAGTTGAGCAGGTTCCATACCTTCATTTCAAGGAGCAGAAAAAAGACTAACACTAATGTTTGGCAGTCCTCTAGTGGCCCTACCTTGTGACCTGATGTATGGATGCTGAAAACAAAGAACTCTTTGTGGGGAGGCTGCGGAGACATAGAGTTCACCCTCAGGTAGAAGCTTAAGCAGTCTAAATCATTGCTGGGGCGTTTGTTTAAAATGGGTCTGTGTGGTATGTAGAACAAAGTGAGGGTGTTTTTAAGTCCAGCGTAAATTTGTCTTGATTTTATTGATAATTCATCATGTTGTGTAATGTGGTTTGGCAGAAGGGCTTGGACCCAAGTTTTAGCAAAGCTTTTCCTCACCAAACATGGCAGATCAAATTAACCTTGATCTGTGCGTTTGGTAGAAATGTTCAACTCAGAAACTCAGAAGGTTGTTTCTGGGGATTGGGAGTTGTCTGAACTCCAGCAATCTCAGACTTCTCAGAAAATGAAAAGTGCAAAAATAAAATCAAGAAAGCAAGTTTTCATTTCTAGGTTACAGTCTGTACTTTACTGTATTTGTATTGAATTTGCATGTCATGTTTTTACTAGTGGTCTTTGTATGTATGGATTTGGCATTTGAGATGCAGAGATTGCGTTCTGTTTTTAGCTCTGTGTGATGCTTGACTCGCTGACACTAATAACACTCTCTCTTCTCCATTCAAGGGTTTTTTTTGTTCTTGAGAGCCTTGCTCTCATTAAGTTCCTGTAGTAAGCTGCTCGGCACCTGCTCTAAATGCGACCTGCTCATTAACACTAACGAAAGCATGGCTGGCAGTCGCGATCCACGCCCAGTCTCATCAAATGGCCCCTACTGCTGAAATTAGCTACATTTCACAAACAATTTCACCAGCAAAGATAGTGAAGTGTTTATTGGAAGATAGCTGACAATGACGCTGTCCATAATAAGCACATGCCAGCCCACATAATAAACCATAATTTGCCAACAAATTCAAGCTGAACTTTTATTATAACACACAAACATATATATTGACTGTATAGTAACACATATTTATATTATACATATACTGTATATTGTATTTATAATCGCTTTCTACAGTGTCTGGATGCGGCCTGGAACTTTTTCTTATGAATCTCTTATGAATACTGTAGCCATCAGACTCAGTCTTAGCCCCTTGACCATTCCCTCCCCCCTCAGAGTTGTTTCTGTTCCCAGTCTCAGATTTTTACCTCATGGTCCCCATAGTATTGACTTGTATTAATTCTGAGTAGGATTCAAAGTCCATTTATTTTCTTTACGGTATGGTAAGGCCGTGGTGACATGGCTCCCCTGTGTTTATAATTTTGCTTGTTTCAATTTGTGCTCTGCCTCCCCTGACAGACCCAGGACATGATGTATCGTATGCCGCTGCCTTATCTGTTGATGTACAGTTTTAACCTTTCCAGAAGGTTGCCTCTTTCCACTTTGAGAAAAGCGGGCCTCTCTTTTCTTCCCTTTTCAGCCTCACCTCCCCATCCAGAGCACAGGAAATACATACAGGATAGCGGCTGAATAAAAGAAGAGCATAACCCCTTTTCTAAAGTCAACTTATGTAAATGTTTAGGTTTTGTTTCCATAACATTTCCATATTAAGAGTTGACGGCCATGTGCAGCAGTGAACCATGGAAAAGATGAGAGTTTCAGCTTTGTGCAGCACTGAGAGGCTAAGCTATGTGTATGACATTGTAGTGAACTTTCAGTGTGCATCTGTGAGCTTTCTCCAGGGCTGTTAGCTTTGGTCTGTTTGTTCATAGATAGCACCGTAAATCACACACTCTGAAATGCAGAATGCAAGGATGGGGCACAGAAGCATGTACTGCTGCAAGGGCTTCTTGAAGGGAGGGGTATGTGCATGTATAGTCACATATTTTGGTGCATGTGTCTGTCTCTAAACAAGTACAGTATGTAGAACATGCACTGCCTCAAGGCCCAGTCAGCACAGTATAGTACATAAGTACGTGTAGTTGACAACATCGCAACATCTGATTCTTGTGGTAGCATTTATAATTTATGTGGTTAAAATAGCTTGCTGAAGTTGTACTGTCAAACGTCTAGGTATTAATAAAGTCTCATAAATTCTAACCGCACAAAGACTAAAGATTTCCATAATCGTTATTAAAATAACACCATAGGGCATTCAAGTCAGTATTTTAAAATGAAATGATTGATTACAGGTTCAAGGTTTTATATACCTTGGAGCTGAACTTCTACTGCTCTTTGACTAGCTTCCTGTCTAGGTCTCAAGAGGCCCCACAACATTGTTAACTGTCTGAGGATAGAATGTCTGAGACCAGATCACTGTTAGTTCCCTGAATCTGGTTTTGCATGTGGCAGCTGAGGTACTCTCCATTCAGAGTTCAGCTGTGACATTTCTTTATGCATGGCAGCTAATGTTCAAAGAATAGGTATGATCTATATGAGGCACAGAGGGGCCACCGGTGGCTCTTTGGGGTATAGTAAATAGCTTAAAAGATGATTTATTGCCTTTGTGAGAAGATATAGTGAAATAACATTGCACATTCCCAGTAAAGCAGCACTTTAATTGTTTCTGCACTTTTCAGCAGGTCTTCAGGTGTACAGTAGCTACAGTGTTTTCAAGAGACAAAAATAGTAGAAGATAAGAAGGAGAAAACAAACGATAGGAGGAGAAAAAATAAAACGCCTTATATTTAAATAGTCTGAACTTCACTTCTCTGTTGCCTGTGAAGGCATTATTTATAGTTCTTAGGAACTGCTGTGCTTGCCAACTATGGCGAAGTTGCGTTGGCTTTCAAAGTGATTTTGAATGAAACAGCTGGACACTGTTGAACTGGCTAACATTAACCACCAGATGCAGTGTGTTTAAGTCTCAGACTTTGTGTTGAACTCTGTGTGCTCTGCTATGTGCCAAAGGCTTCCGATGACAGGATCCGGAGGCCATGGTGTAGAGCTTTGTTATTTCACAGATTATTGTTATTTCACTGCCATTGTAATGCGATCGAGTGTGTATCACCCTGTCAGAAAGATCTTAATCTCCCTGGCAGCTTTTTTGTTTGATTCAGCACAGGTTTCCTGGATTGTGATCAAAGAAAAATACCTAAGCAACCTTATCTATCATATTTGCTGCGTCCCATCTTTCTGTCTCTTCACAAATTTATTCCGTCTTTTTTGTTGTAACTTCCAAATCCAAAGTCAACAGCCCTTAACTGTATAACTCATGGATAACTTATTCAGAACTCTCTGAGAGAACAGCAATTTACTAACAAATAAACACCTTTGATGCATTTGTTTTCTATTGCAGGTTTGGCCCAGGCCTTGTGATTTACTGGTATGGTTTCATAGGAGAGCTGGACTGCCAGAGAGACAGAGGCATCCTGCTCAAACACTCCTTCCCTACAGACATTGTTACTTTGTGCCATGCCTCCCAGCAGGACCGACTGCCACAAGAGCCAGAATAAGGAGAAAGAATGTGAAAAGATGAGAAGTGGAACAAAAAGACAAAAAAGTAAAGATGGGAGGATGAATGGAAGGAAAAAAGAGAAAGACCAGAAGGTGGGAAGGGTAGGGACACGGAACTATGCTGGGGTGGAGACCTAGATCCGGAAACAATTTGGCTTTCCTGCAGTGTGAGACTACTGGCAAAAAGCCTGTCGTGAACTCCACCTGACCTCCTGTCTCGGTCTGTCTCTGCCTCTCTTTCACTGCCCTAAAGATATCACATGTAAATACACACCAGTACTCTGTATGTCTGCCAGGACAGGGTCAGATTCATACCTGTGTTTGGACTCACCATCGGTGGTGGTCAGCTCCTGGCCCCTGGATGGCCCCTTGCAATGGATAGCCAGGGCCAAAGCAGGACATAAGGCCCTTCCTTATCAGACTCAAAACCCTGGCCTTTGTCACTTTTTTCCTTCTTCGTTCCATAGGCAGATAAAGGAGGTGTGGTCCGGGGGCTGGGTGGACGCCTGTCTCTCACCTGCGTCACTCAGTGCCCTCACAGTCACACTCCAGGGGGGTAAACGGGATCATTTCTCATTAAAGATGGCCTCGCTGTGACCTTTTTTACTTCACATTACAAAATCGATTTTTTTTTTTTACCACAGTGGTTTAAAGTAAGAGTTCAAACCACAACATACATTTTATCACACAATGAGTATACACTTCTTCCGTGGGAATTATCTTAATAAACAGTAAATTAGAAACTATGAATTGACAATAAATTTTTTGCATTTTGAGTACATTTTTTTAACACAGGCCCCACTAACCAATGATTTTGATGACATACACAACAGGTGCTTCTGTTGTTCACTTTGTCATGTTTGCATGATGTTAAATATAGTAATGGTTAAATAATACTGGCAGGTTTTTTTCATCATTGACAAATGTGACAAAATTAACAAAAAAATTTCAATAACTTGGTTCACAAATTCAATGGTCTTTCACCATTTTCCACCTAACGACTGAAAACTAAAATATATTCAGTTCACATATATATGTATGTAAATCTATGTATGATGTAAAAGAGAAAATGATTAAATCCTCACATACTGTATGAGAACCCTGCTTCAGATTATCTGTTTCACCAATCAAAATCATTAGCTGATTATGAAATTCTTTAGCACTTAATTATCTGACTGATTGATTAAGCAACAAATAGTTTCAGCACTCATCACAAAGTAGTTTATTAGTCTAAAGCCTTTATTGAATATATATCCTAAGCTATGTTAGCTTCATTTGCTAACATGAACTAGTAGGCCAAGTAGCCTGAAGTTATATCACACAAGGTATTAGGGCATGTGTTGAGCAAGGGACCTAAGACTACAATCATACAAAATGCAAATTAAGTCTGTATCACCTTGATGAGTGAACTGAAAAGTGTGTAGACTGTAATATATAAGTCATTGTTTTGTTCTATCCCACAATTTACACTAACTTTACTAAAATTCTTAAAATTCCTGTTACACAGTTCAACTTGTATATGTTTATTTGTAATAAATACAGTTTGATAGAATATGTTCTTGTCGTTATTGTTAATGACATACATTTCTATATGTGTTATACGCATCTTTTACTTAATCTATGTGAGTGCCAGTAGGCACCTAGAAACACCTGATTTCTATGTAAAGGTGTGTGACTATTCATCAGTTATCTGTTGCACATCTTTACAACCCTTACTACCTTTTATGAGGAGACACTAACTGAAGAATCACATTCAGGCTAGGGGAACCAGAAGTGAACATAAAGTTGAGTGATGCTTTTAGAGGTAGATATGGACTATCCATAGGGGGCCCCTGTCGTTTTCTCCAAGGCACACAAAACAATAAGAGGAAAACAAGTGAAAGGGTGAAGAATCTACCACCACCTTACAGAATACATATTATAATAAAACGGGAATATCTTGTTTACACTATTGATACACAGTCAATAAGACAATTTGCTTTCCCTGTTTCCTAATATTACAGGGGCTTCATAGCCATAAAATGATGTGCTCTCCTTGTCTTCACTACAGTTTAATCATCCCCTAACCATGATCCACTTCTCTTCTATTTCTGAAGAGAACTGCCCCATATAGAATAAAAATAAGTTTCTATGTTTGTTCTGCACAGTCATGTACCACTCACAGAGAGATATGGTATGCAGGGGGTAGGTTAAATAGCACTTAAGTGTTGCTTGATTTGTTACCCTTAAACCTCTAACCCTCAGCCAGCTTCCATCTAGGCCTTGATCCCTCCACGAGGAGGCCAGTGGGTCACTGTGGGGTCGCCAGGCGGCCATGGCTTCCTCTGCCAGCCCCCCCTCCCGCTCCATGTGGTACAAAACAACTGTCCCCATGTGTCCAGTTAAACTCAGCCCTGTTGCCTGGCCATGGAATGCTTAGACATCAGTTTATGACTCCTGTTGGACACAAAAAAACAGAGCTATTTTACTCAGGGAGGGAAAATTCTCTGTTGAATAAGAAGAGAAAAAATGGAAAACAGCACATTCAGTTCCTCTCAAGTTTCAAGCCTTCCTGCCATTGTTTTCCAAGATGGCTGTCACACAAAAGAGGAGCCAGGGTCAACTCCTATAAATTAGGTTTTGCACACAATGCAAACTAAATAGTTTTTTTTTAAAAACCTACTTCAAAGGCAAGGGCTGACATCAGCGTCAGCTGACGATATTTCCATGATGTGAGTGCAAATTTAAAAAAAGCTTCCATCTGATGATATTTGCCAGCCAGATGTCTTTATTTAGTTGTTTTCCTCGTCTCCCAACTCTTTTTAGATTCATTGTTCATGTCACAACAATGGGAACTCGAGTGCTCTCCAAATAAGGCCAGTTTGGAGAGGACACTTCCTGTGGCCAGGAACATCAGGATAATGGAGAAATTTGATTCTCAATAGGCATCCAGGAAGAACAAGACTTAACATACAGTATTTTTTCACTGCAGTAACTTTTGACTTTAAATGATACATGGAGGATTAGTGATAATCAATTTACAGTAAATGAGACATTTTGAAAGTGTATTAGTAATATTTTTTTGCTGTTCTAATATTGCCAAGATACAACATGCAACAGATTTAGACATTTAAACACATTTTTTCTGTATAGTAATATTGGTTACAATTCTCAGATCTGTGATTCCCATGTGTCAGATTAGTTTGACGCAGTTCACAGCAACCACTCTGTCTTGTCTCAACCCTCAGACAATTGGAAGTCCGTTATCCACTCAGATGTACATCTTGGCCCAACCTCTTCCAGATCCAGCTGTTTTATGCGTCTTCAGTCAAGCTGCTAGATAGACCACTACGGCAGAGAGAATGAGAAAGAAGGGCAGAATCTGAAGGGAAGGTTCTATCCCTCCAGCAGACCACCAAACAGACTTCCTCCACGCTCCTGTGTTATTTATGTGGAGAGAGCTCTGGCCTGTTTCTGCCCCAGGCAGCATAGTGCTTTTAGTGGGGATCCTCTCAGCCTCCCTCAACCAGCAAGACATCACATGGTGGAAATAAATAAAAGTTCTCCTAGAAGAGTTAGAGCAGCCAGTTGGAAATTAAAAAAGCATTTTTAGAGGGCTTGAATAACAGCACTGGGAAAATAGCAGTCTCTCTGCGCCGTTCTGAAGTAGATATGTGGAGATTTCATTTTTATTTTTAGGAAGCTCTGCCTGCTAATCAGAGGCTGTTATTTAAAAACAACAATGGAGCATGAGAAAAATGGTCTGGGGGATTTGAAATCGCTAGCAGTGGATGTTTGATTGACAGAATAGAGGGCAGATGGTATGTTTGAGGGAAACTGAACAGCTATGACACATTAATCTACTCAGAGGGATAGGGAATGTGAGGCAGTTTTAGTTTAGTGGTGTGTGAGTCATTGGTCGTGCAGGACAAGCAGAGACATGGCTAAGAGCTTAAAAAAACACTGCAAAAATGATTCCTGACACTGATGTGACATTAGATCACATGCATTCAGGGCCTGGCCATTGAAACATTCCATTTGACATCCTGAAATGAGCAACTCAAGTTACTTTACACTAAAAGGAAAAGCTTGGCAGTGGAAACCTAAATATGGTAGATGGTATACTATGTTAAAGGGAAAGGTGTTGACTGACATCTTGCTAATTGAGGTATCCCAGTTGGAACCAAGCTCTCATTTGTAAAAAACAATGGCACTCACTGTGTAACCCATGCCTTCAAATAAATCCAGGAAGCATATTTTAATGTTTCTTCCAGTGTGATACACCATGTATTTGTGTTAATCGCTGGGGCCACTGACTGTCCTGAGTTTCTCTGAGACGTCATATATCCACCATATTGTACAGTGACTATTCCTTATATGTCAGATTTGTCCCTATTGTTATGTATTGTCGTGGATAAAAAAGGAGGAGGGGAATACCACAGAAGACTGTGGGGAGTTTGGAAGAAAAAGGTCTATCAGTGAAAAGGAGGGAGCATGCGTTTGTGGTTGGAACCACAGGGGTGACAGCCTGCAAGGAGACTGCCTTCTCTAACATCGACCAGCAGAAAGGTCATCCCCCCTGAGTGGCATTTGGACTGTGACAGAAGTGACCTAGAAACTGTGTCATCTCCTGTTCACAGTGAGGGTCCAGAGGAGGCCTGGTAACATCCGCAGGTACAGGCCAGAATGGGAATGGATGGGAGGGTTAGGAGAACAGCAGAGGTGGAGGAGAAGTAGAGGAGGGAGAGACGGCAGAGAGGCAGAGGTAGATGTATGAGCACCAGTGACATTCTAAAAGATTAGATTTGTGTGGTAGGAAAATATGACTGTGGAGGTAGTCTGGGGAAAAGGGTTAGTTGCAAGAGGCTGGAGACAAAATCTGATTCAGTCAAAACAAACCCTGGCTCCCCCCTTTCCTTGCTCTGTATTTGTGAGCAGTGCACGATGGTCTGATGAGAGCTGTCACAAGCTTGTTATTATGATGTAAGTGCATTTTGGAGGAGGGGGGGGGCTACTGTACATTCATACTGGTGGCCATGGAGACACGCATTGCTATTATGGGATGCGTGGACCAAAGGTTTTGATTGGTGCTGAGAGTAAATCTCCAATCCAGGCATAATCAGAGCCACTAATCCAGTTGATAACAGCGGGTCTGGTCCTGCACACTGTGCTGGTCCCACGTTCATCCAGAAGTATCTTTGCATTTGTCAAAACAAGCCTTATGATCATTTATCACACTGCAATAAATCCTGGCTTGAAATCCTAACGCACAGATGAGACAGCTCCTCCATTATGTACAGACTCCGCTTAATTTTGGAAATATTTGAAAGAACAGATGTGATTAGTTATTTTATTGAATTGTTGCCACTGGCAACATAATATTTTTCTGCTGGGAAATTGTGAAGGGTAGTGATGGAAGCACCTATTTAGCCAGAGGAGTCCAGATAAGGAAGAAGCAGAATGGGAAAAGAACAGAAGAAGAGGTTGACTGGACTTGTTTTTTTGTGTGTGCTTGATGCTTTACGAGTATTTTGCGGTGCCTTCACTGTGCTGAGCAATTAAGTGTTTGGCTGAAAGCACTGTGCCACTTACAGTGCTCCTCAGCTAGAGCAATATGAGCCATTTATCACTTTTACAACTCATTTTCACCCCAAACTCTCCACTGTGGGGCTGGATACAACCTTGCCACTCCCATGTCCTTGAGTTCCTGGTGACAGGTAAATGTACACTTCCATCCATACATACGTCCCACATCGTCTGTATTTGACTTATGGGAGGTCAGCCTGCAAGGGATCGATGTTGCAGTTCATTTTTAGAGGCCTGATGATGTCATGTTGCAGTGTACTGTGGGTTATGGGTCCACAAACCTGTTGCTGTAAGAAAGCAACAGTCACCACAAGTGTCTTTACTCAGAGTCAGTGATGAGTGGATGAGGCATCATGCCGGACTGAATGTTTTCATACACTGATAAAAACTTGAACCGAATCCTGCACGCTCTCTACTGTAACTTCAGTACATCACTCTAGTGACAACTTCCCAGTCCCACAGGGATCATCACCAGGTTACACAAGAGGGAAGAATGAATAGAGCGATGTGATGTTGTCATTCAAATGCAATGGATCACTTGAACTCCATCGCCCTGTTGTAATGACCCTGTGTAAGGACCTGTAATGTGGTTTTCCCATTAGGTTTGAGAGAAACCCTATGCCAGGCCATTCAGGTGTGCAATAAAGTGCTTTTCACTTTCTGAGAACTTCCTGTCTCCAGTGGCGTTCTCCATTAACTCCTCACAGACAGACAAGAGCCTTTCTATTGGCCCAGACACTCTTTATCGCAGCAGTTATTCCCCCCAGGTATGGCGCTACCTGGCCCACAGATAAGATAGGGAGCCGGCTGCCTGTCATTGTTGGCAGATGAAGGCTATCTGAATATTGACAACAGTTTACACTCCTTGTTGAGAAACAAAATTGGACTTGTGAGACATTCGCACACAGGGCTTTTATTGTGTGGAAAAGATATGAAGACCCAGGTTCCCTATGGTCACACACCCAGATAGCCTTGTGTCACAGCTTGCCCCCCCCGCCACTTTACTACTATTTATTCCCACCAGCTGCAGTGATGTGCTAAAAAAGTTCTTGACACCAGCTATAGCTTTTCATCACTGCAGCTTCCGACTACTAACAAGCAGCATGCTAGCTTTCCCTGCCTCTCTCACATTCTACTTCCTTGTTGAAATAACAACACACGAAGTTATCACAGACATTTTTACACAACGTGAGGTTTAAAATCATCAGCCACGCAGTTGCTGAGGATTAAACGCCTCAAAATGCAAAAAAAATAAATGGTGCTGCATCAGGCTGAATTTTCTCTTTAAATCACAGCGTTCACATTCTTTATTTTCTAATATAATCCGAAGTTCCAGTCGTTACGCATCTTGAACGCTTCATATTATTTTGCCCTTTTGGTATCACTTGTTTTTTCTCTACTAAAAGAAACGATATCGGTCTCTGTCAAAAGAAAAGGTACAAAAAAGAATGAGGCCATCGATGATCGCTGCTTAAAAAAAAATAGACAGCCGCTTTCCGCTTTCAATAAATTCAAATAGGTAATTCTGCGAAGTTACTTCGTGTAATGGAGATTATTACAACTTGTCACCCGGAGAAAAAACATTGTCGAAAATAATGACAAAGTCGTTTCCCTTTGTAGAAAAATTAAATACAGGAATTTTCTTCGTTTTAAAAAAGAAATCTATTTCAAGATATCGACAGGATTTTCTTTGTACTTTTTAACCTAAATTATTGCAATTCGTTTTTATTTTAACAGAAAAATATATTAGAAAGATGTGGGTGATAAGTGCGACGTAGCATTATTATTATTATTACTGTTATTATTATTATTATTATTATGAAAAATTGTTTGTTTTCTAGACTTAATAGTCTATTATTGTTTTTATAACTATTATTAAAACGGCATGGACCACCTCGGTGTGTCCTTGATATTTCCTCCTGAGGAAACGTTAGTCTGTAACTCCATCCCAGTGACACCAATCTCTCTTTCCTCGTCCTCTTTTCTCCGTCTTTAGCCCTTTTTTGCATGGACCTCTTCGCTATTACATTGTTTTGAAAAACAAGGAGAGGTTTTAACTGCCATCCGAGACGATAATGGCTACCGATTCTATACTTTCAGTCATAATCTTCAAGTGGGTCGTGATTAATGATGTCAAGGGTCCTTCAGGCCCCTGACTGGATGACTTCAGCCCTGCTGCCCTGCTCTTCAAACTCTCTCTCTCTTTTATCTAAACACACACATGGATCCGGCCGTGCACAACTCTTGCAGAGATGTTGTGGTCGCATTTTATGAATTGTTCATTTCTCTGTGGGTGTGTGTGTCAGGAAGAGGAGCCGGGCAACAAGTCCCCAGGTGCAAAGCATAATATTGACCCTACAATCCATCTTTATTGATTTTACCATCAACGTGGCGGCCTAATACATGCATAGGGGGCTTTATACCTGTGAGTAAATATGAGATGAGAGTCTTTTGAGGTGACATTTACTGTAGCAGGTCAGATTCTTATTATCTTAGACGATGAAAGGAGATAAAAAATGCAATTTTTGCATGACTTCTTGAAATAAAACAAATACTATCAATAATCAAAGTGCAGGATCCGAGTGCAAAGCTTCCCAATATTTAAAGCAAAAAATGTAAATGAAAGCTTCTCTGGAGACGGTGCTGCAACAGAGACAGAGACAGACGGGCCGCGTCTTCTTCTTCTCTATAAACACATTTACTTTGGCCTCCAGAAGGGGTCGCCATCATGTAATAACAGTGCGCCCAAGGGTGTGGTGGGGAGGGGGTCTCCAGCTCTCTCTTTCTCTCTCTCTCTCTCTCTCTCTCCAAAAACCAACGAACATCTGTATATTTTACTTATTAATTAAAAGATTTGAAACGTGCGTTGTGCCTATAGAAACACGCACATTAATCACCAACCCGGAGAGATTTCATATTTTGACTTATAATGCTCTCTTTCTCTCTCTCCGTCCCTGTCTCCCCCTCCTTTTCCTCCTCCTCTCAGCCCTCTTCTGTTATTTACAGTTCCTGTGAAATGTCTCACTTTGCTGCCTTCGGCCACCCGCAAGATATCTCTAGCCTTTTTTAAGATCTTAAAATAACCGTAGGAAATTAAGAATATATTTTAAAAAATCTACTTAGGACAACAACCCATAAATTAAGGCAATCGGTAATTTCGCCGCTCACTGTGAGGACTTCCGTCTCATAATGGAATAATGCCAGATTTATTTGTGAATCTTATGGGTTCTCAAGCCATAAAAAGTGATTATTCCACTGGAAAAACCGGTCAAATGTTGACAACCTTGGGGCCATTGTAACACAGCACTGGAGAAGGCAACATAATGAGAAAAAGACGACCGGGCCTGAGGCTTGTCTAATTAAATCTTAACTGATTGAAATAAAGGTTTGAGTACCTCAAGGCTTGACTAAACTCTGGCTATTTCCCTTTTTATTGCGCTTTATTTATTCCGTACTCACATGCCCTCTTTTCTGTCTCTCAAGCAGCTTCACAACTGGCCACTGCAATTTTCAGGTCCTGCTAATTCTAAAACCCCGTAGCTATGTTATATGACTAATTGTAATTTTTACATCATTAAGATTTATTTTTGTGGGTTGTGTAGGCTATGTGTTGCGGAGGGACTGACACTCATTTTTAAGAAGACAAGCACCGCTGAAGTGTGAAAAAAAAGTCGCTTCTAATTCATATAATAGCGGCCAAGCGCAAAGTCCTGAATATCACCCATCTAGTTAAAGATTTTTTTTTATATTCGCCCTAAAACTATATTTTTCCCCAAACCAGTCTAAAATATATAATGCACATTTTTCTATTACACTTTTCCTTTTAAAATAACGTATTTTTAATACACTAAAAAGAATAAATAAAATTTTTATCGGGTTTAATTTTAAGCAGAATTATTCACATTTTGTGGATATTTCTCATTTTATTTTTTAATAGGCTACTTACTACATTTCAAAATGCCATCGAATAAATAAGCTGCGCGTTCTAAAAGGGCAGTGAAGAGCCATCAGTTGGACTATCTGCAGACGCGTTTCTTCCTCCATTGTCTGAGGAAATACTATCATAAATGATAAATAGATAATGGAGCTGTCTCCTGCAGACACGTTCATCAGCGGTAAATGGGAGCTGGCGCGGAGCACCACGGAGAATTAAGGCGAAAGAGTTTGCAACATTCCTGCAGGGGATAAGTTGTTGACAATTAAAGAACACTCACACACACGCGAGCGGAGGGAGAAAGACAGAAAGAGGGAGAACAAATCCTCTCACTGGCCATCTTTTTGTGGACTATTTTGTTTATTTCGCTGGGGTATGTTTGCTACTTGGCCAATAAGATAAACTTAGTGCATGTTTACTCTTAATTTTAAGACTTGCTCTTCAGGCCATCTTGAATATTTTTTTATGAATCAAATATATTAAGAAGAACTGAAATAATATTTTAACTAGCTGTAAGGTGGTTGTGGCAGTCTATAGGTCTTGTATGATTTCAAGTTTTACTTTTGACTATTGTTATTATATTATGAAAAAAGTCACACAAAGACGTGGATTTATATGTGGCTTCTTGCAGCTTAACTCTATTTGACTTCAGACTATCAGCTTGTGTAAACCTTTAGACTACTACTAGTTTAAGAAGATGAACTATTTCCACATGTGAAAAAAAAACAGACGGATGTGCATTTTGACTGGAGAAAAATAATCTAGTAGCTTGTAAATGCTTCACTGCAAACAATAAGCAACAAAGGAGAAAATAAAACACAAAAACACAATGCTACCACCGGAAAAAACCTTTACGAGGTGAAATGGCATCATGGAATCTGCTTCCAGATGAAGTTGTGTCTCACTCGATTATGTTTGCAGAGTTATGATTGCGCAACTCGACCCTGTCTTTTATTTTCTTTTTTTTAAGGAGCCAGTCCTCTCCTCCAGAAATCCTTTTCGGTGGTGCTATAATAAACCATTTTCCCTAGGCTTTATTGATCAGTCACTCTGAGCTAATGTAATTATCCTCATCAATAGAGGGACTGCAGGGAGAATCATTATGCGGTTGACATTGATAAATGATCAGCCAAATGCGGCCCTTTTCTCCCAGGGACCCCCGCCTCTGACCCGCTCACACAGGCCTACATAACGTAGTCATAGAAACACCTTATGGCAAGAAGAGAGAAAACTGCTGAAATGTTGAAAAAAAGGAGGGCAGCGCACACACACACACACACACACACAGGCCTACATACACAAAACCTAAAAACTGTCCCCCAGAGCAAGCCATTTTAGGGAGAGCCAGCTGCAAAGCGAAGGACACTCAGCCCCTGCGTGTGAGTCCATTTTTATGACCACTATCCAAATCAGCAATTTGAAAAGAAAAAGAAAGAGGAAGCAAAACTTTTTTTATGCATTTCTCCGTCGCTGCCAGCAGATACACGTGTGTATCTAAAAATATTTGCAGTCTTTTCTCTCAGATCAGAGCTACACGCCTCTTCGCCAGATTCTCTGCAGAGAACAAAAAGAGAGCCTGTAACATAAGTATTATTAACATGTTGCCACACACACACGCACGCACACACACACGCACAGTGTTTGTAGCGAGTAAAGTGTGTGTGGACTTTTAATATTGTTTCACGGGCGAAGTGAGTGTCTTCCAGAGGAAGGGGCTGCATTGTGCAGCAGTGCAGAGGGAATATATTCCTTATTTTATTCCTGCAGCAGCAGCCCGGACTGGCTTTGACAGGGAGGAGATGAAGGGGAGGAGTTGTTTAGCTCGGCTGGATCATCCATCATCCCTGTCACACCGAATCGGCAAAAGGAAAGCAGCAGAGGCAATCTACCTTCTGTCTCATCGGGGAAGAGGGGGCAAGAGGAGGGAGATGGAGAAGAAGGGAGGCGGAGGTGCGGGGTGGGATTGGGGAGGGGGCGGGCGACTATTAATATTAAAATCCTCTCCATCCACAGTAATCCTCACGTTTTCTCTCTTTTTCATCTGATAATCACCACACAAAACGGAGAACTTCTTCCTTCCGTTTTATCCACGGAATAATAGAGCACTAAAAAACAAAAAAGGAGTTATAGGTTTTACATAGTCAAGTTGAAAGAAGAAGATGTATCATTAACCTGACCAATAAAAAATCTATATTTCTTCTGCCTGGTTAAGGCCTACCAGCCCTTTATGGCGCTATAAGGGAGGCAAAAAGTTCAACAGAGACGAACTAGAGCATCGAACAAAAACATCTACGTAATATTCAAACAAATGATAAAAAATAAAAACAAATAAAATCTTAAAGAAGGCTGGAAGACCGAAAGGGATGTCACAAACAAGCATAAATTAAACTGTTTATATTAGTTTTTAAATATAAAAAGATTTTTCCGTGCGGTAGGATCTGAGATATTTAGTGTTTAAAGTGACTTCAATTACAAATAGGTGTGGATGTAAAACATTTTTTTAAAGGGAAACAATAAATAAATAAATCAACAGGCCATAGTTTAACAAATCTGTGTTTGGAGAAAAAATAAAAAATGAGAATTAATAATAATAATCCACGATTGTGGAAAATAGCAAAAAGAAAACAAGAAGGCCACGAAATTCCAAAAGGCAAATCCTTTAGTGCAGTAAAGACAAATAATAAAATAAACTTGCGTTCTATTATTATTATTATTATTATTATTATTATTATTATTATTATTATTATCATCATTATTACTATTATTATGCCACTTTTCTTATATATGTCGATTCACAGATTTGTGATCAGCCGTGTTCCTAATAAAAATTAAAAGAAAAACACACTGAAGAAAAATTTAAAGCCACAAATCCAACTCAGTAGAAGTTTAAACTTCTTTGTGTTTGTCAGAAAATATTTCAGCCTTAGCGATGTTGTCATTTCTGGTTTAAGGCTATGACTGGGATGGCCGCGGGCAAACACAGGCAAAGAGATAGAGAAGAGAGAGAAGAGATAGCCTATCAAAGCCCCTCTGTGTCCTCGTGGATGGCGGTGCCAGGTGAGACCGACAGGCGGCGCTGCAAAACGGCAGAAGTGAACAGATCAGTCACGGAAAGGGCCAGCCATGGTTCTCACTATAGGAGCAATTACACTGGGGACAAATCCATGCTCTATTGTTTGAACGCCAGGGACAAAGTGAAGGGTGAATCTATCTAAACTGTAACTACTCTGTCCAAATTAATATGACCCTACTTTCTTACATAGGCGGAAATATCAAAAATATTATTTAATCCACATTTTATTGTCTGAAATTTATTTCTAAAATTAGCAAATTGCGAGATTGTTAAGAAACTTAAGTATAAAATAAATGTTATTCAGAAAGTGCAATTTATTTTATTTTTATTCTGCCATTATCGCTCATGTTTTAGACCTGAAGGCCAGAGCCTACCTCATTTTATTTACCACCACTTCATGCTGATAGTTTGTTTACTAATCTAAAACTAAGACGGCTTGGTAGTAGATTTGCTGTGTAATTTCTACCCTTCATTTGCATTAAACAGTTTTCATCAGTTGGAGGACAGATTTTTGTGATTAATTAAATTGCCATAGCAGAATATTTCACCCATAATTTGCAATTGTCATCTTAAGAGGGTATTCAATAACCAAATGAATAGTCTGTTGAAAACAAGCTATTGCAAACACAGGGAAAAGTGGGAAGTTAACTCTTAATTCAATAAAAAAATTTAAAAAGAACATTTTGATATGAAACACCTTACTAAAACAATTATTTGATAATATTAATAATAATAATAATAATAATAATAATAATAATAATAATACCGTTATTAATATTTAAAGGGGAACATGAATATTAACAGTTTGTAACACACTTAATCACACAAAAATCTAACAAAAATCAAAAATGAAATATTTATTACAGCATTTGTGACTGAACACCTTTTAAACATTACGTCACAGTCCTCATACAAGTATTTAATGTATTTTTGACAAAGCTTAAGGGAGACGGCATCTTATCATCTAGTGAGGAACACGTGCTGAAAAAGGAAGGAATTCATGGACATACAATATCAATGCCACAGCAGATCTGAAACTAGCAAAAACATTCTTTTTCAATTGAGGTAAACACATAGAATATCTAACATGAAACAATTAATAGACTGAACTCTGTACGAAGTTTGTTACAATATTCTCTCAGCTTTTACCCCCAAAAGCATGAGTTCATAATTTAAGTTTTTTTTTTCTTTTTTTTAGTTTTAGGTTTTTTGGTGCATCAACCATCAAATGCTTCTCCAGTGCCACAGAATCAACGTTTGTGTCAGTATTGTCCATATGGCAAGTATGTTGATCCGCAGGTAAAGAACCGGCACAGGATGTTGCTTTTCCACTATTAAGCTTCCTTCAATAGGCTCTTACCAATGAGAGTCCAAGGGTACAAAAAATAAAATAATATTAAAATAAAAATGTATAAAACCAACACAATCCAGTGCTTGGGCAATTCAAACAAAGAACTTTTTTTCCTTTAAAACCTACAGGGCAACATTCATTCATGAACCAAAAAAAGAGGGGCATGACAAAATGTTCAAACTGAATCTTCTGGAGAGATCCGGTGTCATTTAGCAGCCTTTTCCCATCATGCCCTGTTCTTATGGGGGACATGACCTGATTGCCCTCTATGGTTTGGAGCCTTTTTGAGATGTTCCATCTTCTTATTGTTTTGTTTTTTTGTGTTTTTTTTTTTTTAGTGCTGTGCTGCGAGACAGTTTCTCCTCCAGGAAGGAGCACACACAGTGTGAGAGAGAAAATGTTAACCTTTAATTCTAAAACTAGCTCAGGAAACATAAACCATGTGATCAACGAAAAATGCACAAGTTTTAACTTGTCTATACTTTTTATACTACAGTAGTTATAACTCTTGGAGTCTTTCTGTTGTTTCTTTTTTACATCTTCTAGAGTGTCACATGAAAGTGTACTCAACATGTTTATGACGATGTAGGAGTGAGGGTGCGAAAAAATGTGTGTTTTTCGAGCATGTGCATCTGTCCGTTCTTTGCACAAATGTACTGTACGTCAAAACATCCTCTGTTGCTCTATACCAAAAGCCCAAGACTTTACTAAGTGTTCTTGTCAGCTTGGTCCTCCGCTTGGATGAAAGTAACAAAATTGACAAGTAAAAAAAATTTATCACAGCTCATCTGGAATTCTGTTTCTTTAGTGTCAAATTCTGGTCAAAAGGGTTCACTATTTATTCTTAAAAATAGCTTCAAAATAGGATTTATTGTGGGCTGCTGTTTTCTTTTTTTTAATTGTTTTCTTGCAGTAGCTGCTGTTGTTGTGGTAGCAAAGTTCCCTTATACTATTGGGCATGGATGTCCAGGCCTTGTCCTCCAGTACTGGGGTCAATGGGAGTGAGCAAAGGGGGTCTCTGTGCAGACATGGTCATTCCTGGGTGCGACGAGGGTCCTCCGTGCATCAGCATGGCGTGGTGAGGGTGGTGGGTGTGTGGGTGATTGGGAAGGTATGCATGGAGCGGGGGTCCATGACGAAGCTGGGAGGGGTGGGAGGTCATCTGATGAGGGTTGTAAGTGGGTGGGGCCATGCTCATGCCCATAGGACCACTCTGAGGTACATACTCCCCTGGCACGCCTGGCAGACCTAAGAGAGAGACAGAAAGAGAGAAGCCAGTCAATAAAACTCACTGTAGCTTTGACATGCCCTTTCTTCGTTAACAGGCCTTAATTCAATTTAAACAGAACTTCAGCAACAAAGCACCTTTAGCTTCTACATGTAAAGAGAGACATTGTTGCACTGGGTTATTTTAGGTTATGGTGAGTGGTTTACAATGCCCAGTAGCTTAGTGGTCAGGTCTCAGGTTGGAAAATGATCCTCAGTCATCCTGAGACACTGTTGTCCTGGAGGATGTGAGGAAAACCAACCAGCCATATTGATGTGGAGAAGTGCTAATACTGTTACAAGCGGAACAGTCAATTCCCCTGCTGACTTTAGTGACAAACTGAATAGGCATTTTCTCATGGGGACATGCTTCTGTGAACATTTTTGATTTAGAATCCCTTAAAGAAGTTATTAAATATTTTAGGACTCAGCTGTATCAGCAAGACAGCGGGTATTAAAGGCTTGGTCCCACCCCTGAATGAAAGCATTTTAAGGAAAACAAAGTACTGTTTTTCGGTGCATAGAGTGGGGATTTTGGAGCTAAAGGAGAAAAGATTAGGAAACAGCAGCAAGACAGGGTAACAAAGATAAAAGGAAGTAGAAAAGAAAGGAGGTGGGGTATGTTGATGTCCCTTAAGGTGGACTCCACTTTATATGTGTAGAGACCTCAGCATGCTGGCATGTCTCATACTGTGACAAGACCCAGGTCACAGAGCTGGCTCAGCAGTGCCACTGTTTAGCTTTTCACACAGCTGTTTGTTGTAATCAGAAAGAAAAAAGTAAGATGTGGGGGGTTGTTCCTGGAGCCTGGGCCTGAAGTATAGGAACATGGCTGGTCTAGGGGCTTGGACCTTAGGGAAAGACAAGTGAGAGCAGGGGGTCCTGCTGGAGCCAGGGGTCCTGGTTCTGGGATTGGGTCTGTGCTGGCCTGCTTTGTAATGTGAACCCCTGGGGGATTAGAAGCTGTAATAGGAGGGGAGAGGTCACTGCAAGGTCACTAGGCCTGCTAACTCTCTGCATTCCTGCACCTTAGTACATTGCAATTAAGAAATTACACTGGAGGGCCCCAGTGAGGGGAAAGGAGAGAGGAAAAGAGAGACAGCAAAGGCCAAGATTAATGACCAGTCTCATTGGTTGAAAGCTGTGCAATTTTCTAATACTCCATTTCCATGTCAGTTCATTTGAAATTCACATGTTTGTCAGAGCAGGTCTCTTAAAACCTCACTACTGGGGTCATAAAATAAATAAATCATTCAGGGTTATGATGGGTGCCCTCACCTCCACATAACCTAGAGCAGCCCCTGTTAAAAGGCCCAGCAGATGTTTTTGACGCTGTAAGCTAGTAATCTCCAGTCTTGTAAGCTGCAGTCATTCTGTTAAGTAGATCTGAGACCCCCCTCCTTTATTAACAAGAGTGGTAAAACCATCTGAAGACAATAACTGAGGACAGACTGGGCCTCTCTCTCTCCATCACTGCATGCCTGCCTCCTTGGCTGGCTGTGCACTTGTGTTATGGCACAGCAGTCCTGCTCAATGGCTGGCCATAATTAAGTACCAAATATACCATATTGTGTGGCTGTGTAATCAAATCAAGAGAGGATAATATTCCTCTGTATTAAGCTATTAATGTAATTGGTCATGAAGCATAAAGTATGTTGCGTAATTAAATAGTCTCAAAATTATATAGCCCTATATTAAGAATTAGCCAACCTGAGCAAATATTGTCTCTGTGTGGCTGTTTTAGGGAACATTGCTTCCTGATTTTCCTTTTTTTTCTGCCGCCATTAGCAAAGACAGAAGGGGATAGGAGGAAACGAGTGAGAGACAGAGGGAAGCACAGAAAGAGAGAGAGGGGAAGCAAGGGCTAGAGGGGTGAAATGATCTCTGACGGCAGAATTGCTGCTGTGACCCCTTGAAAAATCCAGTCTCCATTTCCATATAAAGGGTTCTTTTAATCAAGGTAAGTGTTATTATATTGTGCCTCATTGGGCAAGGGAGTTTAGGTGTTAAATAAAATCTCTTCTGCCCTGCTGCCTTTGGGATGTGATATGTCTTGATTTTTCAAATGTCAGTACTGTGGCACTAGCAGGAGGCAGAATGACCAGTTTAATCAAGCTGCTGCCATTTAGCTGTATAGAGATTGTGTGTGTGTGTGTGTGTGTGTGTGTGTGTGTGAGAGAGAGAGAGAGAGAGAGAGAGAGAGGGAGCCAGAAAGACAGTGACACAGAGGGACTGTATCTGTATGTGTGAAAGAGATCCCCTCCTTTTAGAGGCAGCCATGCTTGTGTCTACAACCTTATAAATTTATCTCAATGTCTCCCTGCTCTTGTCTGTGAGTCTTAGGTCAGACTAGTCAGTGCCCCCCACCCCCAAATCGTCTCCCTCCAGTAAAAAATAATCAAAACACACAGCCCCCCCACGCTCATTCCTCCCCTTACACAGCTCAAACCAAACCCCCAGTGAAGGATCGGCCATGTCACCCATGGCCCGTATATCTCGCTCAGGGACTGTAATGTACTGCAGTGTTCCCGTCTTTGCATATAAGATAATTTGGGCATCAATCCTTCCCCAGACAGATTTATGTCACTCGGAGGACAGTTTCACTTCTCCTTCTTTATCGCTTCACTGGAGCCTGCTTAATTTCTCCCCGTCAGCCCCTTCCCCAGGAGATGTTATTTTTTCCCTAAATGTCCAACATTTGCATTGGCTGTCCAGGATGGGGAGAGTGATGGCGCTGTTGTGATAAATAAATTTGTGCATGCCATGCAAGGTTGTTTCTTCCCCTCCTTTTTCTGTTGTTGTTCCTGTTGTCTGGCGCCACAAGTCGAGTCCTCTCTGTCCCAGGACAGTTCCCCATTTTTCCCATGTCTTCAATGCATCCCTCTGACCACCCCTGTTCGCCTTAAAGCATCTTGCTAAAACATCTCTGCATGCAAGCACACAGTTGTTGATGGTGGGGAGTAGGGGTTTGCTGCAAAATTATGGTCAGGGTAAGATGGCGTAGAGCTGGTGTAAGGGAATTGTGGGTGAAAAAATAAACCCCACAGCCCTAAAGGGTAAAATAAAAGGAAAAGAGCCCAGTACTTACTTCCCCCTTTTTCTTTTGCTTTACAAGATGGAGGTTACATGTAGTGCCATTGCCCATCCATGCCCATATTCATCCCCATTCCACTCATAGGCCCTAGAAAGAAGAGATAAACGCCAGAAAAGGGTCAGCAGGAGTATGAATCACAGAGAGGTCAGAGGAGACCCACTAATAGAGAAGATGAAGTTGGTTAGCATTAGATGGGAAATGACAAGAGAAGAAGAAGATGCGAAGAAGTGTTAGGTTTTAATTCTGAATTGCATTCCACAAATCCCCTTTTTTATGGTCGCTTGTGAGGGATTTCCCAGATGCATTAGATTAGAAAAAAACAAGCAAGACAGGCAGCAGACAGTCTGGGAATGGTGAGAGGATTTTTAAAGTGAGGTGATTTTGTGGTTGTTTAGCATTTGTTAGTATTAGGTTTATGTGCCTGACTTGGGGACCTGCTCCGTGCTGAGGGGACTATCGCATGCTACACACAAAAGGATGAGTGTTGATCATCTCTGCTAAATCTGAGAATGAAACTGGTGTCTAGTAAAGAAGGCATGATGGCGAGAAATGAGGCCGACAGACTTACCAGCTGGTCGGATCCCCATGTGTTGCTGACCATCCAGCACGAAGCTGCCCATTGGCTGGCCCTCTGGACTGTATGCTGCTCCTTGGCTCACTGAAGGATCAAGAAGAAAACCTGATTGTAGTCAAAACGTGGACATGAAAAAGGGAGGGAAGGGGAGAAGAAGAGAAAACACACCAGACAATCAGCAATTGTCCCAGCTCCAGCCCAAACATACTGTAAGACATTGTGCTCATGTTTGTGGACTGCATTGACTGACGCGTGGCATGCAAACACGCATACAGTAAGTCCTCATGCATGCAAGCAAACACACATGCACACACGCATCCAGTGTCATTCAAAACCTTACTCACAGGAGAAACATTGTTCTCTAACTGAGAAAAGAAAGCATGCAGTTTGACAGGATGAAAAGAATTTCTGCCAGGCAATTCACCCAGTCAGTTCTGTAGATAGGATATTTCCTCTTAAACATAGCATACAATTGTAAATATGCAGATAATCCTAAATCATTCAATATTGTGAATGATTTATCAGATTATTTGTCATGATAAAGATAAAGCAGCAATTAATTTGCTCAGTTGTATCTCATTTTGTTTATTATTATCCCTAATGAACTAATGGTTTTCGGAGACTGTAGAAAACAATACGTTCTAGGAATCAAACAGTATTATCTTGGATAATCTGTAATTCGTAAAGATTAGGAAGAGCTGTTAGTCATGCTATTTTTGTAGAGATTGTTGATTGGCACACATTGGTTGTATGCTGTCAAATATCCCACACAAAAGCGCTATAACTGTAGAAAGAGCCGCCCACATTTGGAAGTGCATCTAATTTTAATCATGGCTCATGTTCATTTGAACAATCTCCACCCCGGTGTGTAGAGACCTTTTCAAGACAGGGAGCTTGCTAATCAACAAAAACAGCTTTTCCCTCCCTGAGACAAATTACTTGGCTTCTTTTCGGTAATGCCATAGTCAGTGAAGCTTAGGGTGACTGAATCATTCCACCGGATCACACAGGCATGTTTACTACTCAGGTTTTGCGTCTTATAATCTGACCACAATACATATGAAAAATTAATGTGTTATCAATTAATGCTACGAAGTTTTCCATAATGTGTTTGAAAGAAATGTAAATCTCTCTCTGCATAGATGTTAAATCAAATCACAATTTAATCAAGGCATCATGTAAAACTCATTCTCCCTCCTAAGGGCAGTTTTCATGACTGTAAATATTCTTATTAGTACTGTTAAACAGAAAATTTGACTATATAGCAGTCATGAAATTTAAAAAGTGCTGAATGATTATTTAAGATAAAAACTCGGAACAGTGATTCTTGAGGGATAAAGTAAAAAAACAACACAACAGAGGGGAACCCCCCTAACCCTGAACGGTGAAAAAATTTAAAACAAAACGGTCTTAAAAAAAGGAGATAACTCATAAATTGCTGCTAGCATTTCTGGCACTCCTCTTGAGTCCAATTAGTAATTCACAGAGAGAGTGCTAATATACCTCTCTCTCCACTTAGACTGGGAAATCTCCAATTAGAGTCAATCAGCAAAAGGCCCATACCACTGCTGAACACATCTCACTGAGAAAATGGAACAGGGGATGAAGGGAGGGAGAGGAAGAGGAAGAGGAGGCAGTAGAAAGTAATTTTGGGGGGAGTATATATAAGGCAGCCCTTTAAAAAATCTGTGCTCCAGGCATGATGTGCATGCCAGTAAAGAATCTGGATAGGGTGTCTTCATGCTGAGGAAATAAAGGGAGAGAAGCAGTATTCTACTGTATGTCGGCTGGGTTGTTCTTTTATGTATTTATTTCTTTACCTGCTCGATTTGACTGGTCAATCATGGGCTGTACTATTCTTCTCCTGGCATTAATGAACCTGGCAGAGAGAAAACAGAAAGAGAGAAGAGAAAAACAAACGTTAAATCACCCTGCATTCACACACAGAAAGATTCATCACAAGCAACCACAAAGACAAAACAGTTTTGCATGACTTAATGGCAACATTAGCCACCGAGTCCTTGAGAGAGGCGCTCACAACAAAAAAGCAACAAACAAAAGAGCAGTTGTGTGCTGACTTGGGAACCCAGTGAGGGATACTTTTAATGTTCCTTATGATCTATTCCCCCCTCTTTTAATAAAGCTTTTGATTATGTTTGGTTGCTATGGGCACAAGGGAGACATTCCTCAAGTATTAAGTGCAGCTTGGGCACAGAAGAACCCTCATCGTGGCACATCTCTTTCTCCCGCTCTTCTTCTGTCTTTCTTAGTTGCTCCTCCAGTTGCACATTGCACGCACCAACCTTTATACATGTAGTGTGCATTATCCTGTCAGTTATTTCTCCAAAACAAGACTATTTCTGCAGGGTTATCAGCCATTGGAATTTTAAAGTAAGCTTTAAGTTAGCAAAGTGCAGGATACAAATGGTTCCTTTCAATACTCCCCTCTACTCCACCCCCACCTCCACCATTCCCCTCTGTGGGACCCCTACTCTGGCTGCATTGTAGGGGGTTCTGCTCCCCTTCCAGCTGTCTAGAAATGAGGACCAGGCATAGGCCACTCTGTGCTTTCACAAGGTATTGTTATGTCAGTGAGCCCATCAATTAGGCTGTCTGA
Source organism: Sandelia bainsii (assembly GCA_032362345.1). Classification (NCBI taxonomy): domain Eukaryota; kingdom Metazoa; phylum Chordata; class Actinopteri; order Anabantiformes; family Anabantidae; genus Sandelia; species Sandelia bainsii. The sequence goes on from JAUMHL010000015.1 coordinate 9,189,124, forward strand.
AGTTTTATCACCACCACAGCAGCGAATAAGTGCAGCTCCACAAAGCCTCCCCAGTCGGCCTTGGTCCTGTGGCTTTTCCAGTGCAGAGCCGGAGGTCATCTGGAGGTGACTGCCAGCCAGGGGCAACCTTTTTAACCTAGAATGGGATGCCTTGGGCTGTGTCAAATGTAAGCTGGACACTCAGGCCAAGCAAGATCCCTACCTTTCTCTTATTCTCACTCCTTTAACCCTCTTGCTCTCATTTACTTTCACATACTAAAATTGTAATGTGGACTTAGCACTACAGGTACTACCATGTGGTTTATATTAAAGAGAGGTTTCAAATCACATTGGAGCTGTCCAGCATGGAGTCCTTTGCTAGTTCGAAAAAAGCACAGACGAGAAAAAAAAAGGCTCCACCGCCCTCTCCTAACATACAGGCCACAGCACCATCAGTACGGCTAAAGAACTGGTCATTAGAAGGAAGGGAGAGCTGGAACCAATTTGGGCTCCTAATCCCCCATGAAGCCCTGATACCTGCCCTTACCTTCTCCAATGAATTTAAACGCCTGTAATCTGCCCAGCTCAAAGTGACATGGTTAAACATACAAAATGCACGGTTGGGAAAAGAGAGATGCGGTGCTCATTTGCCAGAGGGCATCCAGAGTGCAGGTACGCAGGGGTGCTATGGGCCCCTGAGAGAAAAAGATGAAACACATCCATATGAGACTAAGAAAGAATGAAAGAAGAGGAAGGGAGGTAGGGTACGTGAACTGGAGTGTTGGATTGGAAATTATAAGATTTTAATGCATGATTTGTGATTTAAAGGACAACTGGGACTTAAGATTTATTACCTGTGAACATATTTTTTGGTAGAACAAAGGGGACAAAGCACTCTCAGATAGCTATGTTGTGAGAAATGCCTGCAATGCTTAAGAGGGAGAGACGCTTCCAGCATCAAAACCAGCTGAGCAAGTAAACAGTAAGACATTCCTTATATCGCACTTTGTCTTTATGCTCAAAGTGCAAGGCCTGCCAAAATATATGTCTTGCTTTCTCTCTTTCTGAACGTACCAAGGGGCTCAAAATCACAACCATGTGAATTCTTACCTATTCTGGGACATAACCATAAACACATAATATTAGGAATGTTCTTTCCAGGTGCTAAATTTGCCCATATGGTTTCCAGTGATTGCAGAGAGTATTGGAGAGTATGTTGTATGATCAAAGTGCGGTTTTAAAATTTCTTTTTGTCTGAACATTTCTTTACAAACAATGTTCTCCTGCCAGTGTTTTTCCAAGTCCTTACAGGAAATGTTTGACATAACACATACAACAAAATGTTCAGCTCTTGGAGTGTTTGCTCTCACTGAAATAGCAATTTTTAGTATGAAAGCAGTTCATTGTTGTCTAAACAAACATATGGATATTCAAATATTTTGCCTACAAGTTGCTCCTGAGATGGACCTGCTTCTTGTCAACATCTACTATTGGTTAGCCACCACCATATCACACATTCACACACACACACACACGCACACACACACACAAAGGATCTGTTTTTGTACGCTACACAAGTTGCCACAGTAACTGAGAGCGTTGCACTGAAGAGAGTGTGTGTGTGTGTGTGTGGGGGGGGGGGACCAAGGGCCCCTCTCATGGCCTTAGAGCACCTTTTATCAGTCTGAGTAAAGCCAATTGAGATTATCAGAGCCATGCCTGATAACACTGTTTTCCCTCAACCCGTGAGCTGCTAATGGTGTATGCTCAGAACAACACAACTAGGAATTCTCCAGAGATGAAGGCGAGTCAGCTTGGATAGACAGATAGATGGATGGATCTAAGGACCCAAGGATCTGAGAGAGGCACAGAGGTTGACCACAGCGATTCAGAATTCCCAACCACTCGCTAAAACATACAAGCGTGCTGTAAATCCACACATCGACACCATGGACATGACCACAACCACCGTCAGTGTGTGTCTGTAGGTTAACCAGAACACAGGAGGCTCACAGGGGACACTAGCTAAAAACCTCCAAACCAAAGCCCATGTTTTATTATCTACATCTGGAGGTCTAGCTTATTATGGCCTGCCTCTGCTCAATGTTAGAGCACAGAAACACCAACACACACACACACACACACACACACACACACAGTACACAGAGCACCTCTCAGCATGGGAACTCTATGCTGTCTTCAAACAAATAATTAAAGGGAAGGTTAGGGGGTCATGTAGAGGTCATTCCTTGGGATACAGTTCAGAATGTGTGTGCTTTACCTTAGGAGAAAGTGGACTGGGGTGCAGTCATGCACCAATGTTTAATTTGGTCAAGTAATTTGTTCTAGCCTATAACTCTTAAACACATTTAAGATTACCTAGCTGCATATAAAAACTGCACTTGCACTGCTAAGCATGCTTTGGAGCATACAGATGAACACGTATGCACGTGTCAGCCAATATGTGTGTATGTGCATGTCAGTTAATTCTTCACACTCTACTGTCAATTGGCATACAGTAGCACTTCCGGCTGACATGGCCTGAGTGACACGTGCATACAAACACCTGTGTATGCACAGAACCAGTATGCATCTAAGAACCCAGCTTCATTATTATTTAGAGTAAATCTACTAGTGCTCTGAGTGTTGTGGTTGTGCATGTTGCAAAGGAATATAACAGACATGTATGAACGCTGGAGCCAAGACAGCAGGAGTTCCCTTGACATGGAGTCTCTGCTTGGTTGGAACAACACCGCATCCCTGGTTACTAATATTTGCTAACACATTTAAGGGGGCTTCAGACAGTGCCAGCTGTGAGTGGTCAAAAACAAATGAGGAGACTTACTTCTAACAGGAAACTCACGGGGTGCCTCTATTTTATAAAGTGGAGTCCTTTAACTTTATGAGACTTCACTTTAACCCAACAAACCAAGTGCTTCATCATCATACATGGGACCTTATATGTTGACAAATGTTATGGAAGGTTGCTGGAGGTTTGGCGATGAAATCATAGCAAACCAGTCTGTCTGACTCTGTGCCTGTAGTTAATATTTTTTCTTGCTTCCTCATCTTAATCTGTCATAAAGGCCTTGTTTCTGGTTAACTGACTTTCAGCCACACCTGGTAACTTGCTCCTGTTGTCAGCATTCCTTTCCTGAGAAATAGTCATGCCAAACCACCCTACCCTGGAGCACAGCCAAGAGAGAGAGAGAGAGAGAGAGAGTATGAGGGACAACACAGAGAGTAAGCCTCGCTGCTTGGCTGGCCAATTGCTGTGGTGATTGGAGGGAACCCAGCCAATCAGGAGTTGGGTCACTTGTTTGACGAGTTTGTGATGAAAGAAAGATGTGTCTCGCTCTGACTCAGAGCCAGAGCGAAACACAAGAGAAATACTAAAGAAATGCTTATCATGTCTTATCCAAGACATGAGCACCAAACTACTTCAAATGTAGTCTTGTGGTGCATGCAAAGGGAGCCAGTGGCTTTGAGATTGTGACATTGAAATCGTTGACAGTTTATTGCCTTCCTACTTGACCTGCACATGCCCATTTTGACAACTTATATGTCAAAGACAGGAGTGCAAGTTTCTGTTTGTCAGTCAAACTTGAATCTGAATAAGAATGTGCTGAAGTCAATCCCTGATCACTGCAAACATAACTGTCCTCTGGTTCCTATTAAAGCTCATTGCTTCCATACTTCCGCTTCAGACAGAAATAAAGATTCCGAACCCCCAGTGACTGAGTCACAACTCACTGGAATCAAAGGAGGAAGGGTTTAATTTACTCCTCTCCCCCCAAAATGGAAAGACACACAGAAAGGAGTAAAAAAACTCAATGTCCTTTGACTGAGAAGTGTATGTAAATTAACCCCATGAGGCGGGTGTGCTTAGTATAAGCAAGCACTAATTATGGTCTTGTCAGACAGTGGGGCAGTCTGGGGCTACTGAATCTCCAACACTGATCTACTGTATCTACTATTGTCAGGAACACTGGCTCAATCAAGTCTCAGGGTCCTAACCTCCCCCCTGTAACCATTTATACATAGCTTGCTATCAGACTGAATCTACAGTATCTGTAGATTTATCATAAACTATCACAAAGAAGCTTTTGACAGGCTCCACTCATCCAGGATAGAGATAAAAGACAAAGAGATAGCGTAGGAACAAGGAAATTTCCTCAAGCTCATCCTATCAGAGACAGAGTTTCCCTTTTTCTATCCCTCATTCCCTTCTTTAAGTTAAAACAGGAGTCAAGAGACATAAGCTAGGCGAACATTACCTCACCCGCGTGTTTGATTTACTGCAGATGTGAAGCGGAGCGAGGCAGGATCGTTTTTTAGGAACGTCAGAGAGGGCCCACGTTTAGGGCAGCCACTGTGTTTACATAGTTTTACCTCTGTCTCTCTCTCCCTCATCTACAGTGCTTCCATTCCCCCCTCCACACTCTTTTGTCTGCCTCTCAAAGGGGGACTGTTTCACCTCTCCTCCATGGACTTTCACTGACCTGTTTTTCTTTCCCTTTTTATTACTTCACTCATTGCCCTTTTGTGGCATCCCCCCTCAGCCCTATATGAGTAACATTTGCATTGCTCTGTCAGTCTAGCTGCAGAAGTCATTCCTCCCTGAAACCCAGGGAGTACGAGTCATTAAGACTCAAGTGGAAAATCAGACAAAGAATTATGTATTTGTGTTGCAAACTGACACGATTTAACGAGCAGCTAATTAAAATAAATCAATAGCACTGCGGCATGCTTGCTCTGTGTTTGTCTCTCTTTTCTCGACCTGATTTTCTGTCAGCACCAAAGAGGTGGAATACTGCAGCGTGGAGTGTAAAGCTATGCTAGTAATGGTTTTACCCTTGAAATAAGGCTTCAACTACTGCCCATGTATTATGAGTAAAAACTGAGAAATTAATGGCTTATAGCCCTAGAATTTGAATGATAGAAATATATAGTAATAACCCCAGAAATAACTCTATAAATCACAACAGCAGGTACAAACAACAAAAGAAACAAACATAGACATCTCTACCTCTATTTACCCTTCATCTAATACTTTTTGCCTCTTCCCCCTGTCCAGCGAGGGCATGTCACCCTTGGGCCTTGCAGTCCAGCAGCCTGACCCCTACATGGCGGGCTGTGCGGCCCCAGCTGTTGACTGTCCATCAAACACTTCCAGAGCAGCGTTGGGCCAGGAAGACCACGCTTGTTGCCCCTTTGATCTGGCAAGCAGCAGCTGCTGCTCCACACAGCAGCACTTTTTCCCCTGTCTCTTCACCACACTCTGTCCTGCAGCACAAAAACACTGAATCCAATGCAGAAGTGGAGGGAGAGAAAGGAGAAGAGGGAAAATTGTGGGGGTTACGGAGGGGGCGAGATTAAAAAACCTTGCCCATTTTTTCCTCCCTACAACATCAACAAGCTCTGACAACGGCAGCGGGGGTTTTTCTTGGCCAGGACACAGCTTTCAGGCATCTCCTTCTTGACGCTTCACCCTACCTTTTTTAGAGATATGATAGTTATTGTTCAAATCAGCCAGAGTGAATGGAATGGACCGAGGCCAAGCCTGCCCCAGGCGTCAACACACCTGTATGAAAGAGACCTTATTGTAGCAACCCAGCATGGCTAACCTGCCTAGCTCTACCAGTTTTCTGATGTTTAGGAGGGAGGGTGGAATCGTCTCTTCTTTCTCTTTCTCCCAGACAGTCCTATAATATTTCCCATCATTAACCCTTCCTCAGAGGCTGGCACCTCTGCCCTGGAATGTTTTTACTTATTTAATACTGTTATTTTTGAATATCACCACTAGACAGGGGGATTAAAGAAAAAGTTGGATCCACACCTCCCTTGTTAGCTAGACCTCTCTTCTCTTAGTCTTGCACCCCCTCCCTTAAGACAACACCTTATTAACGTGTATAGGTGCACAAAAGGCATTCTCTGCCTGCCCAGGAGCTAAGGGACCAACAACTGTGTTTTCTGTTTTTTGAAAAGCATTAAACATGTGTCAGCATTAGCCTCCGTCAAAGTGTCGGGCACATAGCGCATGACAGAGGTCATCAGCCCTGGAAGGTAACACTCATTTCTCATAAGCCAGCTTCTTACCTTTTGGGTGGGTGAGAGGTTCCTGCTTTCATGCAGGGCCAGAAAGAAACAGAACGGAGAAATGCTGGCAGGCTGGAGCACACACAGACGCTCAAGAGGCGCACAGAGGAGAGAGGGGAAGAATAGAATAAAATAAAAGGAGGGATGAATCTAGCACTATCATTACTCAGGTCTACCCATCAGCTCTCCTGAGATGAGAGGGTGTGCTTACAAGATCACCCCATTTTCTCAGTTGTGAAGAGTGCCCCCATTGCCCAAAGTTCCCATTTTCCCACAATGCCAGGCCTGTTGGGCTCCTTTTTGTGTCTCAGCGGGGAGGGCAGGTATAATCTCCGCTTCCATCCACTTCTCACTGCTATCATATAAATGTGTGACTTTTTAGCCTCTGTGTCTCACTCCTGCACTATCTTTCCATCTCTATTTCTTTCACCCTCTCTTTGTCTCTTGCCCTATCGTCTTCTGCTCCCTTTCAATCTCAATCCTTTTTTCCCTCTCTGCCTGGTAATCGAGTGAGAGATTCCGCGACTCTGTGACTCCCCCTTATTGTCAGATATCAAACAGGGAGGCTTTGTGGATTACCAGGGGAAGCTGATAATGACATGATAGAGGCGTGATATTTCAAACAAAATTGAGTGTCAATTGCCTGCATCGTCTAGGCAATACGAGTGTCTGCATTGCAGCAGCCAGGCAGGAAATAAGGCCAATCTATTTCCTTTGCTTGATATCAAACGTCTCTCTTCTCCCTCCTTTATAACAATATAATGGGTTCAGCTCAAAGGGGGCCTGCCAACAGGGGCTTCAGTAGTTACATTGCAGATACATTGCATGCATGTTCTGTATATGTACACACAAACACTTCACAAATGCATTGTCAGATATCTTTACCAGTAGGAGGCTGAACAGAGAAGCTGCCCATGTTTTATCATTCTGCCCCTTTAAAATATATGCACATGCTCTGCTCATAAACCTTACTTTTTCTGTTCTCACACTGCTGTAATATTAACCACAAATTGAGGCCAGTGGAAATGCAGCAGTTTGTGTGACTGCACTACTGGGGAGTTCAGAACACATTGCAGGTATGGCTGTTTCTGTGTGTATGTTTGGAAAGGGAATCTCCCTCCTTTTGACATCCCACTGGGATGTTACCATCTTTCCATCATTGTGTCTCTGGCGTGTAAGCCAGTCTTTCCACCAAACACGTTTCAATGATGTGACTGAGTGAGTGTGTTTGTGTTTAGCAGAAATTAGTGACCGCAAGAGACATTGGTCAAATGCTGTCAGCTCACCTCTGACTTCCCTATTTAATAATTAATCTGAGTTTCAATTGCGCATAATCGCTTTGACATACATTAGTGCAAACACACAGGCATACAAATGCACATGTGCAAGCACGGTCAGAAGCAGGGTTTAGGGCTAAAAAGCCCAGCAGCAGGCCCGAGATATAAATAGCTGTTGTTTGTGGAAGGGACTGCTGGCAGAAGCTGCAGTGACACTGTGGAGCAGACCACAGGGACTCTGATGTGTCTGGTGGCCTGAAGCTAGCCCATTGCCTCTCAGATCAGCTCTACCCCTGACTGTGTACAGCTTCAACTGGCCTCCTTCATATGTGACAGCCTGAAACAAATACAACAACTTCTGTCTTTCACAGAAGCCACAAACTACTCAGTCTAAACTGTAGAATATTGCCCTTGAATTTAAGTCTGTGAACTGTCATGAATGATTCTTCATATGAAGCGTCTAGCAATAAATTCAAAACTCTGAAAAATATTTCTCCAGAAATATCTATCTATCGATCTATTTCATAGTTTAAAATCTCTCTAAGAACTTTAATATGCTATCATCTCAGTTATTATCTCAGCTCTCACTTCACACCTTTTGCTCCCATCCAGTATAACAATAAGGAGATATCTCTTGGCTGTTGTTTGTGGAAGGGAAGGTGGTGTGGGTGGTATGGGGGGTGATGGGATGGGGGACAACCTCTGTTCCTGCTACAGAAAAGGCCTTTCCAACACACATGGTCATAGAGATTCCCAATTGAAACATCATGATCAGTAATGGGGAGGAATAAATATTCATAAGGCTGCGAAGAGAGGAGCCCCAGATTAGGATAATACACTCCTCATTGTTCTCCCCCTTCTATTCTCCAGCTCTTCTTCTGTATCTCTGCATCTTGTTATGCATGTAATAGCACTGGCTAATAGTGGCTAATTCCTCCAGCTACCTCTGATAACTTCATCAAAGTGTGTGTTTCTGTGAGCTTGGAGAGAATGTGGCAGCAAGCTGAATCATTTATTTCTCACCTCTCCCAAATTGCAAATTACCAGGTTTGATATCTGCAAGATTTTGGGCCATGTTCCAATTAAGATTGGATTGTTTTTGTGGAGAGGGCCTGTGACTCCCTCCCTCTCATCATCCCTCCCCTTTTCTGTTGGCACAACTATACTGATATCTCATCCATAACAGGCCTGAACTGGGGCACAGCATGGCTTAAACAAACAAAGGGCTATATTGATTTATAGTGTCTTCCATGATGGGCTTATTGGCCTGCACCTCAAAGCCACAGAGGGCGCCAGGCCATGAATCATAGCTACAGAAAATCCACACCCGCACACACAACAGGTAAGAGTAATACATTGGACTGTTAAGGATGGGATTAGGTCATATTCAACAGTCACTTGTGGTGTTTTGGGTCTTAAAGGAATGGGTGGGAGGTCAGTGAATTTGACTGTGATGTCACACCAACAAAGCAAAGATAGAATAGACAGATGCTTATTTACATGTTGTTACTATATATCCAAACATAAGGATAGAGGGAATGCAAAGTGTGAAAGAAGGAGGTAAAGAAAGACAGGGAGTTAGAGAAAGACTGAGAGAACGAGCATGCCTGGACAGAGAGAAAATACCTTGTAGAGGTTCACAGGGTTTAAAGAGCTCAGCTAAAGAAGGAGTTCTGTCTTCTCTGGCTCCAGCACATACACATGCACACACACCCTCAAGGCCATTCTGTTACACCTGGTCACCTTTATCCTTTTTAGTCCCCCACACCCCTCATTCCAAACACATACACCATGCACACAAACACACAACATTCAACCATCCAAAACACAGCACCACCAAGACACACATAGCAGCCACCCTGTGGCTAATGCACAGCTCCTCTGGCTATCTCCCTCAGCAGATAAAACTCATTATTCCAAATCTACTCTGTCAGGTTGTCTGATCCTCTGGGGCCTCAGTTCAAATCTCTAACTCTCTCCCTCTCTTCTCTCCCTTTCCCTCTCCCTCCTCTCCCCCCTCTCTCTGTCTGTCTCGCTGCCTCTCTTTTGGTCACAAGCCACAAAAAGACGAAGAACTTGTGCCAACTGACCTCTAGAGCAAAAACATAACAGAGTGACTATCCATAAAGACACATATAGCACAGCAGCAGCTGAAGCACATGGCTTTTCCTTTGAAAACAAGACAATTCCAAACAAATACCAGACCTAAATTTAGACTTTTCTTTATAAGCACCAGTACAATACAAAGGAAATACATTAAAATGCAGTGTTCAAGCCTGGTACTTAAAACTACTTTGGAAAATCCCAAAAATGCATGACATCATCTATCATACAATCCAAAGGACTTATGCACCTATTCAGATGCCTAGTCCTTGTTTTGGCACTTGGCATTGGCACCCGTGTTAGGGTTTAGAGCTAAATAACACGCCAATACCCCAGGCTTTCCAGCTGCACACCCTGAAAGTCCATGGAGAAACCATTCGTCCCAATGAGCTCTAAAGGCAAATGGAGACTCATAAACAGAGACTTGACTGTATAGACTTTGCATTTTATCTTTCAGCAGTTTCCCCTTTTATGAGCTGAACACCCCTATAACAGGGGGAGAAAGGGAGGGATGAGCAAGATGGGAGGATGGCAGGGAGAGAGTAAGGATGACAGTAAGGATGTTAAGAAAGAAGACGATGGCAGAAAGAGCAGAGGATAAATAAGCATGAGGTACAGGTTGGGAGAATGAGACAGAGGAGAACTGGGGTCACAAATCTTGCTGCTATTCTAGTATGTGACATCTTCGCTCGTTTGCGGCTGCTCATTAACAAACAATACTGCTGTGAAATTGGTTTAATGACAAAGTAATAAAATTGCTATTCTGCTCACAGATGGCCTCAGGCACAGGGAGATTCTGGCAGGCTTACTGTGGCTGCCTGTGTGCATTAAGCTGCTTGTTCATGAAAACAGCATCCTACACTTTCTTTCTCACTATCACCAACCTTTTTTTTCTTTTTAAGTTCTTTCTCTTCCTGCAAATGAAATAAAATTAACCTACTTTCCTCCCTTGTATTCTCCTTGAATTCGCAATCTCTCACATTCTCACCCTCTTGCTCTTCCTCCAAGTGTCTCTCTCTAGTGGATTCTCTTTCTCCTTCTCTCTCTCCATCTCTCTCCAGTTCTCACCCCTAGTACAGAAATTACCATCTTAAAATAAAAAAAGGAGGTTCGCCCACGCAAACGCAGCTCGACTTCATTTCAAACGCAGAGCCCTTGTTATTAAACGACCCACCAATAAAACCAAGCCGTTGAGAAATAAAAGAGCCAAAAGGAGCAGAGAAGTACAAAGACCTCCCTCCTCCCATCTCTCTCCATCTCTCTCTAATGCTTTCTCTGTAATGCCTCTTTCAGCTCTTTGCCTCTCTATCTTGCCTTGTCTGGCTTCGTTCTCCTTGCATGCCTTCTTTGCTGGGAGAATTCCACAGCCTTGGAGAGTCTGGAGCTTGTAATGGGAAAACAAGTAAAAAAAGCATTAATTTTTGTGCAAGATGGCCCAGCAGTGCCAGTTTTATAAAAGCAATACCTGTTTTTCATAACTTTAGACTCGCACAGAGGTGGGCATTGGACAGCTCTGTGAACACGGTGGGTGTCCATGCCACGTTATGACCCAATGTTCCACCAGTGCCTGATAAAGTGGGAGTGGGCCCTGTTAATCACACTGAGCATTTTGCCAGGGCTCATGTACTCACACGCAGCACATATACTGTGAGTGCACACATAAACACGGTGGTGCACATTAGCACGAGCTGTTTAAGACTCCCATGGCTTTGCCTGTGAGTACAGCATGTGTCTAGATTGCACGGTGATATTTGAATCTTTAACAACTGCTGAACAAAATGAAACCTACTACAACAGGGAGTCTCTTCTATTTTACTCTGCCAATAATGAAAATATGTTTGTCCAAATGTGTTTTTCCCTCCGAACAGATAAAATAGGATTATTATTACAGCATCCAGAAAGCAGCCAGATCAAATGAACTTAGTGGGTAGGGGGTGTTGGTAGGGGGCTGGCACTTGGGATCTGACAACAGAGTCAATTCTGCTAATTAACTGCCAATTAGCGGTCCCTAAATGAGAGGGATCATGATGCGTGTGTTGGCAGTGCCCTGATCTCAGTCAGAAGTACATATACACTAATGCACGAACACAAAGACACACGACAGAGATACTCACACACACACAGCCGCAACCTCTCCACACCCCAGCTGTATATTTAGAAAGCTAGGGGCGCAAGATGGCCACTGCTGGGAGTCCCTGGTTGCAGCCAAAAAAAGGCCTGACATTTCCATCTGGGTCAAAGTTAGACAGATAACCAGCAACTTCAGTCAACAAGCCCACCAATGTGGCAGAGAGGAAGACACAGAGAAGTATGGAATAGACAGTGAAATAGAGAAGAGTAGGAGAGGGAAAAGAGACCTCAAAAGCCTTTGTGTAAGATTCATAAAACTTATGTACCTCTGAGGAATGTGGAAAAAAACAGACGTGGCTCGGCCAGTTTCATGACTTTATGTTACATTTGGAAAATATTAGTTATTATTTTGCATTTTATAATGGCCTCGCCCGCCAAACCAAGGGATCATAAAAATCATAAAAAACAATGTTTCTAAGTGTCTCTCTGGACACAGTAAGGGGGTGGAAAATGCTTTGCTAAGTGGAGGAACAAATTTGGCTTTGGTTTTTCTTTCTTGTTCTCAGACACTACAAACAAATATGCTTTACTGTTAATAAAATTCAGCATGTGAACCTTCAGTGCAGCTTCTATGCACCTCTGTTGGGTGATTTAAACTCAGAAAAGTCTGGAGGGAGTGATAGAGGAAAAGAAGAGGATATGAATGGGAATGGGGGACATGCTGTGAAGAGATCTACAGAGCAGTCATGGAGTATATGCAAGTGGAACTCAGTTTATCATGTATGCTGTGGTATAGCAGAATGCAATCTGGGAGTAGAATCTGGATTCTAAGTAGAAATGCAAGTTGTAAAGGTACATTAGTGTTCAAACTTTTCTTTTTTAAATGTAGCATCCTTTCAATCTCTCTTACCAGCACAGAGATCCTGTTAAATCTTACGTCTTTAAATGCCAGGATTAAATATCTAAAATGTAAATGAAGGATAATATATAAATGTAATAGAATCATTGTCTATTATTAGTGGAATCTGTCCTCATGGTGAGAGGAATTTTCAAAATAAGAGATAAAATTAAATCAATCAACGTGCCATGCCCTGCCCTGCATGGCTGGAGAGATTGAGCCTACTTCATCTCTTCAGTGGGCACAGGCCGTTTGGCGCCGTCGCCTGGCGGATATCCTCCCCTTATCATGTGACCTGTGCTCCAACTGGGGGCAAAGGTTGGCTGCGATATGCCCTGGTGTCTTAATAACTCACTCATTGTATTCCTTTCTGCCCCTAATTAGAGCCTCTCCCCTGTGTGTGTGTGTGTGTGTGTGTGTGTGTGTGTGTGTGTGTGTGTGTGTGTATCTGTCTGTGTATGTGTCTGCGCATGTATTCCCCCCTGGGCTGTAGAGAGGAGGCAGAGAAGTAAAAAATAGAGTGTGGCTTAGTGCCCTCTTTATTGTTATTAGTGCTCCAGTGGCACAGCAGTCAGTCATCATAGATGCCAAGACCTGACATATTCGCTCTCCGACTTGCTCTCCCTCTCTGCTCTCTCTCTGCCATGGAAATGACCAACTGCCTGCCTGTGAGATGAGGGAATAATGAGGGGACAATTTCCTTCCTTTTTTTTTTAGATGTTGTTTCTCTCAGTCATCTGTCATCGGCACCATCTCTCAAGCCCATATAATAGCCCTGCATGCATGTGGTTATATACCTGTATGTGTGTGTGTGTGTGTGCATTACTGCAGTGGTAAATAACGGCAGGATAGTTGCTGTGTGTGTTTATGGCAGTGAGCGAGGGCACATCATGCTGGGTCTGACACTGAGACATGAAAGGTTTCAGTCTGGCCCCATTTAGCCCAGACTGATAGCAGGACATCAGGAGCTGCTGAGACAGGCAAATAAACTGCTAGATGCTGTAAACTGTAAATGCTCCTCTAGCGTATATAGACATTGGAGTCTGCCATTTCACCTACTTCACTATCCAAGAAGGTCATGTGTGACATGGCCCTCACCTTTTCCCACAATCTTAAACAAATGCAATTACATGTCAGACCACTCCCCGATTCTGTTAGCATGACGCCAGTTGTCTCAAATGTAAGCAGAGCAAACACACTACCTAAATGTCAACTAAAAGTGTCCTGAAACACTCTCCACACATACAGTAACATTTCTGAGAGAGCAGAGTACCCGATAAGTAATAATGCACAATATGTGTTAATGTGTATACACACACACAAACACACACACAGAGGATAATATTAACAATAAGTCTGTTTCCCCATCTGCTCAACACCAGCACACTGAGTCTGTGGACTTTAACCTTTTCCTTTGTTCTTTATTAACATCTGACAACTAATTGGGTGTGGGCTACGAACAGGTGAGGCTGTTAGCTAATAATACAGACGAGACATACAACCGGAGTGTCTCCTGAGACAAACTGTTCAAAACCAGTTGAAGGTGGCCCACTATTGGTTTTGTTTTCTGTGTGTACAGGTGAGTTGCAGGTAAACATAAAGGAGATGTCTGTTGGAGGATATCGTTTGGCGAGTTGTGATGGGGCAAAATGGGAGAGAGCAAGATGCACTGTCTATTGACTATCACACAGAGCACCCTTGTGCCCTTGCTGGGCTGCGATTGTGCCGGCGGACAAAGCCCTGATTCAGCACATCCTTTCCCTGAGGGAGAGGTCTGGAAACCGAAGACGGCGACCATCCCCTCCATTTCCCCCCACTTATCCTCTGCTTCTGTCTCTCCCTCCCTCTCTTTGCCCAGTAACGTAGTTGTGGCCATGCATCAAAGGGAACTACAGAACAATGCATGGGGCCAGCCAGGAATTTGAAGAGCTTTTTATAAAAACAGAAGTTTTATATGGCAGAGTTCTGTCATATCCTGGTTGGACCATCTCACTAGCCAGAGGAAACAGAAACCAACAAGTGAAACTAAAATACATTTAACTGTAACTGTCTCACCTGGTTAAGAAATACAGGGAGAAAGAGGGGGGACGTCAGCATCCCCTCTCTCTCTGTCTTTCTGTCTCCCTCTCCCTCTCCCACTGTAAAATAGCCAATACAGAGGCAGCATCCACAAGGCAAGTTGACAACACTCAGAATGTACCAGAGATAGACCAGCAGAGTGTAAGCCTCTCTAATGACTTTATTTGTGAAAATCGATTCCCAGTGTTTTTGTTAACACAGCTGGTGTAACATTAATACACAGCTCCATAACCACCTACGTGTGTGTGTGTGTGTGTGTGTGCGTGCGTGTGTGGGTGTGTGGAAACAGGGTTCAGGAGGATGAGATTCTTTCGGACCTCTTTATAAATGGATCTGAGGCATTTCAGTGCTGGGCTTGGATTTCATGGCCTCTGAGAAGGCAGGGACTCTTCCTCTATCTATCTAAGTCTATTTCACTTGCTCTCTCTTCTCCCAGGTTTGCAGACTATTTCTGCATTAATCACCATGACACAGGCAAGGCAACTCAATTTTCTGCTCCTGTAGGTAAGGTGCATGGCGTCCCGAAATGGTGGCATGAGGCATGAAACAGGCAAGCGGGGGCTAATCTTTGGTTACTGGTGTAATTGAAATGCTATCCACACTGTAGGGTGCATTAAAGTCTGATAACAGTGGTTCCTGTGGCCAATTTAAGTAGCTTCCCTTGGCTAGAAGGAAATAAAGCAAAGGGTGAGAGAGACAGAGAGACACAGAGAGAGAGAGAGTATGCCAGGATTGGGGGGGGGGGGGCTGATAGATAAGGCCAACAAACCAGGCTAATTCTCCAGGCATGTTTCTTATTGTGATCCAGGAAAAATGAGAAAAAAATGAATCACAGAACCAAAAAATCAATTGACCCTCGGGTGGCTTGTCAGGCTGCGAGCCTGATAAACCTAAAAGCTTCGTTAATGTCGGCCTGCCTGTACCCAACAGATAGAGCACTTTGTAAATGAACCTGCTTTGATAAATATATTAAGGAAAGCTGTGAATAAAAGGCACAGACTTGTCATTTGTAAATAGAACCCCCGCTACATGGAATTAGAATGATAAAATGGGGTTCCATATAATTAAGTTTGTGTAAGACCTGAAATCCGTGCAAATACCTTCCCGGAATTTTGAAAGGAAGCTGTCAGTTCAATTAATCTGAACATCACCCTGAGAATGTACTGAACAAAATTAAGCTGCAGATAAAACCTGGGCTAGTATTTTGATAAGTAATTCCTGTATCATTTCTTTGCTTCTGTGATCATTTTATTTAATCCACCACCCCCAGTTATGTGCTAAGCCATCTACAAAGGCCCTGCTGGCCAGACCACCAAAACCTTAATCCACCATATAGCTTGTGTAAAACGGGGAGGGGGTGGAAGGCAGTTTTGCCTTTTGTGGGGGCACCAGTGGTGCTGCTAGGTATGGTTTTGGATGAAGGGGTGGGGTGGCTGTAGGGGTAGCTTATGATCTCTGCCTTTCTCCCTTAAATATATCCCACTGAATAGATGTGCATCAAACCACAAAGACCACTGACTTAGCCACAGAACATTTGCCAATAACACCGGCACATCCTAGTAGCTTAAATATAATAACGTTACAAAGGTTGTCTGTGTGTATCTCTATGCGTGCACCTCTGTGTGTGTCTATTTGTGATAGGGAGGGCTGTGCATAAACGGTTTTCACACTTTAGGAGTATTAGTTGTCTTGGTTGGTGTTTAGAGGGGGGCGAAGGCTTTTGAAAATGAAAGGCAGCGCGATGCTGGTGGTGGAGATTGGACGAGCAGAAATCTAGACTCACCAGTTGTTTACTTGTAAGATGGTAAGACCTGTGTCTTGGGCTAGCTGCTTCTTCTGCTCTTCAGAAGGATATGGGTGCTGCAGGAGCAAATAGAGAGAGAAACACACATATGAGGATCATATTGATTACTTACAGATTAACATAAATATTCACACATGTAAGCTTCATCAACAGAAACACTGAAAAGGGAACACATGGTCCAAGTCAAGTTCCTGGCTGGCTATTACTGTATGTATCCAATATGTTCCTGTGCATGTTGCATTGTGTAACCCAAGACTGCACCTTTTCATGACCTCCACCCCACCCTGCCCCTCCCTTGCACAGTGTAGACCTTCACAGCATGTACATTTCCACCCACACAACACACACACACACAATCCAGAAATCTGTCAACTGTGATAACCCCCTTCCCCATCCCCACCTCACCCAAACAAACAACTTATAGGCTACCCACTGAACATATGCACTATGCGCAGAACTAACACAAAAAACATGAACACTGGAAAGTCTGTCAAACTAGACTTTCCAGTAGACCCAACACGGATACTGTGGTGTCTGAGGATCCTTTTATAACACCAAGCAATAGAATGAGTGGGCGCAGATTTGTAGTGAATACATTTATCCTTCCTTCAATGTCTGACATATATCCTGGTGGTGGCGCTTTCATAGAGAGCAGCTGAATATACACTAATGCTAAAAGAACTGAATGCTGTGAAATCCCCTCAATAGCCTTGCCAGGAATTTTACCTGAAAATGTAATTCTCCGACCAGGGCTGCAATGATACTATTTGTGTCAGGTCCAATCTAGAGAACATGGGCTGATATAAATGGCAGACCTTGGGCTGCCTTGCTCCCCCTGGGCCTTGCTATGAAGCATGACAAAACAACAGTGATCGCTGGTGACAGATGTCTTTAAGGGCCAGATTAGGAGTCGGAGCGCACGCAAACGAAACAAATGAGACACTATGTGTTTCATTCAGCCGCTGCAGACAGAGAGCATGCATGCACATGGAGTTGCACATACATCTGCACACGTGTATGTGCAAACAGAAATCCACACAGACACACAAATATTCACAGACATGACACCTACAAATCACAACACAAAGATTTCCTTTTAAAGGTTGACACTTAAATCCTCTATTTTCAGGTGGTTTCAAGCTCCATTAACAAACATTTTCCCCCTTCAAGGAAAAGTACCTCTAGCATCACAACATATACCTCTTTTCAGCTCTTTTATTCTGCCATGGTAACTGAGAACGCAAATTTCATAGAGCAGGTGAAGCCTTGGCTTGTGTTAATTGAATTCAATTTTGACTTGAAATGATAACAATTGCTCAAGACCTATTTTCTCATTTACTGCTGAAATAATTGATATGAGTGAGGTTTCATATCAGCAGAGAGGAGGATTTGTCCTTTCAGGTAGTATTGTCTGTCTAAATGTAGTCTATTTTAATTAAAGGAGGGATGAAAATTACGGTTTGAGGAATGTGCTCAATTAATAACAAACAAGGCTGAGATTGGACAAATAATGAGTCCCGGTTGCAGAGAAGGATTAATCTGATTTGTACTTCTGTATGTAGCCCCTTTTAATATGCTAAAATTATTAACAAAGGAAAGATGATAATGCTTGCATAGAAATACATTTTTTGATTGCCAGGTGCTGACATTTCCTTGGCTAGCACTGACAGAGTGTCTCTGTGTGTCTGAGTGTGCAATATGAACGTGTGTGTAAACATGCACAATGGAATCCACAGTGTGCACAACGTCCTAAGAACAGATATACATATCTATACTTCATGTATGTTTGTGTATGCTTGCTCTGGATAACAACATGTAATAAGAGTGCAACATCTTTTCCCTCCCTCTTAAACACCTGGGCTTGCTTGGCATCTTCTCATTAGCTGTGACCTCGGTCATGATCAAAACATGCTTGCAAATGTATCAGTACACAAACTCCCTCCCACTATTTTTTTATGTATGTATACTACACAACCATGTACACACATGCACAAGTACAAACACAAATAGAGATGTAGATGATTTGGTTAAGGTGGTGTGGGGAGAGAAGCGGCCTAGATTGGAAATGGGAGTGGGTCATTTACATTGTATTAAGGCTTCCTCAGCCTCTCAGGCCCAGACCTGGTCATCAATCGCCTACTGTCAGCCAGAGTGCGCTCTAGTCTGGTGATAAATACGCCAGCCAGCGGCATAGTTCGTCCAGCAGCCACTGCGTAATGAATGGTTTGAACAAACAAGAAAGATGTCTCATCAAGGAGAGTGGGGACGTTAAAGCCCTTCTCGCACACAAAACCCCTGAGTAAGGAGATTTACTTTGACCACATAGACACGACACAAAAAAATCCTATTTTGTTCACCACATACCCCACTCAGCTCTTGTTTATTCCCCCACTGCATCCGCAAGACTTGCACACACTTGTACATACAGTATGCAGTCAAACAAAGACTCAGTAACAAACGCACACATATAAACATATATGTATGTACATTACATTTCCTCATCCTATTTTCAAGACCTTGTCTTGCACCTTTCTTGCTTCCTGACACACATGCATAGTTTTTATGGCTGCAACTGCAGGCCACCCACACTTTACATTGTGCCAGCTTTCCTTAAAGCATGTGTCTAAGATACACAGTATGGTCTGTGGTGGCAATGGTAACACACACACACACACACACACACACACGGGGAGAGAGCTGGTATGGTGGGCCTGGTGGTTACAAGGCTATAGCAGCCGTGAAATTGGAGAACAGCTATTTTGACCTCTGAATAACCTTTTGAAGTTAATTGCCTCAGTAAAAAAAATAAATGTTAATAAATCACCAAGTGAACACAAAACAAATCTGATATGAAAAGAATAAACGTGAGATAAATAGTTGAATAAAAAAATAAATAAAACACAAAGTCAGAGGGCTAAAATTGTTTTAATGTCTCTCTACCCTCAGGAGACAGTATGACATGGTTATTTAATGGATGAAACACAAACACAGAGCAGGATCAAAGACGGTATTGATAATCTCCCTACTAGCTTTGGATCAGCTCAATATGTTCAGTCACAAACAC
Organism: Sandelia bainsii; assembly: GCA_032362345.1. NCBI lineage: Eukaryota > Metazoa > Chordata > Actinopteri > Anabantiformes > Anabantidae > Sandelia > Sandelia bainsii. The sequence continues at coordinate 9,208,497 of JAUMHL010000015.1, forward strand.
CAAGGCCAATATCCTTAAAAGAGGATTGACCACAAAACATAAAACAGCCAGTCTATAAATAATTAGAGCCAGAAATGAGCAGCTTCAATTTGCTGTCTGGGCAGCGTGGATCTCCGATCGAAAACAGCTCTGTTAATTATGCTACAGCCTGTTAATGGCAGTGCACTATTGCTGATGCACATATGTTGTCCAGTTCCTACAGTCTGATCTGAAAAAGCACCGACAAACATGAACACAAACACATTAACACAAACACAGGCACATACACAGGTGGATCAGATTCTGCAAGTCACTGAGAATTTAACTGTGTATTTATGTGTGTTTGTGTGTGTGTGTGTGTGTGTGTGTGTGACCGACTGCTGGCTAAATTACAGGGTGTGATGTGCTCTGTGCTCTCTGATAGTGCTGGATGTAATGGCCCCTGTGGTTGCTGAACATTACAAGCTGAGGTAGCTCCATCATCTGCTGTGCATGGTCCTTAAACCCCCCCTGAGCCCAGCTTGGCATTTCACCATGTACAACAACCACATCTATTGCTGGACCACATCTACTTCACACCACACCTTTTGCCCACACTAACTCCTATCTAATCATTCAACATCCAGTTTGCTATATATCACCTGTGTCAGCAGCTTCTGACACTTATTTGTTGTCAAATCCCACAGCCCGATCATTATCCCAGCTGCTCTGTTCAACCCCCACCGTTTTCCCCACTCTGCACCTTTCCCCTTCACCCACTAAACGTGCAGCCCCTGGCCTGAGCCACCGGTGGACCTTGTTGATGAATGACATCATCAGTACATGACATGAGTTATCAAGCCAGGTCACAAGGTTGCAGTGGGTTGCAAATCTACTTCCATGCTAACGACTCCCAGGAAATCACAGGCCATTGGCTGTTTAGCCCCAGTGCAAGGATTTGCCGATAATGATTGGTGTGATGTAGCCTCATCTGTGTTGTCTCTTGTATATGGTAATTAAATACTCTGCACAAACTTTTTATGTATTAAAAGTATTTGTTTATTCATTTTTAGTGTTCACTTCATTAAAGTGTTAATAGATAAACAGAAATCCTTCTATATAATGATTTATCATGGTAGTTTATTATTGGTTGACAGCATTTGATGGGGTTTATTGTGAGTTTGTGTCTAGTTTTACAGCAATAATGTTTCCCAGTATTTCTTTTCATATATGCCTTCCTCACATTGATTGGAATCTGATTTGTTTTTAATCAAGTGACTGGAGAGTGATAATAATATTCACTGTCAGAAATAAATGCAATCAAATATAGGAATGACATTTTAATATGGATTCTGCATTGAGCTGGGGTAAGATTGGCACATTTTAAATATCAAGTTGATGTTGTTAATAATTTTACAATTGGCTTCTCTGACAAATGACAATGAGATTGAATGCATATCGGCATTACTGGGAGATCAAACAGATATGCCAAATAAATCCAGTAGGAGTTTCTGAATCTATCACAAATGTTTACTATGCACGGAGAAACATCAGGCTTTTTACTTGCAGTTTTCTGACAGATTTTGTAATTTAAATTGAAGGATACAGTTATTTACTTCCTTACATCTGTAAACATCAAAAAGATCTACATTAGCTATTTTCAAAAACAGCTTAAAAATAGCTTATTTCCATGACAATTAAATAATACTAATTAGGTTTTAAATCCAGTATATAAATTCAAGTATTAAATAATTATTTGTATCAACTAACAATAATGATAACTAAGTTAATTTGGACTGATTTATATAATTGCTTATGAATGAATGGCTGCTTTATTCTTATACCTAACTAAGCTCAAACTAAGGACTGCCAGTGATGTTCTTTGGAAGAATGTGTTTAAACAAAAATTACGCAAAAAATGTTCTCTTTCCATTATTATCTTCAGATCTATCTCCATTTATATTTCTATGCTCAACATTATCTCTATTGCCATTGCTCTATCCTTCTTTCTATCCCCCTCTCTGTGTTTTGGGCAGGTGGAGGTGAAGGGAGAATTGGGTATTTTGGATGTTTGTTTTATTTTTTCTAGAAATTGCACTGCTTCCTGATAACAGTCTGAAAACAGGCAAAAGCACCATATGACTCAATGACTCAAACATGCTGTTCTCTCTTTCTCTCAATTGCACACGCACACACACACTCAGATACAGCCAACTTATAAACAGAACTCACATGATGCCAACCTAGAAACCGCACACACTGCATGCCAATCTCTGATAACAGCAAATGAAAATACATCCATATCTACACCTCACACAATCTGCATTCAGAACATACCACTACACGTCTGTCTCTCACTCCAGAGTCCAGCGCTTCCACAATAACTGTAAGGGCTCTCATCGGACTGCCCTCTGACAGTAAAACACTGATACATGCAAATACAAGGTGGACTGGAAGAGGCCCACGGCATCTATTATAGAGCAAAAGGGCCCCTAGTTTGTCTGTCTGCCTGCCTCTCTGACTGGCTGGTTGGTTGGCAATGAATCAGTACTACTACTGCTGCTGCTGCTGCCATGGCCCCCCACAACAATTGCTGGCTGGGCTCCTGAAGCCAGCTCCTGGACCCCAGCCAGCAGCCTGTTTGCTCTACACCATTAATTTATGTTCACTGGAGATGGTGCAAGGTTGTAGAGAAGCTCTACGGCATAACTGCCCTATTCGTCTGCCAAGCTACAGTAATAGTAAAGTGGGTGAGGGGTGTCAGAAGGAGGGGGGGGGGGGTGAAAAAGAAGCCCTGGAGGATATGCACAATATAGGCATCTGATTGTACCAATCTCCATGAGGCTAAATAGCAATCACTCCCACACAATCCCAATGCACCTCCAGACTTAGCGGATCGACCTACGAAAAGAGAAAAATGTTTTAGGGGATAATTTCCAAATGCTATCATACATAATGAAGTGATAAGATATCACTTTCATCCAATAAAGAAAATAAAACAGGCAAATTGTGTTCATTATCTATGCAGAAATCCACAAAAGACGCTCAAACAAGGTTAAACAGAGCTCAACCCATAGATCTATTGGAGTTTGCCAATAGTTATATACGCAAACTGTGTGTGTGCTGTGAACCTGGTCTAATTTGTGGCCTGGAGCCATAGAGATGTGCCTATTTAATCATCAGATCTAGTTCATGGCTTCTTTTTCCACCACACAGCTACCCCTCCATGTTCAAGAGGAGGAATATGATCCCTCTCTCCTTACAGAGGGGATTTGGTCTCCTCTCAGTCTCTTCCTCTTTTTGGTTTCCACTGATCTATCCTTCTCCCGCCATACTCTATAGGCCCCAGCAGCTATCTCTTTCTCACTATCTCACTACAAACTAACCCGTCTGGCCTCATCTTGCATCCTCTTCACTCCACCTCTTCTCTTCTCCTCTCCTCTCATCTCATCCCCCACTTTCAAAGTTTCCGCTCAAGCTTTAAGCCAGGTCCTAGAGGGCAAGAATTTGGCCTGGTTTTTCAGACCAGTCTGCTGGCTTTGTTGTGGTAACTGCCTGCTCAGGGGCACCCAGCTCTGTTCTGCTCTGCTCTCCAGTTTGCCTGATGTCAACCCACAGCCATGCTCAGTACTTGCTCTCAAGAAATCTTTAAAACATCTTGTAGAATGACTACAGCTGAGACAAACGATCATCCTCCTACAGAGAATTTTGTTCCTATTCAATTTCAATAAGTTTAAATTTTAAAGTTTAAATTCTTCTATTTTTAAAAGAAATCTTCTGTTCTTTATTCCCCTATGATGTTGTTTTGTGGGAGTCTTAGGTAACTGGTACCTTGGCCTTTGCAATGGACCCACAACCAGATCTTTAGTGGCTTTGTGGGTCTGAAAAAACAGAAGACCCACCCATTTCTTTGAATCTTTGAATCTTGAACGATGCATGTACACACTGTAAAAAAAGGAATGATTTTCTAAACGGTCTACAGTTTACAAGCTACTGTAAAGAAATACTGGGAAAGCACAGGGGACCAGTGACAAGACAGTAAAGCACTTACAACCTAGAGCCTGTTGATAAAGTCTGCTGGGAAAAGAACTTAATATTAACATACAGGGTCTCTTTAAGTTTATCCTCTTTCTCTATTGTGTTCTTTAAACTTGTTTAACTTCCTAAGTCAAAGTAGAGTGGGGCTGATCTTCAATTGAAATACTAACAGTTTAATTTGTGAAGAGATGGACAGACTGAGTGAGAGAAAAGGGGTGTTTGTTCGCTCTTCAAATAGAAGCTTCTGAGAGTTTCCACTTGACAATTCTCCCTTTCATTGTGCATTAACTTAATGAGCATAAGTATTCAAATACACAACCAGGACCTCTTTTAGCTCTCTCCCACTCTCTTTCTAGTCTCCCCCACTGTCTCTTTAAGACTCCACATTCTCGAGAGAAAGGCCAGTATGTTCTAATAGCAAGCCCCAGGACACAACAACAAGAGCAGAACCACTTACAGAGGACAAACAAGAAACCCTCGGGCCAGCAATGGAATGTCAAGCCAATTTGGAAGATATCATAGGACATTTGTAATGTCAATTTTTGTTTTCAGGTCAAAAATCAAAGGCAAACATGATCGGTAACATTTGTCTATTACAGTGCAGGCAGGAACTCCCCCTCCCCTGCCAAAAAACAGCTGCAGGGTACACTTCCTGTTTGCTAATGATGCTAAATGTGTCCAAGTCAACCATGTCAAATTTTCTCTACCTCTAAATGGACAGCTGGGGTGGAAAGAAAGATTTTCTCTGCTCTCCTCCACTTCCTCCCTTTTTCACTATCCCCAGCCAGTGAGAGAAGCTCTTGGACCCAGGACAGACAGACACTTCAGATCCTGTCCATGTCAGTGAGACACAGGAGCATAGTTGATGGTAACCATAGGTGCATTCATCTGAGATCACAAGGGCATCAATGGAACAAAGCCAACCAAGCCCTGATCAGTCACCACCCTATCCCTACCTGTTGTGTCTGTTCTCTCTTTCTGAATACTGCTTTTACCTCTCAGTAATGCACATCTTCTGAGCTCTCCTTTCATCTATGGGAGTGTGAGTCAAGGAGATATGTCCTGTCATTGCTCAACACCCAGGGGCGGCTGGCTGCATGGGGCTGTGTGGACAGACAAATGCCCTCAGGATCTTTCACTTTCTTAATGTTCCTCAAAGGAGAGTCGACATGTGATTGGAGTTAAAATGCCTTTATGAAGTGCTGCCAATAGCAGAGAAAAGAAGAGAAGAGAAGAGAAGAGAAGAGAGATACAGCTTTTAGGTTCATAGCAGCCAGTATTTAAGTGCATTCTTCCATCCTCTCCCTCTCTCTCCTTGTAGTGCTCCTAGGCTCAATCCTGCCCGGGGGCCGAGGTGACCTTTGACCTGGCTGGCCTGCCTAGCTACAGCCCTCTCGTTTGTTAGGGGCTTTATCCACTGACAAAGCAGGCAGGAAGTTGGCAGCCACCCAGCAGCCCCATGGGAGGATGACCATCAGCTAGCTCAGCTTACCGCTTATTACAGGATGGTGGGGAGCATGTGTGTTTGTGTGTGTGTCTTCTGCACATTGATATATGTGTCCTTGTCCTTTCATTCATTATATGTGTGCATGTATCAATGTTTGTAAACATGCTTGTGCATTTGCATCTTCAGGCATGTTTGTCTGTAGCTGCATATTTGCGTTTGAAGCACGTGCAGATGAGAGACAAAATCAGAAATGTGACCAACCCTTTTTTCGTGCCAGCAATTTTTACTGTGCTCACTAATGACAGGCAAAGCAAGAGCCTGGAAGCCACAAACGCCCCTGTCTCCAAGCTAACCCGATCAGCTACGCATGTTAGCAACAATCAGGCAACCTTCCAGCCACTGGACTCAGGGGACCCCAGCACACTTTACTCTCTCTCCACTCTTTTTCTCCTCCTCTTCTCTGCAGCCTGCTCATCAGAGCGCTCAGAACAGCTCACTAAAACATTATATCATAAGACACTCCAGTTTCATTCTGGCCACTCCATAAAAGTCAGGTAATTCATACTTCATTTATATACCTTCCCATTAATAAAGCTGATGAACTTTTACTCCTTAAATCTAATGGACCATTTTGCCGTGACTGCCAGCGCTTGCCGTTTTTTCTGTATGCCTCTCCTCTTTCTTCTACTCTACCAGTGCTTTGGAGAAAGCTAATCTACAGTCACTCAGCCACTGCTCACAGTGTTTTATGGGTGAAGAGAGCAAGAGAAGGATTGGGAGATTTTTGAGGCTTTTGACTGACCCCTGCCACAGACAAGCAGTGACACGTACCGTATGGTGGATTTGTTAACTCTTGGTGGTTCTCTCTCTCACTCTTTTTTCACTCTTTCCCTCTACCTCTCTCTATCTGGGTGCAACACAAGGTCATTGACCTCTGGGCCTAAAGCAAGGCATGATGGCTCCCCAGCTTGGAAGCTGTTGACAAGCGTCTGTGTTCATTTCAACAACTCGTTGAACCACCCCCCCACCCCTTCCCTTCTCAGGAATGTAACACAACCGCTCACTGAGGTAACCCAAGCTCCTCCCCTCTCCCATCCTTCATTTACAGAAAGAGAAAGAGATATAGAAAGAGAGTGAGACCAAGACCAACTGGGGGTGTTATACAGCTGTCTTCCATCTCCCCATCTAACTCTTGCTCCCTCTCTATTTTGCCTCCTCTCTTTAGATTTGCTTCAAGCTCACTGCCTTCAGAATAATTAATGATGCAATTGAGCTGAAGAGAGGACTCTGACCAGCAGGAGCTGTTCCTGAACACCTGCATAGCCTTTCTGTGGAGGACCGGAAAATAGAACTAGAGAAAGAGTTACATAGGCAGAGGAAGAGAAAGACATAAAACAGTCAGACAGTGAGAGAAAAAGGTTGTTAATAGTCTGTTCCCTTACAAGCCTTAACCCAGTCTTCCTCTCATCCCCTCTAGTCTAATCCTCCACCCCCATCCCCCTCTTCTCTCCTCCATCCTACAGGCAGGATTGGGGGGCCTGACCTGTCTGGTGATTGATGGTAATGTCTCAGGAAGTCATTTTCCCCGACAGCACCCCGCCGCCTTTCACCAGGCCTGGTGCAGAGGTGAGCCCATCACATGAATGCTTTTAACTCTTTGTTCACTTTCCGCCAGGTCTCTCTGTCCCATCTATCTCACACGCTATCATCCCCACACCACCTTCTCCCTTCACAATGCTGAGCCCTCTACTTCTAACACTATGGCACGGGTGAGAAAGTTGATTGTGCAGCAGAACAATCCTGTGAGACCAAGCAAGGATAAAAAATTTGAAGAACATTGAAAGTATCCTGACAAAAAAATCCTCAGACTATCTTAAAGTGGATCTGCCAAGTGGCCTCTAATTCAGGTTGCTGGGGATGGATCCCCATAACGCCATTACTGTCAGCACTTACCACCTCCATTATGGCAATTAGGACATGATTCCAACACGAGGAATGCTTTGCTGTGCTCTGGAATTGCTAACATCTGCCATGTCTCTGCTCCATGTGTCAGTGTAGAGTTGTCTTTTCTTAAACACACATCTTTTTACAGTCACACTGTCTCCTCTTTTTTTCTCCTGTTTCTTCAACACTGCTCTCCACATTTATTTTCTTAATTCGACTCAAACTGTGCCTTAAAGAGATCCCTCTCTGTTTGAGTCCAAATAACCTAAAATGATCCGTGAAGAGCCTTGCGGTTCCCGTTTTCAATAGGCTTCATTAGTTTTTAATATCTAGCCAAGGAAAGGAGGGGAAAACGGCATGGAGATAATCAATGGAAAGGGGCTGGTAGCCTATTAATCTCCCCCAAAGGATTGTGGGTTAATACATGCTCTTGCATAGGCAAACATGGCTGTGTGATGAACACATCTGTCTGCTTGGATGGGCTACTTAATGAAACAGCCAGTGTTTGGCTGCTGAGATGGATGTTGGTCCCCCGGTGAAAAATGAGTTCTCTCTCCCACTATGCTGAGGCAGAGCTACACATGATAAGGCTCCATTCAATTCACTGGAGACCTGACTATGTCCCCATGTGAGGGAAACTTAAACAATGAGGGTGCAGGGCAGAACAAGCAACGCATGGCCACTAGAGCAAGTTGTCATGGAGATCATATCAGAGAATCCTAATGTGAACAAGAGTCTGACTGATCTGGGAAAGAGAGAAGACAGAGAAAGACCAGAAAAGGAGTAGTATAGTAGACAGATAAAGAAAACCAAAGGAGGCTAGAGATGAAGGCTAAGCCACCTGGAATAGAAAGCAGGCTCAATATATTTGAATGACGGTGTTTGTTAGACTGTCTGTGTGTGAAAACTTTGGTGTGTGTGTATGTGTGTGAATGCATGTGGAAGCACTCTTTCCTATGTGCCAAGACATGTGTGCATATTTCTGTGTCTGTGTTTGTAGCCTGACAGTGTCGGAGATGACCCCTGGTCAGGGAGTCCTGTAACAGGAGCTCACCTCCGGTTCTCTGAGCTCTCCTCAGTGTGCTAAACAGCCACCTGAAGACAGGATTAGCCATTGTGACCCAGCCCCAGAGGTAACTGAGATACACCTCCGGGGACAGACATGAAACACACACTGTCACGTGTTTTAGCAATACAGCCAGGTGGGGCCGGACACGGGGGAAGGTGGAGGTTTGTCTTTTTTTTTTTTCTTTAAAAAAAAAACTGTAAAATGGAGACAGGACAAGACAGGTGGTGGGGGGATTGTGAGTGCAAACAGGACCCCTATAAGAGGATGAATTCAAGCAGGATACAGTATAATGTTGAGCAAGCTAAGGTAAAGATGTCAGTGGTGTTTACTGTTGTCTAGTGAAAACAAAGTATAAGAGCATAAGAGGATTGGACGACCTAACTCAGTGCCTAGGGGTAGCTGAGATTTGTGCCTGTATAGAAATTGATGCCTGCCATCCTGTCTGTGACTCAACTCTGACAGCATGCATGCATGTGTGTTTCTGTGTGCGTGTGCTGTGACAAATGAGCAGTGCTTAATTTGCAGCTGATTATGCGGGCTGTGGGTGCCCTAAACCCCTTTGAACTTGTAATTGCCCCTGGTTTCAGTAATGAACATTAAGGAGGATTCAGAAATGTGTGGCTAATTACACATTTGCCCCCCCCCTCCCTTTTCATTTTTTCATCTTTATGCTGGATGAGAAAGAGGAAAAGGAGGAGCAGGAGTAGTAGTAGGAGGATGAGAGCCAAGGAGGAGGTTCTGGGTTGGGAGGCATACACTGCTGTTGTCGCCCTCTTTATCTAAATAATTGTACAAGCTGGTTTATGGGCTTCACAGAGGTGCTTTGTGTGTCAGTTGCTGCAGCCCTGGGGATATGGGGAACTAGCTTTCCCAGTGATCAATATTCAGAGAGATTCACATCTGGAGTCAACGTCTGCTCTGCTTAGATTTGGAATTATATATTTATTTTTCTTTTTATTTGATTTTTTCGCCCTTGGTTCTCTTTTTCCTATATCCATCTGCTTTTTCTTATTGGGGTATGTTACAGCTATTTTTTGATACAGGGCTTGTTATCTATCACACATGCTCATACATGCAGCCTTACATGATCTTTGGGGGATATGGCTTTGGTGAAATTCAGAGGTCTGAAGTAAACTAGGTCTGCTCTATGTGGACAGCAGGCCCTAACAACACATGGCTCAATATATATGCTAGGCAGAACTACTTGAGCAATGGAGCATCCTGGGTAAATGGCTGCAGTGCAGGGAGGGTCCACTGAGGCTACTGGAGGGGGAAGAGTGGAGGAAAGGAACAACAAATTGACCCGCTCAGCCTCAGTCTTTGATGTGGACTCGGCTCTCTCTTGAAAATCAGTCCATATGTTTCAAGAGGGAAAGAGAGGGGATATCAATGGGGAAAAATGAAGAGGTGAGGAAGTGGGGGGAAGAGGTGAGAACAAGAGACATGGCTCCCAGTTATAAGGACCCCACTGTGTAGGAATCCCACTGCATAGCCCTGGACTGAGCACTGGGCAAAACAAAAGCATGCATTTGAGAAGAGCAGGGAGGGAGAGGAGAAAATCACACAAAATGGTAGGAGTGGGATTTGATGCAGCCAGGGTCCCATGACAAACCAAACAGTGAAACACAAGGTCTGTTTTTGATTTCTACTCCATCCCTCAACCTTTACTCTTTCCTTGCCTCCCTCCCTTCTTTAGCCTGGTTTGCTGTTTCCATGCTTGTGCTGTTTCTTTTCCCTTTTGCATTTTCTTCTCTTGGTGTGAGATGAATATCAAAGCAATGCTGTGGCAGCTAGGAGGCCTGCAGCAGAATCTCATTGGCCTCCATGGTCCCCTGTATGCAGCAGCCACCATTCTAGCAGCTCTTGCCACAACCCTGCTATCAGCCTTGGGGGGATGAGGCTAGCCTGGAGAGTGGAACCCCTGGAAGGGTAAGAGGTAATTTAAGGAAACTAGCTTTAAGATGGGAAACCAAAATCCTCTATCACATTTTGCTATAAGTAAGATAACCCTAAAAGTGTAGCAAAGGGAAGACAGCACAGAATCAGCTACTACCATCTTAATAAGCTTGGTTTTCCACCGGGGGCATGTATGCTATCACAGCCAACTTTGTGGGGTTCCTTATTACACATGATGTCATTCAGCCCTATGTCCCATAAAGTCTTCTCTCTAAGTCCTACCCAGTGGATCAGTGTTATGACTACACCAGCTGTGGATTACGCTGCTGTGCTAAAGGACAGGAAATGTCCCTGGGCTGGGGCCTATTCTCAGTGGAGTCTCCTCAATTTTGTGCATTTGTGATCTGTGAGTTTATAAATCTGACTGCCCTCCACAGACCTCACTATGTTTGTATTCTGCTATGGTCAGAGCATGTGCAAGGAGTCAGTCAAACTGCACCGCCGCACTCTATGACTTCCCATGAGGACACCCATGTGGTAAAACCTAATTTAAAGAAATGCACATTGCATTACATTTCAGGGAAAACTCTCTTCCTATGATATTCCTTTGTTGTTGTCTTTCTGGAGCATGTGTTGTGGTGTTGCTCTCTTTTTGTTTCTTTGGCCAACACTGTGGAGTTTCACACAGCTTAATCACCTCCGTGCAGTGGGAATGTATCATAAACAGTCCCTTACCAAACACAATTTAAACAACCTGCATTAAAATGCAAACAGAAGGAAATAATGTTTTTTAAAAAAGGGGAAAATGAAGGAAGGTAGAAGTAGAGGGAGAAGTGGTGGGGTTCTGTAGGTATCCCTGCATTTCCACATGCGCAGTAACGTTATGCTTATTTTAAGGATAAGCAGTATGAAAAGTGAAAAACGCATCTGCATAGTGCTTTGTGTACACAAGGTTAATATGCCCTGATTTATATGTCAGTGGATTCAGCGTGGAGTTAGTTGGCTTTGAAGTGTAACTATGACAGATCAGGATTAGGGGGCAAAGTGTAAAGGTCTGATGTCGGAGCATGAAACGAATTAGGGCTTATTACATTCTAATGCAAGACTAAAGCTCAGCTCTCAACAACTATGCCAAAGCTCGTTGTAAAAAAAATGTAAACAAGAGTTTTTTCACTGACATTAACACTTGTTCATTGCAATTGTATGGCAGATTTGATGCGTCCAGTCATGTAATTATACAACCTGTGAAAATGGGAAGCCACTGAATCCCCCTTCTAAACTTTCATTCAGTTTTCTGCTCTCTCCGTCTATCTTCTTGACATGTTGTGTTAATGACTTCTGTCAAGGAAGGTGGTGAAGTCCTAAAGTAAAATAAAATATTTTATGTTTTCACTGTACAGTCTGTGTTTGTGTGTCTGTCCATGCTTTTGTACCCCCTATGCAGAGGCCTGGCTGGGTAAGAACAGATGGCAGACTGAGCTGGCTTGTGTCTGTTTACCAGGGTCACTGAGCAGCCAACATTAGAACACAGTGACTAGACAATAGCTGGGCAGCAAACCTCAACACCCCCCCTCCCCCCAAAGATCTCCTTCACAGTCATTATCAATGACTTTCAAAAACTACAGTCCTTAATATCACCAAACTATCCTGTCATATTGTCACTAATGTCTGTTTTGCAAACACACACAAAGCAATGGGTATTGTGCCAAAAGTAATATGATGACTCTTTTTCCTGCATCTCCCACTAATAGTCACGCATTTGGGCAGCGGCAGTGAACCAAACTGTCGCCTGGGTTGCTATGGGTGACTGAAGAGCTGACTTTTGGGCACCGAGGCAAACGAGCACATGACAGATTAGTGTGTGGGCCTCCTCCGGGCTTCCACCTCTGTGACCCTTAGGAGCCCCCTCCTTACACCCCTTCACCCTTGCTTTTGCCCCTAAACCCACTCCCATTTTCTCCTTTGTCTTCCTTTCTTCATCCAAACTCACACAACAACCCAAGGAGGGGAAAAGCAAACAGATTTTGAATATGTATCACTGAAACACAAATGTTACTTCTTCATAATATTTCTGGCTTAAGAAGTTTCTTTATTTGTTTACTTTGTTATATGCTATGTTATTTCCAAACACAAATACACTGAAAAGTCAAACAAATCAACAATGTGATTACAGTAAATAGATAGTAGTAGTGACTAAACAAGGCATCAGTACTGTACTGTGTATACTAGAAAGATAATGTAGGCACTTGCAAATAAGAAATAAACAGCTTTCAGCAGTTTGGTGTAAAAGGAGGAAGGGCTTGGTATTTCAAACTGTTTGCAGATGTGTGTGTCCACCAGTTAAATGCAGCTTGTACTGGAACAACACACAAGGATTAGAAGGACCAGAAAAGCTTAAACAAAACTGGGGATACTACAGGGCTGACTGTTTAGTCTATACAAACAACATGCCCTCTCTTTTTGAAGGATGGACTTGTACATTTGTTTATCATATGGGACTAACATCCGTTGCCAGGGGTTGGCCTTGCTTGCACCCATGTCTTGTGAATGACCCTAGCTGGAGCTTTTATGTGCGTCTATAAAGGGCGGTTGAGAAAGCAGCTCCCATAGGAGGACTCGACCTGACGATGACACCCTGTTGTCATGGAGACTAATGCTATGTTGGGCTTGGATTGGGAGTGGAGGGGGGGTAGTCACTGTCACTAGTGTATCTAATGATGTTTATCCTCCCAAAGTGTGACGTGCCCTCATTCTTGTTAACGCCTGTATTAACTGGGTTCATATAGCCATATTGGCATCTACTGAGTTCTGCTGTGAAACAATACTCAAGCTGGAATGTAACAGTTAAGTATTGTACTATATATCACTAATCATGCATAATCATTTCTCATCTCAACACATTTCTACGCTCACAGTCAAAGGACTTTCCAAATGACCAAGGGATATATCACTTCCTTTTCAAGGAGCCCAGGGGACCAATACACCTGGCTTAGCAGCTTAACAGCATTTCCCGAAACACACAAGCCAAAGGGTGGCCCAGCACAAAACCTGAGACGCTTGATGCTTGAGAGGGTTACCTACTTACTCATCTGACTGACTACTCTCCCTCTCTCAGTCCTTCCCTCCTTGTAGCTCACACATGCACACGTGTGCAAACTCAACTGGCCCGGTTTGGTCCTGAGGTCCCCTATTTATTTTCATAGGTGTTTGAGGGTTTACACTAGTGAAAAGACAAGGCCGGAGCCCAGAGTGGTATCTTTGTATCTGAGTGCTTCCTGTTTTCATTGCAAGGCCGACCCTTGTCTTTACAGGGGTAAGTAAAGGCTAGCAGGGGGATAGCACGGGGTGAGAGGGAAGGAAAGCCAGGGGCGCTGAGGGGCTAATTGTAGATTTTAGAGTTTACTTTTGCCAAACAAAAGGGCATCACCTTTTGCAACAATAAGAAAAGAAAAACTACCATCACTGCTTCTCTATTTTTCTCATCTCTTCTTTTCTTCTATCATACATTTTCTCTATCTACCTATCCAACTTTATCTTCCTCCTCTGAATTCTGTAATCCATGCTACTGAAGTGCAGTAGAACATTTTACCCCTAACAGTGAAGTTTACCTTTCTGATAACATAATCTCCCTGTAGTATTGAAAAGCTTATACCAACAGTCTGGGATTTCCCTTCCCCTAATATGGCTGGAAGACATCCAGAAACTCATGGGAGGGAGAAGGGTATTAGAGAGAGAAAGAGTGGGAGGGAGATAAGAGTGAGTGGAGAGATGGTCTGACCCTCTTCTGCCAGCTAACACCAGCTGATCTGTCCAACCATTCGCCAATTGCTGTGGCATTTCAGGTTGCCAGCTCACATGCTCTCTACTGCATGTGCATATGGCCTCAACATAAAAGAGAGCAGTGCTATCACCGCTTCTCAACAGATTAACAGTGCAACCTCTGTATATTTTCCAAGATAGTCATGGCACCAAAAACTGTGTCTTCCGCAACATCTGAAACATAGCATAGTAGCACTGATGGTAAATATGAGTTGAAATTAGATTACTTGTGCAATGGTTCTGAAGAAAACCACCTTGTGATTTCTCCCAAGAGAGTGTGAGTAAAGCTGGGGAGGGAGGGTGTGAGGGGAGAGAGAGGGCAATTTTGTTATACTGAATCCAAAAGCCAACAGTTGTTACTATTGGCCTGTGTTGTTTTTCTGTGTGTGAAGGGGGCTCCTATCCTTTTGAGCTTTTCAGAAGATGTGACAATGGCTGGATGTTGAGAACATATGTAGAGAGACCCCTGTGGCTCATGGAAGAAGAGCTCCATGCTGGCCCTGCAGTTTGAGAAAATACAAGGCCGCTCCTTTCACTCCTCACCCCTCAGTTAATGAATGCGTGAATGGCAGAATGCTGCTATAGGCCATTCAGGGGCCAAAGTCCCCAAGAATTCACTCCTGCACAAATGCATCCAGCAATGGCAAATACATTTGCTTAACAAATTAAAAGAAAGGAGAATGGCTATTGGGTGTGTGTGTGTGAGACAGAGAGAGTGAGAGAGTTTATGGGTGGGAGAATTGGATGGTGAGAAGAGAAGGGGGATAATTCAATTAGTCCTCTTCCTCAGTAGAGAAATAAAGGCAGGTTAAAAGGGAGGGATTATTATTGGTACAAGACTAACCGGAGCTTTATACAAAAGAAACAAATAAAGATTGGAGAGAACATCTACAAGCAGGGATGTGATAAAGAAGAGGGTCAGAGAAAAAGAGGGCTTTGAAAGCTCCTCTGTGTCTGAATTAACCAGCTTTCTGAAAAAATTTGCCTGTGTCTAACACTGGGGTTTCCTTCTTTTCCACTCTTTCAATTCATTTTTAAAAAAATTCAAAAGAAAATTGTTGGCAACTATTCCAAAAGTTCTGTACGTATCGTTTTCTCTGCCTGTGCTGCAGAGAGAGGCTGAAGCTGAGGCTTCCACCGAGAAACACGCCAAACTGTGAGGAAATATTTATTCTAATCTCACTTAAGGTGTGTTTATGCATTTTTGTTTATGCATATATGAACTTACAGTAAATTCCACTTAAATAAAACATTAGGGCTTTTTTGTTTGTCTGCTTCATACACAACTTTCTAATCAAGGAAAAGACTACAAGGGGGAAAAAGACCTAAAGCAGAAAAATAATTTCTTAAACAAATAAAAAAAAGTTTCACCACACTCCTGCACTCGGTGTCAGAATAAAGCTTGGTCTGTACCATTTGTTGAGAGGTCTCCAGTCGGGAAGCGATGGAGCTGTGAACAGCTGTGAAGTCATTTTGATAATGATGAGAATAATAAGCATGCAGACTGGCGTGGTGGAGCCGCTAAGGCCTGCAAGGCTCAGGGCTTTGCTGTTGCAGCTTCAATGCTCCTGAATAGATAAAAGTGATTAAAGCACTCCTGATTATCCCTGACCAATATGTAATGGATTTACAGCCCTTTCAATTAGGCTGTATTTGCTGGCCACTCATTACTTGGGCTTTTGGTTAGATAATCAGGGTACAGGGGCTTTGGGCAGGGAGTAGGCACTGTTAGGTGGAGGGGGATGGGAGGGAAAAAGGGTGCATAGGGGGCACCTGACCCTCTTCTTAGATGTGTGGTGGATTCATGAGGCTGAAGCGCTAAACTAAGTCTCTTCTACATTCTCCTTTTATTCTTTTACTTCTCCCTTCCCCCTACATTGTCCCTCCATCTCTGGGACAGGGAGCCACATGCTCAGGGAGCAGCTTATGTGTCCTGGTGTGGACATCTACTTCTGAAATCTGACCTACGTTACAAAAATCAATACAGCCTGATGTTCTGATAATGTCCTGACATTAGTGAGGGTGGGGGGACATGTATTCCACTCCTTTCTACTTGACACATACACACAGACAGACTGACACATGCAGAAATCAGCTAAGACAAAGGTATTTCATAATTTTATTTATGTTTGGATTATTGTGAATATTTAATTATTGTATTCAAGCCATTTAGGAGGAGAAATGCATTAGCATGTACCATCTCAACTAAAACATATGACTATTATTAAGTCAACCAAACGTAAAAATGCAAAACTGTCTTCCAGTGGAAAACTATATTTTTGAATTATTGTAAAAATAATAAAACTACTTTGAGTTTTGCACACCTTTACAGTCAAAACCATTATCCCGTAACTGCCACTACTTCTCTTAATTTGCTCCAGAAAAACACTCTTCTTCAGGCCAAACATCCATTTTCCTAACCGCTTGTCCTCATAAGGGTCGCAGGGGAGGAGCCTATCCCAGCTGTCATTGGGCAAGAGGCGGGGTACACCCTGGACAGGTCACCAATCCATCGCAGGGCCAACACACAGAGACAAACAACCATGCACATGCACACCTACAGACAATTTAGTGTCACCAATTAACTTGACATGGGAGGAAGCCAGAGTACCCAGAGAGAACCCACGCAGACACAGGGAGAACATGCAAACTCCACACAGAAAGGCACCCGGCCAACTCGGGGATTGAACCCAGGACCTTCTAGCTGTGAGGCGACAGTGCTAACCACACCACCGTGCCGCCCCAGGCCAAACAAACAGTGCATTTCATATTGGAGTGAATGTCATTATTATTGTGGCATGTTCCCCGTACTCAGAGTGTGCTGAGTAGAGTAAACAGTCCAAACTGATTAGATTGACCTGGTCACTGTGTCCCCCTGATAGGTGGCTAACAGGTGAGCATCACAATGCTGCCATCACTCA
Source organism: Sandelia bainsii (assembly GCA_032362345.1). Classification (NCBI taxonomy): domain Eukaryota; kingdom Metazoa; phylum Chordata; class Actinopteri; order Anabantiformes; family Anabantidae; genus Sandelia; species Sandelia bainsii. The sequence continues at coordinate 9,225,589 of JAUMHL010000015.1, forward strand.
CTCCCTCCTTAACAAAGACTACGTGACAGTTGTGTGTGTGTGTGTGTGTGTGTGCAATAAACATGTGTATGGTGTTATTAGTGTGTTTGTACACGCGTTGTTTTCATATGTGTGTAAGTAATGGCTGTGCTTACTGTGAGATGCTGGAACAGCCACGCCCTCATGATGTTAGTGGCCACCTTGGGGAAAATGCCACGCTTTTTCTGCCTCTTCTTATCCTTGTCTGGATCATCGTCATCCCCTGTGCCAGGCGATGCAACGCTGTTGTCTAAGCCATCTCCTGGACGGAAACCAAACCCAGGGTTAAATAACATCCCAGAGCAGACCACTGACTCAGAATACGATAAAACAAAAGGCGAAACACAAGTACAGACAGTCAGAGCTGAATTTAAGGCTTATGAAAGATGGATGAATGGTGAAATACCACAGATACCCATGAAGGAATTCAAAAGGGCTGCACTAAGACAGAGAGAATTGCAACAGCAAAGCTACAGTTGTTTAGTGAAGATGTGGAGGTAGAGGATTTAAATGGCCTTAGACGAAGGCCTGTGCAGAGGGTGAGGGGTTCATACAGAGACTTAGCAGAGCAGTTCTATACACCAAAGCATGGGAGAAGGGAATAGGCGTTAATGACTCTAATGTTATAGCTGGACACTGAAACACGTTCCTCTTTGCTTTTCTACAGTAGGAGAAGGAGTAGGAAAGAAAAAAGTGGAGCAAAATGAAAACAAAAGGACATGGAGCCTTTAAATACAGTAGAGGCCTGGACTCATGTCATTAATTCAATTAAATTTGCATGCTTGATATAATGCAGAGGAGATCCAAAGGGGATAGGAAGACTTATGCAGACATGTACAGTAATACACCGACAGGCATGAATTCATGTTGCGTGTACAGGTACATACTCACATACAAACAAAACTCAAAGGGTTTGATCATTTGCAGCATCCAGTTGAGACCCATGAGTATTAAAGTAGGGATGTAATTTAGGGTGGTTCATTGTTGCACTTTGATGCACATAATGGACTTGTCTTCTCCCCCACCCCACCACAAACCCTGACTCTCTTAGTCCTCCTCTCCCACTCCTTTCACTCACAGCAAACCCCCCGATTCCCCCCCAAGATTAGCATGACAGGCCAGTGGCAGCTTCGCCTGCATTAATGTCGGTCAGTGTTTGAGTTCAAGAGGAAAACATGCACACACTCAAGCATGATTTCTCCTTTAAATCGAAGTTTCCATCTTTGTCCCTTGCCTTTTTCTTGTTCCTCTTCCCCAGCATTAATTGTGCATTAGCAAAAATGATTTACTTTTAACAGTCATAGTTATTTTTTCTTGCCTCCGGGCACAAATGCCTTGAAAGCCTTCCTTGAGGGCATCTAAATTATGTATCTGAAAAACTCCTCCACTAAGGCAGAGAAGGACCCTGACGTTCTCAAAATTCAGACTTGCATGTCCTCTTGTTTTTGGGGAGGCATCAATCACAACCACCTTTACAAGCCTTAATCTTGCATAAATATTTGAACTAATAACATTAAAAAGGGGGAAAGAAAAAGGATCCAACTGGTGGCGTAATCAAATGCAAAATAAATGAAGAATACAAGGACAGCAGGGGCCCTCACTTCTAACTACTTTCTGCACTTTCTTTTTCCTCACCCTTTTTTCCCCTCTCCTTTTCTTCTCTCTCTGTCTTTCTCTTCTGTCCGTGCACACTGTTTTCCTTCCACATCATTAGTGCAGAGCCACACGAAAGACGAAAACAGAGAAGTGCCGACTTTGCACTCCCTGTGTGAAGTTAAAGAAGCAACAACCCTCCTGAAGGACATACGGGAATGGGGACACAGACTAGGGGTGTTGTAATTGTAGAATGGGAATTCATTAGTGGCAAATGCCGTAAATCCTAGGCTAAGTACGAATCCTTGTTCAGGAAAGCCTAAAACAATAAACTTTGGCCTGGCCATAGCCTACCCTGACTGTGAGGGGCTTCCTGAGAAACGCGACCCAGACGGAAGTCAAGTCTAACTCCCCCAGTTTGTTTCCAAACTTCAATAACAACAACTATTGAGCTGTGAATCTTAACCACCCTGCCCTCGTTTCTCTGCTTTTCAGCTTCACTGAATAATGTTGATACACAGTTTGGTTGTTTGTTTGTGTACCGCTAGGTTTTGTGTTGATTTTCGAGCTACTCTCCAAATCCCTCTCCTGCTGTGAGCAGTCAGACTCATCCAATGGAACCACACAGTGGCCAAAAGGCTGGCAGATTAATTTTATTGACGTTTCCATTTTCACTGCAATGCGATAGCCTCCCCCCTGGCCAGGGCTAGAGCGACCCGTGCGTATTTACAGACTGACCTGTCACTTCATTACCCAGCATGCTTGCCGCCTCCTGCCCCAGCCCGCAAGGGTGAAACCAGACTCCATGGCTTTCAGCTCCTCTCTCTCTGTGTTTCTCTCACATGCACATGGATAGCATCATGTACCGATCAGACATGTGGCTTTCAGCATTAATTTAAGTACAGTATAGTGAATGGTTGTTTTTGGCTTACTTTGTAGAGATAGATAGATAGAAATATGTGTATTCTAATTGTGGACTCAAAGAAAATCAAGCACAGACAAGAGGTGAAAAAGACAGAAAGAAACAAAGGAAGAAAAAAAAGGGACAAGAAGAAGCAGGCGGGAGAAAAGAAGGAGTAGAAAAAGAATAAAGAAGACTCAACTTGCACAACCTCATTACATCTAAAGGAGAGCTGGTGCTTTGCATCCACCCCCACTCCTTTCTTATGAGTGAGAGAAGGAACGCTGCAGGGCAAATTGTCCCAAACGCTAATGGCTTCTGACTGTTCCCTGGCAACTCTGCCATTCTAACCTGTGTGGATGTGCACGCTGAAAAAAATATGGGGAAAGGAAAAAAAAAGTATAGGGCAGAGCGAGGGAAGCGTCCCATCATCTGGCCATGTGACACAGATGGGAGTTGGCTATTAGGAGGCAGCCGAAAGGCCTAGGGGAGACGAGGTGCTGGAGTGTAGCCCCAGGCACTTTTGGAAAAGCGGCACCCTTGGAGACAGAAAAAAGACAGCCCCCCACTCTCCCCACCCTTTTTCTGTCTTCCCTCACTCTTTCTTCCTCTCTCCTTCTCCCTCACCCACTCTATCAATATCTTGACTCAAAGTGCTTGCAATGAAAGTTCAGCATATTTTTATACACACAATCTGACAAATCAGCTGAGATGGAAGACAATGACCAGATGCAATGAGGGTGGGAGAGTTAACGAACACGCAAGCAAACAAACAAGCAAGTCCAACAGCAAAATATGCTCACACATTCCTTCTCTCATCACCAGTGGGTGGTTATTAAAAATGCATTCAGATATATCTCCCTGTGAGCAAATTGGTCTCTGGGCTGAGCTCATTAACGGGTTGGGAAAGGACTGTAAACACACTGCAACTATGCTTATCTAATGCTGGCACATTCAGGGTCGCTTCAGGATTTCTTACACAAAAAACTGGTTTAGCACAAAGTGTCCTACAGTCTCTGCTGAGAGTAAGCAATATTTCAGGGGAGTCCAAATGACTCCAGAGATCGTGCTCCATGTCTGGAAGACACCCTACTCCTCAGGGAGCCACTAAGGTCTACTCAGCCCTGAAACCATTATGGATATCACCACATTCTGATATACCCATGCATGAATGAATGACTTGTCAATAGTTGGAATAAAATTCAAACCTAGTCACGGTTAGTTATCAAATAACACTACAGATTATTTGGTCCCTGTACTATTAAAACACATAGTGGAGAGCCACTATACAAGCTTTTAGATGTTGTGTGTGTTTTATTCTAAAGGCTGCGCAGTGATTTCACACTGGGAGGCCCCAGCATTTGTTTCAGGGTAATGAAGCACGAGTGTAGAGGCAGTGGCTTATGGAAGCTGTGGTTAAAGTGACTAATTACAACAGACCCCCCACACCCCCTGTCAGCCCAAACTAGTCAGGCATGTTCACCCAAGCTTACCCAAAAAGAGAGAAGCAAGAAGCTCGTGAGAGTTAGAGGAGGAGTGAAATTACAACAGAAGTTTGTTGTAGCAGGAGATTCTTTGGCCTTCTTTACCTCAGCACACCAACGCAACTGGACCCTCCAACCTTCCCTCCAACACCCTCCTATTACACCACCACTAGCCCTCCAGGCTTGGCCTCAGAGAATGAAAAGAAAAGAAGAGGGGGATTTAGAGCCTTCCTTTTCCCCCTTTTTCTCTTCAACTTTTCAGCCAGCATAAGCGGCGTTTAGCACATTCAGTCCCCCAAATGGCAGCGAATGAGAGAAGCAGTGGGGGCTCCTCTTTTGTCCGTCTGGTTACTCCTTTTATTTACTCTGGATTTAGGAAGGGGTCTTTGCCGGCTCTGGGACCACATGCTCTTGAAGCACACGCAATCTCCCCCATATACACACATACTCAAACATGTAGAAGCTCTATTCACGCTATTGGAATGGCCAGCCCTCTGTTGCTCTACGCTGACTAGGGATTACAGGTCTTCTGGCTATTACCGCATGCTAGCAATATGCTTCACACTCACATAACACAGAACACAGATGAGTGCTAACAAGTGGAACATAATCCCTTTAATGATAAAACACACACTCAAGCATCCAATTTCTAACAGTAAGTAACCCATCAGTGCTTATGTGTATCTTTGTGTGACCATACACCATATGGTTTACTGTGCTCAATCAGATCCATAAAGTAGATGAGTTTTTTTTTTTTTTTACCATAGCTGCACCACTGCAGCCAGTGTTTTACGCTGATTATTTCCTGATCTGTGCTTAAACAAGCAGCAGCCCCTTGCACTGGACCATAAAACAACAGCTTAGTAAACAGCAAGCATGCTGACAAATTGGTAGCACTCAGGCCAGAGTCATTAACAGCCCTAAAATCTGTCAGAGCAATTACAACAAACTCTCTCCTTCAGCAAGTCTCTCTGCCAAACTCAGATGTCACTACCTGCCTCCTGTTTACTACCTCCTGTTACCACCAGGACACTGGCTAAAGGTGAGAAAGAAAAGACTGCTACTTTTTCTCCGCTCCTCCAACAGCCATGACACCTCAGAGACATGAGGACAAACCTCCATCTCAAACACAGCTGTATCTGCATCCTGGGTGCTACGACTGAGTGGTTCCTTTTGCATGAGAAGTAATGTGTAGTTGTCTCCCCCCAAAAACACATCATTAAGTGTTCCCTTAAATGAAGTGGAATAAGAGCTTCTAATTAGATGGGTTTTTTCTATGTGTGGGGAAGTGAGGCAGTCAGGCAGTAAGAAAAACAGCGAGTGAAGGAAGGAAGGAGGTGGGGGGTGGTTGCTCAACAACTCCTGTACCTCTTCTTCTCCCTCCCTTCTCCGCCCCTTCTCTAAGCCCCCTAACCCTGCCATCAGGCAGATATCTCTCTGTCATCCGTGGAATGCTGGAGATAGCTATCGCCTCTCCACCAATACAAGGCCTCTCTCCTCTCACAGACACAGTGTTGACCCCACTGTGCACATCCCTACCATAGAGGTAGAAGTGGAGGGAGCACAGTCAAAGAGAGGGGAGGGGTGAGGGTGTAGGGTTGGAGGTAAAACTTGTTTTCAAGAGCCAGTTAAGCTATTTTACCTTTTAACTCAAAATATGGGCTGGAACACAGCCACCCTCCCCTTTCAGCTTCTCCCCTGGAGCCAGAGGTCCAGAAGGGAGAGGGAGGAAGGGGGCAGCCTGGTTGGTTACTGCCTTTTCTCCAGAGTCACTGCCTAGAACACACTTGATGTGTTCATAAGATTATCATCTGCCAGGAACCTAAAATTTAGCACTGGGTACACAAAGTATGCACATTATCAAAGGCTTTAGACTCAACCAATTACTAACACAGTTAACATGCTACCTGCAACAACAATTATCTTATTACATCATAAATGGGGACTTTGAAGATCATACAACGATTGCTTAAACCTCCTGGGATCTTGAGTTTTCTAATACCTTCCTCCAGTTCCATACACATATACGTATATATGAACAAAAGTGCTACTTTTATATGTGGAGTATGTTTAAAAGATTGTGTGCTGAGACAAGACACTGTCATCTAAAGGGGGCTTTATTTGAAAAGGAAAAAATGAGAAGAGATGGAATAAAGATGTATAAAAGAAAGGAGGCAGGCTGCTGCAGATGTCAGGACCCAATTTACATGAATGGCAAAGGGCTAAATTGCAGGGGATGGGGGAGCTACCCTCTCCCCGCTCTTTTTTGGGGGGAACTAAAAGAGAGTTGTGATGCCCATGACTGCCCCTCATTCAGCAGACAGGGATCAGTGGCTAATGAAGGGCTTTGGGTCTCCACCAGACATTTCACACTCTCTGCCTCCCTGACAACTCCACCCCACTCCCCCTGCACTCCAACATCGCAGAAGAAACTGCTGCTGCTCCTCCCTGAGATTCCAAGTCGAATAGGGTTAATTGGTCTCACAGGTAATTTTGGTTTATCCCTTGTTTCTTAATAAACAAATGCACGTACCGGACAATGCAACAGTCAAAACCTTGTTTCTATTTATTAGGACGCTGTTCTTCTTTCTTCCCCTAGCACATTTAGTACAATGGAGCTATTCGTAGTGAATAAAATGCATACATATTGAGACTACTCCCTCCAAACTGTATAATTGATATGATAGAAATACGTGGCTGAGTGCCCACAGATAAACCTGAATCCTCAGATTTGATGCTGCATTAAATATTAAAGCATAGATATTTCCCAAAAGCAAGTTGCACTATGTTGAATTGAAACAAGTACGCTTATTAGTAAAAGAAGCTGCCTCCACACTTCCTGCTCTAAATATTATTACTTACTTGGAATGATAATGTAGAGAAAGCAGAAAATAAAGAGACGTGACAGTGCAAGAGAAAACAAAGAGACAGAAAGGATGCAGATGCACCATATAGATTCATCTACTAGTGAAGAAATAGGTTTATAATATATAATATAATATATAGTTAGAGTAGTATAGAGCAGCTGTATGCAGGTTGCCAGTGTGTTATCAGTGATTCAGAACAGTTTATGCTGTTTGAGGCAATGATTCTACATTTAATTACAATCGAAAACCAAACAAACAAAATCTCTTTCAATAGGAAGAGAGGAATATGACTTGGATTCATTACAGAAATCTTTGCTACACCTGAAGGACAGTAGCATCAAAGTAGAGTTTAATAGCAATGTGGGTTTCTACGGAGAGCTGGAAGGTTGGTAGAGTAAATGCATTAAAAGGTTTATAAATCAACAAGTCAACCATCAGATTGTAGCCTCTGCTGAGCAGCCCTCTCATCAGCCAAATGCCATGAAGTTTTTTTTCTCCTCACTCTCTTTTTTTTTTCACACAAATGTCCTAGAGGCAGGGAACAAAGCGAGCAGAACTGATTACTGCACTGTTGCCCCGCTCCGCCAGTCTAAACTCTGTTTGGCTTCCTAATGAGCTCACTAAAAACCCAATTCATCACCCATAACCCCTTCTCAACCTGCCTTGAAATCCCCCATTATGGGGAGTCAAGGATAGTCCGTTTACAGGCTTTGGGGTCAGGGGCAGTGAGGAGTGCACGGCAGTGGTCGTGCAGCCAAGGTTACTTTGACACAAAGGATATGTGCTATGTGGCTTGTCTATTCCCCAGTATCTAAATGTGCTCAACATATGATATAAATCTCCTTTTAGCCAGTTTTTTCCTTTGATTGTCCCACTCCATTTATTTTACAGTCCAAAAATTACATTTGTTTTTACTATTTGGTGGGTTGATTTTTATGCCCTACACCAACCTCCCCCATCCCTTATGCCCCCCTATTCCACAACACCAGTGGTGTCCCAGTCTGAGCACAGGAATGTCCGGCTTGATGGCTGCAGCAGCGGGAATGTCCCGTTCTAGTCAGCCTTCGCACCAGAGATTTCAAGTTTAATACCCCTTCGTCCCATCCCCGCAAAGACAGGAATTTGGTGGGAAGGGAATGTAGCAGGATGGGGGAGGAGGGTGGGTGTGAGTGAAATACAGTTGGTCTATTAAGAATGGGGTCCAGAGCAAGGGAAGATGGAAAATATAAAAAGCAGAGAATATTGTAGAAAGATGACAAACAGCTGAGGTGGGAAACTGGATGAAAAAGAAAAAAGGGGAAAGAAAATATCATGACAAGGAGGTATAGGAACTAGATATTGGGGGGTCAGAAAGAGAGAGGCAAAGGAGGATGACAGCAAACTCCCACAGTTCCTCATTACATGGAATTGAAATGATCCTCCTGACACCTGAGCTGTAACCAAGAGATTACAGAATTGATGAATCCTTGGTTTAAAATGCAGCTGTTTTATTCTGCTTTAGTAATTAATTCTTTTTCCGATAGTGTATTGATTAAGCGTAGCCCCTGATAAAGTTCAAACTGAGAGAGATCCCTCCAGGGCTTTGGCTTGGCCTGCTCTGGAGAGTCAATGAAAACTTCCTCCCTGCACCTGCATCTCTCTCTGTCAGCGCAGTTTACCCTCATAAATTAATCAGATCTGTGAGGAGTGTGGATCTTGCTTAGTTGATACTTGCTGATACTGATGCACTTGCATGTTTTTTACACTATAACTAAATTTAGAAACCCCTATTGACAAGTCTATTTTACACAAAACATCAATAAAAAAATTGTTTTATGGCGTTCTAATATAATACATGCACTTGTGGATGCAGCTCTCTCACCGAGAGGCTGATTCCTACTTTTTCCCTCTTCCCTCACTCTCATGGCATACAAATCGAGAGCATCTCTTTTCACAAAACTATTCTTTTATTCTTTTTTTTTGCTGAATTTTTCCATATACCTGGGAGTCTGATCAACAGAGAGAAGAGCAGGTCTCTCCGGGGAGCCAACTAGCAGAGAAATCAGATACAGCTTTACAAGAGAGTCAGACGCTCATGTCTTGTCAAGAGCCCTCACCTACTGGCTTCTTTACAAGTCAATAACCATGGGCCTGTGTCCTCCACTGGGCCTTGGCACACATTCACCTCTTTCTATAGGAAGCACAGGCAAGGGAATCTCACAGTTATGAATGGCACATTATTCTGTCTGACATTATGGAAACAATATGGCATTTTCTGTTGTTATGAAGATGATCCAAACCCATAAAGAAATATATTTCCACAGTCCTCGCCATGGACACTACACATATCCCCAGTATACAACCTGGACTCCTCTGACATTCACGTAATGCATAGTGACAAATAATTGGTGACCTTATGAAGACAGAAGAGCCAGTTAAAAGCCTTTTTCAATATTAAGAACTAATGAAAGATTGAATGAATTATGAAAGTAGAAGGGAAAAATATAATTAGAAGGTGGAAGTAGTGCTTAATACATTTACTCGAGACTATTTCCTTTCGTTAATGGGAGTGCAGTATGCAGAGAGAGGGTTTTGACGAGGCTAGTATTGACTGTCCGCCCTGCTCCTTAAGGTAAATCCAGCAGGTCATTTCATTAAGGCCCAATTCCATGGCGCTAATTTTGATTTTAGGAGCTTGACAGCTGTTGGCAGTGGAAATTGCTATGGCAGGAACAGTGAGAGAGGAGCCTATTACTGCTGTGAAAAATACAAATTGCACAGCCTTGGTTCAAATTACTGCCAGGCTGACCTACCAACATTCGTATTTTATCACACACATGGACCTTATCTTGCATGAAAAGAGATGGAAAGAACACACCGCAATCTATTTTAGACTAAGGATACAATTTCACAAAATGCAGAAAAACAATGTACAGCAATTCTACACCAAAAGTGACCAGAAATAGGAACACCTCATTAATGTGATAAAATGCAACACAGTTGCCCTAAAATAAATACTACCATACTAGAGTTTCCTTTTTTTATTTCAGTTCTATGATACATTTGAAACACCTTATAATATGATGCAATTTAACAGCTCAAACTATGGTCTCAAAAATCATGACCTCTCTAGCCTTGATTGATTCAATAGTTTCCTAAAGGTACAATTGAATAATAACATACAGTGGTTTGTAATTACCGGCCAGCCATAAACATGGTTGCTCTTGGTTGAATGCTTAATCGGCTCATCTTGCAAGTTAATATGCAGTATTAAACTTCTAAAAGGAAGAAAAAAGCTCATCCTCTGATGCTATTAATTAGGAGTGTTCTACAGCTCTCAGCTTTTTGAAGCTCTCCATCTCCTTTTGTTTCACCCTCTCCCTCTTTTTTTTTGTTTGGCCTTCGTTATTGACTTTTCAATTTTCCCCTCACATCCACCCCCTGCACTAGCAGTAGCACCAGTATTTCTGCAGCAGTGCCCAGCCCAACAATACCCCCAAGCCCACTCTTCGAGACGCTGGCTGGGGAGCCCTGAGAGCTAGGCCAGCCCTACAGCTCCCACCAGCCCACCACTCACTCCCCACGAGACCAAAATCAAAGAGAGAGGCCCTTAAAATATAACCATGGGTATAATGAGGGTGCTCTAAAGAACAATAAGCATATACACCAAAGGAAAGAAGAGAGTGGGAGTACAAAAGAAAGAATGAGAAAACTATAGGAATGCTGGTCTGAAAGTGTTGTTGAGAAGTGCACAACAGAGAGTAGATACTGAATGATACTGTGCTGTGGGAGAGGGGCCAAAGGGCCACAGCCAGTGGTGATGGTAGCCGGGGCCACGCATCTATCGAACCATGTATCTGAACCCAAAACAACCAGGGGGTCTGCCGCATGCCTCTAGAGCCAAAGGGAGCACGACTAATTTCTGCACAACAATAGGCCTGGATGGGTGCCCACACAATGGCAGGTGCTTTGAATAGCAGCAGGGCTCATGCAGCAGGGATCTTCTCTTCTCTCACTCCGAGGGCTTGGGCTCTGGCTTGTGTAACCTTTCATTTTCAACCAGGCTTCCTTTTGACTTATAAAGGATGAAAATGATCTCATGGGGGGGCAAAAGACTAAGAGACAGCCAGGCCTGTGAGGCACAATTCAGACCAAGTCCATCTGTGTTTTTGTACATATTATCTACCTCCAGTGTCTATCACTCCCTCTCTCTCTCTCTCTCTCTCTCTTTTTATTGCTTTTTCTTATCAGTCTTTTGACTCCTTAAATTCTCTCTCTCTTTACATTTACCACCTCTATTCCTCTCTCTCTTTTGCTTGCCTCATTCTTTTTCCACTTCATTCTCTCTTTTTTTTTTTACTGTTTTGTTGTTATTTTCTGTAAAGGTTGTGTTTGCTGTGCTGCTGTTGGGCTGTCCTGTAGGCCATGATGCAGTAGTAAAGGCAGTTTTCCCCACACCTTAAGAGCATTCTTGCCAGGGTCACAAGGTCGGGCTTCACAGATGTCTCCTGCAGACACTCAGTTGTCTAAGGACTGCATCCCTAGGAGTAAGCATTTGTACTAAACAATGAAGCCTTCCCCCTTCTCTGGAAATTGTTAAATGTTTTTTTTAATTCTTTTTTTGTCTTGCTTTTTTCTACCTCTCTGTTTTCATTGTTTTATTTTTGAATGAAGATATTAAGTGAGTGCAATTTTTCCAAGGTGGAGTTTTTTTTCTAGATAATGAAAGAAAGCACTGGTTATCACAAGATGGTGATAAGTGGTGTTTTCTGGCTGCTTTCATTCTTTTAAACACTCCCTGTCTCCCTAAGTTTCCTCCAATTGTTCTAATGGGGCCTTAGTCATCCTTGCCTGATGGCAGAGGGAAAGATGCTTTAAAAGGTCTTTTTCTTTGCTCACTATGTGTTGCCAGGAGAAAAAAATTAAAACATGTAGAAACTGTCCCGAAAGATCCCAAGAGACTGATACAAAATACAATTGAGTAAGCAGGGCAGAGGCCAAACAGAGTGACCTTACATGTACAGAAACACAATATTTGTACTAGAACGTCTCTGTGTAGCCTCAATCTTTGCACAACGTGTGGAGGAGAGAATTCCTGAGCCAAACAGCTTTCATTAAAGGGAAATCAGCTTCTGCTTTTTTAGGGGGCGGGGTGTGACACTGGTAAAAGAGAAGTGATTGCAGCATTTAACATGCAAGTTCTGCCTCAGAACATGGAAAAATGTGTAATTGGAACAACATTTTAAAAATCAAGGCACTGAGCTATCCTTGAATATCTTACTCCTTTTCATCTCGCTTTCTCTTGTTCCTTTTTCTCTTCCTTCGTTTGATATGGTGTTCTTGCTTCCCACTCCAAACATCTCCTCTGTATTCTGCAAATTGATAACCCTCTAAATGAATTATGGTAAATGCATAATGAAGGTTTTCTCAGCTTCAGCCCTGCAGCCAGCCAGGATGGAGCATCTCGTTTGGCATGTTTGATTCGTTTTGTTGCGCATTTAGCCCCAGTGTTCCTTCAGAGTGTTCACTGCTTGGGGCATGTAAATAAGAAATTATCCTTGCTGACTAACATGGCTAATACCTCCTCTGGGGTAATCAAAAATTATTAGACGCTTGCTTCCAATAAACATTAGGGCTCATGGCACTAACCACTGTCAAATCACTCACCTCCGCCTGCTCCCTAAAAAGCCATAAAATGGGTGAACAAAAGTGATCAGGTGTGGAAAAAGCACTCTGGCTACATGGAAACTGAGAGACCACGGGACTGCTATTATGCCTAAAAAAGCAGCCCTTGGCTTTAAGAGTCATTAAAGCATGTACTAGAGTGGGAATCAGACTAGAAAATAAGCTTATCTTGCATAATGCCCTCAAAAGCTTTGCATAAACGTGAAATATGTGCGCGTGAAAATCAGCAGCAGAGAGCAAGATCCTCCTCCCACTCTCTTGGACGGTGGCAGCATGGTTAAAGCACTACCTGTAGGGTATTGTTGTTCTGCTCTGTTCCAAATATGCTTCAGTTTGTAAACCCCAGTTAACACAAGAGAAAAACCACACAGCAAGTGAAAAAGCTATGGCTGGCCTTGCTAAGCCACTCTACTCAACCGTGTGCTGTCTTTTGGGAGGGACCATTGCTGTGATGTGGGGTTCGGACATTAGGGGGAGGAGTACTGGGAGGGTGGGGGTGGTAGAAGAGATTAAAGAGCCAGGGGAGGCAGAAGAAAGGAAAGAAAGTAGAAGAGCACAAGGCCCATTGGTCAAACACAAAGGAAGAGAGAGGGAAAGGACATTTGAAGTCAGGGTTAAACTCCAAGTAAGCACACCTTAAACGAGCTTGTGTAAGCTGGCAGTCTGGGTTTTTGGAGTTTCCCTGCAGGTGTGCCTTTGAAAGACTTGGCCTCCATAACCTCTCTCTGATCTAGAATGGGGCCCGCGGTTGGACACAGAAGAAACTGGTGGCATCTTGCTGCCTCTGCCTTCCATTCTATGTCTGTTACATTCACACACGCACGCTTACACTCTCTGTAAACACACACAAACACATTGCCAGACAAGGGGAAAACAAATCTGGTGAGGACTAGAGCAATTGGATTATCACCTCTTAAGGGTGACTTCTTGGCTGACCCCCTTCAGGCAAGCCTGCTGAAACAAGACAGAACATTTCCAGGGAAAACACTCTCCCTTTAAAGAACCAAAGCACTGTCATCCTTGTGAAAATACAGCGTTAATGGACGTGGAAATGCCCTTTGGGGCACGCGCTCAAATCCCTTTTAACCATATTACATCAGACCCCTGTGCACTCCTCATCATCACCACATCCACTGGAGTAATCAGGAATGGAACGTGGGTGTGTAAACCCACTGTATAATGAACTGATACAAAAGCACTGCACTCTGTCTTTGTTTTTGACCCTAAGCCTTTGGGTGAAAGACAGAAAAAGTCACTCCCCTCTTGTAGTTGTATCATGATTACATCCATGCAACAGTTTCCCTTCTGCTTTTTTAATATTGTACAACTCACTTCCAGATAAACTGTTCTTCATCTCCTTCCCAAAGAAAGACGAAAAGAAAAGAAAAGAAAAGAAAAAAGAAAAGACATTTCCCTCAAGCTTTGCCTCAATAGCGAAAATGACATTCTCCTCAGCTGCTGTCAGAATAATCTGGGTAATTTTTTCCCTATGTTCTCCAAACATTAATTTGCACATTAGACTGACCCAGTTAATGCGCCTTTCCTGCTATGTAGGACCCAGTTCCTGGCCAAGCTAGGCCAGGCTGCATTGGGCCAGGTCACACCAGGGGCCTGTTCATGATTATGAACCAGAGGGACCAGGCCCCAGCCAGGGCTTGAGGCAGAGGGAAGAGGGAGAAAGAGAGAGGGAGTGGAAAGGAGACAACAGAGTGAGAACAGTGCAGTGTGAATAGAACGACGGAGTGGTGGTGATGTTGTGGGAAGAGGACTGTTACAGGAAGTAGAGCAGACCCTACTGACTGTCCTCGTCCTTTTACAGTTCCTTTTCTTTTACTGTTTTCATGTATTTTTTCCTCTCATGATCTGTAGACTCTAAGAACATAACACAGGGCCAGAAGAAAGACAGAGAGACAGAAAATAGGAAGAGGGAGCGCAAAGGAGGAAGGAAGGAGGGAGCTGAGGGAGCTAATCATTCTCTTTAATCACATTTTGGATAAGGTCCAGGTAGTCTGCGGTACTGAGAGCGAGACAGAGAAGGATGAGTGAGGAGAGGAGTGTGAGGGAGACGGTAAGAGTAGAAGGGGGCGGCAGAAAGCGAGAGATGGAGGAATAAATGGAAAGAGAGGAAGAGAGAAGATGAGGGGACTTATGGAGAAAGGGAGAGAGGAGATGAGCCTGAGAGCAGAGCCCCTTGAAACAGCTTGAAGTGCAGCAGCGCTTAAGCAAGTGTGCACGTACATACTATGTCTATGTGTGTGTACGCAAGGGAGAGTGACAGCCGTTCCCGTAAATGCCCGCGAATGCTGAATCCAGCAAGAATCTGGTGTTAGGGCAGAGGCAGGGGGAGATCCATTTTAAAACTATGTGCATTAACTATACTTTTCCCCATAGATAAAGCACTCCACATGAATAATTTAGCCTCTCTTATGCTAATGGGATCATGAAAGTATCCCCTCCGTACCGTGTTTTCTCCCCCTCCACAACTCTTCTCGGCTTTCAACAATGGCCCTACCCCTTCCCAACAAACCATCAGACAGACATACTGCACTGTTTTCACAACAGACACGTGACTAACATGAAGCTGACATGTAGTGACAAGGCTAGAATTGCACAGAAGCTTACTAACAAACTTGTAGCATTGTTATCCTCATTAGACAGGTAGATCTTTGGCTTGTTTTCCTTTAGAGGTACTATAACAGGGATTTTACATTTTTTAAGTTGTACATTGTGTACACATCATGACTGCTCTTGGTTTATATGATTGATGTTGCCACTGAGCTGGTTTTATAAGTGGCTAGAGAGACAGACTCCTCCTCCTACACTTTTTTATTGCTTCACTTTCTGTTGAGAAGGGAAGAGGACACAAAAGGCAAAATAATCCTTTATGTATTCTTTTGCCTTTTTGTTCAGCCTCTGTTATATATCAAACACTGAAATTTCACAGTTCACACATTTACAACATATACACACCTCTGTTGCTTCAACGTTGTGTTATGTTGTGGTGGGGCCACTGTGTCAAAATTATCAGTGCTCCAACAGCTGGGAGTGAGAGCCATGAAACAGCAGGGCTTGGGTCTGCTTTATTGTTTATCTGTTGTTTATGGGCCAGTGTTCAGCTTTAATTACTACACTAAATTAAACTCTAACAGGCACTTAGAAGGAACTAGCTAACACATGCACATGGATGCCCACACACACACACACACAAACACTATATAGTTTGTATACACAGACACACCTCAGTGATCACTCAAGAGCTGCAGTATGGGTTACTAAAACACATAAAGACTTCTATCTTGCATTTAGCAAAAGCTGTGGTGTTTTTTCGGTTGTGGTTACATATTTAATTCTTAGTTTTTTTCTATTCCCTCATTTTTCAGTCTTCTTTCACATTAGGTGTAGCTCTAAAGGAAACGCACAACCAAAGGCATATGGAATCTGGCAAATGCCAGATTCAACAGGCTTTGTTCACACTGGCACTCTTGGTGGACAGTCGTGTCCCCAGCAGGAATGACCCCCCCCACACACACACACACACACACACACACACCCTGGTGAATTCAGCCTCAAAGACTATGCTGAGTGGAGCCCGTGGCCAGGGCCAATGGAGCTCATCACACTCCGTGGGCATACAAATACACACACACACACACACGAATGTACCACAACACCATCAAGTGCAGCATGCTCCTTTGGAGTCAAACACTCAAGCTCTCCCTCTCTTCCTCCCTCCCTCATCTCTGCCTCTTGGAGTCTCTCTGGGGAGTCTGTGTATCTACTGAGTGTGGGGATTGTTCAATTGCTGAGAAAATGTACAAAATGCTTTCTCCTCTCTTCTGTTGAAGAGAGTAGAAAGCATCTATCTACAGTAGAATCAGGGAAGTGTACAGAAAGCCCCTTTGCTCACTACTAAAGATGTCAATGTGGATTTGGTCAAAATGCAAAGCTAATAATTATTAGTGTGGACTGGAGCTAAGGCATGCACACGTGCACACACTTATGCAAATACAGCAACTGTGAAAAACGTTACCTACCGTGCTGAATCAGTGTTGGCGATTTACAGTTCATGATTGAGTGCATTTGACTCTACTGTGTTTGGTGTGGGCAAATGTGCAGAGTATTTCATCACGCTGCTCCATTGCACTTTGGGTGTTTAGCATATTACGGAAACCTCCTTGGAAACGAGTGCTATCTTAAGGCACGCACATTCATCAAGTTTAACTCCCTGCAACTGATGTCTCTGATGTTTCTAGATAAGCTTGGAGGAGTTCCAGGCGACCGTTAATCAAAATGATGTGCAAGCTGAGCCAATGAAGTTATTGTGTGTTACCTTCTGAACCATCTCACTTTAACTGCTGATGTTTGTTTATCTAGCCAGAACATAGGGAGTCACTCTCCAAGAGTCAGTAAGTGCAAGTGCAAAATTGGCCCCAAGGGTGATAATTGATATTTTCTTTTTTGCAGGGAAATTCTGAGAAAAGAAAAAATAAATGTCTGCTAAGAACAGGGTTGTAAAGAGTGCAGATCTTAGCATTGTGCTGAAACTTTTTTCATGTGTGTCAGAACCTTATCTCCCAGTTTTACTGACAGCTATGAGCATGCTTCACCTTGGTTTACTTCTTGACAGTAAATTATTCCACAAGAGGGGCAATACATATTTGTGCACTTGTTAAATTGTTTTTTGGCAAGTTCACAGCAATGTTCAGTGCTGAGATACAAGCCAGAGATAGTGGAAGTAAATTATGTTCACAGAGATAATTGTATGACTGCATATATAGCGCTTTTTGGAAAAAAGTGATTCTGAACTTTATTGTACTGTAGATCTGTAGGTCCAGAATGCTTCATGACTTTTGGGAGAAATGGAGTCGAGTAATACATTCAACTCACTGATGCTTCTGGATCAATTTTCAAGGTAAACGTTTTTCTAGACACACAAACAGCACACCTTTTAAGATGGAAAATGGCAGAAGAAAGTTGATGTTTTTCTTGGGAGAAACCAAAGCACAGTGGATCTCACACACTCTTTCTGCCTCTCCTCCTCTCTCTGACTCTCATCCCATCAATTCTGTCTTCCTCAACTGATCCACATTGTCACCCCTTTTAACAGGGGCCAAGCTGTTAAAGACCCCATTACTGAAGTGAAGCACACATTTCATATTTTCTCTGTGGACTTGAGAGTGTGAACTACAAATTTTATGTGGAAATGTATTGAGATAGGAGGCGAGTTCATGCGTGGAGTGAAGTTGGTGGAGAGGAGGGAAAGGTGGAGAGGCTGGGGAGGGAAGGTTCTGTCAGAATGGAAGGGCCAGAGTTGGGAGTCAGCAAGCGCTTCAAGCGTTAACGTAATTGCAAGAATGTGAAAAATGAGGCGGCGGGGCTCCCGAGCTGAGCGAAAGGTCAGAGCATGCCGCACACAAAACAACTGGAGGACGGCCTCATTAGACCATTAAATCAGCTGCCCTCTCTCTCTTTTCCCTCTTTCTTGCTTTGCCTTCTTTTTCAACTTCTCTACTCTTTTACCTCTGTACTTCAATGTCTCTTCTCTTGAATTCTTTTAAATCTCTTCTTCTATCATATGCAGCCAACTTTGTTGCCTTTGAGCTGGTGGATCTAGCATTTAGCACTCCTTAGTGTAGGTCAGGCTCTGTCCCTGATCTAGTCCAAGTCTGTCTTGGCCCAGTGCATGGTCCTATACCGTAACTGTCTTTGGCCCATATTGATCCGCTGTTACTGGATATGGTGGGAAGAGGAGTCGATAAGTGCTCTGTGGATTACAGGTCACTTGTACTTATGTGTGTAAGATAATCAATAGGCAGTGCATTTCTTTCTCTCATCTCCCTTCTCTCTCTGTTGTTCCTGCAGTCCTTATTTCCCATTGCAATTTAAAAGATGAAGGGAAAAACTCTTATCTGTCTATGTTGTATTCTGAACTGCAATGTAGCACTGTGTTAACTAATATTATTACATTCATTGCAGAAAATCTAACACCTAATTTCTTTTCACAAATTCACAATTGATGTCTTACATTGCAGACTCTCCCGTGTAAGAGCAAACCCAGTGTCATCCACACTGCTGAAGTGTCCTTGAGCAAGAAACTGTCTTGAAATGCACTCTGCCTAAACTGGAGAGGGAATACAAAAGGACACTTTTCCATAATAACATCAATTAAATGTGACATTATTATTAACCGTTCCTTCATTATGCTTAGACAGACACATCCTGTTGTTTAGCCAAAGCCAAATCTGTCATTGTTTTCCCCTCTTCAACTAGCCTGACAACAGCCTGTGATCAGTAATGGTTAAGAACATGCAACTACTGCTTCTGTCTAAAGAGGAGAAGATTATTTAAACAGCCCCACCACAGGCACACATCCCATCGATACATTTGATCGCTTATTGGCAAAACGATAACCTTGAACAGATACAGCAAGCAGTTGCACTCTGTGAGAGAGCTGGTATAAGTGTGCATCTGAGTGTCTGAGCGTGTTTGTGTGTGTAGACAATGTGATGAAATTTCATGCAAAGCCCCGGACACTGCTAGAGGGCACACACGAATACAGAAAAAAGACCCACAAAAACACACACACACTACTGACAGTGAAAGGAAATATTGCGGTATTCAAACCAAGGAAGATGAGGAAAAAAAGGCCAATAGCTCATCATAGGTTCTCTTAGTTCAGACAGCAGTTGAATTTATAAACAGTTTTATCTCCACAATGTGTTTTTTGTGTGAACTTTAATTTCAACTACTTTACTTTATCTGTGAAGATTCTCAGTCAATACTTTACTTTACTTTACTTTACTTTACTTTACTTTACTTTACTTTACTTTACTTTACTTTACTTGGCAGACGCTTTTATCCAAAGCGACTTACAAGGGGAAGACACAAGCAATTACCATTCGGGTTCTGTAAATTATGAGTTACTACAAACTAAGAGCCCTGATAAGACCCAAACTAGTAGCTCATGCTTTGATTATTTGTCAAAATTGTTACAGACCATGACAAAAATACAAGGCAGATATCTGTGACTTACACACACTATCTGTAATAAATTCAAATACATGTGTTTTGAAATGCATTATTACTGTTTGGCAGGTTGCGTACTAGATAACACAAGGCACAGTGAGACGTAATAAGGGGCTGTTGTGTGAGCAAAGTTAATATGGTTTGAATGCAAGGAAGAACTGGCAGAAATATACTATTAATCACCAGCCTTTGTTCAGCTCTCTAAATAGTAACATTTTGGAAACCCTTTTACTGGATGGGGTATTACAGTGGCTGTTGCTTTCATTTGCATGTGTGTGTAACAGCGGATAAGCAGGTTCATTTTTAGGTGTGATTACATGGACGCCAGTCAAAAAACAGGATAATCCAATGTGGAAAAGGTGAGGCTCAAATATATGTGTGTAAAGAAAGGTGCCATCTATTCACTGAAGATCTCACATTAGACAGGGTTAAAGTGAAGTGTTGGCAAGTCTATCCATGCATAATGATTAATACTATGTGTCCCACATGGATCTATGCCTTTATCTATCTATGTTTATGTGATACTGTTTAAGTGCACAAGTACATGCATGTATATGTGTGACAGCTTGCGTTCATGTGCATGCCCATTTTTGTGCTGGCTCACCTTGTTCACTGCTATTGTCACCGCTCTGTGAAGCATGTCCCCCGCTGGAGGGCCCCGGTGTGCCGGCTGAGTGTGTGGAGGTGGCGTCATCATGGTCTCTCCAGGAAGCTGGGTTCTGAGGTTTGAAAAGAGAGAAAGTGAGCGTGGGATCCATGCATGCATCCATCCACATTCCCCCGTCCAAACCACAAACCAGGAGCAGAGAGATCAGGAAGGAGGAGAAGGGGAGGAGGGGGAAGGTTGCGAGGGAGAGACACAGAAAGAGAGAGAGACCATATGAGTATGACGGAAATGTGAGAATGGCATCTATAAGAGTCTACAGGCACTGTGAGGGCCCTTGGCCTGCTTACATTCTCCTGGCAAGGAGAAGGGTTCCACTGCCTATTTTCCAGCTAGCAGACAATGAACGATGCCACTATAATCATAGATGAATAGAAAGAAACTAATGCACTGAAGCAGCTGGCAATAAGTCAAAACACTGTAATCAAAGTGCTTCATTAATGCATGAGAGCAAAACGCAGCACTGTTAATGTGAATGTTGCAAGTGGAGTACTTGTGAGTAATTGTCTAAACACATATGGCGGAGCCCAGTGGAGCTCGTTTATACCATAACGAATTGAGACTTCCGTGTCAAGTAAAAAATATAGAGGTAAAAAGTCCAAACACACCACAGCGACCATTAATCATTACCACTGTCAGAAATGAAAATAAGATATGACAGTGATTCTGCTGCTAATCTGCCAAAAATGTGTGCACGCCCACACTGACATACACACACGCCCACTGACGCTTGCAGAAATACACTTTCGCACACATGCTAATGACATAATAGAGCAGGAAGCATAAACACACATGCGCACATACTCAGTTTTATATATACAAACATGCTGGAAAAAAGTGTTAAATCTCAGTTGGCTTCAAACTTCAAAGAAATGTCCATAAACAAATTCATAGCTTTTAAGATTACTTTTTTTCTTCTTCTCTCCCTCTACAGTTCATTTTCTCTCTTCCTCCTGTCTTTCCTGATCATTCCCACTGCCCTGTTGGTGCACACAGGGAAACAGGATTTTCTACTGTACAGGAAAGGCTTTATCAGTGCCACATGAAGACAGGCTAGAGGTGGAATTTCCTCTGTCATTCAGGCAAGAGAGGGACAAACTGATCACGTCATTTACTACTCTAAAACCTGCAAACACACAGGCCCAAACAAATACACACTCCAAACAGCCTCTCACACACAGAGTTCATACACAACCCTAGCTAGTCTTTGCCAATTTAACACGTCACCTGAACACGATGACAAAATGCTGGCTAGTGTAAACTCAATGTTGTCTGGGGCCCGAGAGGAGCAGTGCCTTGAGCAGAACCCAAGCCAAACAAACACAGGCCTGCACCAAGGCTTCCCACAAACCTCAACCCACTTCTCAGTTCCCGCTATGAGTTTTTTTTCCTTCCCCAAACACACACGAACACACATATATACATACGAAAACAGAACGAAAATGTACACGCCACAGAATATTCCAAGAAAGAGACCGTTTTTTTTACCATTTTGTCTAACTTCAGTAGTGTTCCTGATGTTCATTTCCCTCAGCTCCCGCCAGAGAGGAGCCTGCCTGCTCCGGTGCCCCAGTCAGAGTGAGCTGTACTGGAGGAGGATAGACAGGATAGAGCCTGGAGACTAGTGGAAGTTTGCAGGGAAACAGGGGCTATAAGACAAGCGGCTGCTAAGCTCCCCTGGGTCAGTCCTGATGTGCTACTGCTTGTTCTGCTGCACAGGCGAGGCTGCTGCTGCTATGCCTGTAAGCAGGGCCCTTTTATCTGCTAAGTTTTTGGGGGAAGGAGGGCTGTTTTCTCAAACAGCTCTGAGCTGAAAACAGCAGACAGAAACACACAAGGCCCTTCAGACGCACCGCTCCACTCAAGGCCCTCTCAGCGTCAGCTGTTCACCGGATGGCAATCAGATAAAGAGCTCGGAGAATTACTCAGAAGAGGGGTAAGAAGACAGGGTGAACAATAGCCCATACGTTGGTTTTAGCCCACCAGAATAAGCGGATGGAAAGTGTCCCTGCTCTGAGAGGGATGGGTGATTGTGATGTGTTCTTTCTTTGAGCCGCTGATCAACACATGGTATACTTCACACGAACAAGGTCTGTTGTTATAGTAATTTTCTCTTAATCTCAACACAGCCGAAGCCATCACCAATGTGGGAAAAACCTATCATGCTTCCCATACACTCTAATTGTGTGTTTGTCTTATTGAACATGGAGGGACTGAAGAAAGAGAGGTAAAAATCCCACATTCCCAGAGTACATAATGTCTTTAAACAGAGCTGGGCTCGGTGCACTCTGAACGGGCTGTTGTTGTTCCAAGAGAAGAAAATGACTGGGTTCTACTTCCTCACAATGAGACACCCACTGCTGGCGAGATGCGAGACAGACCTGAAAAAACTATGCTTGCTGCTCTCACACTCTCCCTTGTCCTCTCTCTCTTTAACACTTGCCAGCTATGGCCACAGCATGGTTTTAATGCAACAGCTGAATCGATAGGACTTAATTTAGCTATCATTGCAGAGTAATGTGTCATTTTTAATGGTACTGGCACTAAATTAAATTCAAAGACACCTCAGCTAATGGTGTTAAAGGGAATGATATTTTGCTGTGATTTGCTACCCTATGGGTTTAATGGGCCTGTATGCTGGGATATATACGTAGATAAAGCAGTTAGTAGTTAGTTTGGTTCTTGTAGGGCAAAAAGCAGACTGCAGCACTTTATAGAACCTAATAATAATAGTACAGAGGCTACTAGGACAAGTGCATATGCAATAGATATTTTTGATGAAGCACACTTCATGTCTTTTTAATACCTGAAAGTCACCTCTCATTCATAACCCTGTCTGCAAAACAAGACAACAAATAACAAAACAACAATGTTAACTTTCCACGCTCAACAAGGCGACAAAAGCAACAGCCTTTCCTCCCCATGAATAATTTAGTGGGCCTCTCTGAGCTGTGGAGGGTGCATCATCAGACACTGCACCGCGCAACACAAACACACAGAAGCATTTTGTCACAACCCCCGTGGGTCTGATAAAGTTCAAACAAGTTATACAAAAAAATCATGTCACCCAGTCTTCTTCAACCTACACAAGGAATCCTCAAAAAAAAAAAAAAGAGGATGAAGCAAAAGAGGGAAAAAAGGCCTCTAGCCCATGTGACTATTCCCTAAAGCTGGGCGTAATTAGGAGTCAAACATGGTTCACTCCATGCTCTTCACTAATTGTGTTAAAAGAGCAGTGTTACCAGGAGGAGGAGGAGAACTCCAGCAAGCAAACACACATCTATGTGCAGGCAGGAAAGCACACACATACACACAAACACAACAGGACTAGATAGAGAATAAGATACAAAAGAAACGTGGTCTCTAGGGGCGGCCTTTTCTATTTGCTGGGGTTAGCAACTGGCGGCTGATAATACAAGTTGTAATTAATATAAAACCAGGAGACAATATGGGGAGAAAGGCTTGTAGTGCAGCCAGACCACAAGAGAGCAGGAGAATGCTGTCGTCTCCTCTGCTCCCGTCCCCTGTTTCTCATTTACAAACACCTGCCTGGCACAATCTCACTTCTCTCACTGCTCTCTGCCTACATCCCTAGGAATTTCAAATAAAATTGATTTAGCAGCATCATTGAATTTCCCTCAAAATCCCAAGGAACCTAGAGGGAAGGCAAGAAATCTGTTGGCGTAGTAGAAGCATAAGGTATGCAGAGAACCATTAGGCTTGTGTGTTTATGTGTATGTTGTACTGCCACTGCGAGGAGCTGCTACAGGGATCCCATGCCGTACAGAATTGCTGACACATCAGAAACACACAGAAGCATAAATCATAAAGCGGGCTTTTCAAGACACATCTTGCCACATGGCATAAACAGAGAAAAACTCCACTCACATTTTTGTTGGGTTAAGTGCGTAATTATATACAGATGCTTTTGAAAAGAGTAGGTGCACCTTCATTGAACAGCTGAGTATTTACAACACCCTCAATTATCCCAAATATAAAAACTCCTTAATTTACCAGCTAATAATTCACCACATCATATTTTAACAGACACGAAGAATAGACGAATTGTATTTATGCTTAAAAACTTTCTCCGAGGCAAAAACTTTTTTTTTATGTAGTGAATGGCACATTACATGCACAAATGTGTCCTCAGAAAGAAGAGATTAAATACAAAATATGTCACCGCTATTGTTATTCATGTGTTTGGCAGACATGAAAGTGACACATCCAAAATATGAAATGACATAAATATAAAACAGACTAGTCATTATAGACACTTCCACGTTCATTTATGCCTTATGACAAATAATTTTAAATAGGATTTCCAATTAGTATGCAAGTATTGCTGTACTGTCATTAACTGTACTTAAAAATAAAATATAAATATATAGTTACATGTATCTCACTTTTCTAAAATGATTGCTGAGTAACTGTATATCATTGGCGTCATGTAAAGCATACATGCAGTTAGTGGAAAGGGAGTGTGGGAGATGCAACAAGTGAGCCTCTCCCCAGCCACAGTAGCAATGATTAGATATGCATGCCAACAGGGGCCTGCTTCTGAACACTAATCAAATAGGAAATGTAAGGCCAGACGTCCCACCATCACAAAACAATTGTGTGGAACAGACAGAGTGGTCCAAGTCAACGATGGACTGTTTTTATGAGAAAGAGGCGAGAGATCCAAACACAGTCAGTCCCCGAGGAGAACAATGCTAGTTGAATTAGAACACCTCCAAAACGGAGAAATTCCACGGTTCAGCAGGCCAGCTCGGCCCGAGGGCCCACTGTTCACAGGCAGAGTGGAGGCAGAGGACTATATGCGCTGCAGTGTACAGTGGCACACAGAAACAGGACATTACTGAGCTCCCATCTCCACTCATACACACAGTAAATCGCTGCATGGGTACAACATGAACTATTGCTCTACTTGACTGACGCTGTGACGTCACTATATCTGACCAATGGTCTACAGCACCCAGAGCCTGTACCACAGAATATAATGTAAACACAAAGGTCTTTTTTTTCTTTTTTGCCTTCCTAGTCATGCAGAGTCAAGATAAGCCACACCATAACCCCTATGGGAGCTACTATCTCTCCCTGAGGAAAGCTCTCCAAAACGAAGCGCCGTGTTCTGCAAATCCTACAAAATTTCTCTATAACCAATCTAGAACTATGCAAAAATGCAAAAAGACTTTTCAAAAGCATATAATGCATATGCATAGAGGAAGTGTAAAGCCTTCTGTTAATAAGTAAGCTTGAATGAAGAAGCGGTACAATAGCACAAGATGACACAAAAGCTAATTCATTAGAACAGATAATATTCAGACACCGTTAATTCTATTTGCCTCCCTAATTGGATGTAGCACAGAAGAGACAGAAATTTTATTCATTAATTAAAAGACAAGAGGAAAAAAAAATCATTGACAAGCACACACACGCACACACACAACACACTGCAGCCACCGTTTACAAATCTACAGCGCCCTGTTTTCACCCTTTATATGTAATACAACATAGTTTTTTTCTTCCTTTTAATAGTATGGGGTTAATCTGAGGAGGGGTACTGAGTTAGGAAGCCTTGGGTGGGCTACATGGTTCAGATGACGGGAAGCAAAAAAAGAAGTAAAATCAACAGTGTGAGCAAGGCCTCATCCTGCTCTCACTGCACCATAATCCAATCATCTCTAAGACAATGCTGCATTCAAGTGTAAATAAAACGGTGCTTATTATGCTTTACTGTCAGGTACAGAGAGGAGAGAGGAGGGAAAGAGAAAGAGGTAGAGAAGGAGGGAGACACACACACACACACTCATACACACACAAAGACAAGCTCAACGGTCTCCCTCCTTCACTGTGAAGAGCCTCATCATCTCCAGAAAAACCAACTTTCACCAAATGAGATGTAGCCCAGGGCTATATATTAAAAATGCATATCAAAGCAAAGAAAAATGGACGTGAGAAATTCTAACTAAATAAATTAGCATATATAACTACCAAACCGCCTTCCTCTCCTGAATGAAAAGTGAGGACAGAAATTAATAATAAAATACAGCCAATACAAATGAATAAAATTTTTTTTTTAAAGAAACAGGAGTAGGACATGAATTGCTATCCATACTGTGGAAGAGTTTTGCACTCAAATGTATTTTTGTGCATTGTTTCTAATATTCAAAACACATTTTGGGCATGTCAAGCTGGTCGTCTTTCAATTAGAGATAGAAATTACTGCTGAAGAAATAAACTATTTACAAGGCTTTTAGACCTACACATTTTCACCTGAATAGTTTCACTTTGTGCAAATTTCATTTTCATTAAAGCATCATGAGGAGCACACATACTCAACACATTGCAAAAAAATAAAAATAAAGCACTGTAATCTTATTTATTCAAGAAATAACTGTAAGCTGGAGTGTGGATGGTTCAGCCAATTCTAAGATCGCTTCTCAGCTCAGATACAGCTCTAAAACCAAACAGAAAAAACTCCCTTCTGCTTTTGTCAAATTCAGCCCAGCAGTTAGTTAGTTAGCTATAATAAAAAGTTCACTGGTGCCACAAAAGTGAAATAAATCCATCAAAACTAAACACCTAATGAGGTGGTCAGTCCAAATGACTCCAAGATGAATGGCTTGTCATGCAAGTTTCTTTGTTTATTGCTGCTCCTGATTTGCTTTATTGGCATATCTAATTTTCTGATTATCAAAATATTTCTCACAAGTGGACTGATGACAAAGCTGGTGTCTGAGTAGTGGAGACACCATTGGAAATTGGCTAGAGTATCAACCATCTGCCACGAAACTAAACAGGCTAGTTTATCTAATCTCTACAATATAAACAACAGCATGCCTCATTTCTACACTTGTGTTGGAGGGGCCACAATATTGCCGTTTTGACCGTTTCTCAAACCAACACCGGCATCTTCTGTCTAATTACGTTTTAATTCAACTTGTGCAGCGCGCTGCATGTCCCTGTGAACGCGACGGGCTTTCAAAGGGAATCCACTGCTATTAGGCCTATAGCCAGACCCAACAGATGTCGCGCAGTGACTTTGCATAACACTTAAATCTACTTTAATTCCTAATAGGCTTGGCCTTGTGCTGCACAGATATTAACTAGTCACTTAGTTGCAAAAGCCGCTGTTTTTTTACACCAAAACATCAGCTTTATCGCAGTCCTGCAATAAGCAATAATTCACAGATATCAACTCAATAATCCACTGTCAGCGCAATCCATATAACGGGGAGAGCCTGTGTTTATTACACCGAAAATGCACGATTTAAACCAGAGAATCGATCTTCAAATTTAAAGCTACTGTACGTCAGGTGCATATAATTGAATTCAGCATTATGGAGCCTCCAGCCATAAAATGGGAGCAGAGGAGAAAGCCACTGCAGAGCAAACCACATGGCAATCAATACGAAACAATTAAACACATTAACATCAACAGCAATGGAAGGTCTCCAGACGAACCATCATATGCCTTGTGAACTTGACATTGATGGTAAGCCTTTAGCTCTGAGATCTGTTTCAATAGGCTACCACTTTCTCCACCTCTGCAGCAAAATTCACAGTTTTACGCACAGGCCACAGCCAGCTCCCACAGCCCCAAATATAAAGCCCTTTTCTTTTTAAATATTGGCCTGAAGCTAAAGCTTACCGCTGATGCCCTGCTTTAATGTTAAACCTTCGTAACAGATAATTGCCACACGTTTTTTTTTCCAGCATGCAACTCTCCGTAATGCACAGCAGCGATTTACACAGGCGCACGCGCACTGTCTAATAAGCACACACGCACACCCACTCAAACCTCGCGCACGGACGCATTATGCACACATGGCTGCTCCTAATCAAAAGACTAAAACAATAACTCAGTCTATTGTATCACATCTAGCTTATGACCTCAGAACATCGATCGGCAGATTTTCCTTGCAGAACAGAGCATGCTCTATTTACTGATGGCACAGCAGGGTCACACACACACACACACACACACACACACACACACACACACGCACACAGCAGAGGCTAAGCAGCCTAAAAGCTGGCATTATGAGAAGCATCAAACAAACCCGATCATTTCAAAATAAACGATTATTCATATGCATTGTCTTTTTAAAATGTTCCTTCTACTCAAATATTCTACTTCACCAGCAGACACGCGCAAAAGCAGCACATCACATGTTATGAATACAATAAAGGTTGAGTTACTTACGTGATCTGCAAGGTTAGTCGATGATCCCGAGAGTTCTTCGTGATCTGATTTTGAGCTGCCATCCCGTTCGTCAATAACTAGATCTATTGGCATTTTCCCTTTCAAACAACTGATGTACCGATGGCAAAAATTATCGCAGAGCTCGTGGACCTGGAAAAAGGAAGAAAATGCCTTTTTCAGGATGGGGAAACGCTTCAGCCAGTCCAAGAATAACTCCAATTAAGGGGGCATTATCGGCGGCAAGGAAACAATAGTGAAATTGTTGCAGTGCTTATTATTCTCCTGAGACTGGAGCAACAAGTTGAACGACAAAAAATAAACAGCACGCCGTAAGTTGGCGAAATAATGAACAGTTGAAACCAAATCTGCGGATCAATAACAACGAGCAATGTGAGCAAAAAAGGCTCCAGTGTCAATATTCACTTCCACTGAGAAACTGGTGGCTAAATAAAGTAGCATATTTTATGAAAATGAACATTTCTCTCAGTGCATGCCGGTTAATTTTTTTTTTATTTGCCCATAATCACAGCTCTACACTGAATATTAAAGGATATTTAATAATATCAACTATAATTAAGTACAAGCTGTTTGTACAGGTCAGAGAAACCTAAAAACGTCGAGATGTATATTATTTACCTTTTCTAATTCCAAGAGGTGAAACCGTAATACTTGTATGGCTTGTATCATCTGGAACAAAAGAAAATAAGCACAGTTTATATCACAACATTTACATGACAATTATTTTTAGACTTATGTGTGGGATTGTTATACAATAATCCGGCCGTCTAAACATTATGGAGTGCACTATAGTCTAGCAAGAACTTTATTATTATTTTTTTTTAACTCAACAAGAAAGCTGCATCTGAGTCTACCAAGCTCAGTCATTCCACACTGGTCAGCTGGGTCAGTTAGATGAGAAGACGGAACAATGAGAGCGGCAAATGTGGTCACACAGCTGCACTTCAAAAGTGACCTGACATCTGTGCGGAAGTTTAAATCATATGTTCACTTATTTACTGTTTGATGCTGCGGACACTCCAGAGCATCCCCAAGACAAGGCAGAATACAACCGCACCGAAGCGGTGGTCAGTTAGAGACAGAGGTCAGAGTGTGCGCTTACCAAATTGTCCAACTCTGGATTTGATGAAAATAAAGGTTTTTCTGCTCGGACCTAAAATAATACACCAAATGTCAAAGTTAGTTTGGGATGAAATATGCGAAATGTTCTGTTTTTAAACTGGAATGAAACCTGATAATGCAACTAACAAACTTCATAAATGATACAACGTTTGTGTTAAGATACATGTAGCAGAGAACAGACACTATATACACTGATGAAAGCAAAGAGAAGTTTTTTTTGTTGCAAAAATTATGAAGCAGGCAGATAAACTGTGTGCCATGACACGGCCACAACGTCCAAAATATATTTTTAATGTTTGAAAATTTGACCTGTTTGGCAAAGACTGCAATGTCCTCATTGAAGGAGTCAGAGGAGCAGACATCGCCGCCTGCTACGCCGGGCTCCCTCGGAGTACACGTCGCCAGCTCGCACTTCTCAAAAACCAGTGCGAGCAGTGGGAATAAAGGGTGACTGCAAGAGGGGAAACACAGCCTGAGTACAAGCAGCAGCACACCGGCTCCAAAAAGCCCACTGCAAAAAATGTCCAACCCACCTGCATTTCTGTCGGCACACTGGCTTTAAAAATCCAGATTTTCTTAAAGCAAATAACATTTTATCACAGACGGATGAAATAATTTTTTAACTTTTTTTCAGCTGTGTGGTTTTTACACGCAGCTCTTACTGCAAGTGGCCACATCTTCAAATAAGACAGACAGCAACTAAAACAATATATCAGGGTTTAAGATCATTCTTTTAGCAGCTGTTTGAAGTTGTCAGGGCTAAACGCGCATCTGGAACATCTCAGCTCTTCGATTTTAGGAAAATGAACAACTTTAGAGTCGTTGCGACATTAATCGACTTGTTGAAACTGACATTTCTTGCAGTGCAAACTAAAAACGGCCGAGAAGTCGACTAAAACTCTACAGCAAACAAGACTGACACACACGACACTGGTCTGTGAGATTTTGCTTTTTAATTATACTGCCAGCAGAAAAACTTAAAATGGAATAATAATTTTGTTGAGTTACATGCAGCCAAACTGAGGCACCAACGACTTTCATATCTCCTCTCTAACTGGCTTATAGATTTAATAGAGGTGATTAGTAAATAGGTAAAATATAACATCAAGTCAGTGAACATGAGGCAAACATAATTTTTTCAAAACTAAATTATAATTTCAGAAACAGGTAACTATTTCAACAACCTAACATCAGTTTCTGAATTGATATCATTTAGATTTATGTAAGTCTCAAAATAAAAGTAAACTCTACACTGAGCATGAAAAGGTAACAACAAGAGATGAAGTGGATTTGGTCTGTATCCCAGATTATAATGATCCACAGTGGATTACAGCACGTTCTGTGTACGAGTTTCACTGAGTAATATCTGAAAACATTTCTAAAGTTCTGTAATCATCACTAAGAACGTCTAAACACGCTTCGTGCCTTTGTTTGACAATAACCTGACAAAAGTAGAATTATAAAAAAAAAAACACACGCTGCGTTGTGACGCGCTCCGTGTGTGTATGTTGCTGCAAAACAATATTTGAAAACATTTGATACTTGTTTTTGCAGTCAGCAAAGAAGACGTTTTAAACGAGTCGAGGCTATTTTAAGCATAACACAGTGGGCTGTAATATTAATGCAACCTTCATAACATGGAGCGATTGTTATTAATGTTGAAAATACTTTTTTTGTTGCATTTCCATGCAGCCTGTGACTTTCAGGCTTGGACTATGCACGGCGAGGCTCCATATTATTTTATAGCTCGTATTTCAAGCTCAGGGCTTACTCTTACTGCAGGCTCCACGATGCCTTCTACAATGCGTATAAAATTACACATCAACAAAACTCCCCTGACCAACAATAAAGCCTCAAAACTGCGGTCGATCCTGCACAAAAAACACTATTTAAAAGCGTTGGTGCGAGAGAAACTCCAACAAAACAAACTTACAGAAAAGCTGAAAACTTTGGAAAACAAATGCATGCACGCTGATTCGCGTAAACCTTACCCATAAATTTGATCTTTATCCCTCTTTAAAACGTCGTTGACAGCAGAACCCATGCTGGTGGGCATAACGTTTGGATGAGGAGCGTGGGCTCCGTAGTGCTGGCTGGCGTGCAGCGGCGGTCCGTGGTTCAGGTGGTGGACCTGGGGAAGCGGCCGGGGAGCATGCGGGTCCCCGTACATCGACGTCGGGACACCGTCCATCCCACCGTAATGGGCCAGCTCATCGTACTGAGAATAAAATCAGAGCAAAAGTCAGCGGGCTCCCCGACTACCTTTTAAACAAATAAAAAAGTACGAAAAACATGCCGTCTCATTTTGAATACAGGCAAAGGAGAAACTAATAAGTTGTTGTTGTGTAAATGCGCTGCATCCAGGGCAGAAAAGCGTCACATATTATATCTGTTAAACGGTTGTCATTACCAGAAACATTCTAACTTAGGTGCTCCCCGAAAGAGAGTTTGGTGGGTGAATAGAGCGAATTAGTTTGGAGTCTGCTGTGAAACTGCTCCACGACTGTCGTGGAGGCTGTCACTTTGCTTGAAGAGAAAGGAGCGCTGCGAAAGTGTCAGATATAGTGGCTTTGATATGAATACTTCGTAAATTTGCCACCACCCGAGAAGAGGTTAGCAATTGGAGGGCCTCCCTACAGTGGATTTGAACAGGTAAGTGTAAGAGATTTAAAACCTACCCTTTGCGCCATCAGGCTGCGCTCCAATAAACTCCTGAATCTGTCGTATATTTAATATCCCAGTCCTGGTTAGAAAGTGATTTAGGAGCAAGATTCCTTTATCAACCAACTTTGCGAATTCTCCTATTCGCCAGTGTGGGTCAGTTGAGATCGTAGCATCAGGGAGTTTTACAATTTTTCTTGTTTTCCCTCTTTCCTCGAAAAAAAAAAGAAAAAATGCGCCAAAGTGAAGGTTACAATCGGCCCATCAACAACCTGCATGTAACTAAACTGTCGTGTCTCATGGCTTTTTGCCACTCCAGCTGTCAATCAAAGCCAGAGGTTGTCAAGGTAATGAATGAATGACGGTTGGCGATGATGTTCAAGTGAAGGACGAATCTTTTTAGTCCGTTTTCATCCCGCAAGTCCGCGTCTCCTTTAATGCCTCCAGATCGCTATCTTGTTTTATTATCACTGTAGAAAAAGGAAAAAAAGCAGTAGAAATTAACAGATTGCGATTCAGATCTTTCCTTTCTTTCCCCTGTAGGTATTTCGTCTATCTGGCGAGACTGAGATGAGTGAGTGTCAGCGAGTGTTGGCAGGTTGGCTGCTAGCTTGCTTATAGAAACAGAGTCAGTTCGCAGCGCTGAGCGGTGGGCGAATGAAATGACGGATCCCGGAAGTAGTGGTGGCCATAGCCAGTCCTACAGCAGCTCCAGAAAAGAGAGAGGAGAGACCAAATCTTGTGATATGCAGAGTATATGCGAGGCAAAGGGACGGCTTCAAATCCACACTGGGGGTAAAACCAATCCAACGCAGCTCCAACTCCCACCCAATTCCCTTTCGCCGAGAAGAGTCCTAAGAAAGAGCAGAAACGGCTGAGTGAGGAAGGTTTATCAGCGCGAACACTTGGGCTGCAACGGCTCTGAGTTCAATGAAACGTAACACTAAACTTAACTCTGAACTTAACAGCAAGGATTTTGATTTGGAATTAATAAAAAAAAAGAAGAGTTACGCATGACACAAACTTTTACGCACGGTTCAATATAAGATTGACACAAGATACATGTAAAATGTTTTCACTTTTATGCATCGTTGCAGTCACTGAATAGAAGGAAAACAAACGATTATAAGGCAGCTTCTCTGAAAATGACTAGAACATCTTATGAATGCTGAGTTTAACATATGAGCGTGACGCTTACTTGTTGTCTGTTTTGTGATTATGAGCCTGTGTGCCTACATAATATCTCAGTGATACCTACTAATCTTACAGCTAATTATTGCTCTAGTCTTTTTAGCGAATTAAACGAAATGCAGCACCCCTCTAAGTCCACAATGAACTTTTCCAAGAGGAAAAAAGCGTCTGTGGAGAAAGTAATTTTGTATGTTTCTTTCATCCAATCCCCTCTCTTGATAGAAATCCGTGCCTTACCTCAGAGTAGTCAATTATCAAAGCTCCCCAAGATCATCAATCATGTGAGGAGATTGAAGTTTAGAGGAGGAGCCACGCTCCGGCCATTGATTGCAGTGAAGCCCTTTTTGGAGTCTGAACACTTTTACGCACAAAACAGAAGCAGGCCATCTGTTCCCTTTAATATTAAGCTCCATCAATGCTAATATGGTATCATGGCGGTATTGATAGGTTCTCACATAAAGCCTTCATTTATGGCTCCGTGACATTTTTGATGGTGGAAATTAATTATTCACAGGTTAGGATTAAGGTAGACAAGCACGGGGAGATGGGCAGTGGCTACCGTTGGAGGGTCAATAAACTCTCCCAACAAACAATACAGCAAGCAGAGTTGCTCGGAGTCAATTACAGAAATAGCGTTTTGTTAACAAGGAAAACTGATTTAATAAATGAAACCGTGACAACAGTTATGTTTGTTGGCATCAAGGGGGGTGGGAAGTGTAGGACTGCAGGGTTTGACAAACGGCTGTGTGGACATTTCAACGTGCAATACCCGGGGAAGGAGCTGCAGAGCGGTGCGCAGAGAGCCAAGGCATTCACCAAGTCTCTCTTACACTCTGTAAACACAACCAGCCCGGCAGACTCTGCTATAGAAGACTGATATTTTCATAAGCTAAATACTATCTTTCACATTGACTTGTTCACTTTTTTTTTCATCCTCCTCCTTTGGACATCTATGGTAAGTAGCATAAACCTTATACTGTATGTATCGCTTTGTTGTGAACGCGCGTCATTTCACGGCGCAATAAAGGGAAAGTTTTGAAGCTGGACCATTAGAAATAAAGATAAAATGCATATATTTTCATATGCATGTTTAATCTTCCATCGAAGCTCACAGTACAGGAAGTTCAAACCTCCAGACGCTCGAATGAATTTTTAAATATACATTCTTCTAAAGCTTGCGAGTTTACCGTCATTTTTGCGCATTTATTGTGGAAATATGTGATTTACCCCCGAGGAGAGTGATGTAAACACCCGAAGAGCGTGTGAAAATAGCAGAGGCTAATTATGCGTGTCCAATGTACGGCTCCACAGAAACACATCCTTCCCTATAAAACTTCCAGCAACAACTCCTAACGACGTGAAATTTTAAACCCTTTCTTTTGTGAACTCTTTATTTGAGTAATTAATGAAGCTATAAACGCAAATCATTATAATTAACAATATTTAGGTGGTGAAATATGTCCATTTTGCTTAATAACACCGTTTGCTGCGGCATTGCTCAAGTCGGTGTTTAATTCTCTAGTTTCATTTTAATCATAATTCACTCAATAGTTAATTAAATAAATTAAATTAATTTTCCTCATAAACAAGACCTGTGCCAACTTAAACTCCCCTGCTTATAACCTGACCGCGTTTACAAGCCACATAATTCAAAAAGGGCGCCTATTACCTATAATTACACTTTTTAAGTAGTTTTAATTTCCTACAAGTGTCATCGACTTTGCGGCTACCATTCAGGTGTACGAGCAGCCTTTACGCGTACGACAAAAATCAGTAGATGACATTAACGGGCGGTAAAATTTCATCTGGTGGTGTCAAATTGAGGTCAGTTTAGGGTTAAAGCTCTCGGTGTCCGTGTGGGACATAGCCAGCTGCGTTTAGATTCATTAGGGGGGAGAGGATCCATTTCAAGGAAAACACTAGCGGGACAATCACCAGGCTAAAGATCCACCGCGTGTCACATCCTAAAGGTGCAGCGGGACTGTCTGCAGGAGACCGAGCACCAGCACTGAACTTCCACTCCTCTGTTTACTCTTTGCAGGATTTACAATCCTTCTCCCCCCTTTTCTTACCCTGCAGGGCTCAGTTGTTCACACACACAAGCCTGTTGCTAAATATGGAGAGAAATGCATTGTTGATTTAATTCCCTCAAAAAGATCACTGATATGAAACGAGCTTCAAATCCTCTTAGTGACCTTAAACACTCCTGGAGAAACAATTGACGCTCAACCGCAGGAACAAATAAAATTGCCCTAATCTTGTTTGTAACTTTGTTCTTCTTTGGCCCTCTTCAGTATTTGAGATTATGTAAATTAGCAAAGCTAATGTATAGAGGCGCTGAGATAAGACTGGATCATAGACTGACTGCTGGAGAGGCTCGGAAAGTAAGGACGCTGCAGCTTGTCCGTTTCTTTTTATAAAGAAATTCAGCAGCTGAGGCATATTTTCACTTAAATATTTATTTTTTTGCGCTCAATCAAACTAATTCTGTTTAGGTTGTCCAGTGGTTTCCAGCTGTAAAGAGGGCAACTAATTAAATCCTATTAATTGTCCCCACGATTCACATTGAATTTTCCTCATTTGTTGACATATTTTAGATGACTTTATTTATGATTTGTATATAACAATTTGGATCTTAACTGTTTTCCTCTTGCAGAAAGCATTACCTCAGTCCTCTGCATCTGAACTCTTTCTGACCCCGGAGTGAAATGTGACTATAGGGTTTCAGAAAGTGGAGTGAGCAACTCAAATACTTGTAAAAGTTTCGCGACTAACTGTAAATTCTTCAGCTCCAAAGCCTCATTTTCCCCTCCACCGATTCTCAGAGTCTGGTGTCAGAGGGTTAGTAAAGGGAGGAGGGAGAGAGAAAGAAAGAGAGAGACAGAGAGAGGAGGCCAACACAAAATGTAACTGTGGTTTTTCCCGTCATACACTCGCCAGAAAATATGCGGCCCTCTAGCGACACCTAGCGGCTGCAGCTGAAGCCGAGCTGTCGAAAGATTTCTAACAAATGAGAGAAGGCCACAAAATAACAGCAAACCAAATTTCCACGAGAAATGTTTACAAATGATAACAAAGTCATGCTTAAAAATTTAAATAAAAATAGCCTGCACACAACTTGTTTATAGTTTTGGACATGACAACCTTTAAATAGAAAATAACAATATTAGCCTATAATATACCACCATATGTTGTATTCATAACTTTGTTTATTTCGGGCTTCCCATACATTTGTTTGTTATCATTTTTAATTTATTTGCTGCCAGTTCTTGACCATAAATTTGGTTTAAGTGTTCACACCATTCACAGTTGGCACCGTCATGTAGTCTAGGACTGTCTCACAAAATAGAGAAATGTGGACTTTATTAGTCGTTAATTGTCTTTAATTTCTGCGAACAAAATTAATTTTGAATTAATCGGATTTATAAAGTTATGTTGAATATATGTCGGCATTAGAAAAATACAAAAATAATAAATAACAAATTTTAATTTCAGCCTATATCTATTTAAAAACACAGCGACAGTCATGTTATTATTAGTATAGTTTACGCTATTTGTAAAAATTGTTATTAATTATAAACGTCGCTGTATGTTAAAATAAAAAATAAACCATTCAGAGTTAAATTATCACTGAAGCGGAGCCTCATTCTGAAAGAACATAAATATTAAACAGATTTTTTATTACGACTTGGAAAATAGCGCGTCGAAATAATCAATATGATTTAAATAAAAAATAATTTCAAAAAATTAACGTTGTAAAATCGCATTTTTTGAACGTTTCTTTAGGTCGATAGAGAAGTTTTATACAGGTGTAAAATGACCCAAACGAATTTCAAGAGTGCATTTTTTCTAACATGTAAAAATAAATATTTTCTTCCCCCACTATTAATTTGGTCACATTGACCGTGCGCCCTGTGTGCAGCCTCTCTGCACAGCCTCAGCGCCTCGCCTGTGACACAGTTTGAGCAGGTCACCGCCAAGATTAGAGCCCGTCGTTAACGCCTGCTCGGATCCACCAAATGCTGATTTAATGAGCTTGCTTTGGGTGTTTGTCCCAGAATACCTGGTGTGCATGTGTTAGAAACGCCACACACTGTAATCCCCGTGTTTGTCGTTAACACGTGGCTGCAGGGACATTCACAGAGGCGCCGTGCGCATTTCACTATGATTTCTTTTTTTATTTCAGTTAGATTGAACAGGTCGAAGCCTATAAGGCCCGTATCCAGCCACATTACCACGTGTAATTGAGAGAAGTTTAAGTGGAGGCCGGGAAACCGAGGAGTTAATAGCGGTGACCCTCTTGCTGTGCCTCTGTCGCTCATCATTTATCAGGCTTAAGGGGCTTAAACAGGCAGCACAGACTCACCTTTTATTACATATCAAACCCTCTCTCCCTTATCTACATTATAGGAAATACATGCACCGTTGCCTGTTATGCGGATTTGGAAATAGAAACATGTCCAATAAAGTCGCCCTCCTCCACTGATCAGACGAAATATGGCTTTAGGCGCTCCAGAGACCAGCCCAGCGCTTTAAGCTTTTATTAAATTGTCTTAATTCCCCTCTCCACTTTGAAATGAATACAAATTCCACTATTGTGTTGTTTATCCAGTCCGGAGGAAACGGATTGTAGGCTGAGTGCAGGGACACTTTCTTAGTCCCAGTATGAAAGTGTATAGTATTGCACAAAAGGAAGGTGTTTTATTCATATAGATAATAAAAGGGGAGAAGAAACCTGTTTTAGGTGACTCCCGTTATTCTTCTTTATTTAGAGAGTTCATTAATTACATGTCCAAACAGCTGCAGAGTCTTAACACAAATGTAACCTACATTTTTGTGATTTAAAAAGGCTTTTATAACTAATGTTT
Organism: Sandelia bainsii; assembly: GCA_032362345.1. Classification (NCBI taxonomy): domain Eukaryota; kingdom Metazoa; phylum Chordata; class Actinopteri; order Anabantiformes; family Anabantidae; genus Sandelia; species Sandelia bainsii. Next base: position 9,263,878 of record JAUMHL010000015.1, read on the forward strand.
TGAGCGTTTAAATTCTTTCTTTTTTTTTTATTATTAGCTCCAGTAGTGTGATTTAGTTTTTTTTAAAGAACTAGTGACACAGTCTTAAACTTCAGGGCTATGTTGTGTGCTGGTTTCCTCCAAGGAGAGCTCAGTCAGTCAGCCTGAACGCAGCTGCACCCACATGGAGTGACGGATTTTGATATTCCAGTCACACAACAGAGTAAACACTGCTCTCCTATTCAATAAACATCATTGACAAGGTTCCATATCCACCCATTTGAAATGCTGAGCTTATCCCATCCAGTATCAGCATTTTTTTTCACCATTTGTAAACAGAACAAAATTAAAGCATGATTTCTTTTTGGTTTTGTTTAGAATGAAATTCTGCATATTTTTAAGAATACGTCATGTGCTTATTGTAACAAACTGTACTTTTCTCTATAAATTCACTGTTATTCTATTGTTGCTTTAATGCAATGGAATAAAAAACATGTAACCATATTTTGGTTTGTTCTTCTCCTTTGTTTTATAAACTCTGGGCTTCTTCTTCACCACACATACAAGAGCTCATTAGTAAAAGCGTTCATGAGTTATTTCTCTCTGTCACACACACTGACTAGAGGCTAATCAAATGACTGGACCCAAGAGACAAAAACTATTCATTTGAGTTATAATAACCTTGCACTTCATCTCGTCTTTTGTTAATGCATTGCTGTAGTAACCCTCAGTGTCTGACCTCATGCGTTCTCCCTTCACAGCACGGGACAGTCCCAGTACAGAAAAAAAATACTACCAAGTGTTTAAAAACACACACACGACTTGCTTAACACCACACGGTACGTGTCGTACTCGTGACTCCGCTTGTTTGAAATACTTGCAGAAAACAATGCAGGTAAACACATGCAGATGGTTTGTTTGTGTTTGGGTGTTTTGTTTTTGTCCCATTTTTTGTTTCCATCTCCTCCTAGTTACCCACAACCCAAACCCCTCCCTCCTCCCTTCACACCGTCCCTCCCTCCACTCTGGTTCTGCAGGAGTTCACATGATCAAGCAAGGTACCCAGGTAATTACCTGGCATTGTCAAATAAAGCGACCACTGATTCAAATGAGGAGTGAAATATCAAAGACCAGCATTGCCTTTGCAGCCACTACTTATCCACACAGGAGACAGAGAGGAGATCTGAGAGCTCGGGGACCTGCAGAGAGGCAACAACAACGTTCAGCCTTCCCTTCCTAGATAAATATCACCAATGGGAGCAACAGAGCCAAACATGCCCAGGTTCACTAGTAACAGCCTACTTATTTGTATTACATACTTGTCCATTATTAGCTTGCGGTATCATTTATAGTGGCCGCAGTGCAACTTTAACAAGAAAGACTTTGCCGTTTTCCCAGACCTTCCTAAAGTACCGTCCTGCTGAGTTGCTCTCAAAGGTCAAAGGTTGGAAACTCATGAATGTGATCACACTCTGAAGCTGTCACAGTCAGAGCAGTCAGGCAACAGCTTGTTCCTATCCTCTGTTACGGCATTTATCAGATTAAATCAGACACAAATGAAAGACTAAAGAGAAGCTAGTTGCCAAGATTACAACTGGATAGTGCTTTAATGTCTTGCAGAGCATAAATCCAAACTCCTCTACCTAATTAGCTCAGATAACCACAAGGATCATTTATAATTTGCAAAGTTTTATTTTACTTTCTCAAATAAACATTTTATATTAGCATTAACAGAGTTCTTCCACTGCACCCCATAATTCTTCTGTTATAACATAATGTAATATACAACATAATTTCTTCTGCTGCATAAAAACACCTTGATTTGAGCAGCACTGACAACAAGACCTTTGACACTTTGACACGGTAAGTGGAAGGTGATCTCAACGCACAATGTCATCACTCTGGAAACAACACCTAAGAAACCTTGTTCAGACTAGACAAGCGGCGTCCTGGGATTTCAGTTCAACACAGACGGAGTACCTGTAATTTGACTTGCCACGTCTAAATGGAAGTTGAATAGGTTACATTGTGCAACAACAAATAAAATGCTCGCAATGCTTTAGTGAATGTTTTTCATGGTTGGAGGCGAAATAGGGTTTGTGACAATGTTTGAGTGTTTAATGCTGTAAACACACAGACTTCCCTCCCTCTGGCATATGGAAGGTTCCCAGGGACACTTTGCATGTAAATATTCATAGGGTGATGGGATGGGCCATTAATTATTAAGCACTGTAAAGAAGTGTAATACTTCAACATTTAGCACATGAATCTTATTATTTTTTTTATTTGCTGCACCTGAGGATGAACGTTTCGAGGTGAAAAGAGACATTTTTCACATAATGGTTGAGAGGCTGAAAAATAATGATGTGCTCAATAATGTTGACTTTCAAGAAAGAAAAAGTAATGATTCTCTAGTAGAACATGAGAGAAGTACAAATTAAAATGTTACTGTTTAATGTTAATCCCCACACCACCACCACCACACAGCGAAGTGATCCACAACACTCAAGCTGTCCTCAGTCATTTCGAGGGTAGATGCTTCTGATAGTTTGGTGAATTCTGTGTCTGACAAAAATTCACATTGACCATCTTTGCTCAAGTAGACGCTGAAACATATCATGAACAGAATTCCACCTCGTTCTGCTATACTGCACCAACCTGTGCTCAAACAAGTCCAGAAGTTGTTGTTTTTGTTTCAGCTGCAGTTATGCGACGGTGGAAATGAGACACCAGGTGAATGGCAGATGCAACCACATGATTTATGCTTTGAAGCTTTAATCTGTCATTAATAGCAAGTTGTATTGAATGTGCAGTCTAGCTGCTTTGTACTGGACAACATCATATTGCTAGCATTGTCATGTACACCCTTTGGCTCTTTGTTTTTAAAGACAAAACCATAATTCCATGAAATATTAGATTTGTTTTTTAACTTCAATGACTATTTAAATATTTGAAAACTCTTGCCTATCCCTAGTATAAAGTGGAACTTTGAGATCTTCATGTGTAACTTTCCTGGTGAGCTATAGCAGCACACATTCCTGCAGCTCTTTTCCTTTGCGCAGCTTTGCGGCCTGACAGACTGTCACACTGTGGTGGAGCTCAAATGGGGCCACCATCGAGGTGGTTAGAGGTCCATACCTGAGCGTCACACTCCAGACGTTTGACAACTGAAGAGAGTGGTGGTTCTATATGACTGTAAAGTTAGATAAGGTGAAGAACAGTGAGTAATGGAAGAATGTGTAATTCTATACTTAATATGGAGACTAACAGTGTTGTATTGTAGTTGTATCATGTTTAAAGACACTATGTTTGCCTCTGAGGGGAAATCATTATCTGGATGTGGAAAGCAATATTTGGTTTCTTCCATATTTGCAATAGCGCTGCCTCTGAAACAGCATGTATTTCTGAAAGCTGTAGATATGGAGCAGAAAGGGTGTTTCAATTATGAGCAGAAGAAAAGAATGGCCAAGATACAATCAGGTCTTTGAGAGTTCACATCCTATTGTGCCAGTGACAGAAATGAACCAGTGATCTACATCATTTGTGTTGACATGAGTCAAAATCAAAAAGGACACTGCCATTCTGTAAGATCCCTGCATCTCTGCAATTCAATTCATTTGTGCCCTGAAAAACTCGGTATCAACTGAGTGGAATTGAATTAACAATTTCCCTAGCTGATTTGGTCTTTTAAAACCCTCATTACACAGAAGCATTGTATACATTATCGAATCCCTTAGAGGAATATGCAACGAGGAGTCTATGTTCATCCTATCATCATCGAGTTGTAATATTATGATCAATTAGCATGGATGAACTAATTGTCCAATCTCTCACTTGTTAATTAACCCACGAAATATAAATGGGACAAAATAATATAGCGTTTTTTTAAAGGGGGCTGCAAAAACTAAGCTCACGCTTTGGTTAACATGGTTGGTTTCTTCACCAGGGTCGTCAATATGTATGAGCTACATCAAAGGGTAGAGACAGAAATGAGGCCTGCAAAAACACAGAACACATTTCAGATCCAGAATATGCAAATGCACTAGTTCTTATTGAACTGTGCAAACTGGTGTTTGCATAACATCAGTTGACACAGTCTATGAGAGCTTTTCTGTGCTACTTGTGTACAGACTACAAAACACAATGTCCTTTGGGATATTTTATTTTAAAAGGCACTAGGAGATCTGCATAAATACACTGAATTTCAAAAAGCATTTTGTAACAGTTCTTATTTCTAAATTGCAGCCTAAATGTGAGTGAAATTGCATAATTTTATGTAGAGTAGGCCGTGGGTTTAAGGCGAGTTGATCATTATTTCTGTCCATGTAATGTGTGTGTCACAGTGTAGTTTTACATTTTGAACAGAAAAAAGGGTGTCACCAACCAAAGCAAAACTTGTGGTGTTTTGCTGATGAATGCAGCAGAGCAAAAGTTCAGACTGACTCCAGACAACAATGAAATACTGAATGTGACACTACAAGAAAATCAGTGTTATATTTGCTATGTAACTGTACACCTGAGTTTCCAGGGAGTTGGCCTTAACTGGCTTTCAGTATGATTCATCAGCAGAAACCATGAAACAATAAACCAACTGTAAATGTAGCCAGTGATTAAATGTCTATTCAGTTAAAAGTTTAATGAAAACAAATATTTATAAACTTGCTACACTGATTTAATGTTTGTTTCATTTTTTGTTTTCATTTTTAAAAAATGTAAACTTTTAGTTTACTCCATAAATCCCAAATAAGAAATTTGTCCAAAACAGCAGTACCTTTTTTCCACTCTTTGGTCCTTTGTTCTGAGCTGTTGTCAAATTTGAAATGTTATACTATTTTTCACCTGACTCCATCTGTAGAAAACATATCCTGCATTCTCCTTTAATATTCACTGGTTGTTAATTATTAAAGGTATGTATTTGAATTATACATATACTAGTTATACAGAAGTAGGCAAAGCAGGCATATAGCCTCAGGCTAAATTCCTCCATTACCCATTATTTTCCAGTCTGCCATCTCCATATGCCTGCCTCCTATTCCTATGTCATCTCCAAAAACACTGAAGCATTCCTTTGTACTCACCTACCCCTCCCCACTTTGGCCACCCGAAAAAATCTCCCCCTCCATACATATGTGTGCTGCTTCCTTGAAGTAGGATGTCACACTTGTCTTAAATATAATGAATCACTATCTTCAAGGCATCCCTGGATCCCAAACACTCCCCACAGAAACCTGCTTAGTCCTCCCCCGTTTCGAGCTTTCCTACATGTCACAAATCATCCACTAGTGGAGGGTTCTCTTCTAAATCATTAACATTGTCAGAAATGACTGGGCCAAGAATGGGAAGAGCGCAGAGATGCAGCAAAGGCGTGTGTACGTGTGATGGGAATATAGAATGGTAAACAAAGAGACACAGCCTTATACCCGCTCTTCCCTTTTCCTTGCCATTCCCTTTTGCCTCCCCTTTGTTTTTGTTTTTATTTCTGTCTTCCATGGGATTTCTGAAGAACAAGAAAGAAGTACAGTGTGAGGAAAAGTAAAGAAACTGTCAAAGAAGTTTAACAACTCACGAGAAATTCTGAACCACTATTCTCTAAACTGCTGTGGAGCTTTACCTTTTTCCTTGGAGTTTTTCCTAAAAGCACTTTGTTGTAAACACTGTAAATATCTCTGCAGTGCAAAATATGAGATTATGCCTCCAGGCCATTTTGATGAAAATTTATATTATATTTATATATACATATTATATATTTATATGTCCACTGTTGAGAGGATAATCTTAAATATAACTTCCCTCCATACTGAGCCTAGATAAATCTGCGGTGTCTTTGTTGTCACACAATAATTCTCATGTCGTACGGCTTTTTTTTTTTTGTTCCATATATGTGGCGTGTCTTAAAATGCAAGCTCCTCATCTAATGCTACTTATCTGGCTATTTCCATTTAATGCAACAGCCACACTTATATCTTACGCATACACTCCTATCTGTGCTATCATCCATCAAAACGATTACTAATTTTCCTTCAATTTCCGTTGCTCTCTTAAGAATCTAAAGGATGATTGATAATAGATGAAGGAAAAGCACAGTGGTACTGTTTTTAACCTTGCTCAAGTCATTAATCCGCTTTATACCCATGAAGGTAGTAAAGGAGACAATGAATTAGTCATTATAGCACAGGTCAGTTTATTAGAATTCCTGATTGAACTGTAAAACGACTTCTCCCAGCCGCTGGGGCAGACGGAGGAATCTGCAAAACCAGAGGAAAAAAAAAAGAGCTGAGGGAAGCAGGCAGAGGTATTCCTGCAGGACTGCATTTTCTCTTGGAAAAAATGGCAGAGAGGGTGTATCGGTAGCCTTCATCCACCTGACAAAATAATAGCTAATTAGTGCTCTCTTTGTATTGTCAGAACAATCACATGTCAACGATTGTTTGAAAATGATCAAAGTACAGAAATGATGCTGGAATGATGGATGTAAAGAGTATACACACATACATGTACGTACATACAAACACAAAAACTTGTAGTGACCATGTGTTTCTGTTATCATGTAATGCTGATGTGAGTGTTGGCTTGTGTTTGTCACCATTTATTAAGTCACATGGTAGTTGGCTCCACTCCACAGGAAAAGTTAAGACGACCACAGATGTTTGCTGCTTTCTAAAACAGCGTAATGATCAAATGACTGGTGAGGGGGGTCACGTAGGGACCCAACTGAGAGGATGTAATGGATAGGATGAAGCCAAAACATGGTGCAAAAGTTGGCACTGTTAAACACTGGGTTCAGTCTGTTGCTGTGGAGTACTGGCTCACAAAGTTTGTTTTAATTATATTCCAATACATCAGTGCAGAAACATGTATGAATAGAAATAACATCTGATCTTAGCTTTAAAATATCTATATCAATTCCTGCCAGATGATTTTTATAGGAGTACGTTCATACCAAAATTACTCCAAATACACACGTGTTACTATGACTTGTAGCTTGTAAACACAGTCTCCCACTCCTAAAAGCCTGGATAAACACATATCCAGTTATGAAACCAGAGTGTGACAGCTGAGATATTCCATTATTAGGCAGCGGTCTAAGTCATGTAAACATTGTACTCCATTAAATGGTGATTGTGTGGCCTGTGTAAACTCTGTTTCCATGGCAGCAAACAGAATATTGTTTATTTATGTAAACAAGAGTGTTTGTGAATGAGATATTAATATCAATATAAACAGTCATCCTAAATATGACCATAGCAGGGATGCGTTGTTGTCACATGTTCTGTTATCACCATGCATCACTTGCAGCATGGGAGATGGGTTTTACATTCTTTAGAAAGTATTTATTTTATTCTCCGTTAGAGCTGTGAGATTGTTTTAAAACCCATCACTGCCTTAGGGCTTTCAAGAGCTGATTGCAGCATGTCATGCTAACCAGGAAGGCCACTTATCACAGTGGTGGACTTCAGAGGAGCTGGCAGGGCAGTGGGGCTCGCCTCTAAATGTTTTGTCTATGCCACAACAATTGAACTGCGTCAGTTTAAGGAATGCTTGAAACAGCCACACCAGGTGCTTTGTGAACGTGGGCACGTGGCCTTGACTTAGACTGTGGTGATTTCTTGTTTACAGTTTTGTCTACAGACTGTCAGGCAAGTCTGTCTTTTACTCCCTAACTAAATGGAACTTTAATTTCCTGGTTTGCAAATGAGTCTCTCCCTCTGCTTTTGTTTGATATTTATTTATTCATTTTATGTGACAGGAACAATGCACATTAATCAACATCTCAGCTTTCACATCACTGTAAATGTGTCAGATGCTCTCTCTCCTCCTCCCCCCCCCCTCTCCCCCCCTCTCCCTCCTGCTTTCCTCTTCTCTCATTCCCTCACAGTGTAGTAGCCTCAGCGTAACTCCAATCAGCAAATCAGCACCGTAACTCTAATGAGTGAAATTGCTTATGAGGGGAATCTGTTTCCGATGGTGCACCAGATGATTAATGTGCACTGACAACATGTCTTTCCTCGAGGAGCTTTGCTGGGCTATGGCAGCTGTGTGACGCCATCTCCTCAAAGATGGCCCCCTCTTCCTCTGAGAGTCTAACATCCCGCAGGGATAGGGATAAACTGGAGATGCTTTTGAGAATTTGCTGAGAAGCTCAAGCTTTTAGGAAAACCCAGCACTGAATACTGATGCTAATGGTAAAATATTATCTTTATTACCGTTTTACTTATGTTATGTTATGTCAGCATGTACCATGTAAATGCTGCTTTACATGTTAGAAACAATTTGTCAGCATGTGAAAGCAGATACAAAAAACTAAGTATAGTTTGTCTTGAAATATCTATTATATTGATTGTAATACTGGATTTTATTCAGATGTAACTGCCAGCAGTGGTGGCTTTCCAGTTATTTTGCTGCAAGTTTGTTAACACTTCTATTGTTTACTTCACCAGGTGGGAGATATCATCAATGTCAGAAATTCCAGCTATCTCCAACTCAAGAGACTGATGTAAATAGTTTAACTCAGTCGTACATAATTACAATCTAAGGGAAATGACACGAACACCAAGCAAAGTTCTAGTTAGAAGGTAAAAGTACATAGAACTTGAGAGTGTTCAAATAATTGTACTGGTACATTAAACATTAAAATGTAATGAAAACTACACACACACAAAAACGCACCTAGGCAGGCAAAAGCAAACGTGTTATTTTTTATTTCATCACTGCCACCACACCAAAGGTTACAGTTTGTACAGTATGGGAACAAATTAGGTTTAGTTACTAATAATTAGAATAGTATATTCTTGTCATTCTGACTGGCTGTTGAAAAAACAACCATAACTTGCATGCAAGATTTCTTTTAATTTAAACATAGGAGTGATATGACAATATATACTGTCAATAACACAGTATATTTGTCTACCATGAGAAATTTTGTATGTTTTACCATTGTTACCAACTACCTCCTGAACAAATAAACACATTTACATTGTTGGATTAGCCACAACAACAGACACTGCTTGTTATTTTGCACACTTGCAACTTCTCAAATGATTTTCAAAAGAATGTATTTTATCATTGTATATATCTACTGTGCTATACTGTATGTGCTAAATGACATATATCATCCATATTGTCCAATCCTGTTTAAGATGCAATGTAGCACTATTCCCAGTCCAACTTTAGCTGCAAAGAGTTAAAAAAAAAGTGTGATGCTGGTCTCACTGGGGACCAGTGAAAAAGTACCTCACTACAGATGATTTCATGTAAGGGGAATCTGGTGGCTGCAGGTCATCTCGTGCCTCAGCTGTTCAGCTGCTTCCGTTTCATCATGGGTGTATGTTTCATCAGGCCCCTGTTAACGCTGAGAGATTGCTCGCAACTAATGGGCATTTATGAATGTCTTATTAGTGCTACATGAAATTAGCCATTGTTTGGACAATGGTAAACAAGTAAGCTGACAGCACTAAATATCCCTTCCCAGCACCAACTGTGTTAAATCTGCAGTTTGAAAAATAGTTTTAGCCATATATCATCTGCAATAAAAGTGTCTTGGAAACATATGAATCTATTCGAGTTATAACTGGTGGGTCTTGGCTGTATAGCATGTGATGAGTCTAGATTAATAAGGAACTATTCATCTCCATACTTCACACCTCAAGAGAATTTCTTGTCTACCATAACCATTCTGTAAATTGCATTACACGGACTCTGAAACACTTATCCTTGGTTTGTAAGGCTCTAATATAACATGCACCATTATCAAAGAATTTCCACCTAACGATCCAACTAACCCGAACGCTCTTTTCCTCATTCCAAGCTTGCAGATGAGATGAGACCCCACTGAGCCAATGAGCTTCAACAAAACTGTCTTGATTGCCAAGGCTTTAGCGTCAATGATCCTAGAATAACAAGAAGCATATTGTACCATCAGCACAGGGCTGCACAGCCAGATGCCTGGGCTCACTGATGGAGGTAATGACATTCTTATGAACCAGCAATACAGGTGAATATGTAGCTATATGGTCAGAGAGAGAGAAAAGCAGAGCAACTGGACATTTTATCCACTTAAATAATGTGTGAAATGACACTGCATTGTGATTAGAAACAATAGAGTTAATAGACACCTAAAGCACAGTAAATGAAGAAAGATATATTTTTTATCATTTTACCTAACTGTTTATTTTAAAGGTTCACAAGTATAAAGTTAAAAAAAACAAAAAAAAAACTAATATTTACGATGTGAGTGACTACAGATTAACACCCATAAACATGCTTTAGAGTTGTGTCTGTGAGGCACATGTTCAGTATCAGCTTCCAAGCAAGTCATTATCACAGTGAGACCACTGACTTTGCTACGCATCCATGTCAATATTTTGAGTGGAGCTGCAGCACTTTGCACAACTTTATATGAAGTAGTTTGACACTCCCACTAATTGTGTGTGACTTTTATCAAGCGTAGAAAATCCATTTCTTGTAATTTCAGCTGTAAAGACACCTCGTCAGCCTGTCCCTGCCAGATGCCACCGTAGCAGCGAATGAGTGAAAGAAAAAAAAAGCTAATTTTGATTATTAAGATATGATTGACGCCAAAACGGAGAGAAAGTGTTTAATCACAACACACGACATCTGTCACAGGGAGGCCTCTGATGTGAAAGACATGGGGAAAAAAGCACATGTGACTATTTGTGGTTTATGCATAACAGTATATGACTTAATGCATGTGTGCATACGTGGCTGCTTGAACATGTATATAGACAATACTGTAAGTGTGTCCAATGTCTAATTAATCAATTACATCTATTATTTGCTCTTAATAATTTAAATAATTAAAAACATATTAATTGTGCAAGATAAGGATGTGAGGTATAACTTAAGTTTCCTGTAGCACCTGGTTACTGTGCAATGACAGAGTTATAAATTTGTTTCCTGATTGTACAAATTATTAATTATTAATTATTATTATTGTGTTGATGAACACAACAGCACAGATAAGTTGTCCGGCAGTTGTCTGGTTTATTTAGCTACTAGATGTTTGTTGTCTAGTGGGCTGAATGTCAGACAGAGAGCCCTGCTGTAACTGCAGTGTTAAAATTCAGGATAAGCAGTACTCTAATTAAACATACTTCAAACATAAAGTGATGAACTGTATAAGCAACACTCTTTGTTTGAAGTATAGATTCGTTTTTACTGATTGCTAAACATGCTGAAAGATTTCTTACTTCGTACTGAAAGTTGGTATGACTTGTGCATCCCCAGGACATCTGTCCCAGCTGAGCAGGTGTTTCCAGCAGCTGGACTAACATTAGCTAAAATGAACAACACACTACTCACTCCCATCATTTAGATAAGGTATGGGCAATATCTCATAAGTCTGCTGTGGGGAGACGGGTTGATAATGTTATTTACTGTCCTACAGTAAATACAGCTACAGCACTTTTGATAAAGGAAAAACATCTCAGACTTAATTGTAATTATGTTTTAATTCTTATATGTAATAAGTACATTCAGTCTGATCTAACGTGTTCTCCAATGAAGTGTTGTTCGCTGTGTTTACCACTTAGAATTGTGTCTGGCCCATTTTTAGCCAATTGATGAATTTAAAATACAAGTAGCTCGGTGTTTACTTTCTGTGTTTTAAATTATTCATTAATCTGACTTTATGGCCAACATACATCAGGTCCGTGGTTGAAAAGTTTTATTATAGGAAAGGTGCTGTATTTCATAAATGCAACGGATCAATTAATGGTTGTTAACATGGTTGACTATCAAGATTAATAAAGGAAATTGCTTAAAATTTGCTTACATGTTGTTCTCATATTGCTACTATAATATATTTAGTAACACATACCCATGCACATGGGTTGATACAAAAATAAGGTAGCATTATCATTGCTTTACATATCCGCCTGTCTGCTACCACCAGTCATAAGCTTAGTCCCTGTCGCCAACCGCCTTGGGAGTTCAGATAATGTTCCTGGGCTGGCAGAAGACAGGTTGATAGCTGTCAGGGACAGAAACAGAATAAATGACAGGGTTTCATTGGGGCGCCTCTAAGGCGCATTAGGGACCTCAAGATCCCAATCCCCAAACACGGGATGAAGAATCATTTTGTCACAAAGGCACAGGGTCGCCCATCACTGTCTAATGCATGCCTTGATTAATTGTAGGGATGGATCAACATTATGTTCTATTCAGGGTGATGCTTAATTGCCTCCACCATCCAACTCATCCATTGCCCTAATGATTGTATGTCTGGTTCCCTGGACACAGTAAGTCTGGTGGACTGTAGCTTAGCAGGACAGGACCCCCTTAGACACCATCACCAGCTGAGAGCTTACCCTTTCCGACACCTTTACCTCCCCCTTAACACAAATATGTGGATAAATGGTGCTGGCTTCATTGCCCCAAACCCCAGTGTTTATATTAACAGCAGAATGTCTGTGAGTGTTAATGTATGTAGATTTCATTTCTGATGACTGATTATTTGACTGCTCATTTTGCCTGAGATTTATGGCACTCTCTCTATCTCCTGACTGCAGTGCCACTCTTATCTTTAATAAAAGAGATGAGGACATTAATCAGGTTTTGTTGGCGGCCCTTACTAAGACATTAAATGTATTGTATAGGGTAAGTAAACACGCTTCACATCCTTCTCCCTCACAGTAGAGGGAGAGAGAGAGGGAGAGAGAAAGACGGAGCATAAAGGAAAAAAAAACCCTCATTATATTTATCATAATTTCACATCTGCTGTTTTTGAAGCAATGTACCATGAGCCCATAAAGTGTATTACAACTGTGCATAAATTCAACTGATTTGTGGCTGGAGTAGCTAATTCCTTGAGTACATTTAAAAAAAAACAAGCACTGAGCCCTGAAATTGCAATTCCATAAAGGCTTTAAATTACTGAGTACAGAATCAAGAACTTGCTTGATGTGCTGCGCATGGTGCCTGTGTTATAGAGAAAAGCAGCACTCCCTGAGATAGAGACAATAAAACCTGAATGAGTGAGCCATATACTCAAACAAAATAAAGCAAGAGAAAATGGGCTGGCTATGTGATGAGGGGGAGTGACTATTGTACCCCTGCATCTCATTTTACAGTTTAATCTATGAGGATGCTTTTGAAAGGACACATTTACTTTTTCCTCAAATAATCACTCTGTGCTTCATCCCTGTGGATGAGTTAGTGGATGGATGCCAGCGCTGCATGCAAAGCCTCCACATTCAGAAGCTGTTAAAATTATATGAATCTCATCATTAGCAGGAAGGTGAGGATGTATACTGTGGGATACTGCTTGGTATAGTCAACACAAACAAAAAAAGAAAAAGGCAATGCACTTTCACACATATGATATAAGCTTGTGCTTGAAATGCAGTCAGTCATGCACAGCCTCTTGTCATCCATTCATTTTCTAGAATCTCTAAAAGACAAACACATTCAAACCTATGGGAAATTGCTCCTCTCTCCTTCAACAGAATCCATGTCTTGGCAAAAGTGTCTCCACAAATGAATAGAAATCCTGGACCCACAGTTAAAGCTTTATTTTGTTATCATGCAAACTTTAGGTGTCACATTGGCTGAGAACATATTCATATTTCATGTCATTTTTCAAGATACTCTCTCCCTTCTCTCATGTACTCCCATCCCATCACCTCCTACCTACCCCCTTTCACTGTCTCTCACCTCCCTGCTTTCTTCCTTTTCTATCTAGAATCATTTGGGATCGGCATGAACAAGATTTTCATATCAGGTAAATGAATATCTTTATCACAGAGGCAGGAGCCAGGATGCTCAGGGAGCTGGAGAGAATAATCACACAGAACAAACAGTCTTGGGGAAACAGAGAGGCACTCAGTAATAACAGCCTCTCTCAGTCTCCCACACTGTTCTCTGTGTACATCTAAATAGCCTGCTTACGGTGGATGTTGCAGGATCAATGGGCTTGCTGTGGCTTAGTGCTGACTTTTAACCTTTGATGAGACTGCAGGAAAAAAGTGAGAGTATATACTGGAGTTACAACATGATCCTTGACACTATTTTGCATCATCAAATAGAATCTAACTGTTAATTTAGTTAGAATTGGGATATATGTAAGAAGCATGGTTCAAGGAATGACAATGTTGGTCTGTCCACAATGAAATAACTGTAACTGTTAAATGGATTGCTATGAAGTTGTGTACACATACTCATGTTCCCCAGAGGATAACATTTACTGTCTATAGTGATCTCTTGAGTTTTCCTTTAAAGCCAATTCATGCTTACCACTTGTCCTCTGATGGACCCTCACAGACTTGGAAGGTAACAAAATTTATGTCATGGATAACCTAGCAGACATGTGGATGCAGAAAGCATCAATTGGTTTTTAAAGCCACTATGATGTTGACTTTTTTAGAATAGTACACCATGGTTTTTCACTGAAATGGTGGCTAAAGAAGCCCCACCACAAGGCAGGATATCTTGAACATCTACAAGACAGGTTGGCAACTATAATCAATTTCATTGATGGGTCCTAGAGAATGAAGTCTAATGACTGATGCTGATGATCCCCTGACTTTTCCTTTAGCACATCCATGAAAAATTTCTTGACCATCATAGGGTAGACTGGTACACACTTTCATGTATCCTTCTGGAAGAACTGTGACCATGTTTCTCAGACTACTCATATAGTGCCACTTTGAGGTGGCTTTAAAAGTGCTTGCGTTCCTGCAAAACAAACAATATTCAGCCACAGCTATACTTTTTTGTTGAACAGAAAACACACTAAACCAGGGGTAGCCAACCCTGGTCCTCGAGGGCTACTATCCTGATTGTTTTCCAACCATCCCTGCATTTACAGCTTCTGATTGGCTGAACACACCTGATCCAGGTAATCAGTAGAGGGTAGGGCAGGGACAGCTGGAAAACAATCAGGATAGTAGCCCTCAAGGACAAGGGTTGGCTACCCCTGCACTACACTAAGTTAGTACACATGGTAAACATTTCACCTGCTAAGCATAATCATGTTAGCACAGTCATTGTGAGCTTGCTGACATTAGCATTCAGCTACCTGAATGTTAAAATTTTATCACTATTGTGTGCGATGTTAATAAGTATTATAGAGGTTTTAATAAATACACTAAATCAGTTTGTTTATATTTTAATGGTTGGTTGACATTTCTTTTACTTATATGTAAAAAATAGCAACTCATTCTTTTCCAATGTGGAGTGCAAAATAAAAAGCAGCCATGTCTCTTTATTATAATGTCCAATAATAGTTGATTTAATGGCTATAAAATGTGTTCATTAGAAGGTTATAGTTAAGAAATATTGAAAGTATACCTAAAAGTGTCACTTTTATAGTGAATGAACAGGATAATATAATCTAAAAAGGGTGTGATTATATTCGAGTCTTGTCCTCTAGCATTATCTCTGAGCTCATAAAGAGATGAAATTTAATATGATGCTTTCAGTCAGTTTAATTGAATTTTAATTGCCACTTTGGACAGAAGGTTTAGATCTAATCAATAAAATATTAAACTTTTGGGGCTTTGACGAAGAATGGTCTTTCTGTCACCCCCTGGTGCAATGCATCCTGGGACTGGCAAGTATATAATGCCTGTTTATGAGCGGAGGTAGCTCAGCCAACATCTTGCTGTTTTCCATAGTGTTTTAACAGAATGCAGTGGATAAATAACACAAGGTGAACAAGCTGAGATTCCATTAATTACCCTTGTGTGAAAGAGTGGTCGGTCACCTTCAAAGGAAGGCCTTTAATGTGCAAGAGCTATAAATATTTTGAAATGTCACACCTTTGGAAGACAGCATCAGGCCAGAGCTGAGGTGATAAATCAGAGCCTGAGAAGAACCAGGAAAGAAAAGATGGCTCTTTGGTATTTTAGAAATAATTACTAATACAAAAGGGGTAATGAATGAAGCCATAAATTATGCTAAAATAGACCATTAGGAGAGCATTAGTTTATAAAACTCGCTTTCTGCTCCTTAAAATTGCCCTCTCAGAATATCACCTATTTTACTCTATTCATAACTCACGAAAATAAAAAGCATGTATAATAATATCACTAACTCTGTTGATTAATGCTAAATTAATTGATTTTGTTCTGCAGCTTTTAAATTAGAATATTGTTCTTCTAAACTCACCAGATATGACATCATCATTACAGTACTTTTATCCTGATATAATGCCAGTGCAATGATTTCCAACTTTTATCGTAACTTTTAAAATATGCAATGAATCATGTGCATCCTTTTGCAGACTTTTGTCCAAGTTAGAGAAGGTGTGACCCGGACATAGACCATGTGTTCTCCGCCACCAGCATCACCAGTACCACAGACTGTACAGCTGTAAATCTGAGGCAGCCTTGGTTGCCTCACGGATGGAAGGAATTTATCCTCCATCCCTATAGAGAGCCTAGGAGAGAAAAATGACATGGCTCATCCTCTAAGGCTCATAAAAGTCTAAATTAAATATCAAATGGAACCACTGATGGATAGCGTCCCTTCCATGGATCCCCAGCGCCGCCTCAGCTTCCACTCCCTAACACGACAGGTGCTGCTCACATGACTGGAGAGGCAGACAACTTTGTTAGCAGGACTGTACTCAGTTCAGTGTAAAGCTGCTGTGTATAAAATGAGGGAGTTTGGTAAGTGAATGCAACAAGGCGCCATTATTCCTTGCTGGTTTATGCCATAGTTAGATATGGCAGTCGAGAACGTAGTAGAAACATTACACTGTGCATGTATGACTGAATGAGGATGTTTTTTCACAAGACTTAAAAGTGCACTTTGTCACATATCTGAATTGCAGAATATATGATTTTCTATATCCATATGTATAAACTCATGATTCGCTCATCCACAGCAGAAGAACACTTCCAAAGATTGCTGTCAGACAGGCACACCTCATTGGGAGATACTGTAATACTAATGCCAACCCCACCACAATAGCTGGCGCTATCGCCAGGCTAAAACTGTACATTATGAATCATCAATTGTCGCACTGCTTTGTATTATCCCCAGAGAAAATCCCAATCTGGGCTTGAGCCCACGGGTGATGGACACCCCATTATTCACTCACGCTTCTTCAGCTCTGAGACAGGAGTGGGGATAGGCAGTAAAACGACGGCCTTAAGATTAATCCTCCGCTCTTTCTCCTGCTTCCCAAATCAGAATGAAATAGAACATTCCCTTCCCTTAATCAAAAGGTTTTTATCATCTTCCCCCCCTGCAACTCAGGAAGAGGGGATAATGCTCTTTCCATTACTCGTCCTCTGAATTGACATTGGGGAGGGTGATGAGAGGGATCTGTTCTTGCTGCCTTTTGTACTGTAACAAGTGAGCACAATTTAGATGAGCTGGTGGTCGTCGATCAATATGTGTATTATCTCCAGTACGATGCACCATGCAAGCCTTAATAATGGGGTTAGCAATCCCCACAAAGCTCCGATCACACCCACACCACTAAATGGACTTCACATTTAAGATAATGTGGGGAAAGTCAAACAGAGCAGAAGTTCATGGTTAGCAGTGCGATAGGGGGGTGTACGGCACAGAGTTTATAAAAAATAAAACTTTTTGCCTCTAACTTATTACATAAGCACACTCACAGCCAATTATATTAACTAAATAGGAACTTCACACTCCCTTTTCTTCTCTTATCCATAAGGTGGAGGGTGTGTAGCACAAAGTGAGATGTGATTTGCTTCTCAGCGAGGTCACAAGCATCAGGGGAGCTTTGAAGTTGTGGTTGTAGTCACCAGAGTTTCACCTCAACCAGCCAGCCTCCACAAGGCTCAGATGCCATCGCGCCTCAACCAACATCACTTAGCAGTGGGGTGTCAATTTGTTTTCACCTGGGCAGTAATGAAGTGTGGGCTTTGTAGACTTAATGAGAGTGTGCTTCTACTGAGCAATGGTACCTCGCATGATAATAGGAGTTCAAAATTCAGAGACTTCTCCCTTTCCACAGTTTATGAGATGTCTTAATAAGAGGGCTGTTGATGGCCTCTGCAGCAGTTCATCTCTGACCCGTCAAATCAGCTGCATGAGGAAACAAGACTCTGGGAGCATTCGTCATCCATCAAGAACATGCAGTTTTGTGCCACAGCTCCTGGCTTCCTGCCAAGTCCAAAGCGACTCATTGTACAGCAGCCAAAAGACAAAGGCAGCTCCCCCTCTGCTCTGTGAGAGTAGTGTGTGGAGGTGTGGGTGGTTATGCAGATCACTAATTGTACAGGCCACCGGGAGAAGAGAGAACGGAATGGCAGCCTCTCTGCACGACATGGTGAGGGAGGGGAGGGACGGACTGGTGTGAGCCTCCCTTCTTTCTCTCTCTCCCTCTCTTTCTCCTTCTTTTTCACTCTCTCTACCCTAAATTGGCAGCTGGCAGGCAAATGAATGCAGTGTGAAGTGAGCCCACTGAAGTGCAGGGTCCTGCTGTTCAGGCAACAAAGGAGCTCCATGCGAGACATCTGCTGTTCAGTTATCAGAATACATTTAGTCACGTGCCTCCCTTCCCTCGCTCTTTCTCCATTCCTCTTCCACCACGGCCCCGCAACATCCATTCTGTCAACTAAGAACCGAGCCTTTCTTTCTCCTCCCTTCTCTTCAACAGCATTCTTCTTCAGATCACTCCTCTGCTGACACTCCCCCTCCATCCCTTTCTCATTCTCTCATCTGCCACCATAATCCCTCTCTCCACCTCTTCTTTTGCTGCCTTTATTTGAACAGTTTAGGTCTGGCAGATAACCCTGGAGTGCTTCCTATCTGGTCGAAAATGCGTGAACCCTGTGTGAATGATCACAAGACGGCCTGAGGAAACAGCAGACTGAATCTTAATGAGCCACACTCGCACAAGCAAAAGGAAATTGAGCTTACCACCATGATAAATTAACCTAATGAATGCAATTGTTTTGTAGCACGCTAGCTTGGTCTGGAGCCAGATGGTCAATACTTAGCACTGAGTTTTGTGGCTCCCGTCTCTCTTCTCTTTCACCTTTCTTTCTTGCTTTCATTCTTTCAGGTTCAACAAAAAGATACAAAAACCCTTAAAAACATTTTCTAATCATAATCAACTATTTTGTGCGAAATTTTAAATTATTTTTTATTTAGTCTAATTTAATACCTCTAAATCGGTTTGCAAATCTGAGGCCTTACAGCTGTGTAACACAAGCAACTGCGGTAACCTGATATGGGTCCACAGAGGAGATGGCAAAGTGTATTTCTCCCCATTTCCTGTCCTAACTCACGATATCCGTGTACAGTTTACACCTAATCCCTCTAAAATGTGCAATTTGGTTTGCACGCTCTTCACTCTCCACTTGTCCTTCATCCTCTCCCAGCGGTGCAGGTTAGCATGAAGGTTGCACATCCAGGAAGGGACAAACCCCCTCCTGTACTGCGTGTAAACTAGATGACTTCCTCTAGGCAGGTGGCACATATCCAGATGTTCTCTCAATTTCCTCTGTGTGCATGTATGCCTGCCTATGTGTATGCGTGCATGTATTGCTTGACACATCCCAAGCTGGTGACCTCTCTACTCTCCCCAAAACATCACCACTGGAGCAGTTTACACCATAATGACTTGTATCGCCCGAGGCCCCACCACATCTGCAGCTCCCTTCCTCCATCTCAATTTCCCATCTTTCTCTCTTTCTCTCGCTTTGTCTTTCAACCTGTCTAACAAACAACCTATCCAACCTAACCAATCCATATTTCTTCTGCTTATCCTTTATTCCATTCATTTTTCCCCCACTTTGTTTGGCATACACTTTCCCCATCATTCCATCCTCAAGCAAGAGCTTTCTCACTTTGGTCCACACCACTATAACAAGAGAAAAAAAACAAAAACAGTGTTGCTCACTTGGCAAGGACTTAATGCATGTCTGACATGAAACCTATCTGCCATAATAAACAAACACATCATTCAATATCAGCATGCTTGTGACGGTAGTTGCAATCCCTCACTGGAAGAGCCTAGTATTCAAGATAAAGCACAGGGTAGGATACAGCAGCCCTGAGTGAGTCTAATGTCACATAGTATGTGCACCACCAACAACAACTCAGCTCATTAACCACTCAGGGGGGAAGGGAGGGGAAAATTGTGTGTCCAAAATGTGACTATGTGCTGACCAGGCAGTCTGTCCTATTCCCTACCTCCCGGGTGTCTATGGAGAGCAGTGACCTCTCACTGAGGCAGTGCACCATTCAATCGATCACATGTGACGTTTGTGACACTGCGTGAATCCTAGATATGCATCTCGACGGTGTCAACTTATCAATCAAACTCTCACCGGCAGGACATACATATTGCATTACATGTTCAGCAGCTCTTCAGCTGCAGCGGTGAAAGATGCACGGTTTGACTGGGATTTTTGCACTTTCACACAAGCTGTGTGTGTCTCAGTGAATGTTGCGAGGTGCCGATGCCTGTATCACATATTCAGCTAACACGCTCAAAGAAAAACAAAACACGAATACAAATACTTGATTTCATCATGATAACACAGCGTGCCTATTTCTCAACAAAGATGCACTGTATTTTTTTTTTAAATACATTACTGCCAGCACTGAGGTACCGTTCAGTACCCATCTGGATCCACACACACACAAACCTCACCACACACAGTGTCTTGTTTTCAGGTTCATTAAACCCCAGTGTTACCCAAAGTGGCTGACAGGATGAGGAACAGTGCAGAAATCTCCCCCTGCAGGTATCCATTCACATTATCATTGGGAAAAAGCCTCTCTCGTCAGTGCCCTTGTTACGGCTCGAGGGGGGGAGCACTAATTAGAGAGACAAGAACTGCTTGAGAATAAGTCCATTACATCCATGAGGACCTAACAGCTTAAAATACCTGGAACATCAGCAAACTCCCAGTATCCCCTCCAATCATGTCCCTTCTGCCATGGGCATCTTTTAAAAAAAGGAAAAATACAGCAAAAAAGTTGTAGAGATAGACAGGGATGGAGGACAGAAGCCGTCAGCTATTTGAAAGGCTTTATGAAAATTATCTTCCAATTAGAAGTGATGATCAAATCAGGCATGAACCCCCCATTCTTGAGTTCTTGATGATTTCTCTGTCTCTCACTCTGCATGTGAATGAGTGTGTGTGGTGTAGCTGCAGCTCAGATGAACTCATGAAAGGAAATTTGGTTAGTTTTCTCATCACTGGTAATTATACTAATACATCGGAAATGCCTCCTTCAAAGTGCATGAGCCATGTGGGGCACCTCATTAGAGTAATATAATTTTGGTTGAAATATATATCAAACTGATTATCATCACTCAGTGTATTCTCAGATGCACAGCCACAGAAAAAGCAAATGTGCTACATAAGTGAAACATAGATAATAAAGAGTAACACAATGTACTACACACTGTACTTTACAGGTTTCAGGTACTTTATGTTATTCTGTACACAATCTGCAACATTTGACTGACACATATACAGTTGCTTTAGTATTCATACAGTTTTTGCACATTTTACTATGTTTTAAATTATTATTATTATTTTTTTAAATAGCATTTCAATTCATACTGCATGTCATAACAAAAACCAAGCCTCGCATTTTGTGGTGAGGAAGACACCAGGGCAAGAGTCTTCTGCAGAGATGGGACAACCATTTCAGTAGCTCTTCATGAAACATGCCTTTATGGAACTGCTCATCACCTGGCTAATACAGTCTTTAAGGTAAAGCATGGTGGGGACAGCATCATGCTACAAAGGTGCATCTCAATGGCAAGGAAAGGGAGACTGGAATTGAAGGCAGGGTGAATGAAGCAAAATACAGAGAAGCCCTGGAAAAAAAAAACTGCTGCATAGTGTGTAAGACCAGAAGTTGGGGCAACAGTTAACCTTTCGGTACATCAGTGACTTGGAGTGAGTTGTGGATACATGTGTTGTTGTGTGGCCCAGACAAAGCCCAGACTTACATAGACATATCTATGGAGAGACCTGAAGACTTAATGAGAGTGTTTTTATATATTCAAGATTCAAGATTCAAAACACTTTATTAATCCCAGAGGGGAATTATTTATGTCTTTATACGTAGCATATTACAGTTTTGGAACATTATTATTGATGCATGTTGATGACATATGGTGTAGTGAGTCAGCAAGAATAATTATAACTACTTTTAACTACTTTTTCAAGCATCTCAAGGTAAACAGCAGGAATACGGCATTCATATTACAAAGTAATGCACCAGGTATGTGAGCTTGCATGCACATCATTGGCCAACACAGCGCCTTGTTGTAGGACACCATATTATGTTGCAGAAGCTGGTGAACCAGATCCAACTTATTCTCTGCACAAGATTTTTCTTTAAGAATGCATTAGTTGTAGCTAGGTGTATCAGTAAACTTAGTGAATGTTTTAGGATTTTCAACTTGCTCTAAACCAATATTTACTTCAGATGTTTTACTTCTGAAAGGCAACATATATTTTTTTCTCTCTTACTGTAAGATTATCAGTCCAATCAGCCCAAGTTACAGCATCCAGTCACGAATAGATGTATCTCTAAAAATCTGAATCTACATGCTGATTTGGAAAACCCTGCACATGCAAAGATGCCAGTTTCTATTCATGTCTATTCCTTTGCATTTTGATTTCATTATCATCCAACAAATGATCTGATTACTTTGAATGCAGGCTCTAAGTAGGCAGGTGAATACAGTCAGCAGTTGGCAGTATTTATGCGAGTTGATTTAACTGCTGGATAGGGCCCTCTTGTGAAACATGAGTCAGTTCCAGCATTTAACCTCACCATACTAATTTATGCACCGTGGCATAGGGTACTTTATCATCTGCTCTTTGGGGAGAGACAGTCATCTCATTAGGCAGGATTTAATGAAATGCAAGGATACACTTCTTAATTCCATAGATGGCTGAAACTAAAATCCAGTGTAAATCCTGCTCTCCTCTGTGGCTGTATGAATTGTAGACGCCAGAGAAAGAAAACGGAGGGAGGGAGGGTCAATAGCAGCAGAGAATTTTGGTGAGGGAGAAAAAACATGGAGACTACAAGTACCTGATTCTGCAAGTCCATAGTAAAAGTGCTTTGTAACTTCTACACACCTGACTCAAAAGTTGTACTGACCAATGTCTTTGAAATGTAAAACTAAAATATAAAGCTGTACACTATCATGCATTATACAATTGTTATTGTCCACACATCCACATTGGATGTTGTCTTAGCCAAAAAAAATCCCAAATGTAGGTCTACTTGTACTGACAGCGATAGGCCCGTGCATCTTAATCACCCTCGTCTCTATTCCCGCTGCTGTTTCACCCTCAAGCCAACTAAGACACATTAAATCCTTCTGAATGTACAGACAGTAGAGAGGAAAAAAAATAGGGTAAACTGTTGACTATTCTTGGCAAATATACATTTTCTTTCCAGTGACTGCTGGGCCTGCAGACAAGAGCCACCAGAGGAGCAATACACCAGCTCATCATCAACAGTAGAATGCAGAACACTAACACGATAATTTACATAAAATTACTTATACACTGGTGCAGTAATTTCATTTGTTTGACCAGTACAGTGCAACTGCAAGGAACAGATCTGTGCAGGCACCACAGAGAGCACTATTTACTCTTCCACATGGCTAATTCTTTCATACAATATTATGGGAAGAAAAAAAGAGACGCTATAGAAACTAATTTAATTTACATCACTTCATCCCAACCTAAGCAGACATTAAAACAAAGATACATAAGCTCACATTCGTGACTGACCAGGTTTTTCAAAGCCCAATGCGGCTGCTGATCTGCAGAAACACCGTAAATCTATTTTCAGATCCGCTAATTTCATTGATTGTCCACTAGCTCACATACATGTGCAAATAGACGTCGTATGCCAATAGGACATGTACCGTACATGTTAAGCTACGTCAGCACATAACTTTAACCACTGCATATACACATAACATACATAACCATTGCCCATTAGACAGTTTGAATTTAAATATAAGCAAAGCAATTATATTTGATGGTTATGTGCCTAATGCACAGACTTGTAGTATAGAAAGACTTAATCACAGTGACATGCAGTTCATGGAGCTGGAGTATGATTGTTTACAGAACTGCTGCAGCCAACAGTGTAAGTTGCAGATTTGAAGTCACTTGACAGTGACACGAGCAGCAGCCTGAGGAATTATGATAATATATGCTACACAAAAACAACAGGTATAGCCTGAAACCCCATGTACCATATCTATAGTTATTAGCCAGTATGTTAAAAGTACTTTCTGGTGTGAGAAGCACAAACCCTGTAGCCATAGAAAAGGTAATATGGGTTGATTTCCAGTCATCTTTCACACCTTTGCCTAAATTCAACTGGTTTAGGCACAGGCTAAAATGTCTGTTGTCATCTGTTAAACAAGGTGCAGAAGTGGAACAATATGGTCAGCCAACTTTTCAGAGTCATTAGGTCCAGTGATCACTCTGCAGGGCACAATAACTGCAAAGCAATTGGAGGCCATTTTACCAGTGGGTGCCAACACTTTCCACTCATTATGTTTCCAAAATTGTTAAAGACCTCTTACACATTGTTGAATAGATCTGAAAGTGGTTTCATGAAACAGGATGAAAAACATCATTCAGCATTAGTGGAAATTTCTGGAGGCAAGAATGGAGCTATTTTAGGCTCTACCCTCTATCTAAAAGACGCAGTTAAATAAAAAAGAAAAAAAAAACATTCTCTAGGTTTTAAATCCAGCATCACTGTGATCATTTTGTACTCATGTTTTAGTATAAATCAATGCATGCCAGCGATTTATATTAAAATGTCTTTTTTATCTAACATCACCTATCATTGGCTTGTGTCACGATAATGGGTCAGAAAAGTGTGTTTGGATCTCAGTTGGTAAAAATGTTAATTCACTACATTTATGTTTACAATAAAGCAGAATGTGGTTTTCTGCTTTATGTGGTGAATTTTTTAAATTTCCTCTGCCAAATGATCTACTACTGTCATCTACTGACCTGCTGTACTGCTCCGTATTTGTTATGCCATGCTCTCTTTTGTGTGATCAAATAAAATCTGAAACAATTTTGAAATCTATTTTTATCTTAAACCCCTCTTGTAACTGTACCCTGCCCACATCAAGTATTTTATTTAACTTTGGACTATTATATAAGTTATAGACGCTCTAACAGTAGGCTTGAGATGATTTTAAACAAACTTATTGACAAGAAAAAACAAGTTCAATAGTGAAATTATTACAATCGATCACAGTTTTACACATCGATGTCCTTGCTTAACTTTTTGTACTTAATCATGTCATTTGTGCATGTTGATCTCTATGACAACATCTTATCACATACATCCCTCAACTACTCTCTTCTCTCCTTAACATGTTAGACTTTCATCGTACTTTGTCACAAAATTAAGTGTTACTGTAAAATCAAATGTGTGACAGAACATAATGGATTCACAGCCTGTTTTCTCAGTGGATTCTTGAACTTAAAGGAGAATTACAGCACTTCTTGTTCAGCAGCAGCAATAGCTGACCTGACAGGAGAGCTGTCACCTTACTGTGAGCTCTGCCGCTGTTAGCTTCAATGTTAGACCTCGTCAGCATGACAGGAAAAAAATACCCACCACCACTTCCAGAGAAAAGAACTTAATGTCCTATTCACCCTCCACCGTTTTGAAAATTGCCCAGTCTTTTTTCCCCCTGTCCCTGTGACATATTATTATACATTGTTTCTGAGGAAAAGCATTTTCTATTATTGCCATTAGAAATATGAAAGTTTAGGGAAAAAAAGAACAAAGAATGTAGGATGTAGAGGAACATTTGGAGAAGCGAGGTAAGGGTAAAAAGCAATTGAAAGGCTGTAATTATTTGAAATAGTCTGCTAATGTGTATGATCATGTCATTAAATGTAAATGAGATGGAGCTAAAAGACCTAACGCAGAGGACTTTGCTGTGGAAAGAGACAAGGGAGGAGAAAAAAGAAAATCTGAGATGAATAAAAACAGTAAAGTGTCAAGGCTATGTTCATTTGTGTGAACATAAACATTTAACAAGCTGACCAACCTATGACAATAACCCGGCACATTGTCACATGACTCTGTCATACATTTACAAACAGCTACTTCAACTTACCAAGCCTTTGAGGCTGCTCCTGACACACAGATATAGAGAGGGCGGATGGTGGGAGCAATTTAGTGGGAAGATCCTGATGCTGTCTGAAGTCCTGAAGACAATTGTCTTGACTGCAAGCGGGTGTGTATATGTGTCTGTGCGTGCATATGTGTTTACTCTTGCATTTGATCTCCGACGTGAGCGAGCATCATTCCACTCCAGCTGCTTAATAAGACTGTCTGGGCCAGCGGCTCGTCATGGCCCCCAGCCCTGTTATCAGAAACATTAAGCTGAATATTAATGGCCTGGCCCGAGATGCATGCCATTAAGCTTGGTTGGCCATTTCTCTCTGTCCTTTCCTTACCACTGTACAGGAATTAATGAATCGTGGGTAAAACAGGGAACACAAAAGAGGAAGACATAGATGGAGAAAGTGAAAGAGAAATGTGAGGCTTGGTCGGTGGCTATATCTCAAAAGCAAAAGATAAATAAGAGCAGAAATGCAGCATGTCATGTGTGGACAAAGTAGAAAGAGGAAAAAAAAAGATTTAGGTGGCAACATATCTAAAAATAAACCAGTGGTTGTAGTTCTCCTTCTCTCGCTACATTAATCATACACCCTCAACAGACCGTTGTGTCTTGCTCAAAGAAAGAAACAACAAAAAAATTATTTGGTAATGATTTGTTCTTCTCTATTTCCTGTGTCTGAGCAGGCGCAAAGGTTTACATTTGAAATGCAACCGAAAGAGGGGAAAGCACTTATTACTCCCTAAGTGCTGTGCTGTTGCAGCCTAAGCAAAGTGAGCTGTTAACGGATATAATTTGCGCAGAATAGCCAGAGGAGATCTTTTGATATGCAGAAGAGCTGACCTCTGGACTGCCACTTTAATTGGGTTTTTAATTTTCCAGGCCATCTGACAGTATCAAACATGATCCCTGAGCTTTGCCCCACTGATTGGTACCACCGTGACAAGAGGAGCCTGACGTTCCCTCTGCTTTTCACATGAGGGAGGACAGCAGAAAGAAAAAACCAAAAAGGAGCAAGAAGAGGGAAATAAAAGCATGCAGGCCAAATGAGATTGGAGGGCTTGGAATGGAAATTTTCCTTAATAGTGAGGACCTGAGTGTAGTATTGTACAGGGCTGCGCTGTTGATGGGATACCACCCTCAAAGACAGGGAGGAAAAGTGCAGGCTGCTGAAATATAGGCTGTCACTTCTGACTAGCGACAGCACACAAAAGACCAAACCAGACTTCACCACTATGGAGAGGTGCAGCAGTTGTATACAGTACATTAAAGAGACCAAGCTAATTAATAGAAACAGAATGTGGCACAGAACTCAAATATAACTATACAATCATTTCTACTGTGTTACTGAAAAAATCTGAGTCATTAGGTGTAATGTGTATGTATCATGTGTAGAGTTGTCCAAATATTCATCTTTGCTCTACAAGAAAACGTCAGCGCTCGTATCTGGAAAAGTAAGAGCACAGAGCAGAATGGCTTTCAAATGAGGAAACATCGTCAAATCCTAACATGGCCCATCATCACGCCAACCAACACAATTATCACCTGCGCCAGTCCATCTGGCTCACTATCGTCACACAGACAAGAGTCTGTCTTGTGGTTTTTGGACAGAGGTTCCTACTGGTGCCTGTTTGTTCAATCTGCAAGACCACACAAAGAGTTTCAGCCCTCTAATCTCCTAACCAAACAAGACAGCAATTACACAGGCAGATAACTAGGGGACATTTTCATCTGCAGTGACAGTACTGGCACAGAAGTGTGTCTGCAGTAGACAGAAGAAGAGAGCGAGACAAACAGAGAGAGGGGGTAGAAAGAGACTGTTGTCCTCTTTGAAGAAAAGAAAGGTTCACCTGCCATTCAGAATACACAGAGACAAGTGTGACACCCACTGTAGTCATTACAAATGGACAGGGTTATCCCAAGGACCATTGGAGTAGGTTGAGCAGGTCCCAAAGCTGCCAACAGCATGTGACAGTTATTGACTAAGTGACATACAGTATTTAGCCATCTTATTTATGTAATGGAATTTATTTGTCGCAAATGTGAAACTCAGAGAGTGCATTAGAATGGGAACCTAAACATCAGTGTTAAACTCATTCTACACATAACCATGAATATAAAATTCTAACTATTAAAGCTGGAAGAAAATGACTCATGTCCTTGGAAAACGTGAGAATGTGAATGAAATCGGTGGACAGGATCATCATTCAGAATTAAGTCAGTTCCATGACATGCATTAGACAAATGTAGCTATTTTTCACAAGTAGTGGAATACATTACAGTTGAGATTGAGAGTAATGTACCTTTCTTGGCACCACAGAGATACTTCAACCTTTAGCCATTAAAAAGTGGGAACTTTTCCACCTTTTCCCTTAAAGTTCATGTTCTCATTGAGGCTAAATTACTCTGTCCTAAGACACTCGTAAAAAACCTGTGGTGACAAAACCCTTTTAACGTGTCATGAAATGCAGAGCTGTTATATATTTGTACGCGTGATGTGCTTGCCTGCTAAGCCACACGACATGGTCAAATTTGCATGCATAAGCACTCACACATGTGCACACGCACACACACACAATCAAACAAGGCCACATAAAGTCATGCTCACATACACAACCATACATACGCAGAAATCTCATTAGACCCTTTGTTAATTGCACCAGACAAATGCTAATGGTTTAGGCAACAAAGCAGCTGTGTGTATGAAAAATGAGAATCCACAAAGTAATTATTACATCCAATATTAATTTAATTATACCGTTTTGTGTGATACAGTAATTTAGGAGGGTTTTTCTAATCACACACACTCTTGAAATAAATTAGGAGTTACGAAGGCGCAGGGGAGCTGAGGATTTCTCCAAAGACACGCTAGGGGGGAAATAGCGTCATTCTGCTTCAGAGAACTGGGATTTTCACATTTAAATTAAAGTACCACTGTTGCTCTCTCATCAAATGTGAGACACCTATGTGTTTTTGAGATTCTTTGCCAGAAAAATACACCCAGTTTGATTTTTTTTCCCTTTTCTTTTCCTAGTGACCGTGCTTGCGTTTGGCTGATGAGGGAACCAGTGAGACAGTGTGGCTGTCAGTACATTGGCTGTATCTGAATGAAAATAAGAATATTAATCATCTCTCCTGGGCCTGGTTTTGCCTCTTCGCTTCTCTCTTGTGAGCCCAGATATGTAATTGCAGTTGTTTTCTATAAAATCAGTAGCCAGAGAGTTGGTGCTATTACAGACATTCGACAAGGGAGCTTTTGTTTTAATCTTTTGATTCCAAAGTCAGGTTCTTTTTTATCTGCTGTGGTGTACACAAAAGCAAGTTTGATTGGCGGGGAGTTTGCATCTTTTTTTTCTCTCCCCCCTCTCTCTCTCTCTGTCATGTAAATTGTTTTTGTCTTTTACCTCAAATTGCCTGAGAAATTTGTCAGATAAATGGATCCACAACAGCACCCTTTCCTCTATGGATTTGTAAGCTACAGAACGTGCACACTGGCCAGTTATAATTCAAACAAACACACCTTGGCCCCAGCTAGTGCAAGGCTGTATCTCTACATGTACAAATTGGACAGATGTATGTTAACAGTCTCTGCCATTGTACCTCTTCTTGTGTGTGCATATCTCACTCTCTTATTCTCTTGCTCCCTTTTTTTACATTCACACTTTTTAATAAAGCAGAACATCTCGCCTCTGGACGTCACATGGATGGACAGCTGTGCCGGTGGTCGAGGTGAAAATCAACCCCAGGACATGTCAAAGAGTGAGATTTCCAGTCCTAAAATTAGATGAGAAACCTGGGTGTCTGTGAAGGGTGGGAAGGAGAAGGAGACAGAGGGGTGAAATAAAGTGTTAGAGAAGCACGTCCACCCCTGGCCAGTTACTGTAAATCAGGTCCCTGAATGACTAAGGGTTGCACCTCAGGAAGTAGCTTCCTGGAGTCAAAAGTGCAATGGTATTTATATAATAACACTGTTTCATTCCAACATCCCCCAGTAACAGAGTAATGGGGCCTCTGCCAGCAGCGCCTTTAATGCTCTAATGGCGGAATTAAAACCAGGGGATGGCAATGAACGGATGTAAATTAACAATCACCTCACTATCACAAACTTGTGTATACACACACACACACACACACACACAGGAAGTCAGCACGCCAGCTTGCTCCCTCCTCTATCAAACCAATAGGGAATTAAAGGAGCATCTGACAAAAGTGGGCCATTGTTTTCTTAGCTGCCTGGTAGACCTTTTACTTTAGCGCCACTAGGAAAGAGCTAACTGTACCGCTAACTAAACATCCAGTGTTAGAAGAAATATTCTGATCCTTTACTTACAGGTGCCTATCTTAGCACTTTGCTATGCCCCTTCAGTTAAACTGCATGAAAGCACCGTAGGAATTTCTACCTTGTTGCCCCTTGTGCTTGTATGTACATTTGTACAAACTTTATAGTAGAATCAAAAGGTATCTTTCAAAGGAATAATGTCCTTGTTAAACAATGTGGTGCAGTAAAATTGTGGATGTGGTTTCCTATTTGTTTTTTATTTATATATATATTTATTTCCTATTGTATTGCATTTTTGATTCAATTTTATTTGTCTCCATTTTCTCCATGGTACTTTTCACTTAAATAATTTATGACACAGAAGGACAGGCAACCTGTTCTGTTAAAATACTTTGTACATAATTAACTGCAAATGTTATTGTAATTGAGGGAAATCCACACATGGGGATTTTACCCTCCTTTCAACACAGACACTTATGTTCTCTTCTGGGACAGGAAATGTTCAAGGGATCAAACTTAGTTCACATTACAGGTGGTTAAGATATAGCTACAATTCAAATTATATTCCTCGGAGGAAACAGCGGCCTTTGAGTATTTACAGTAACAATGGGTCTGGCATACTGCCCATGTAACTGCCACAGGGCCATGTGTGAGGAGGGTGAAATGGGGCAAGCGTGGTGCAGAAGTAGCTAGCAGACCGTACTTAAGACCTTTTTTGTAAAGGTTTAAAAATAAAATCTAGATCCCTTCTGAAATAAACGATGTCAATTTTTCATGAACTTGTCTGTACTCCCCAATGTTCCTTCCATGAATGATATTGCACCATTATTCACCATCCTAAGTAGAAATAAATTGATGAATTATCATTCAAGTTTATTCAATGGCTCAAACCTTATGGAAGGAGAAAAGAACAGTCCTTGCCATTTAGGATAATGGTTAAAAATGTGTATGAGTGTTTAATGTGCCTGCAGTGTTTGCTCTGTAGGGGTCTCGTGGGGAGATGAAGATGGCTGTTCTGGGTCACTGGGGACGGCGAGAGCTTAGTCGATTAGCCAAACTCTTTTAACCACATCAGGCCTGACTGGCAGGCGGGCAGGCAAGCTGGTAGGTTTGGGCACACTCAGGCTTTTTGTTGTCCTATTATTCCGCTCGATGGCTGAGATAATAAGCAAGGCTTTCTTTTTTACCCTTTATGACCCCCCCTCCCTACTCTTTCTGTCTCATTTCTCCTTTAAATGTCCTGTTGTTCCCTTCTGTCATTTCCCGTTGCTATTTGCATTTTTCCTTCTTTTCTTTCACAGATAAGGTCATATATGGATTTGGAGTTACTATTTTTAGTTTTCTGTATCAATCCTTATCAGTCTCTTTTTATATTTTTTGCTCTTTATCATTGTAACAATAATGCCTACAAGTCTTAATCTTAAAATCTAGTTCATAATTTACGTTTCTTATAACCCCATGGTGAGGCTGTGGTCTAGTGACTCTAATTACATGTGATACCAAGAAGAGAAACAGGGTAAGTCAGTTAAGTAAAGTATCCTGTTTGACCTCAGAGAGCCTTCCCTTTAACAAACAAAAACAGTCCGACATGCCAACACATGTCCACAGACTCACACATGCACTCAGAGACAGCTTTCCTGACACTGTAGTGACAGATGCACAGTGAAACCTATACTGTAATTAAAATGTGTTTCTGTTAAAGCATTAGTCATGTTTTTCCTCTAAACCCATCCAACTTTTAATGCTTTGCTAAAGACATTTAACCTCAACTAGCTTCATACGGATCTGTACCAGCCAGGCACCCAAACCTCTTTACCCTTTCTTAACAGTCAAGATGGTAATGCTGAGCTAACAACATTACAAATGAGCTACCCAGTTAAACACATTCAAACAAACTTTGACACAGATCTGAGGTCCAGACTACATATGTTGAGGGATTTAAATGCAAGGTACTTTAAGGCTAAGTGGTGGTAGTCTTGATCTTCCCCCTCTTGTACCCCCTGTCATGTCTAATTCTCTATTTGCTTTTGTCTCAACTCAAATAAGGAGATTTGGGGAGATAAAAGTAAAGGGCACTTAAATCTTCTGACACACTTATGGTACTGTGCAGTCTGGTACAGTCCAGTGGATCCAGAGTTTCACATTGTTCAGCTAGATACTACTGATTTGATTGTTAGAGAAATGTATTAATATTAATAATATAATAAAATAATAATATTAATGTATATATAGGTGAAGCTACACTGAGTATAGCCTAAACTATTTGGGTTCATGGATCCAAAGGTCTAAAGGTTAAATATTTCATATTCATGAGCTAATTGTTAACAAAACAATGACAGTTCTATTCCAATTTGAAATATTACAGTATTTAACCTACCACCATTCATATAAATATAAAATAATAGACACACATGTCAGTACGACACAAAACAGTTCCTCCAAGATAATCATATAGTAGAATCAGCAACTCTCTAAAACACCGAACATTAATGAAGGCAACTACAAATAGCAGCACTTCTTCATGAAAGTCATTCAGTCTAAGCTAATTTTCCAGGCTAAAGCAATTTTGTAGTGCATTTACATTGATTTATTAAGGAAAAAAACCTGCCTGGCCCTATGTGAAAAAGTAAATTTTTTGGGAAAGCTGAGTTCAATTTCACTTGCCACACCCAGGCCTGATTACTGCCAGACCTGCTGAATCAAGAAAGAACTTCAGAAGCTGTCTGACAAAGTGAAGCAACACATTATGCCGGAATCTCAAGAAATTAAAGAATAGATGAAAAACAATGTAATTGACATGTATTAGTTTGGAAACGGTTACAAAGCCATTTCTAAAGCTTTGGGACTCCAGTGAACCATGGTGAGAGCCATTATCCACAAATGGAGAAATCTTAGAACAGTGGTCAATCTTCCTATGAGTGACCGGCCTACCAAAATAACTCCAAGAGCACAACAACAGCTCATCCAGGAGGTCATAAAAGAACCCAGAACAACATCTAAAGAACTGCAGCTCAAAAAGACAAAAATTTAAGCACAGCCACTACGTTTGTACTGTGGGTTGGATACAGAGACAGGTATATACACCATTATCACAACAGCAAAAGAGAGAGGGTCAAGTACAGAAAAAAGACCAACTCAACTCTTACACAAGAACTGAATGGTCTGCAGAGATCCTACCTGGTTAACACTTAAATGCTAAAGGGTACACTTTTCCCACATTAAAACAGGTTTTAATACTCTAAACATCTTGCTCAGCATATCCATATCAAAACTGCAATTTATTTCATTTATGCTTCATGTAGGTGTGTTCATTTAATAACTGATCATGCAGATTGATCACGATAAGTGGTAAGGGTCAGGTAGGGTCTAAAGGTCAGCCGAGGACAGGTGTTGTTGTAGGAGTAAATCCAGGCCTGCTAGAAACAGATCTCATCATCACAGGGGACCTTCACGTGACCCCAGCCTGCCATTAGGGTCTACGCAGATAGATGTCCTTATCTTTCCCTGCAGCAACCCCGCAGCTAGCTGACAGAACTGGGAACTGTCAATCACTGCTGACATGTGATGTCTTACTCAGCTAGGAGATGGGACAGCACCAGACGAATCACTTTTAAATGACAAATCACTGTCGTGGTGGTGGTTTATCACCGTTTTGTCTCGGTACTGCGATACGTCTATCACTGATTGAGGATAAATATGTGTTTGGTTAGGAATGATATTTGTGTGATAATCAGGTTTAACATTTCTCCACAGAGAGGAACTTTAAAGCACACATTAGCCGACAGAAATAAAAGAAGTATTACGCTTCAGTGCGGTGTACTGTGGGTTCAAAAAGATGACGCTACAAACAGGTGCCATGAATAAGAATGATGATTTTCTGTTAAGTGGTGATAATTGAGTGCTGATATTTGTTCCTCCTCTTCCTCTGAAACTGACAAAAAATCTCGGTGACCTCGTCTTTCTTTCCCTTTCTCATCACAGTCGCTTCCTTATATGGTGAGCTATAATGATAAACGTTGTAAAGTCTGTGTAAGCACTACCTTCAGACACTAAAAGTGACCCTCAAGAGTGTAATAGGGCTATTTTCCTGCTGGCCTTGTGAAAATGTGGGAAAAAAACAATTTATAACTCTTTGTACTGCCACTTAAGAACTCCCATCACCAGTTTATTTGCAATGAATGAGGAAGCTTGTAATTTTCAGTGTTTCTCAAGGAAAATAGGTATGTTTAAGAAAGTGAACAGCAGGTTAAGCCCACAGCTCTTGAAAACATGGTTGAGTTTGTTTAGAGCCGGAATTAAAGGAGAGCACAATTAAACAATAATGATAACCCGAATTGATTACCTGTAATTGCAGATGCTAATAAGATTTTTGATGTTCTAGATGTTTGTTATTGTCAAAAAAAGAAATGTATTAAAAACCTATTAGTGGTGACATGTTATTTTATTACAATTACCATGGTTACTACACAATATACTTTCTTCCACCAGTTTGGAGCCAGTGCATAATCTGAAACCAGTTCTATAAATCTAGTCTAGAACCAAGAACATCTTACATCTAGGAGTGGGACTACTGTGACCAAGTAAAACTTTTAAATTTAAAAAGAACATGATAAAAAAAAAAGCTGGTCTGGCAAAGAGAACGATGAAGACTCACAAAGCAAGAAGCATCAGCATCATATACTGAAGATGTATACAGATGTATACTTTAACGTAATGAAATGGCACCATGGTACCTCTCTAGCCCATGAAAAGCAAACTGGTTCTTGGAAAGTTTGCAAGATCCAATTCTGAACAGTCACTAGCACCAGCCCAGAATTACCACGTGGTTTGCATTGGTGGAAAAAGGTTAATTTCTTTTTTGTCAATCCTGCTACCATAAATAATCATTAGAACAAAAAGTGTCTATTAATCTGCAAATGGAAACATTCTTCAATATCATTTGCTATTTTTAGAATAATGTTAGCTAAACACAATTTCCAGGACCTGTGGGAAATTATTTAGCTTCTTCTAAAAATGCAAGTATATTTTCATGACT
This sequence comes from Sandelia bainsii, assembly GCA_032362345.1. Taxonomy (NCBI): domain Eukaryota; kingdom Metazoa; phylum Chordata; class Actinopteri; order Anabantiformes; family Anabantidae; genus Sandelia; species Sandelia bainsii. The sequence continues at coordinate 9,299,278 of JAUMHL010000015.1, forward strand.
CATTTTTAAGACATGTGGACAGTATATAGTAGGAACCAGTTGGTTTGAAACTGACTTCAACATACAGGCCAGTGAAGATGGTTTTGTTCCTCTCATGGGCTTTGATAAGAAAAAATATTTAGAGCATAACCAGTCTTCACCTGGTTAGAAAATGATTTGTGGTGAATCATACTGAAGAACTGCAGTATGCTAACAATTTTAAAAGTTTGTTTGAAACTTGAGGTTTTGACCAAAAATGTTGGAGAAATAAAAATAATTCAGATTAATGGATCTTGCACTCTTTGGTCTGCTTAATTCTTGTTAAGTGCTCAATGGCATGAGTCAACCTGAATAAGCTTTTAGTTTGCATATTAACTTTAAAAACTATAACTTGTAACACTGTTTTACACGTGGCCATTTTTATATTCAGAAGCTTCCTCATCTCCAGAGCAGGTTTAATTCTTGATAAAGCCATCATATTTCACTCCTGTGCTCTTAAAGATTACATTGGAAGTAAGAAACCCAGGAGATGTTGGTATTAGCAGGCCTGGGAAATTTCATCTTCCTTGTTCAATAAGTGCTTGTACTGTTAATCGGCCTGAGTATAAGACTATGGGCCACAAGTAAAGCAAAAGCCTCTGAAAGCCTAGTTCATGTGAGAGAGGAAAAAAGAAGGAACGGGAGGCGAGAATATGAGCAAGCTGGAAAGAGAAAAGCTCTCTGCTACAGTATCAGCTGAGTTTTCCATGTATTTATATGAAAGATATTTATTCAATTTCTGAACTCAGGGGACAGCGGATGATAATCCATTAAATGTCTGCACACACCTTCCCTGCTACTGGCACCTTATTAAAATTATGTAGATTAATTTGCGCCCAGTTCTGTATATGATTAGAGTGGGTGGATTGGGTGCTCGAGATTCAGCTCATATTTGTAATCTTCTAAATTTAACAGAGAATGAGAGCTTGTCAATTAAATGGGACAAAATGATGGGGAAGAGTAAAATTCATCTTCATCTCCTTGTTTTATGCTTGAGTGGTCACAAAGTTATCACTTGCAGGGCTTCAGATAATTGGCAGCAGTTTTGTTGAGCACTTCCAATTCAGGATGAATTTGTATTCTTCAACCAGAAAGCAGCTCAATACACTTTGGCAAAGTGCAGCCAGGCTTTGTCAATTATAGCGTGTCACATGGAAAAAATATCATGCCACTCCAGATGAGAGAAAGGTATTAAGGGGTAAAATAAGATCTTATGGAATTTGATGGTATTTATGTCATTTTGTTTGAAGGTGATTGATTTGAACTTTTCATTCTTTATGTGTCGGGCTTTTCTTCCTTTTAATTTGACTTGACTTGACAGAAACTTGATTTCAAATACAGGACGCTTCTGTGACATGCCAGCAGTTCAAACTACGTCTACATCATATTGCACAGCATCATTAGTAAGAACAAGGTCGGGAATTAGCAAGAGAGATCATATTTCACCTACATTAGCTTCTCTCCACTGGCTCCCTGTAAAATCTAGAATAGAG